>CM076081.1:24979442-26216942 GCA_038088235.1 Zacco platypus | reverse complement strand
ATATATATTATATATACACATATACATACATACACACACACAAACACACACACATATATATCTATATATATCTCAGTTAAATGACTGTAATGAATAGTATAGTGTCTAATTCATTACGAATAAGAAACAAATCCCGAAATAAAAAAATAAATAAAAAATAAAAATAAAAGTAGGTCTATATTCATGTCAGAAGCTAAAGATTACGTATATGCCTTTTTATAATAAATTATTTATTTTGATGGGATAATGTTAAACAATATCACCACCATTCACATAAAAGTATTTTTAAGAAAGTGATTCATCGATGACACACATTTGAAAAGGAGACTGTTTAATTTACTCCGCTTCCTACAATAATTTAACCATGTTTTCCTGTGGTCGGATGAGTAGACCAAAGAAAACTTCCAGAATTTACTCCCACATATTGATATTTTCCTTTCATCTTAAATAATCTCTCGTGCTCCGCAGAACTGTGAATCAGCGCAAGTAAAAACACAAGCATGTTTAACATTCACTATGAATCACGCGCGTGACTAACAGGAAACTTCTAAACTTTTAAGTCTCAAGACTGACATCTATTGCCCGCTTTGTGTCACAGCTTCTCTAATGAAAACGTGCAATAGACCATTGGCTATAAAACAACTGGCATTTTTTTAAAAGGCCTATATGTAGTAGGTCTATTATGCAACAATAAACCTTTGCATATTTTATCCCACTCATATGTAGTTGGAGTGGTTAAAAGAAGTAAATTAATTCAGCAGCCATGTCACCCTGTAGCCCAAGACTGGTTGCCCACTGAAGCTAAGCAGGGCTGAGCCTGGTTAGTACCTGGATGAGAGACCTCCTGGGAAAACTAGGTTGCTGCTAGAAGAGGTGTTAGTGAGGCCAGCAGGGGGCGCTCACCCTGTGGTCTGTGTGGGTCCTAATGCCCCGGTATAGTGATGGGGACACTATGCTGTCAAAAAGCACCATCCTTCGGATGAGACGTTAAACTGAGGTCCTGACTCTCTGTGGTCGTTAAAAATCCCAGGATGTCCTTTGAAAAGAGTAGGGGTGTAACCCCAACATCCAGGCCAAATTTGCCACTGGCCTCCTAATCATCCCCATATATACTGATTGGCTTCATCACTCTGTCTTCTCTCCACCAATCAGATGGTGTGTAGTGGGCGCAATATGGCTGCCGTCGCATCATCCAGTGGCGGTTGAGGAGATTCCCCCTTCCATATGTGAAGCTCTTTGAGTACGCAGAAAAAGTGCTATATAAATTTAAGGAATTATTTTTATTATTATGAATTCATCTGTCAAGTGAACTCAGTGTTTAAATATGAACAAATATACAAAAAGATTTCTCACAATATTTTTTATTATATTTTAAAAAAAAAAATCAATTTAAATGAACTTTAAAATGTAATCTGTATTATTGGATTAATCAAGTTGTGCAGGTGTAATCAATAATATACACAAATTTATGGATTAAAATCACCATATCAGAACTCAAAGAGTGAAACAGGGTTTGAACGCAGAGCTTTGAAATTAGGCTGTGTGCAGGAGGAAGTATCACCATGACGACAAGGGTTATCTTTATTCTCCATGTGCTTCCTGTCTAAGTGAGGTGTTTAGTGCAGGGGATATAACAGATATACTACAGTTAACACTGAAGAGGTGCCAGTTGATTGTTTAATGTGCTGGTGTGCTCATGTTAAGACTGCAGGGGTTTGAACCACACTGCTCTCCCACTATGGTGCTGTGATTGCGGGGTTTGTGATACAGTGATGGCAGGGATATGGTCAGAGGTCTGGACGTTGTACCTCATACTGGCTCTTGGTACTCCAGACCCCTCACCAGCACAAGAGAAATCCCATGACTTCAGAAGGATCCTCCTAGGTTTGGATAAATGCAATGCCTGCATTGGAACATCCATTTGCAAGAAGTTTTTCAAGGATGAAATAAGGTAAACTTAGATATTTTCCAATTTATGCAGAGAATACATTTCTGTAAAGTTAAATAAAATGTTTGAGATGTTCATACTAGAGTATTACAGGATCCTTGGAACAAAGTATCCAAATGTCCAAGGGTGTAGCCATCATTTCAGAAGTGACGGGGACAGAAATGTCAATGTAATACCTTTTTTTTTTCTTTCTGACTTTTGTTTAATAGACAGATTTTATTTTTTTAATTCGCCTTGCTTTTAATTGGCCAAGAAATCAATAATAACCACTAATTTGTATTCTATAATATTTTCCTTATGACAATTTAATGAACGATTTTGAAATTGATTTATATACTAAACACGTTTGCATTAAGTCATCATGGATTTTATACAATATACAAAAAGATCTCAGAATAAGGCATAAAATATAGTTTATAGTTTCTACACTGTAATAAAAGCTATGTTAATTAGCATTGCATTATTTATTCACTTTATTGTTATGAAAATACAGCGAGATGGCTTGAAAAACACACATAAACCATAGATTGTAGCTCTCATGTGTTTATTGCCTTCGTAAAACATTTCTGCTTTTTATTCAGCTACAGCCATAGCTGTATGCTTTTGTCCATATAAGGGATTTCCTGGAATGTCATAAGTGTAATGACTTCTATGAGTCTCACTTGTGGACTTTCTGCACGAGGGCGCCCTCCGGCTTCCAGTACAAATAAAACAGGCATGACATGAGAGTGTTTAGCGCTCCACAATGTTCACATCCCCTCGTTTTGGATGAGAATAAAACAGTCATAGCCTAGACCATCTTGTCTCTTTGAATTTAAATCTAGATTTATTCACATTGGCCCAAAACCTCTACGTGAATACATTCGCCCGAAAAAATTCTACGCATATGAAAATGTCCAAATACAAAAATGTTTATTGAAGTAAAGATGTTCTGTGATGTAGGTCATCTGATTTTAAAAAATAAAGTTAAAACGGTTGCATATCCTCACTGATCGAATACAGGCCTAATATACTGTTGCTATGCCCCACAAGCCATGCTCTGTCACGCCTCACATCATGTTCTCACGCAATGAAAAATACATCGCGGAGCAAAGAGGACACTGATGAAACAGTTTCATATTTAAAATATTGACATTTTTTAAAGAAGTTTAAACAATAAATACCGTATAGTGGCTCTTTAATGTGTCGTGACAGATCGCTGTAGCTCCTTCAAACGGCTCGTGAACCGATCATCTCTTCATACTAGTTCATTTATAGCATCAAATTAACATGAATGGGCATCAGAAGGAATGTTGTTTCAAGTGCAGAAAGATCTGAGTACATACAATTTTTCAAGTTCAAGTTCACCAACGTTAATCTACTAACTCCCCTGACTGCTTTGTCAGACAAAATGGTGGATTCGGGGTTCTGATTGGTCAGATCGCCTGTCAATCAAACTGCCGGTGAAGGGTGAATTAGCAAGACATGCTTCACTAAAAACATGCTTCATCGAATTCATATTTTTTTATTAACTATTTCTGCTTGTATAGGAGTATATAAACATATTGAGACAAAAAATTGCATTGAACACCTATTGGAAAATAAAACTACAAGGGTACCTTTTTCTACAATAAAATTGTCTGCAAAATGTGCAGCTTCAGAATCTAATGACCGATCTGAATGAGCTTGAGCAGTATCAAAAACAGGAAGCTAACGTGGACACTGATTATTTCACCGCAGGTTTGAAAGATGGCTGACGGCTCGGTCTAATCTCTCCTCAGCAGATGTGAGCTCATATGAGGGAAACTATACAGACAGCACAGCGGGCTGGAGACCTGTGGTGCTGTCCCAACTGATGTCTCCTCACCTGCACGAGATATCAGACAATAGCATTTGCACCTCAGCAGGCAAAGGGAAATCCTGCAGCATTGAAGCGGTCCTCAGGGCCACTTCACGCTTCCAAAGTTGGGTTCGCTCCAACATACTGCTTCCCAGCATGGTGAAGGTCTGCATTCAGTCTCTGATGTCTATTTGAGATCAGCAGTGGCTCAGAATTTACGGTCTGAACAATTAAATTTCAATGCCTTATTAATTCGAAAACTAGGAGGTGCCAGCCTTTGGTGAGGATGAAGGTAACAAGTGTAGCCTACCTCTTCCTATGTAGACAAACTTTAAACAGACAGACAGACTATGTTTTATGGGTGTTTCTCCAACTTCTGCCACTTTTATGTTCCAGATTTCAACTTTATTCTTTTTAATAAAGAAAGGTCACATTAAAACTGTCTTGGAAACTTTTAAAATGTGCCCTTTATGTATAGATTTTGTGGTTGTACCCTTGTCTTAGACCCAGATTTTAGCCTTTAAATTTTAAATGTTTAAAACTACTATGGTCTAACCTAAAAATATTGCAATCATAAATTTATATGGTTTGCAGTGATGTTTTAAAATGAAGCATATATATATATATATATATATATATATATATATATATATATATATATATATATATATATATATAATGTGTGTGTGTGTGTTGATCTATTTATTAAAATGACGTATAAATTTCAAGTTAGTGTTTTCAAGCATTTTTAGATGTATTCCAAAATAACTAAAGGCAGTAACAATTTAAATAATATATATTATTTGTGAACTAATGTTCAGCTTTTCTTGTGAATAGTCACTTTATTTTCAGCAGTCATCAAGCTTGTACGAACTGTCACAGATAGAGAAGTAGGCCTACCTTTCATTTCACCAAGCTGATTGCTCACTAAAACCCCCGCTGCCATCATGTTTTCAGGCCACTTCAAGTTTGATTTTGATGACATAAGGGGCCTTTCACATATTGCGTCTAAAAACTTGTGGAAAGCGCGGCCATGCTGCTTTTCTCCTTCTTTCCAAAGCGCTTGCTCTCCTGTGGTATCTGTCGTTGCTATGCAACCGTGAACTGCGCTCTCCACGACTACGAGGAAGTTTCAACAAAGGATAAATTGATTTCTAGCCCTTGCATTAGTTTTCTTACTAGATATGCTTATAGAGATGAAATATAAAAACCACCTTGTACAGCTATGATCCGCTGTTCGGCTAAGCTTTCGATGTAAGGCCGAACGTCATCGTTCATGGTTGCATAGCAACGACAGACTCCACAGGAACGCAAGTGTCACATTTGAGTGCTCATAATGAGTATTATTTATCAAAACTCTTTCTCTATAGGGATTGGTCACCCCGATGCTGCGCTGCCCATCTCAGAGGTTGCTGGACCGCATTGTGCGACGCTACTTCGAAGTGACTGATGTGGGCAGCGTGCAGATGAAGCACTTCAGTGAAAAGGACAAACTCAGACTTCTTTACACTCTGGCTGTTAATCAACAGCCCCTTATACTGCAGGTATAATGATTGGCATGCCTCATGATTTTGAGCATAGCACTAGCAACATCAAGGTCATGGGATCGATTGCCAGGGAATGCTTGATCTCTTCAAAATACATTTCTTTAAAAATGCAAGATAGATTTGGATAAAACCATAAATCTGAATGTAAACATGATTATTGATTATTTCGTAGAATTTAGTGACCGCAGCCTTTCAAGGAAAAGGAGCAGCATCTGAGAACTTTCAATAACATTGTTTCCAAACACAGGAAGAGGGGCTGTCTACCTCTATATTTATAAAGAAAATGAAAATAACACACATTGGCATTGCCAACTCAAGATCCCTCGCTTCCTGTTTTCAGTCCTACTTCTTACTTTTCTGCTCACAGATGTTTCCAGGCACTGAGGGCTGGCCCTTCCTCCGCTACCACGGCTCCTGTGGAAGGATGATGGTGAGTGCAGGGAGCAGACCCCTCAGGAGCCTGTTTTCCTCTCCATTAGAGCGCCGCGCAGACATCGCCTACCAGCTCCTTCACATCACCCAGAGCCTGAGCTCCAACAGCCTCCAGTTCAGGCTCTTCTACACCAGTATCTCAGAGGACACATTTGGCATCTTGGATGATAGCAGGGTCTATATTGTGGATGCCAGTATCATAGCGATCACTGACTTACAGGAAGGTCAGTTTTGGCTTGATCGCAACAGGTTACCTGTAAATAGGTTTCTGAGGTAAAATATTCCTTTTACTGTGTAGGAAAAGAGATATAAATCCATCAACTGCCGCTTGGAATAAGCTTTCCGCCACCAAGACAAACAAAAAGTGCATATTCCAGTTTTGTAAATATGTGCGTATAGGTGTATTATATTCTTATTAGCTATTTATATTTATTAAGGTTTTTCATTTGCTAGGTTTCAAGTGTAATTTATAACGTTCACTATATACACAAACATTAAAAGGGTTTGGGGTGAGTAAGATTTTCTTTTTAACAAATTAATACTTTTATTTATCAAAGACGCTCTGAATTGATCAAAAATAACAGTAAACAAAAGCATTCACAAAAATGTGTCCATTTTCACAAAACTATTAAGCAGCACAACTGTATTCAACATTGATTAATTATAATAAGAATTGTTTCTTGAGTACCAAATTAGCATATATAGATATAAAATGACTTCTGCAGGATCATGCGACAATGAAACTGGAGTAATGGCTGCTGAAAATTCAGCTTCGCCATCACAGGAGTAAATTACACTTTAAAATGTATTATTACTGTATTTTTGATCAAATAAATGCAGCCTTGGTGAACATAATTGACTTTCTTTTTAATTTATGTAATTTCGAGTGTATCCCAGGATGATTAGTAACCACTTTGTCAAAGCTTTTTTTGTGTGTTTTTTAAACATTCATGATGCAGCATGCTTTACTGGACAGTGATCATTCTTGATTAGCCAAATCTGTTGCTGTTCTCAATAATTACATTCCTTCCGGCAGGACATCCACCTGATGAAGACTTGCTACCAGAACACCTTGATGTCTTCTCCTGTCTGAGTGGATCTTGTGCGAGACCTCCCCCATGTGAGACTGTCCGAGCCACACAGAGTTTTACCCTACTATGCAAACATGTCCTTAACAAACTGCTCATCCCTAATGATGTGCAGTCAGGCCAGCTTTCCAGAGCAGCAGTCAATGAGCTCGCTATCTGTGCAGATCAATCTCAGTCTGACCAAAGAATAATCACTGCCATCCAAACCTTAAAAGACATTTTACAGAAACTAAGGGCATGCAGCGCTCTCTATGGATACAGGTATCCTGAATGCCTCTATAGTGACAAGTTCTAGATTATGACTACTGACTTAAAGGTATAGTTCACCCAAAAATTAAAATTGTCCATTACTGAAGCTCATGTCATTCCAAACCCATAACTTTCAATATTCAGAACATGAAGATCTTTTTGATGAAATCTGAGCGCTTTCTATCCCACCATAGATGGCCTACACAATTGCAACTTCAAAAAGTTCATAAAGAGGTCAGAAAAAGCATCCACATGAATTGAGTGATTTAGTCCACCTGATCGCTTTTCATGATGAACACATCGATCAGTGAACAAACAGAAGCCCAACTTGAAACGTGAAAAAACCTCGTGGAAGCTCAAACGTGCTGAGTAACACACGAGAATGAACCTCACTGGTTCTCGCAAGTGTCAAGCAAACATGCTTGAGGTTCTGTTTAGAACTGGTGCGAGCCGATGAATGTTCATGTGAATAAAAGCCTAAATAAATATAAAGCATATCGTATCTCTTCAGAAAATTTGGACTAAACTGCTCAATTCATACGTATTAGTTTTACGATCTCTATGAACTTTTTGAAGTGTCAAAGTTTCAATTGTATCAGCCGTCTATGGAGGGACAGAAAGCCCTTTCATCAAAAAGATCTTCATTTGTGTTCCGAAAATGAATGAGTCTTACGGGTTTGGAATGACACGAGAGCAAGTATTTATGACAGAATCTTCATTCTTGGGTGTCAGAACACCCCAAAATTAAGACTCTGTTATTTAATCATCCTCATGACATTCTTTTCTTCTATGTAACAGAAAATATATTTAAAGTTTTTTACACACATAATGTAAATCATTGGGCTCCCATTCTCAAAGTTCATCAAAATATCTTTTGTGTTCCACAGAAAAAAAAAGTCATGCAGGTTTGGTGAATAAATGACAACAGAATTTTCAGGCCCATAACTGACTGCATAAAGTTCACAGATACAATCTGAATCAGTTAGTATCTTCTTCTAGGCACTACGAAATAAAGCACTTAAAAGTTTACAAATACAAAATGGATTGTGTAACTTCATCAGTATATATAGTCACATTTTATATATTTTATCAAATCACAGCCAGCAATCAAACATTGTTCAAATATTACAACAGACGCCTGAGACAAGGAATTTCATCACAAAAGGAGAATATTTTAATTACAAAGACAACTCTGATTAGTAACCCATAAACCATATCAATCTTCATGTTTCTGTACAATGCTTGCTAAGCAGTTTTATTCATGTATAGAAAATGTAAAAAGAGAAATGTTCAAAATGACATTACTCCATAAAATTTAATGGCAGGAACTCTGGAAAAAATAACAGCATTCCATCAACAAATATTTTCAAGCAATAAATATTTATAAATAGTGTAAATTTACAAGATTAGAAATATAACCAAAAAACAAAACAAAAAAACAAATTAAAGTTTATTCCTTAGTCTATGTGCAACCCATTTTTCTTTGTGACTTGGCTACCCCACCCCACCCCTCCCTCCCAACTTAACATTTTCCTAAAGGAAAATAGGCAAAAACTATTAAAAAAAAAAAAATTCACATTACAAATTTCTCTTTGTTACCTAAAGAAAACGTGGAACAAAAAAAGCCCAGCTACGGTAGTAATTAAGAGGAAATAGAAATCAAAGAAAATCATGTATCAGCTCGTACATGAAGTACAGAAGAACACAAAAGAAACAGAAATAAAAACAAACAAAAAAAGATTAAAGCAATAGTAGGAAGAGTCAGTAGTTTTGAGTGATTTTGAAATTTGCGGTATATACACAATTTTTTTCCTCAGCAATTTGTCTATTTGTAGTTTGTGTTTCAAAGAAAAGTGGTGCTGAACAAGCTGAAACAGTCCTGAAGATGGAGACGATCCCACTTCACTCCAGTGGGCCGAAACTCCATACTTGGCAAGTTTGCATAGACAAACAGCTTAGAACCAGCAGCCTCGTGGGGTTTGCTACAGAAACCAGTGGTGTGGAACTGGGTCAGGTCTCCTGAATATCAGAAAGGGATGTGTTGAGTTCCAGGGTGTTATCCGAAGAACCGTTAATGTTAACGTCAAGATGAGGATGAGGAGGGCAGGGGTGGGGCCTGTGGAGAGAGCAAGAGGACATTACCATGCTCAATGCTTGCTACCTTGGGAACATTTATCGTACAAATATTAGTTGATATAAAAGGTTCATGCAGAGATTCATCCAGAGGAGGTCAACAGAAAGACTTTGAGACTTACTAATGTGAAGTGGTCATACACTTGCATGAGGTCCTCTATTTTGTACTGCTCTAAAACCACAAAGTTCTCAAGGTTGGGACTGCATCTCCGAGCGCAGCCCTGGCAGTGCACCACGTACGTCTTCCGTGAGTTGCTCTCACTGGTGACAAACAGCAGATCAAAGACTTCCACCTGGGAAAGCAATGTATATATATATTTACTCTTAACTGTTTATAACTGAAAAGTCAAGTGTCAAGACGAAGATTGATCGACATGAAATGTAATGTTCACCTATAGACATTTAGATTCAGTTCACATTAGGACTGGGGATTGACACAAATTTCACGATTTGATTAGATTAACAAGCTGAGATTTGATTTCAGTTTGATTTGATATTGTTTAATTGGGGACCATCAGGCACAGTACCTGGCAAACTTCAAGGAAAAAAAACTAGATTAACTGATATTTATAGGCTACTTGCATTTAAATTACACACATTTTTATAATAATAACTTTATATTAATAAACTTTTAATGACAATTTTGTTTTTACTCTTTTTCAAAAAAAAATCAAACATTTTGATGGTAGCTATCATAAAACATTAAATATTGAAGAACAGGTTAAGTAAAAATTCAATTAATATGCAATATGATGCATATATTAAGCAAATGCTCCAGTCTAGAGTTAATTTTTTAAAGCTAACTATAGAGTTTATGGCCACTGAATAGCTATTCTGAGGTAAAAGTAACATTACGTGACATTGTTTATAAGCTGTTTTATTGATGTCTTTCAACGATTGAAACACTGAGTGACTACATGAAACATGATATATTCCGGTAAGTTCTAATGTCTCTTAACATGCCTACTGATGGTCATTCGTTTTTATATTGTGTTGTAACTAGAAGTACAACAAAATACGATCACTTCAGTTACAGTTACAGTGATCTATCACACAACATTAAAGAGCAGCAAAATGGTATTTGTTTGAATTTTGCAAAATTTATTGCGAATTATTGGATTCCCATCAACTACAAAGCTTTGTTCATCCATACACTGAAAACAGCACTGGCTAAAAGATCGATTCTTGGGATTTAAGACTTTATATCCGTTCTTCAAAAAGGAGAATATATTAAAATCGAGAAATCAATATTTTTAACCCAACCTAGTATGTATATAAAATCCATAAAATCCAGCCCTACATTTTTTTCTTGTTCAAGAGGAAGATTCACCCAGATGTCAAAGAAAAGTAAGAAATGATAATTGCAACTTCTGTTTTCCAGGGTTGCCAATGACAGTTCTCCTGAAATTACTCCTGAAATACTTTTTCTAGGACACTGATATGACTGTAGTCTTCATCTCATGTGAATACACAATTATAAACGTTTGGCAAAATAACTGAGTTTCTATAGGATTAAAACAGTTTTACTTAGTCTACCTTGACACATCATTCAAAACGAATAAACATTTCAAATCTAGGACACTAATAAAGAACACGCACCTCACAGATGCTACAGTAGTGAGCAGGTTCGTCCTTGGTCCTTCCATGCCAAACTAGCTCTTTGCCAGCAACTATAAGAGCTTCCCTCATCATCTGACACTGCTTTAGTGTCCTAAACAAACAGTACCTGGCAAGGAGGAACAGACCATGGTTACCAGTTCCATTAATGCGCTTGAAATTGCAGTCACAATAAACTTCATCATTGTGACCACTCAAAGAACCACAATTGTAAATGTGGTGAAGTAGACTCACTTGATCATCTCAAAGAGCTTGTGGTCTGACACTTTGATGTTCCTGGCCATGTTCCAAGAGAGGTGAATCATGGGAACGATGGATTTGACACTCTGGAGTTTGTTCCACTCGTAGCGTTCCACAGCTAACTTATACTGATGCACTGCAGAAAGACGGATCAGAATTAGACACTTTATTCAGTTAACAAATAGATCACTTTCTTTAAAATTGATATGCATATCTGTTCTAAAACCAAGACAGCATTTGTTTTGTTTTTATTCTCGGTCTTTTTAAATTAATTAATAAATATACAGAATTTAAGGCATTATAGGCACACTCCAGAGACTTTAAAGCTAAAATACAGGCAGCAAAAATATTGTGCCTCATAAGATACCTCATTTTATCCGAATTTTAAGGCAGCACTCCATGTATCCATTGATAAGGTGATCCCAAAATGAAAAATGTCAAGGAAAAAAAGCATCCAAGATGGCTGACAAAAGCTGAGAGAAATGTTGACTATAAATACATTTCATTAAACACTTAAAGCATAAAAAAACTATTTCACCCAATATTCATGTGTTCTTATTTAAAATAGTGCTGTAGCAAGCTAAACTGTGTTTGTTAAAAACAAAAATCTAAGGCAAAAATCTAAATATATGCACATACATATTCACAATTAAAAAAATATTTAAAAAAAATATATATCTATATGAGATTTGCAAAATATTCAATAAAGTATTTATTTTATTTTGTTATGACTTTATGAATACCCAGGAGTGATTGTTAACCCCAGGTATATTATGAGCAGTGTGAAACGTGAAACGCAAAGGAAGATAACCCAAGATTCCGTTTTCCCGGGGTTTAGAATGACCCAGGGTTAACTATTTTAAGTGTGAAAAGTCCTATTGCTTCCAATGTAGTGCTCCAAACAAGGCAATGAATGGTGGTTTGGATGCGGTCTGAGAAGACAGCTGCCTATGTAGCCAGTAGGTCTAAGGCAGCTTATTAGGTTTTAAAACAGATCTGGTGGTCCAACAGCAGTATAAGCAACTTGACAAATTTACCAGTGAGTGGTCCTACATTCCAAGCAATGTTGTTGCACCAGCCAATAGCCTGAACCCAATGCACAGTGCCTGTATTGAGCCAGACCAGATCACCTGGTCGCTGGATAAAGCGATACACTGGTACATTGGCCTCGTACAAGTCCTCTAGATTTGGCCACCATGAGCCCATTAGGTAATTGATATTATTCCTGCATGACAAATAACATGACAGTCAGTGCATGTGAAAGACAAGTCTAATATATAGAGAGATACTAGTAAAATGGTTCAGAAAAATTCCGCTCACCTTTCACAGAAATCATTCATGACACCCCAGTACGGCTCAGGAACGGCAAACCATTCACAATCTCCAGGGCCAATGTTAATGTTGACAGAGCAGAAGTTGTTATTTTCTTGATGACCTAAATGGGCAAAGAAACATTTAACATCTACACTTAATCACTTTCAAAGTCTGCATTTGAGAGTACCATCTCAGTAAAAACACAGCAAGTTGTGTATGTGCTTGCGTGCCAAAAAACTGACCTGGAGTCCTGCTGCCTGGGACCTTCATATAAAGCTGGACTGTGTTCATGCCGAGAATGGTATGGCCCACATGACTGAGCAGATTCCCTGCAGACACCACCCGTGCAAAGGCAGGCAGCTTACTCAACTCAGCCAGCTGCAGCTTCCACCTGCAAAGCCACAGGGCGGAAAGGTTAGATGCAATGACCTAATATGTCTTCCTGCTCCATCACAACTCTATGAGTCTGTCTGAACGCTGCAAGAGTTCAGAAGAGATCCATTTAATTCTCACACAATCCTCCTTCAGACTACAACGGAACTCTCAAGAGCATCTTGATGAAGCACTAAACCACATGAGGCATGCATTAAAGTGATTTTATTACTGTTAAAGTGTGCAAAGCACAACATGAAGCAGAGTGCCTAAGACTTCTTTTCATCATGGTAAAAATTACTGCAATTCATGAACTTAAGTGGCCTACTTTTTTATAAAAAAAAGGACATTTGACCATTAGAGACTCTAAAGTGTTAAAGATTTAAGTTATTGCCAGATTATAACTATTTCAGATGACTTTTCCAAAAACGCATTTAACTTGTCAAGAATTACTGTACTGAGATTTATAATGTTACAAATTATTGGAATTATAGCCATTTCAAATAAATGGCAAATACCAAAATGTACAAAGAAATGCAAGTGCACTCAACACGTCATAAACAGTAAAAGACACTGTACTGCCATTTCCACACTTCATTAAGCAGCACAATAATTTTCTACCAATAAGAAGTTTTTCATATTTAAACATTTCTCAAGCACATTTGGATTTTTATGGATTACATAACAAAAAGTTGAGAATGCTATC
The DNA here is from genome assembly GCA_038088235.1 of Zacco platypus. Lineage (NCBI taxonomy): Eukaryota > Metazoa > Chordata > Actinopteri > Cypriniformes > Xenocyprididae > Zacco > Zacco platypus. The sequence continues at coordinate 26,203,477 of CM076081.1, read as the reverse complement.
ACAGCTAAAAAGAAGTACATAAAAGCTATTTTAAACAGTATTAATAAATTTACATTAGTACTAATTTATTGTATTTTTATGAATTTAATTGTCTAGTTAAATGGAAGTGTATATATGCTGTCAGACTGGCCCTAAATACAACTGATGTGAGTAAATCTGATATTTTACAACTAAATGTTGTTTCTCCAAATACATTTTATGCAACAAGTTGTGACTTTTACAGTGAGTTTGCGACTTTTGATGCATAGAACAGGTCTGCAACTTTGTATTTCATGTTAGATGGTTGGGGCTTGAATAAAGAATCGCTTAGATGAGGAACAAAACCAGTAACCACTTACTTTTTCTCATCTGACAAGTCAATGTTCGTGCCAAATTTGATGTGCTTAAAGGGACCTCTTCTTCTACGCAACACACTGAAACAGAAATGCAGGATCCAGTTAAAAACTATGGTTCTGTCAAAAGTATTTAAAACATTTTAGCTTTAAATGGAACAAGGACAATACTTTTCTGACGGAGCAGATTCTGTGTCCGAGTGGTCTTTCTGCCCTTTCTTTTCATTTTCCTCCTGTTGGATTAAAAAAAAACAAAAAAAAAACAGTAAATGAACCATTAGAAACCAAAGCACCAACCATGAACTGTTTCTCAGTATCAACAGGGTTCACAGTGTTTTGTGATCATGTAATACAGCTGACTGAGATCAAACTCTTCTTGAGTTTTTGGCCTGCCTCAGAAGCTGCTAATGCACCTCTGTACAAAAAGTGAAATTAAACTCCCAAAGGGAATAATAGGGACAGACGACCAGTGTCTCTGAAATCACATCAAATCGACGACACTAATAAAATATTTATCTAATCTACACGTTTATCTAAGATAGCACTTTTTTTTTCTTTGTGACAGAATGGTGACGACTCACCCGCAACGATTCCTGGAAAGACGAGGCCTGGTATTGGGCATATCTGGCAATGGTGGTGTGAGACCGGCTGCTCTCACAACGCCACATCTTCCTGCTGCCCGTCACATCCCAGTTCTCATCAGTGGGCTGAGATAACTGAGTCCTCACCTCCACCAGGTGCTCTGGGTTGGCCTCCACCAGAGTCTTGGTGGAGAACAATCCTAGGTCTGTTATGAAGCGAAGAGAAATGGATATAAATTAAATTATTTCCAGTAACATCAAAGTGTCAGATCACAAGCTCTTTGAGATGATCAAGCGAGTCTACTGCACTCTTTGAGAGGTCACAATGATGAAGTTTTTTAGGATTAAAAAAATAATAATAATGCATATTTCAATTACCAAAAGGGGATTCCCTTTTTAAATTTATTTAAAGCCATGGTTTTGGAGAGAAAGACACTTTTCCACCATTGGGCAAACAATTTGTTGCTTAACCGTTCCGGCTCATTCATTTCCACCGTGGGGCTGATAATGGAGCTCTTTGGAATGTAATACAAATGCGTCAGTTGTTTTCTTGCAAATGCAAGAGTCTACAAATGTATGGGATGTAAAAGCGTTATGGAGGATGATCAGACATTTCTTTTAATTTAATTAAGTTATTTTCTTAACACAAACAGCGATCTTGGCCAGCTACACTGAAACCAGGTAACAGACAAATAACCAAGCTTGAGAGTCAACATCACAACACATATTCAAATCAGTTTGGTTCAGCATGGTTAGACAACCATGCTGAAAATTCTGGGCCGAGAAGGACTTGAAATTGTGCATTGCAGAACAAAGCTTAAGTGGAAATAAGTGTAACCGTTTGGTGCAACGGTGAAAAAGTAGCTAATGTGCCATTGATTTTTGCAGCATTTTTAAATTAAATGGGAACATAGCAATAACATGAAAAATATGGGGAAAGGGGCCAGACCAAAAAAGTGAATGTGTTGGAGTACAAATTTATACATAACAGGTCTACATTGACAACTACATTGACAAAAACAATAATGCATACAATGTCAATCAGAATCAATTTTTTCCCAAACATACTTCTACTTTCTGCAGAAAGTTGACCATTACAGACTCTCTCAAAGGAAAATTATATATTCCCATTATGTCATTTGTGAGGTTTGAAGAGCAGGTACATAAAAAGTCCATTTAAGAAGAATCCTGCAACTGCTGTTTTTTTCTGTGGTGGGGATGCTTCCATGTAATGACACTTTCAGAATGCAGATGGTGCTGTTGTCATGTGCAACCAAGTCATCTTGAGATGTATGCCAAAACTCACTTTCTGTAGCAGTGCTAGTTAAATGTCTCCCGACTGTTATGACTGAGCACTCAATTTAAACAAAGGCACCAATACACAAAAAAAATCCGAAAATAAAATTAGACGACCACAGTTCAATGCTTACACATGTACACAGTGCTTTGGCAAGCACTCAAGTGCTCTGAAACACACTCACCTAGCTTGAGTGCTCCAGCTAGGCCACGGATCACTGTAACAGGGTTGGCTGCGTTTGTGCAGAACTGGTGTAGCGGCGGAAAGAAAGCGTCCCTCTTGTTTTCCAACTGCCAAGGTTTTAAAAAGTAGGTTTAGGTTACTAGAAAATAAAGGCTTAAATTAAAAAAATAAATAAAAAAAGTGTAATAAAGCAAGAATGAATTAAGATTAAATGAGATTAAATTAAATTTCTTTCCTATGCCAACAAAGTGCTTTCAATTTTCTTGCCATATTTGTAAATAGCATGCTGGCAGCAATACTAGAAAGAGTTGATGAGGAGCATCCAGGGTGCACCATGTCAGACGTCGATGATTTCTACTTACATAAATACTAGGGGTGGGAGGATTGAGTTTGTCCTTTGGCAGCGGAGGGAAGGGTGGAGATGGTAACCGTGGAGGGGGACACTTGTCCAGTAAGATGCTGTTACTGGACATACCATTTTTCCCCAGGTTTCTGCAAAAATAATTTTCATGAAATATTCATTATTACATTTTCAGATGGCCAACCTAACCTAACCTAACATAACCTAACCTAAAACACTTTACAATAAGGTTTCATTTGTTAACATGAACCAATATCGAACTGTACTTCTACAGCACTTATTAATCTTTGTTAATTGCAACATTCGCCAATACATTATTAAAATCAAAAGTTGTATTTGTTAACATTAGTTAAATGCACTGTGTGAACTAACAAACTATGAACAGCTGTATTTTCATTAACTTTGAAAAGATTAATACCGTTACAAATGTATTGCTCACTGCTAGTTCATGTTAGTTAACATGTACATGTTAAAAAAAAAACCCTTACTGTAAAGCGTTACCAATAATTTTATATAATTATAATGGGATAAAAAAAATTGTGTTATTGAAATCTCATTTTATATACTGCATGTTGCAGTGGAGACCGTAATTTCTGATGTATTCTTGTCAACATGACAGGGACACGGGGTCAGCACATGTGCTGCTGCTTTCTAGACACAGATGGAGCCACAAACCAGATCACTAGAGATGGAGGCCATCAACAGCCATTCCAGTCAAAACAAACAGTGTAGGAAACATCCTACAGGGTTAAAAGTTCAGTAACTAAAATTTCTGTAAATAATTACAGCTATGGAGGATGGAGCATAGTTACACTGGTATTTGTTTAGAAAGGAACCTTAATGCTTGTGAAAATGTACAAGATCAACACAGTCTGACATTTTTTGCCCCTTAGTCCCTGCGTTGTTGAGATTGTGGTACTTTGTCATTCTTAATGATAGAATAGCTCATTTTAACATGCTGAGGGATTACAATAAAATTATATTTTGCAAGCCGGAATTTATCAATTATTCTTATTACTAGGTTCAAAATGAGTTATCAAATAACAAATTATATTGACAGCAAAACACTGGGCATTCAGGGGGAAGAAAAAAATGGCAAAGTCAAATTTTCAGCAGCCATTACTCCAGCCTTCAGTCACACATGATCCTTCAGAATCATTCTAATATGCTGATTTGGTTCTCAAACATTATTATTAGCAATATTGAAAATTGTTGCTGTGCATAATAATTCAGTAGAAATCGTGATACATTGTTTTCCAAGATTCTTTGATTAATAGAAAGTTCAAAAGAACAGTATTTATTAAATTTTGTAACATGTTTGTCTTTACTCTTTTGATCATTTTGGTGCATCCTTGCTGAAAAAAAGTATTCCTTTCTTAAAGAAAAAAAACCTGACTGCTAACATTTAGAACCGTCATCTATAAAACTGCTCTATTGGTGTATTGCTAATGATCCAGAATGCTGCTGCACGTCTTGTCTGCAACGAGCCTAAGAGAGCCCACGTCACGCCCCTCTTCATCTCTTTGCACTGGCTACCCCTTGCTGCTCGCATCAAGTTCAAGGCGCTGATGCTTGCTTACAGATCCACCACAGGCTCTGCACCTTCCTACCTCCACACACTGCTACAACGCTACGTCCCCACAAGAAGCCTGCGATCGCTAAAGGAACGAAGACTTGTGGTACCATCACAGAGAGGCACAAAATCACTCTCCAGAACATTCTCCTTCACTGCTCCCTGCTGGTGGAATGATCTCCCTACTTTCATCAGGAACGCAGATTCCCTGGCAATATTCAAGAGACAGCTGAAAACTCACCTCTTCCGTGAACACTTAATCCCCTCATATAAAAAAACAAAAAAAACAAAAAAAAAAAAAAAACCTATCCTTCCCCCTTTTTCCCTTCCTACTCTAGCTTATGGTACTGAGCAATGTATGAAACTTGTATTGTGAGCACGTCCTGTGTTATTTGCCAATTCATGAAGAATCGCTTGTTTGTTTTCCTCACTTGTAAGTTGCTTTGGATAAAAGCGTCTGCTAAATGACTAAATGTAAATTAAAAGCAATAACACCATCCTGAAGACAACCACACAGCTGTACATTTTATAGACACATTCAACATGTAATTTCAGCAGATATCTTCCACGTCAGTAGACATGTCTTATAACCATTCCCATCAAAGCTTATACAATGACCAATTATAGCAGTTTTCTGCTGAAAAATGTAATATTTCCACTACCTTCAAAATAATTAACAGCTAAACACCATGATAATTCTATTTAGTGCAAATTTTAAAGCAATGCATCAAGTCATCAACTTAAACCATCATTGTACAGCAGGTTTAAATGAAACTACTAAATCAACTACGATGGATTTGTATTACAATAGGGGTTTTCAAAGTCAAATACAGACAACCAACCCCCCCAATCACTATGTTAAATGCTCTAAATGTATTTTTATAAATATATATCGTCTGTGGAAGGCGTTTTTACATACCTTCGCACACACTGTTCACGCGGACATTATACGTCATCAGTGCGTTTCATGCTGTGCAGAGTTTATACAGACCTCAGTCACGGAGCACAGCAAACAAACAGCAGCCACATTTTACAGTTCTTACCGAATCAAAACAACGAGCTTATGCTGCTTCCACACCATAACTACCTTGATTGAGAGATGCTAACCCATGATATTCTAACTGGCACTGTTCAGTCACACTCGCAACTATGCGTTTCCAAGTCAACAGTATCAACACCAAAATGAACCTGCAGCAGTCGGATACAAGGTCTCTAAAGTTGTTAACATTCATTGTTATTGTAATGTTATGTGCTTTGAGACAAGAGGTAGTTTAATGGCATCTCTCGTGACGCTTTGCAGAGTGTAGCTGTGTGTGCGCACTCAAGTGTTTGAGGAGGCATGGCTTTGGATGGCGATTTGCAGGGAGGGTGGGATTGTATGCTTTCAATGCTAGCAGGCTAACGTTAGCAAAACCCTTTGAGAACATAGAGAGCAGAAGGCAGGCTTATACGGGGCTGCTGTGACTAAGACCTTATGCATGGATCCAGTATAGGCTAAATGATAATTGTCCAACTGTTTACTTTCACTTTAGACATAACTGGATGCGTTAACGTGAATACTAAGACAACTATTTTGACACATAAATGTGTGTATTTGACCATTCAAGCACAACAAGCTGTGAATTCAGCACTCGTGCACTTTGGATGTGCACCACAGAAAGCCGCCCGTCATTACCGAATTTGGTACTCTTTCACGGTTTATTGTGCTTTTAACAACTCATAATCAAGCACACCCACCCATCTCATTCATCCATGTTTCTTTGCTGCTCCATCGTGTTCAGTTCTGTGCTGCACAAATATATTTCCGTACATATAATCTCTAATGATTGACTGTCTGCCCAGCTCTACTCCACGCCTCCCCCGACATGCTCTCATGCCTCGCCACACTTTGAAAACCCCTGTATTAGACCATAGAGAGTGAAGATGTGGTGTGGGTGTGTCATTTGCATGCAAGAAAGAAAAAAAGGAAATCCTACTGGGGTGGCTGAAGACATCAATAAAACAAACAAAAACCAACAGCAGCAGCACTATATCTGCAAAAACGAAAAATATTTACCTAGAATTCTGACAACTAGCTGCATACAGGAAGAAGTCACTTACCTGCATGCTTTGAGGACGTCACTGGAGCTGGGGTAGATGGAGACAGAGGACCATGGAGCGAACGAGGGAGACGTCGGTTTCCGACAAACCAGCGGGGATGCCACCTTCAAGGGGCTCTGAGAGTCCTCCAGACCTTTGCCGTTGAGCGTGGGGCTATTAAGGCTGTTAACACTGTTCTGAGTGCTGTGATGGTCTGCAGATTTAGGTGAGGGTGTGGCCGTGGACATGGCAGAACACGGAGAGGAGGCCACAGAGTTTTCCTGCGCCTTAAGCCCTGGATGCAGACTCGGGTGAACGTTGTTAACCTTTGTGCCGGCAGCTGCCAACCCACCGCCATTACTATTATTACTATCATTGGCTTTTCCAATCAACAAGGCAGAGAGCTGAGGATTGTCTGAACTAAGTACACCTGGTGAGCAGGGTTTCGCCCCAGCAGCGTCTGCCTGGCCCTGATGGACGTGATTAGGCAGTCCTTCTGCAGTGGCAGTGCTGTTAGGCGTCCCTGCGGAATGCCCGTTTCCTGAAGGCTTGCTCTCTTTGGTGTGCACCATGCCTTGCTGTCCACCTGAGGTAGCAGAGAGAGGGGAGCTAGGGGAGGGGAGGTGATTGTGACTGGCCTCCTGCGCTAACGTGTCGCTGGCTGTGGCCGAACGTCCGACCTGATTTGGAACGCCAGTGCCGGCTGCCGGGGAAGGCTGGGAAGTCCCAGTGGAAGAGAAAGGCTGCTCGCTGTTAGGACCTGCGGAATGCGAACCTGGACTTTTCTGAAGCCCCTGCGATAAAGAATAAGGAAATGCTAGATTAATGAGTGCATTTGTAATTCAACTTTTCATACTGTACTCTATTGTTGAAAAGTTTGGGGTCAGTGAGATTAATACTTCTATTCAGCAAGGATGCATTAAATAGAATAAAAGTGAAAGTAAAAACCTTTTCATTACTGCACAAAAATTCTATTTCAACTAAATTTGAATTTCTTTTGAACTTTCTATTCAAAGAATCCTGAAAAGGTAGTATTTTGTTTCCACAAAAATAAGCAAAACAGCATCGTTAATAATAATAAAAAAATGCTTCTTGAGCACCAAATCAGCATATTAGAATGATGTCTGAAGGATCATGTGACTCAGCAGACTGGAATAATGGCTGCTGAAATCTATTTCACTTGTTGCACTTAAAATTGTTGATTGAAGTTTTAAATGCTTTATTCCTAAACAAAATGGTACAAAATGTTAATATAAGGTACAACATGAAAAGAATTATGATTTTATTAAATCGGCCAGGATATTTAATCTTACCTGAGTGGAGTTGATGTGTTGGCTTTTCCACGGTTTTTCATCCATGCTGCTGCTGGTGGGGGTTGTGCAGTTATGAGGTAGTGCGTTTTGCCGCAAGTAAGGCACGTTTCCGTTGCTCCTCAATCCTGGGAGGTGATTATTGCCCACAGAGACGACATCTGTGTTACCCAGGGTTCCAGCCGTGCTGCATGGGGTGGGGCTTGCAGGGACAGGTCCGTTGGCTATTGGCTGAGCAGCGCATCGCAAGTGGGCAGAGGGTGTGCGAGAAAGAGCGATATGTGGATGGTGAGGGGACGATGTGGAATTGGATTTCATAGGCAGTGAGGAGTCGGCTATAGGACCGTTGGACACATTGGGTCGTATCTGACCGATCGCATTTAGCCTCATCTGCTGGGGAGAGTAAGAGTGTTAGGCAAGGGATCAATTATAAAATCTCACTGAAGTAAAGAAACTTTTAATCACTTTTACAACCGTTCATATTCTATCTTTAGCCTTTCACAAAGTTTGCATACTTTGTTTGGGCCACGATAAATGATCCATACCTGCTGATTCTGTTGCATTAGACTGAGCTGCTTTTCCAACTGTTCCAGCATCTGCAGCTGCATTGGCTTTAGATTGGCCCTGTTGGTCCGTAACTGTTCCAGAAGCTGAGTAAACGAACCACACAATAAGAATAATTTGTTTAGGACCAGATCTAAAAAATATATAAATCAATCACATTCAGCAGTTAACAGACATAAAATTTGAATCTACCAACCTGAAGTTTCTGTGGGGTTAAACTCCAGTTGGGGACTTGATGACCTGGATCATTTGCCCAGGAATCTGGTGAACTCTGATGGCGAGACGAGAAAATAGTAAATAAACCAAATTTCCTGTAAGTTATAGTAAATTAAACAAACTAAAATGCTGTCCCTCAGTACCCTAGCTGGACTAGAGATCCTCTTTCTTTTGGCTGGGCTGGACTGGTCGTCTGTCTGGTCAGAGAGCATATGAGGAGGAAGAGACTGGCCTGGGATTTGGGACTGGGCTTCATTGCTCTGATGAGCTTTGCAGGTGGTCTGCTATAAGCAACAGATAAAAGAATTGCAGCTAGGAAAATTGCACAAACATTTCACTAAAGTAACCCAAATGATGTTTTTTTTTTTGCACCACTGTTTTACAATAATCAATACAAAAGTTTCAGTATCAAACCGCCCTAAGAAAATAAGCAAAAGGGCAGACATATTTGTTTATGCTACATTTCTCACTCTCAATTATACAAGTTAAATATATGACATATACGTAAAGAATTAGATTTTAGGGATGCACGATATATCGGACACATTGATATCGGCCGATAAATGGTTATATCGATCCGATTAATTAGGCTGATATATTCAAGCCGATAGTATTTCCTTCAGCTGAGACACAGTTCGCCAAGATGGTTCTGAATCGCAACACGTGCAGCACAAATCTGTCATATAGGCTACATAAAATTATAACGAGAACATGACTGTAAAACAATACTGTGAATTGTTCTTGCGCCCTTTAGCTTTTGCACGTGCAGCTTTAACAGACGTGTTTTAGCATGTGATTGTGGGGAGCGCATCCAGAACATGCTCATTCTAGCCAACACAGTCATGTTCACCTGTGCATTTGCGTCACTTTGTGCAGATATAAAGGCTGGGACACACCAATCCGACAAAGTACTAGCGGCAACGAAAACCAATGTCAGATCATTACAACCTTCTGTCTGTGCAGTCATGACATATTTGCTTTCATAACTTTTGCTGATATTCTCATGAATTGATTTGTTTGCTAAACTGAACAGCCATTTAGAGTTCTCTCACTCACCGACAGCCTGACGCTGATTCAATATGTCAAATCGGACGGAAAAAAGCAGCCGAAGACTTTAGCCGACGGTATGGAACAAACTGAGAAAACCTAGTCGGCCGAAGCATAAAAACTGCCCAAAGGCTGACCGTCGGCTGCGTATATCCCGGGCTTATGTCGTAATATTAAGATTATGAATTATTAAAGGGGTCATATAATGCCACTTTTACAATATGTAAAATAAGTCTCATGTCCCCAGAGTCTTCACGTGAAGTTTTAGCTCAAAATACACCACAGATCATTTATTATAGCATGTCAAATTTGTCATATTTTGAGGGTGAGCAGAAATGCTCCATTTGTGTGTGTCCCTTTAAATGCAAATGAGCTGCTGCTCCCAAGAAGAGGCCGGAGATTCAGGAGCTCGTGTTACCAGCACTGATTACCTCAAGCAGACTCACTAAAAATGTCAGAAACTGTTCGGCCTTTTATGTTCAGACCGGAGTCGGACAATGATGGAGAGACTCAAGAAGTAGTGACAACATGTAGAATGCAACAGGACGTTTCTGAATGGTTAGTGGACAAATTTATGTAGCTGATGTGGAGTTAACTATCTTAAAAGTCATTGATAAGCATATTCTGTCATGATAATCTATAAATCACTTGTGTGGGAACTGTCATAAGATGCCAGAGAAGATATGCTGCATGAAGATAGAACAGCTATAGTTTAGTTTAATTATGGATATAACTTATGTTGTCATCTTGCTTTCATGACATTCTACGTACTGTATTGCAATAAAATGGCCTCGCCCTCTTTGTTGTGTGTTTTCGGGGGCAGGGTTTATGTAAATGTTATGGTTAGTGATGTCACTAACCCAGGAAGAAGTTCATAGTCCCAACCAGCCGTTTGGTGGTGTTAGGGTATTTATTTATATTTATATATTTATATTTTACATTTAGCAGACGCTTTTATCCAAAGCGACTTACAAGGGGAGCAATTAGGGGTTAGGTGTCTTGCTCAAGGGCACCTTAGTCATGGTATCAAAGGTGGAGAGGGTGCTGTTCATTCACAATCCCCACCTTCAATTCCTGCCAGCGTGGGAATCGAACCAGCAACCTTCAGGTTACAAGCCCAACTCCCTCACCATTAGGCCACGACTACCCCCATTTAGGCCACGACTACCCCCATATTTATTATCTATTCTAGGGCATCTATATCCCCTAACGTGAGTTTGTTTTTAAGGCGGCCATTATTTTAGAACATTATTTTACTATGGCTATTAATTCCTTGACGACGTGTCATGCTGCCAACTTATTTCCCTTTTCCTTTTTTATTCAAAACATTCAAACTATACATGTTAATTATATCACAAATTATATGATATATTCCGATTATCAAATATGTGGAAGTGAATGTGTGTTGGTCATGTTAGTTGATATAACGTACGATGAGTTTGAACCGCAATTCAGAGGATCTGTCGGATTTACATCACGTAAATTTATCCATTTTCCCCCAAAATATATAAACAGTGTATCTGATATGAATAAAATACTTTCAAATTATAATTGAATTGAAAGGATTATTGCAGCTACAGTGTGTCAGTGTATGGAACTTGCATTTAGCAAACTGTAAATTTCTTTTATATATAGCCTACTGCTTTATTTAAATGTCTATTTAAATGTGTGAAACCTCAAAGAAACATTATGTGGTTGAAAACACTGAATAATTGTGAAATATGAAAAGTACTGAGCACATCCGTCTCTGGCTCTGTGGCAGCAGCACGAAAGCACGTTCGAATTTAGCAGTGACACATTGAACTTTCTAATCACACCGTGTGATCGTACGTGTCAAAGGATTGAAATCTATTGCGTTTTGGGGGTGAAGGGAAGACAAATTGAAACAGAGGGCACAAATCAGATCTGCAGGGGCAATGGGGGAAAAAAAAATATATAAATACATTTTTGGCATCAATTTACAACAAGGTCTTATTTTTTAATGCATGAACTAAAAGAGCAAAAATCTTTGTGAATGTTAGGTCACAGTGCATTAACTAATGTTAACAGATACAACGCTGTATCTTAAAAATGTCTTAAATGTTGAGATAAACATTAAGATTAATAAATCCTGTAGAAGTATTGTTCATTCATTGTTCATGTTAACTAATGCTAACAAAATGAAACATTGTTAAATGTTACCTATTATATGAAGAAAGTTCAAAATTTAGAAACTTTTTATGTAAAGAAGTTAAAATTAACTTTTAAAAGTTAAGGAATGGTTCAAACTACTGTACTGTATTGTACACTACTGAACTACTGTACTCTACTGTATTGTATGTTTGATTCATGTTGAAGTATTTGAGACATGGCTTTTAACAGTGAGCCTTTTGTTTTTGTAATCAGGTTCTCAAAGTATATCAAAATTTGGATTTAGATTTATCGGCCAATATATCTGCTATCGGCACGAGCCGAAATGTTCATATTGGTGCATCCCTAGAAGATTTAAATGGCTTCCCAAAATTAGTGACAAATATGTTGAAACAAAGGATGATGTGTGCTGATGAGTGCTATGATCTAATGAACTAGAGGAAATAACTTTAAACCTTAGCAGTTTAAGATTATTCTCCAGAATCAATGTTAACAACATTGTTCTGCATGACTGGAAATTAAGGACCTTTTAGTGGTACTTAATCATGAAGTCAGGCCTTACCACACATTTTGATGTTTCATTAAAGGAATGTTATAGGTTTAATACAAGCTAAGCTCAAGGACTGCATTTGTTACATAACATGTATAGATAAATAATAGCAATCTCCACAGATCGATCACATTAGGCATTATAAACTATGTGCATCTGTTGACTCAACTGTCTCAAATGTACAGTCAAACACTACCGTTCAAAAGTTTGTGGTCAGTAAGACTTTTTGGTAACACTTCATATAATGTATTAGTAAATGTTGTAATCAACTTAAAGATTAATAAATGCTGTATAAGTGCAGTTCATTATTAGTTCATGTTAACAAATGTTAACTAATGAACCTTATTATAAAGAGTTTTTTTGTTTCTAAAAGTCTTTATTGTAAAAACAGTAATATTGTCAAATATTGTTATAATTTAAAAGAACTGTTTTCCTTTTATCCTATTAAATGTAATTTGTCCCGATAATAGCAAAGTTGAATTTTTCAGCATCCATCACTCTAATGTTTAGTGTCACAAGTTCCTTAAAATGATTGGAATCATTCTTATATGCTCAAGAAACATTGATTTTTTTGATGCTTAATATTTTTGTAAAAACTGAGAAACATTTTTTACATGTTTTCTTTTTTGATGAATAGAAAGCTTAATTTTTAAGATCAAGAACTTTTGTAACACTATTAATGTCTTTACTGTCACTTATGATAAAGTCAAAGCATCCTTGGTGAATAAAATAAAATAAATATAATTCTTACTAACCCCAAACTTTTAACCACAACATTTACCCTTTAAAAATAAAAAGTTTACATTGTTTTCTGTGGTAAACATAATGCCATAAATGACAGAGCTTAGCATGTACTGAACCCAAAACATTCCTTTAAAACGGCACAATATCCAAGCTACCACTTACAACATTTTTATAAGTCTAAACCAGATGGTGTAATATTTTCTACTGGCTTGTCTAGCTGATCTGTTCTCACCTGTTGTGTTGTGTTGAGCGCTCCCTGTCTGGAGGTGAGCTCAGCTGGGATTGGTAGGCTCCACGCCTCCTCAATACTAGGGAGCATTTTACTTTTACTTGGTAAACTACCTTGCTGAAGATTACACAACTGAGCCTAGAAAAAGATTGCGCAAAAAACATGTTCAATGTCGGATTTGGCTAAGCTTGAGTCAATGCAATGGTGGTATGCATCAAATCACAGATGAAAATGACACTCATTTCATTCTCAGTGCATAGTATGTCAGACACGGTGACATGATTCAACTCAAACAAGAAGTAACTCAAAAAACGAACAATGCACACAATCGGTTTCCAAAAAGGAAAAAGGAAAAATGACAGGCACATTAAAATGAAACGTGTACACTTCCTCTCCTGATAATGTCACGTGTGAGCACTCTCTCTACCTGGAGGCATTTAATGCGAGTGGTTAAAGCTGGGATGTTACTGCAGGACTTGCTGCATGTGGCATTGATGTAGCACTTGATGGCATCCTGTGGCTGGTTGCAGGACTCGTACAGCGTGCCCAGGTCCATCCAGGCGGCCGCATGGCTGTGGTCCAGCTGCACTGCACAGATATATGCCTGCAGTGCATCCATCGGCTGGTTCTGCTGCTGGTACAACACACTGCAGCACAGCAGAGAGGAGGGGTCAAAAAAGAAAAGAAAAAAAAAGAAAAAACTAACTAGCTGCCATATGATAATGTAAAGGCCCCAATATACTCACAGCGAAGTTCTTTTTTGTTCTTCACTTAGGGGTAAAACGAAGTTCGCAATACATGACCAGTGGTATACATTTAGCAAAAATCTGATGCCGCCCACACAGCTGAAAGCGGCGTTTAAATGAATATGTAAATATGTGCTGCATGCTTTCCTCTCAATAACAAAAACACACAAGAAAATTAAGAAAACAGCAAGGACTTTTTAATAAAGCACAAGAAATGTATCTGATCATAGCAACGTGGATGTGTTTGCACAAGGTCTGCAATTCAGCACTACTGTAAAGTTCTCAAAGAAAAGTGTTCTCAAAAGTACCAACTTTGATAAGTTGGTATTTAAATTAAAAATGTGACTTTTGAACACGGTTGAGTACATTCATGATTGGCCTTTGTGTTCAGCCGCTCAACATATGTGTCTGTGATTGGCTACAATGATCAATGTACTGGAGCGTTTGAAAGCACGTGGAAATATTTGAATTTCAAAGCATTTTGAAAGCAGGCACGGGAGCATTTGAAAGCAAGTATCTATCAGTGGATCCATGTGTATCAGTGCAAGCGCTCTGAAACTTTTCTGGAAAGTTTGCTTCAGCAAGCTGTTTCAAACTCCCAAAATGAACTTGTTTTGGCCTGATTTTGTTCGAAATGTCGTCATATCAGTTTGTTCTTTGATTTTGCTTGAAGTATAATCGGGGCCTTAACAATATCAAACAGTTGATATCTTTCTCATGAGCTTTTGCAGCATTCACCTAATAAACAATGATCATTAAGCGCTTACCCAATTGAGCACCACGTGTCTGCACTGGCCTCAGACTTGTCAATAGACTGTCGGTAAGATATGAAGGCATCTTGGACCTTCCCAATACTTGAGTAGCACCTGCATTACAAGCATAAACAAATCAAATCCAGACACTTCAAGCACATGAGGTGTAGAGCTTACATTTGAGATAATTAATTATGTTTATTCATTTGACACTTATATCCAAAGTAATTTACATTGGTTTTAATTTAATCGGGTTATGCGTTGCTCTACAGTTTGAGCATTAGGAACTAAAAGGGAACTTGTTTTATTACATTATTAGGCATGATTACTTCAGGGCACAAACAAAAAAGTTTGGTCAAACAACAGACAACAACAAAAAAACTAATATTCTGATTATTGTTACAACAAATTATACACACACAAAAAACACACTAATACGTTGAAGAGGAATTTAATTTTAACCAGACATGACATACTATAAGATGTAAATTTCTTTGCTTACCTGCCCAGGAAGTACCAAGACTGTCCTGAATTGGGGTCTGCTTCTAAGGACTTCTGCAGACACTGAATAGCATAGCTGTTCTTGTTGGCTTTATCTCCCAACTGTTCGACTGTGTGATGCATCCAGCCTGAGGGAACGATGGGAAACATGAGGATTAAATCAAAAACTGCATTCTCAACAAAACAACTCAAACACCATCAATAACCAAACACACTCTCCCCCAACACTAAGCCACAGTGTGTGCTGTGGAGGCTGTTACATAGACGCTTATAAAGGAGCAAATGGTTTGTGCTTGTTGTCTTCAGGGTAGGGTGGGGAGATAAGGTTGAGTTGGTAGGATTGGGGGGTGGTTTCTACTACCACCAGCAGCTTCAAAAGGTCCCAGTAGATATGGCTCTGTCCAAACGGCCCCTCTCCTCTCAATTCCCACCCAGCCAGGGGTTGTTAAGAAGAACGAGACAGTGTGCAGACAAAGAACTTCCCCCATGTGGCCTGGCTTCTCCTAGGCACTGATCCCAGCCGAGCTCTTAACACCTGTGGCAAGCGCCTGCACCCGGGACCCGTTACTACAGCAACCAGACCATTGCCGACAATTGCAGGGGCAACGTGGCAATGGTTTTATGGTAGCAGTTTTTTTTTTTTTTTGCTTTCATTTTGGACTGGTAAAAGAAAGAAGCTAGACGGGGAGCTGGTGTTTGAGGATTCACAACTCGCCACTGCACCAATTATTTAAATTATTATTCTATTACTTATTGCTGCTTTCTACCCAAAGTACCTTACAGACAGCCAAATGCTGGAGTGCTTTGCTCTTTGGTGCTAGTTTCAAGTTTACAGAATGGCCTTAGCTCAGATTTCTAACCACACCAGCATCCCAATAGCAATTTGCACATTTAACATTAGCACTTGGCAAATTTGCACACCCTGGAGAACTGGGACACATTTGAGAAAACCTGGACGGTACATTTGGGGATGGTATTATTGAGTGCACCACAAACACTTTTGGGGAGACAGCATGATGCAATACCTTAGTGTAGATTGTTTGAACACTAATGTATTATGATGAACAATTCTCTAAATCAAAAGGTTATTCAAAACCATGATATATTCTTACTTTAAAAGGTTTCACAATTATTTCAAAATAACCCTCATTACACAAAATCAAAATCATAGTTGAGGAATTTCACAGACATTGTGAAACAATTTACACAAATGTGTAAGTACGCATTATTTACAAGACTGTAATTTTCTAAAAAATACCATATTCTGGACATTTTACCACATTCAAATCCAGATGTGCAGAAATTGTGTATAATTCATTCTTTGACTAGCTCAAGACAGAATTCACAGCAAACAAAAAATATTGAAAAAAATGGTACAATCATTTCATTATACAAAAAATGAAGCTCTGATTCCTGGTACATTTTGTCCAATAAATTTCCTTAACTTTCCCAGCAGTTTGTGATTACTGAGTAGGGATTTTAAAGTAATTTTATGAACACACTGCACTCACTTGGGTGTAATTTCCAGTTGATGAAATATTTAATAGCAGAGCAGAACTAGAAAAATACCTGATTACAGAAATCATGGCTTTTCCATGACTTAATAATTTATTATCTTGCATGACTTTTCCAGGCATGCAAATCTCAAATTCTCTGATATTTCCAGTTACTCCATTACTGTGAGAACCCTACAAAGCAGGAGGCAAGTAAAACACACTCACCTAATTGTTGGAGCGTAGTTGCCTTCACCTGTGCAGGGAGATTCTCTGTTTGTAACAGACTCTCGTAAGCTTCCTTTGCGATGCGGTACTTCTTCTGCAGACAAACAGAGAGAGGAGAGATGTTTAAACAGACAAAAGGGTCAGCGTTTTTATGGCCCCTCTGGTTTA
This sequence comes from Zacco platypus, assembly GCA_038088235.1. Taxonomy (NCBI): domain Eukaryota; kingdom Metazoa; phylum Chordata; class Actinopteri; order Cypriniformes; family Xenocyprididae; genus Zacco; species Zacco platypus. The sequence continues at coordinate 26,186,393 of CM076081.1, read as the reverse complement.
ACACAAAGGGCCTCGTCTGACTGACCACAATGTACGGTCTCAGGAAGAGAGGAAATACTGGACACTGACCAGGCCAGACACAGGGACGCAGAAGGAGACAGACAAACACACAGACAGACACGGGGGAGGGTCAGTCCAGGCCAGACTAGACTTAACAAGTCAGACAAACACAGACATTCTCTGTATCAGTGTAACTTGAGAACCCCTCTCAGAATAAGTGTTTGTTTTTCTTAGTGACCTTGACACAGATCTTTGTTGGAGCTGATGGCTGACCACCATAGCTGACCAACCGGAGCAACACGACTCCCAACACACATGGGTCTAACAACATGAAAGCAATCGCCTCTGTGTGTGGTGAACAATAAAATCAGCCAATTGTAAAACATTGGTGTTGGTTGGCTGGTTAGTGCAGCAGTCATTGCTTATAGCAAAGTTTTAAAATCTGTATGAGATTTAAAACAATTGCATTCAAATGAAATTCATTATAAGACCAGATGGATAAGAACTATCCTAGTTGAATAGAAAGAACTGACTGAGTGACAAGAGCCTGTCGCTCATTACAGAGATTAACTAAAAGGCCATTTGAAGCAAAAATGGGAGGTGGTGACTGGTTGGCTGCAAACACAACCAGACAAGGTTGCGCCCTAGAAGGAAACCCATCAATCACGAGTTTTTGCAGGAGCACTAAACTGTGAGCAAAAGAAAACCCCAGAACCAACAACACTGGCCTGTCACCTCTAATGCCTGCTTCCTCTTCAAATCACTCATTTACAACACCTTTAGACCACAACAGCAGAGTTTTTAAAATCTTATTTAAATCGCCAAATTCCAAGTGAAGTAAAAGTCTCAAGATTTACTAATCAGAGAAGTCGATGTTAGCATAAAAATTGTGATAATGGCAAGTAGTACTTGTAGGATTTGGTTACATTGGCAATGCTTTATGGCAGGGGTGGCGAACGTCGGTCCTGGAGAGCCACAGTCCTGCAGTTTTGCTTCAGCCCTAAATAAACACTTGAACAAGCTAAATCAAGTCCTGAAGGATTAATAGGAAGCTGCAGGCAGGTGAGTTTTTAATCAGGGTTGGAGCTGAACTCTGCAGGACTGTGGCTCTCCAGTACTGATGTTCACCACACCTGCTTTATGACATGCGTTTTCAATTTTGATTAAAACAAAAACATGAAGATTCCCTTGGGGATTAAAAAAATTGAAAGTGTAAACTGAAAGTGACACGTCAAGGCCAAGTATGGTAACCCATACTCGGGGAGTGATTGGGGTTTAGGTGTCTTGCTCAAGGGCATCAACCTTCGGGTTACCAGTCTGACTCATTAACCATTAGGCCACGACTGCCCCCAAAAATGGAATGAATGAAATGGTCATAGTATAAAATCTGACACTGTGTTAAATATGTTATAAATATGAACTAAACTATTAAATTAAATCAGTGATTCTCAACCATGGGGCTGTGGATTACTTAAAACATATTACATTAATATTTTTTATTATTATTAATAAGGGTTAAGATTATAATTACTACATTAAAATGCTATAAAAAATATCAAGATGTAATTAAAACCATATTTCTTTTTTCTCACTCTTCCAGTATTGTTTGTATTGAACATATGATTCTTCAAACATCTGAAATCATGAAATGATTTAATACATCAATGCACTATTTTTGTTATTTTTCTTTTAAATTTTTGTCATCTAAACATTTGATGCCACAGATTGAACACTCCGTCTATCCCTCATAGCCTTGGCCTCATTTCCTTCAAACTAAATATGGCATCTACTCTGACTAAGGTCTATAGATGGGAAATTACTCCAGGAACCAAGGTCTCTGTCAGAGCAAAGAGTCACTGTTGTGGTATTTGTCATACAGGACAGAACATTACACCCCAAAACATGAGTATCAGAGAAACAGCGCATTTTTTAATAAAACGTTACAAAAAGGGGAACACTCACCTGAATTTCATACACATGAGCGATGTGGAACTGAACTGTGGAGGCAAAAAGAGGAACTCATCAATACTGGAAATTCCTTTTCTGATAAATTCATTGCATCCATATCTGATATCAGGTGAAAAGTAAAACCAGCGTTCTTTGTCTTCACTGTTTCAGCTTGAGCGTTAATAAGCTTATGGGTGTACAGACACCAGGAAGGAAGAATATTAGCTTGCCCTTTGTGCACTTCAAGCATGTCATTACTGCCCGTATGCAAGGCAATACACTGCTGAATTTAGTCATGCTGTTTCCCTGGCAACTGGAGTCTCAGGCAGGATGGAGACGGTGAGAGGAAAAATCTAATTGAGGAAACACTCTGTAAAGACGTGCCGACCTTTTTTCTTTAAAATCCTCTATCAAAAGAGACAACACTTTGTCTTCACTGCTAAAAAAAAATCCCTCATGCATAATGTAACCATGCAATTGGCAAATAAAGGGATATTTAATAAAAATGAACATGCTTAGAAGGGTACTTACTTTCAGCTTTGGACAAAGTGCAGGGTGTGGAGTCAACCAATGCCAGTTGAAAATGCTGCAAGACAAGGTGAATTGTGATTAGACTGGAAATAGTAACACTTAACATAAAAGGGGGATATTTATTGTTTAAATTTTCATTCTGAAGTCCTACTGTTGGAGATCCCCAAATAATTTTTACATCCAAAAACAAATCCATCCCATAAAGAATACAAAGAAATTGGCTACAATAAAAGTGCTTTTTCTTTTCCAACCACTGCAGTTGCACGTCCAAACATAAATCTGTTGCCTCTAATAGTATGGAACGAGACATATGGGAATAATAACGCAAACCTCCATTATTATAATGCCATCAAAAAAAGATTTGACTACATACATCATAATAAAATATAATTATGAAATAGAGAAAAAGTCAGGACAAGCATCAATCACTGTTTTCCCAAAACAACCTCAATCACAATTCCATTTGGACGTTGGCCATAAACTTATGAACCCCAGCTGTGTTTTTTTAACTATTCAGAAAATGTCTCAGTACTATATATTAACCAGCTGCAAAGTTTCTATTAATGTTTATGGGTGAATCTTACAAAACCCGTTCACGATAACAAGCCTTTCTTCAATTCTGGTAGTCCCAAGCACCAGGACAATCTGGTACCATTATAGGTGACAAAGCGCTCAGTGAAGAACATCAAAGGTTTTAGAAGCATTGTAGTCAATCACAAACATGTTTGAGCATGTGAATGCAATGGCCAATCAGAGGCGTTTAAGTCGGTGAGAATATGTTCAATACGCCAGACAGTGTTTGTGCGAGTTCTGCATGCTAACGAATCGTTTCCTTAGCCAAAGTATAAACAAGACATAAGACAGTTCACTGTGCAATATAGACATTTTTTTTATTGCAAAAAGGAGTTTATTATTAATTCAGCGAGCTTGCTTTGCGCTCTTTACTTGGTTACTTGGTCTATAGCCCATTCAGAATTTGAATAAAAGGTTTTATTTTTCATACTGCAAAGTTTTGGGACTGACAACCGTAATCAAATGCAGCACTGATCTGTGCATTGAGTCTCGCAGCGCAAGTGCAATAGACATGCCTCATGTTCTGTTACCTGTAATGCACTTGTTTGTTTTTCATTTTATTACGAACTGTATGATCTTTATTACCGACACTTGATCTTTTTAATGCAAAGTTCATTTAATTGAATATTGGGAGGTTACATGCTAATGTTTTAATGTAATCATTTTTAATAGCATTAATTATTAACAAATTTCATTTATTTAATATTTTCATTTTCAAATAGTACAATTTTAGAAGTAAAAAAGAACAAATCAACATAATTTAGTCAAAAAATTTAAACTGATATTCCCACAATTTCCTGTGACACTCCACATTAGAGAGTATTTTGTTTAAATAATCATGGTTTCTTAATAGTTTTTGTTTTCAATTATGTACATTAGGATTTTAAATTACAACTTCTGTTGTTTAATGAATGTTTATTGCACTATTTAAGTGTTGTGGGTTACCATGATTGTGAATGACTCTTTGCACCTTCTATATATTAGTATATACTTCAGCTCATGGAAAAGCTACTTGTGATGAACTGATTCTTCATGTGGCTCTCTTTTACCACCTACATTATTATGGTGGTTGTCAGTATATGTTAAAGGTACAAAATTTTAGTAGCAGTGTGCATTGTTGTATTTACTGGTTTACATTCAAATTTTCTAGTTTGCAAATTATAGTTTTATACTATAAAATGTACAGTTTGTTCTGAAAATGTGTTTGCAGTTTCAGTATTTTTTACAGAAATCATTCTGGCAATCACAGCTGCCAAAATTATTTTGTTAAATTACGGAACTTTATTTATCGTATTGCCGTTATTATACTGCCATTCTTTTACATGGTTTACACATATAGCTACCAAATTATTCTGGTTTAAGAGAGGGAAGACGGCAAGGTCAAGAGGATGTGCTCTTGCAGACATCGAGACAGCAAGATCACAACACTAATCACGAACCCTTTGACATGAATAACTACCAGCTGTTCAGGTTACCAAGAAAACAGCCCAAAAGCAAAGCCTCTGCTCCTTATCAAATAAAGCACTGAAACCTGTCCAAGCACAAAGGTACCTAGAGGAAACCCATCCACCTGCATAGCAACAACTGAAGAACATGGCCATGCATTAAAATGTCCTGAATCTGATGTCCAGCATACAAACCTCAGAGAGAGATTACAAAAGGACTTAAGACTTCCAACAATCCACATTTACAGCCTGCCTGTCCAGCATAATACAAATCACTGAAGTCAAATTAACAGTCAATAACCAACAGAGACACTAAATTCACAATGGAAAAACAAAATGTAACCAAGAGAGAATTTTGCAATGAATTACCATTCAAAGTAAAACAAATCTCAGCACTTACATGCCAAAGAATCATCACTGCTGTCAGTCGAAACAAGGAAATCATACAAACACACACCTATCTGCTTCATACAGACATCCCCCAGCAAATAAATATACGGATTACTGACCATAGCAAGCCCTTTGTGCTGAGCTGGTCTCCATTGACCAACTGCTTCCTACACGTTTGCTCTCTCTCTCTCTATGGCTCTCGACTGGCAAGTAGATAATGCAGCAGGATTACCAGTGTGTCTCTCTCTAATACTGATTACTATTCAAGAGAGCAGCGGCAGCAGCTGAGAGATGACACGCTGCTCTCTCCTGCCGTAAGCTTTCACTCTCTCGCTCTCTGCAGGAAATCGGGACAGAGGGACAGGAGCAAATGGGGGAAAAAACAAGATGAAAAAAAAAATAGAAGATGCAGACTATTCAATGCATCATATCAGCAGGCATTACAACAGTTTAATGAAAGCAACATGCTTTTTTTTTTAAAGCTACCTCAAAGCAACTTAACACTGTTTATGTTGAGAAACAATGAAATAACCCATGCTGCGGTCTATCGTGTCAAGACAATTTAAAAAAAAATATTTACACACATACATGCGTATATATACATATATATACACACAAACAATCATTAAAAAATCTTAACTTTTTAAAGAAAATAGCTTCATTTAGCAATGGATGGATAAAGTGGATCAAATGTGACTTAAGACATTTATAAATGTTACAAAAGATTTTCATTTCAAATATATGCTATTCTTTTGAACTTCATAGTCTTTAAAAATGTATCACAGTTAGGGTTGGGCCTATAGACGATGCCGTTGTCCATCATCAATGGCTGAAACTTCACAGTGCTGAGCCGGACATTGTGAACCCACGCAGCTTGTCAAAACAGTGGTGCACTAAGGATCGTTTGTGGTGATACTACAGCCTCTAGTAGTTTTATTTAAAGACAAACACGCTTCATTCAAGCCCTTTCAGCTCCGTGTGCATTCTCTCTTTCTCCAGACGCGTGTCCACTGACGCGGAGCAGGGCATGCATATTTAATTCATTCCAATGGAAGTTGAGCTTAACGCTCAAATGCGAATGTGAAGCTCTGGCGTAATGATGCAGAAAATTCAACTGTCATCACACAAATAAATTATATTTTAAAACATATGAAAATATTTTAGGGTTATGTCATTTTAAAATGTAATTTATTACTAATAATTTAATTTATTTAATTTTTATGTAATTTCTTACAGTTATTTTAAGTTATTATATTGCACAATATTTGTATTGTATCTTTGATCAGAAATGCAGCATTGGAAAACATATGGGACTTTAAAAAAAAATCTTATGGACCCCAAATCCCTTACAAGCATACAAGTAAAGCTCCTATCAACTGGAACTGTGAAAAATTGAAATCTAAATTGATTTTTTAGGCTGGTCTAGTCAGTCAGTGTGCATACTTGATCTACTTCAATGAATTACCAGATCCTCTCCACTATGAAGGGCCTGCAGTAGCACAATTTCAGCCATGAGGATTAAATAAGTTCAGATCGCAATAAAACTAGATATATTCACAGGGTTTCTGCAGGTTTCATCAAATCATGCTTTTTAATACCAATTTTTGAATTTTTAATGCCACACATATACATATATATATATATATATATATATATATATATATATATATATATATATATATATATATATATATATATATATATATATATCTTTAAAAGTGGATAGATGACGTCAATTAGAATATTCATTATGTCATTAAGTTGCATTCGCATTCTGCCAACTGTTAGCCCTTTAGATTTGTTTGCTTCTCTGCTACTCTTTGTGCACACATAAATGTATTTTAATGCAGCCAATTTCCCAATAAAAGTGTTTCATATATTTATTTTTCTTTTTGTTGTCAGACAATATGAAATAGTTAACCATTAAGTCTACAGGCAGGGCTTGACATGCTAAGCCTTGTCATGTGCTTGTCCTATGGAGAAGTAAATCGGTCATTCACTGGTCCGAGTAAAAGTTGCTTGTCTGAAAAAAGTAGGATTTTCTGTGGTGTAAAAATAAAATTATTCTGAAGCAATATCCTTCCATTCCGAATATTCTTTATTCTGAATACTCTTTCGAAATATTGCAGGTTTCACATATGTAAAACTGCATATTTGTGATATTTACCCCAATTACTTTTCAATAATTTCAATTAGAATAATAAGACAGTTCAGAGCTGTTACCATCAAATTGAATCATTTACAATAATAATAAAAAATGCAACTGCTTTAAGTAATGTTTTGAGATTTTTTTCAAATATTTTTTGGAAATACCAAGAAAAGTAGGGGTGAAAATTATACTGAATCAGTAGGTGGCGGCAAGTGACTCCATTAATAAGCGAGTCGTTGTGTCAAATGATTCGTTCAAACAGCTGTTTCATTCAAGAATGAGTCAGCGGTTTATAAATAGGTCATTGAATCATTGACTCAACTGATTCGTTCAAAACGCTGAATCATTCAGTAATGAAAACACGGCTGAGTGTTGCTGTGAGATGCACTGTGGTTCTCCTGTGATGTTTATTTAGAACTATTTTCGCTGCTTAATCAGAACAAAAACTGTCAATTTTACATGTAAAATGCAAGTAATTTAATATTAACTACTTTATACTTTAACTAGTTTAATATTAACTGTTGTATGAAATCAGTGTAACGTTTACAATCGTTATGGTATTCAGGAAGACAGCACTCTTGGTCATGTGATGTTGCTTAACTGTATCATGTGTTATGAATATAATAACTCCACATTTTGAATTTATACCGCAGTATATTAACAGAGTTTCTTGTTTGTGGTGCGCTCATTTGTTTCGATTTCTCCTGTTACTGTCAGTACATTATATAGCCTTTTATTATCCACTACCGATCGCCACTTGCACTAAATGTAATAAATGAACCGTGCAGACGCAGAGAGGGGTGCGCCTGCGGCAGGAAAGCAAGATCTCGCGCTTGTGCGGCAGTCATAGGTGGCAGTACTGGGAAGTCTACTTGGGCCGCTGTACGAAACAGCGTAACAGCAATTTTGCACCGGCCAGAGACAATTACCAAACTGGGTCTCTGCGTGTGTATCACACCAATGTTCATATTTTGCAACAGCAAATCAAAGTAATTAATTATGAAGGCTGTATTCAAAATAAACTGGTAGCATTATTTTTCTTCAAAACTAGCTAAAAAAACGTAATGCCTGTCAAAATAAAATGTAATGCCATTTAAGGCCTTAATTTTCACAAAATCCATTTAATGACTTTTTATGCCCAGTGGAAACCCTGTATTCAAGTATACTATCAATCTTAGATGTTGAAACAAAAAACAAAAACAGAGGTATACTGCACATCTCTACATGCAACTACGAAGCAGCAAAAACAAAAATCCCACAAATAACTCTACACAAATATAAATTTGATGTCAACTATACATCCTACAATCCTGAACAGCGATCAAACTTTTAAATGCTGATAGCCGAGAATCAAGTCCATCACTCAATGCAATGTCAGAGGGGATGACACTGCAGGAAACAAAGCATGGTGTTTTTGCAACAGATTTACGATGAATATCGCTACAGATACGTTTTAAACCGCAGCCATAATCCTACAGTAGACACTTACCAGAGGGTTATGCTCGAAGAGTACAAGGCTGCACGGGAGAGTGTGCACAGATTGCAGGGAGTGTTAAGAGAGCACTGCTACCTGCCCTCAGAGCTGCCGCTTTGTTCCCGTAAGTGGGACACACAGGGAGCCGGAGAACATTCAGCTGACTGGCAAGCAGCCCCTGCCACCCCTTCCCCAGAGCAAAGGGAGGACGTGCTGCACGTGCAGTTCTTGTGACTTATTAGATCTCAATCGCTTGCTCTGGCTCACAATACCCTGAAGAGTAAGAGATAGCTGAGGATGTCTAATGCATTGCATCCCACACCTTCAGACTGTCTGACTCTAAGATCCTCCCACTTAGACAGGAAAAGACTGTCTGACTGACACGTAAAACAACCAAATCACAGTTGATTTTGTGCAAGGGTCACAATTATGTCCGATAGAACATTTATGACATAAACATCATGAAACTGAAAAATCAGTCAGCACACAAAGATAGCAAAAAGCATCACAGCAGCCACTCAAAGTGATGGTTAACAATCTTGCAAAACCGACAGCTGCATTCACCATTTTTAATAGCACAGAGTTCTTGCTGGTGTCCTTAAGACCATGGAGTGGGATCAAGAAGAGATGAGGAGAGGTTGGGAACAATGGAACATTTGCGAAAAGAGGAGGAAGTCAATAAGCTCAAATCAAATCCTCTGCACAGAGGTTGTCTTCCCTTTAGCCCAGATGGTTACTCAGCATGCACACATTCACACTAGAACACGCAGGGATGTAAAAATCACACTTTCCCCTGCCCTCGGTGGTGTCAATAAAAGATTCATAAAAAGGACAATAAAATCGCTCAAAAACAAAAAAGCAATAAAACACAAATAAAGAGAAAGATGATGCCAGTGTATCTATAGTTAAGGCGTGAAGCTGAAAAAAAAAAAAAAAAAAAAAAATCACATAACGTAGATAGACACACTGGTGACTCAAGCGACCTACATGGACTCCTATACCACATGCACATAGCTTATTTACAGCAATTTAAATATATAAAATAACATACATTTATTAATTATAGATAAATATATAATATCTGATTAAATGCAAGTAAGCACTTTTTCAATTTTTCAACCCCAATCACTTACATGAAGCTAGTGAACTCTGTATTTGCATTATAAGCATCCTTTGCATAAAAAAAAATCTACCCACAGAAATGACAACAGCAATATAACTAAGTTCATCTGTTTAGAACAGCTGTCATACTGCTACAAGGCACACTGTAAAATGTGTGCTTCAAAAATGTTGAGCAATGAGCTGCAGACATGCTAAAAGACTGAACTAAACTACCAACATCACAATATTTAAAAGCACATTCAGAAGGCCAGTGTTTTGTAGTAAGGTCAATTTTAACGAACTTTAAAGCCTGTCAGTAAAATACAGTTCTAGGAGTACCTTCAAAAACAATGACTTGCACTGTAAATATTAGTTAAAAACGGAAGTAAAAATGACAATATATATGTAAGTGCATGAAACTGATTAAACATTTGTGTCTGAAAACCCAAAACAGTCATGTGATTAGCTCAACACAAAAAAAGGAAAACCTCACTACCAGGGCTGTGCGATTAATCAAAATTGATTCGATTTCAGCTTCCAGCGATTATGAAAACAAGATAATCGCCGTAAAACTCTGCCACACTCCGTCCAGTGCACCATCCTTTCCTTCACAGCAGTGAGCTTTCGTTTTTCCCTAAGGCAACTTTGGGAAAAACCTAACTTCCCCTAACTTAACATCCAAATCAGCCAAATAAGTGAGTGTTATAAAATACAATCAACTGTTGCTAAACTGGGGGATGTGCTTGACATTAATGTTATTAAAAGTGCATCAAGCAGAGACTGAGCATGCTCAAGCAAGGTATTCTGTGGGCTTTAGATACACGCCTAAACGGTCAAATAGCCTACACACAAAAATGCAGTTTTGGCTAGTATCCTCGTAAACCGCTATTACTTATCTGAATACCACTGTTTGTACATCTTCAATGCAAATGAAATTAGAAACCTGTATACCAATATTATTATTTTAGAGACAGTCCCTAAATTTGCAAATATCGAACGCCCAACGTCAAGCCAACTTTATGCCAGTATTTCAAAGGGAAACACTTAGAAACTTTGCCCGTTGTTTTCATATTCTGATTCCATCTACTTGCCTGTAGTCAACTTAGTATAGCCTACATGCACAAGGAGCAAGTTTTTTTTAATAGTCTTTTATATCACTGTATTAGTCCATTTAGCAGCGTTGTTTTAAAAGTCTTGACAGCAGGAGAATCCTGGAGTGTGATGTTTTGAGAGGACCCTCAGTACTGCAGCACTCCGCCTCTATATGAATTTAAGGAAACTAAAGACAAATAAGATATCTACCTCGGATATAATGTCTGATCTGATCATCAGTGTTCATTTTATTAACGGAATCGATGATGAAAAATGTTTGCCAACTAAGTATTTTCCCCTGACTAAGACGACATGAGACAATAATAAGGTCATTAAAACAATAACTGTGACTATATCAACATTCAATATTGTTGACGAAAAAAGACAAGACTAAAATGTAGTTGAAATAAAAAATTTACCAAAAACTTATTTTTGTTGAAAAAAAAGTTGAGCCAAAACATTTTAGACTGCTGAACAGGACTATTATGCGAGGGTTCATGTATGCGGTTGCCAGATATCAAGAGCTGAAATCCCTCAATAAGAACTTTTCTGTTGTACGAATATGTGCCCGGCTTTATGCAACATGGCAACCATTCGTGCACGCTCTCTCTGAGGAAGCGTCATGATCTGAAAACACTGACATACAGTACTGTAAAAGTAAGCAGGGGTTCAGCGATCTCCATTTGAGCTATTCTGCTAAAACAATAGTGTCATTCAGTCAGTCTGTGTTCTGTCATGAATCTGGACTACATTGTTTGCGATTGTGGCTGCTGATTGTACTTATGCAACATTTGTGTGTCAATATGTACAAAGTCTTTTTTGCCGTTATTTTAAAGCTACAGTATGTAAAATGTTTGCAGTAAATACCCAAAAACCACTACACCAGTGTTATATATTTTGATCAGTTGAGTACTTACAATATCCCAAATGTTTCCAACTATTTGTAAATCATGAGAAAATGTCAATTTTAACCAAGGATCCGGGAGGAATGTAAATGGAGTCATATCCGCGATACCCTTAGTTTCCGGTTTTATTTTGTAGAAACCACGGAAACACCAAAGACGCTTCTATAATATAATATAATATAATATTATATTATATATATATATATATATTCAAATTTCAATATTTTATTCAGAAAACAACAAAGATGACATATCAAATGTTTAAACTGAGAAAATGTATCATTTTAAGGGAAAAATAAATTGATTTTAAATTTCATGGCATGAACACATCTCAAAAAGTTGGGACAAATAGGTTGGGACATCCCCTCTTCTTTTTAAAACACTCTGCAAACGTCTGGGGACTGAGGAGACAAGTTGCTCAAGTTTAGGAATAGGAATGTTGTCCCATTCTTGTCTAATACAGGCTTCTAGTTCCTCAACTGTCTTAGGTCTTCTTTGTCTCATCTTCCTCTTTATGATGCGCCCAATGTTTTCTATGGGTGAAAGATCTGGACTGCAGGTTGGCCATTTGAGTACCCTGATCCTTCTTCTACACTGCCATGATGTTGTAATTGATGCAAGATGTTGTTAGGCATGCTCATGTTGGAAAATGCAAGGTCTTCCCTGAAAGAGACGACGTCTGGATGGGAGAATATGTTGTTCTAGAACTTGGATATACCTTTCACCATTGGTGGTGCCTTTCCAGATGTGTGAGCTGCCCATGCCACACGCATTCATGCAACCCCATACCATCAGAAATGCAGGTTTCTGAATTGAGCGCTGATAACAGCTTGGGTTGTCCTTGTCCTCTTTAGTCCGGATGACATGGCATCCCAGTTTTCCAAAAAGAACTTCAAATTTTGATCCGTCTGACCTCAGAACAGTTTTCCTCTTTGCCACGGTCCATTTTAAATGAGCCTTGGCCCAGAGAAAACACCTGTTTTTCTGGATCATGTTTAGATATGGCTTTTTTTTTACCTATGGAGTTTTAGCTGGCAACGGCGAATGGCACGGTGGATTGTGTTCACCGACGATGTTTTCTGGAAGTATTCCTGAGCCCCATGTTGTGATTTCCATTACAGTAGCATTCCTTTATGTGATGCAGTGCCGTCTAAGGGCCCGGAGATCACAGGCATCCAGTATGGTTTCCGGCCTTGAACCTTACGCACAGAGATTGTTTCAGATTCTCTGAATCTTTGGATGATATTATGCACTGTAGATGATGATAACTTCAAACTCTTTGCAATTTTTCTATGAGAAACTCCTTCCTGATATTTTTCCACTATTTTTCGCCGCAGCATTGGGGGAATTGGTGATTCTCTGCCCATCTTGACTTCTGAGAGACACTGCCACTCTGAGAGACTCTTTTTATACCCAATCATGTTGCCAATTGACCTAATAAGTTGCAAATTGGTCCTCCAGCTGTACATGTACATGGAACTTTTCTGGCCTCTTATTGCTACCTGTCCCAACTTTTTTGGAATGTGTAGTTCTCATGAAATCCAAAATGAGCCAATATTTGGTCTGACATTTCAAAATGTCTCACTTTCAACATCTGATATGTTATCTATATTCTATTGTGAATAAAATATAAGTTTGAGATTTGTAAATTATTGCATTCCTTTTTTATTCACAATTTGTACAGTGTCCCAACTTTTTTGGAATCGGGTTTGTGTATATATAAATATATATATAAATATAATAAAACATCTGTTTTGTAGCATTTATAGAAAAAGAAACTAATTATTATAATATAACTCAATACATTTAGTCTTGTTTAAATCTAATTTTCTTGATTTTTTGCGAGAACAATGCTTTACCATGCATCAGAGAAAAACACTATTTTGTCAAGTGGGTAACATAGCATAATCAGATGCAGCTTTATTTTAACAGTAATACTGAATTTTCTCCATCATACAGTACGTTTTAAAATTAATTGTATGCCATTTATCAACAAGCATCCAGCATTTAATATGATATACTAAATTCGATCAAGCTTAGTGCAGTAACATTTTCAACACACTCAAATGTATCTTATATGATAAACAGAGCTGCGTTACTTCATACTCATGACCGGAAAAGTGGAAGCGGCGCCGGCAACTGTGCCGTAATAAAAGTTCCGCTGCTTAATGAAAATAATGAAAATGTGTGAAAGGTTTGGAATTGAAATATTCACAGCTTAAAAATACAACCATGTTGAATTTCAGCCCATAAAAATGCAAGACCTAAAAATACAATGCATTAAAATGCAAGCACAGCTAATATAATACATCATTTTTTCCAAGAAGTGCAATTCAACAAGCTTTTTTGTTTCAAAAAACATTTCATACTATTTTACATCCATACAAGTTTTATAACAAATGTTGGGTTCCCAAATGCGTTAAGCTACTCAAACACATAGCACTTGCAAAGTAGCATTTTACTGTGAATCCAAAATGAAAACAGTGCTACACTGTTACAGTACTCTGAAACATGCAGCGCATCAGACTATAATTTATATAATTACATCACAACCATTGCGATTTGATTGAAGCCGTACCACATTCATGACCATGGATTGTCAAAATATATATATATAAAAAAAAAAAAAGTTACTGGCGAGTGGTGAGTTACAGTTTCATCGCTGATTTTTACTCGCATTTGACGCTTTGAATCCTGGCTAACATGCTAAGGGTGTCCCACAGATGGCGCCGTGAGCGCGAGTAGTGCTGTTAGAAGCGATCCGTTCATGAAATAAATGTATTAGAAAAAGTAACATTTTAGTAATTATTTAAAGGGCATTTCTCAATTTCAAAAATAATACAGTAACCTTGACTCCGCCCTCCCCCCCTCCAAAACCATTTTTTTCTCAGATATGCGCTAATGATGTGGGTCAAATTTTTCAGGGTGGAAAATACTGAAATTGCTATAAATATGGAAAAAAGAAACATTTAGAGACTAGCTTCAGCTCCAACAGTAAAGCATGGTGCTAGAAATGCCAAGGTCATGGGTTTAATTCCCAGGGAATTCAAGTATTGACAAAATGTAAATCGCGCAATATAGAGAGGGAGGCTGAGCTGTTAACAGACATACCTTGAGGCTTGACTCATAGTCTGTGTTGACTTTAAACATCAGGCCGAGTCGTAAATGGATCTCCTTGGCTCTTGAGAAGCTGGGGTCAATGTAAAGCACCTCCTGAAATGCCTTTATCGCCCTGTGGAAGACAAGAACAACAAAAGAAACCTTAAGGAGGGACATCCTGAATTCATTTATGTATACAACGTGATTAATGATTAATTAATGTTTAAATTAGAATTCAAAGAAAAAAATGAATTGAAAAGTGAAATGAATGATTTGCATAAAAAGCAGCAAAAAGCAAAATTGCATGGTCCATGTGCTTTAAAAGGAAAAGCTAGCAGCAGAAGCATCATTGCCATGTAACACCAGTGCTGCATGGTTGACCCTGTTGTAACCCATCTCTCCTTCTATGCGTGTATGACATTCAAATTTGAAACAGAGACACACACACACGATCTCCACCTCTGACAGATATTGCAACACGTGGTCGGCTCACAGCAGTGGGCTTTGCTTGCTTGTACAGTGTCTGCTCAGGGAAACAGAGGGTGTTTTTACTGAGCCACAGCCCAATGAACTCAATGGCCCTAATCCCCCCTCCTCCTTTCCCCAACCAAACAGTCTTTTCTGCTCTGCAGAGCACTGCAGTGCATGTGAGCTCTGCTGCATGAAAGAACGAGCGCTTCATCATCATTTCTTTATTCTGTGAATTGCATTACTCTCACATGAGATGCAGCTATATGAGACTACATGGCAGACAATCAAAAAGATAAATTAATACGTGTGTCCATTGGATCAATAAGTATGGCTGGCTTCATAAAAACAACAACAACAAAAACAAGCCAATCTGAGCCCATAGTTTATCGATAAAAAACTGACAGGTTTATACTGTTGAGAAAGTAAGCAATCAATTTCAGCTCAGTGACAGGAACCCACAGAAGTTTGCAATTTAAAATGTTCCATCTTCACATCTGGGCAATTTGTTTTAGACATTTTTTACTGAGACAAACACATCAACTTTAAATCAAATGCGATTAATCAAAAATGACATCATGACAATGCTGACTGAGTAGTGACATGAAAGACCGTCCATTTTAATGCCCATTTCATGCATTTAAGAAGCCACTAAAAAAAGTCAGACACTGATAAATTATCTAATACAATATAACAAAATATTAGCAAAAAATTGCCTGAAAAACATTTAACGTTTTTTTTTTAATCACCAGTTATTTGTTATTGGCCATCAATAGGCAAAGCTAGTAGGCTGTACAGCAAAATCTTCACTCCTTGTTCAATATGCATCCAATTAAGCATTTGTACAGAAATGGTTTAAAAGCAGCATTGCAGCCATTGCTGGCGAATTCAAATTGGTTTGATAGAACTAAAAGTCAAATTCTAGTTAAAATAAATCAAAACCTATTTCCATTGTTTTACAAAGTGATGCACTCATTTGAAATTTCTGGGCCAAAACCAAAAATTCAGGACGCCCTTGGCCCAAAACATTTTTTTGTATAATTGCATTAATATCAGTCTTTTAATTAAATTGACAGTTTACAAATTCAAGTGATTTTAAACCATTCAAGCACAAAAAGAGGCGAAAGAGCTCAATTTGGTACTAGCTCACTGTTTCACACACGCACGTTTCAAATTGGCAAAGAGCGAATCGATTCCTCTTTCATGTACACAATTTAAAATACCAGTCTGTGCAAGAATTCTTGTAAACACAATCGGTCATGTCTTAAGTGAATGTAAACACTTCAGCAAAAAAAAAAAAAAAAAAAAATCAAACGTGTATCATTAAATTGGATCTGTGCACTTAAGGTCTTAATGCTGTCTATGTCATTACAGTTAAAGAATAAAACACAGCTTTAACAAAGATTTACATTTAAATTATACAGTGAAGACTATTGCGTTATTTTAAGATTTATGATTAGATTTCTGTACCTGAATACTACTGTTAGACCTTACTTTATTTGTAACTTTGTTATAATGTATTTATCTATGCGCATATTCAGTGTATTTGATCATTTATTAATGACTGCTTACTTGTCTTTAATAATTTGAACTTTATTGTGGGCTATAATAAACAAATGAAAAGCAAAGTATAATTAGCAAAATGCTGCTTTCTAGATTTATTTTTCCTAGCCAACTATTCGAATGGCTTTCCCGAGGTAAATGTAACGTTACAGGACATGTTTACAAGCTATTTTACTGAAGTATTTCTGCAGTTTAAACACTGTGTGAGAGATTACATGAGACGGTATGCATTTAAGTAAGTCATTCTACATGTTCATGCGCACTTGATCTGTGCTTCCGCTTGAACTAATGCGGCTACAGCGTGTGATCGGTCACACTGTATTACAGAGTGCCAGAACAATATTCTTGGAGGTGCTGGTTATTTTGTATTTTTTTTTTTAAAAAAATCATATTACTATTGTTTTGCATTAAAAAGTGCAGTAACTAACAATGGCGTGCTTATTTTTTGGAAATTTGACAGTAAAAATAACAGCTTGAATTGAAATGCAGATAAAATTTACTTATTAACAGTAACGTGCAAAAATAACTTCTAGGGAAAAATGTAAATATTTTACCCTTATAAAATGTACGATGCTGAACTGACCAACAGCTCCAGTGATTATAAAAGATTATGAAAGATTTATTTTAAATATATCTTTAATACCTTTATGGATTTGAAAGTGTAAATGAACTTGCTGGCAGTGCAGGCCTCACTGAGCCACTGAGTATACTCATATATGCCTGACTACACATCTCACATACTCCGTCTCTCAACCGCTCTGGCCTTGAAGACTCCTGAATGACTGCAAGCAAGTTTATTCACCGAGACTGTCTAAGAAAGGAAAATCCCCAACACTGAGTGAGTGGGCGAGAATGAGAGAGAGAAAATGAGAAGCAGGTTATCTAAGTTGCTTCCTGCTCGGGAATCGAAAGGCTGGGGGAGATTACCTCATCAGCTACTAGCATGCACGAAGTGGTGACTGGGTCATGTGCTCGACAGCCACTGCACACTGAAATGAATGATTTAACTAACAGGCAATATGACCTACAGGACAAAAACGTGACAAAGCTGTTTAGACTTTCAACGAGTAATTAATTCAAAGACCCGAAAGCTACGTGTGGTCATCGAAGACAACTAAAAAGGAATATTCCAGATTCAATTTCATTCATTTGTGGCATGTAGTAGATTACAATAAAAAAGGTCTATGGGGAAAGACACAGCACCAGAAAAAAAGTTAAAAAATAGTTTCAAAAGTGTAATCCCAAAACTTAACATTATATGAGTTAGCAAGACACCAACCAACATTGACCTTGCCAGTGCAAAGCTATAGTCTGCATATATAAAGCACTTTTTACATAACACAAACTTCACCTACAGATATTACATCAATAAAGAACAAGCATGAGGTTCACGAGCCCTTTCGAATTAATCCCTAATTATAAATGACTATTTAGACAGCATTAAAGATCATTTCACTTATGGACTAATTAACGTAAACCCTTCAACAATATACAAACTTGACAAACCCTTGACAAACCCATCAAATGTATCTGCACTAGGCACACTTTACACTGAATTACACTTTTAATGGTTTTGATGGTGCCTCGGAGTCTCAATGTTTACACTTATGGGGAAGATAAAGCCATGAATGGCATACTAATAGTAGTCAATGAACAAACTGGGTTAGGAGAATCCATTTTAACTGGGCATGTCAACAGATAAAAATTTTTTAAATCACACCCTTATTACACAGTGCAACAGCAAAGAGCTCGTTTACATTTTAGACAAGCAAAGTTGCGATTCCAAACAAGACTACGTTCCATTCAGTCTGTATTTCACACAGCGAGATGCAAAAGGTCTCGCGCTCTTCAGAAACAATCACAGAACATGACAGAGCTCCTGTTTTAAAGCAAAACACTAAGTGGAATGAATAATTACGCAATAACTTGTGAAAACGTTCCCAGAGTTTAGAGGCTTAAAATGATCTGATCGTAAACAGAAAAGCGAAATCGGGCTAAATGGTTAGAATAGAAATTTCCGCCTACCAGGGTTACAGGTGTTTTGCGCCATTGTAGATGCTCAAAATGATAAACTCCCGACTTCTAAGATCAACTGTATGATGTAAACTGACCCTTCGCAAACAGTTTGACTGACAGGTGATCTAACCAAACATAACGCCGAATCCGCCATCTTATCCGACAAAGGTGTCAGGGAGTAGCCTGTAGTAGATTAACGTTGGTTAACTTGAAATATTGTGTGTACTCACGTTTTTCGGCGGTTGAAACAACATTCCTTCTGATGTCTATTCATGTTTATTTGATGCTATAAATGAACTAGAATGAAGAGATGATCGGTTCATGAGCCGTTTGAAGGATATGTCACGACACATTAAAGAGCCACTATACGGCATTTAGTGTTTAAACTGCTTTAAAAAATTACAATATTTTAAATATGAAACCGTTTCATACGTTGTCAGTGTCCTCTTTGCTCTGCAATGTATTTTTCACTGCGGGAGAACATGATGTGTGGTGTGAGCGCATGTGTTGTCGGGAAGGGTTTTGCGAAGGGTCAATTACGTTAATGACAATTTCACATGCTTCAGTAATTTATTTAAATTATTTTAACAAGTTAAGTATTTAGAATTTATCCCATACATTAATGCGTTAAACCCCTAGCTTTAAACAAAAAAAAAAAACTTCTTACTTCACCTTTAAAGATAGAGTTGTTCCGATTCCGATACTAGTATCGGAAATATCACTGATACCACAACAAATTCTGGCATCGGTATCGGCGAGTACTTGAACCCATGTACCGATCCGATACCATTTTCTTAAACAAGACCAGTTATTATGACCGCTAGCTTTGCCTAACTGCTACATGGTTCTTCTTCACTGCTCAGAATGCACTGCAAATGCATTGCCACAAGCAACCACTGTTTAGAGCAGTGAAGAAGAAATGAAAACACGTTAGCAGTACGTCCACTGTTTAGCAGTATTTCAGACTGGACCAACCAGCCAGTAAAACAGTAACTGTCACAAGTATGGGTAGTTCGGTACCAAGTCAGTACTGAAATTTTTACATGTGATGATACCAGCATTTCTGTAGTACTGACTCCTGACTATATTCGGTACCTGCAGCTGCGTTCAGTCGCTTAAGTATTAATCTAAGCGCAGGGCTCCAGACTGTAGCCGAATATATACTAGTGTCTGTGAACAGTACACTGCAAAATACTACTTAAATATTACTTCTGCAAATTCTGCGTAGATGACAGGCGTAGATGCACGGGCGGGCACACACACACACACCGCTCGTGGTCTTTGTAGCCTCTGCCGTTCGTCACTATATGAGGACACGAACGCATAAACCGTCCGTCACTTGAGAAAACTGTCATATTATGTCAGACACTCAAAGGTCTTCACGTCAAAATAAAAGTTTGGTTTAATGTGAAGAAACTGACAATATATTAGGCTACTGTTGTAGCCTACAGTAGATTTAGCTACGTCTCTATGTAATAATAATACGTCTCTACTAATAATAATTATGCCTAGATATTTGTTTATTTTTCAATTGTTTTGTTATAAATAGATTTTCAGATTAATATATCATTTTTTATACAGTTATATTGTAAAACTAAAATACCTTTTTCAGTTTGCTGTGGCTGTATTTGAAATTCTTTTTCACTTAAGAAAGATAAATAATATTACTGTCAAATGCATGTCAGATAATAAAAATACTGTAATAAATACAGTAGTTCACTGTATGTATTTGTTCATGTTTTATTAAGGGATAAGTCTGAAGCACACCATAAAATAAGTCTAGCAATTCATACAGGGCTAGTAGTATATACAGCCGTATATACAGATACACACCCAGGTATTGGATCAGTACTCGGTATCGGAATAGTATCGCGAAGGGAAAAAGGGTATCGGAACATCTCTATTTAAAGATGCAGATTTCTATCAGCTATCAACACATTCCTTTTTTATACAACATTCACATCAATGTACAACCACATATGCCAAGGTAATGCAATTCCTGCTGCTAGAGCAAGCTGAACAAATCTACAGAGCATGTCTGAGGCATACCCTTACAAAACCAACATGGTATGCCTACCTTCTCTGTCCAGAATGGGCATCTGAGGGGGTGCGCTGCACTGCCCTAAGACAAGAAAAGAGGGGACCTCCAGCAGTAAATATCACAACATACCATCTGTACATACATTTTCCAAATCAATACCAATATCCTATATAATTTCATAGACTGTACAATATTATATATGTATATAATATAACTGACCTTAAAAAGATATTGGAAAAAAAAAAAAAAAAAACTTGACTGATTCATGAATGAGGGAATGTGATGCTTTTCCCATTATTTTTTAAGACCCGGACCTCTATCCAGTGATGGTACAAAATCACCAGCTGAACACAAAAATGATCTTTGTCAGATCTCAAACGTAATCTCAACTTCACCTGACTAGAGACTGTATAATCATATACTTCCAAATCCTCAATATTTGAGGATTCATACACAAAAAAACAATGCATAAACTAGAATAGACAACTGCACAGAAGAAAAAAAAAAACTCATTCAAGAAAAATCAGCATTGGAAATATCCAATGTTATAGAGACACGGACAGATATTGTCCATGTGTTCTACATACTGCGTGTTTTAAACAATCTTGACCCTGTTTTATGACTTAGTCAGAAATGAACATCTTTAAACTCATAACTATACTTATATTGAACATAAAATAATGTCTATCTATCCATTGCAGGTTCAGCACCTTGTGCCATGAGTGTTGCAATTTTAAGAATGAAAGAAGAGAGGACAGAGAAGGTCATAAACCATAAATGAATCAAGTGATCAAAACATCCACAATATCGTTGTTTATTCATATACAATAGCCAACAACAACAGAAATTTAAAAGAGAATTGCAATAAATGTTTATTAACTGCAGTTAAAACAAAAATAGCTGTCTATTTGAAAACATTGTTGCCATTTCTCTAACAGCGTATACACAGACGTAAACAAAGGCTGTTTTCTGCTTGCACTATGCTGCTGTAGCCCACACTGCCAACTAGAGTATTGGCTGTATACTTGCAGAACGACACAGACACACCAACGCAAAGCTATGAATGCAAACAATCCTGTTTTAAGCTTAACTTTTAACCACAACTGGCCCTTTAAAGTGAACCAAACCCAATCACCTCCTGAGAAAGAGTCTGTGGATCATGTCCATATTGGAAGCCACTCTAAATACACTGGAAAAATGGGCCCGCCCCACCCAACACACACACACACACACACACACACACACACACACACACCAAACAAATGGAGAGCTCTTTTACTTTGAACCACAAAAAGTGCATAGAGACCATATATTTAATTGCCAACATTTTGTGGTTTAATCACATATTGCAAATAAGATTTTAATCAATTTATTTTCATTGCACAACTTCACACAAACCCAAGAAGAGATAATGTCTCAAAAACAACACTTCTGTTAGTCATTGACAGAAAAACAATACACGTACTTTCTGCAGTCTTTAACAACACAAAAAGATAAAAGGCTCAACTAGCAAGGGGAGGATAAAATACAGAATTTAAAAACAGTCTATGCTGAGAAAGCATCAACATCACACTTCAGGTCATGAAAAATGCTATTAGAGATGATATTTTAACTATGTTACAGATGAAAAATGATGAAATGCTTAAGAAAACAAATGCATCACAGAACACATTGAAATTGTGCACTACTTACCACTGAAAAGCATTGTAATGGAAGTAAACCAAACCAAGGCCATATAAAAAGGCAGCATTCTGGAAAAAAAAAAAGAGAGCTGAGAGTTAGAAACTTGAGAAAACAAACTATTCATTAATTCATCAAGCAAAATTACTTTCTGATAAAGGATGGCACCTTAAGCATTGAGTAAAGATGGTTTACCCTCACAGCACTCTGACACATCTGCGCTCAGCAGGAGATAGTAACGGCTGCTGCTAATGAGCATGTGTTAAACTAAATGGGTGGCAAGTCTTCATCTCCCATGACCACAAAAGGTCATATTTACATAACATAATGTGAAAGACAAAATGGATCAATGAAACGCTACTGTGTCTTAACCTCCTATCTGAGCTTAGAGGCAAAGTGTGACTCAAACTGAAAGTTACTGCGGCTTGTCTTTCCCACAAAGTAACTTTCGCTAGATGATGAAACTAGATGGCAAGTTGACGAGTAATTTAACAAGTAAAATAGGACTGGGTTGTATGAACACAAATGAAAAACCCAGTCACCCTTTTTTAAAAGAACGAGGTGAGTTTCATGCTGCCTGTATATGCAGCACATACCACAAAACTGGTGTGACCAATTCGAAAAGCAGCCGTCTTGTGAATTTTCTACATTTTAAGCACTGGAAGAAAAGTCATTTCGCAAATGGATAGACATCCACAACTATACTAAACACTTCAATGATGAAAAAAAATTCAATCATCATATATGCAATTAAAAAAATGAAAATCCTGCCCTCTTGCCCTTATCTAATTGTAGTGAAGGACAATGTATATTTTAGTTTGTTGCAAGAACTTCAATGTTTACGTTTTTAATCAGTTCATTCCCTGCGAGACGATCTCATGACCTTGGCAGTGCTCACACAATGCTCTACTGTTTAAGCTACAGGAAATTTTACAACAAAATAAAATACATAATGTGCAATGCATGCAAGGACGAGCTGGCGTTTTCACAAGAAAAGTTATAAAGGTAAAGTGCATTTAATTTATTCTTTATTATTCTTTCCGTTTACTTGTAATTCATCATTGTAAGTTCACTTACAAGTTGTGTAAACAAACTGACTCATTTCTAATTCTGGTCAGAGCCACTTTTATGAGGTGAAGCAAACGGAGTAAGAGAGACTGAAACTGATCCCCAAGAAACATTCTGATCCATTTGGCCCATCTTCAATTGTGATCACTGATGTTAGACATTATAATCATTTTTCCCCATGCAAAATTGATGGAGCTCAACTTCAAATGACAAGACTGTCTTGAAAGCCCGAGCCAGGTTTTGTATTTTAGCTGCACTTTAATCCTGCCCTGTTCAAATCCAATCAGAAAGGCAACACTGACCTGGGGTTTCAACGACTGGTATGACAACACACACTAATTCACATTCTAAAAAGACAGCAGTGTGAAGTTAGGACAAGCAGGGAAAGAGAGTGCCAGAGAAGAACAGACTGCAAAGTGCATGGTGTATCACTCTGACAGGCTGACAGTACTGCACACGGCTGCTCCACACACCTGCACAAATCATACACAGCTGTCTGACTGCTGAGACAGCGCCCTTAACCCCTTCAGCGCAGGTACAAATTTAGAATCGGCCCTGACTCTAAAAGCTAAAAATTATTCTCACTCCTAAACAGAATGGGGGAAAAAAACAAGCTTTGCAGAAAGTACAAAATCTTCAACTTCCACAGCTGCGCTCTGCAATGTTTCCATTGGCAGATTTTCCACTCAGCCGTCCAAACTAAATAGTGCCAATGCAAAAATGCAATTTATAGTACAAACGGTAAGAAACTCAAAAGAAAGTTCAGTCCATCTACGCTGGAAATCAGCTTCTATTAGCCGTATGCTGAGGTTTAGCGCCTGATATGTGAGAGATGACACTTCTACAGTCGACAGCCGTATCCGAAGTCAAAATCACTCCATCACAGTGAAAGTTTGAACTGCCATGGAAATTTCACAGCCAAGAAAATCACTCTTGCTCAAGGAGAAAACAGTGTTCGGAACCCAGAACTGTCAGAGGCCATTACTGACACTACCCTAGGATCTAATTCCACATTCAGAAACCTTCTTACAGACAGCTACACCTAGCCAGACACATCAAACTGAATTGCGTTCACAAATAACAGACACCTGGAATTAACATCTATAACAGGAGATCCAAGTGGCCCAACTAAAAATGGTCCCAGTCTTGAGCATGTACTTGTTTTTCAATTTTTATTATATCATTTTTATTAGCTTACTTCAAGTTTAAAACCCTTGTTTGACATGTTTACGCTCTACACAAGCACACCGATGTTTGATATTATCTGTGATGCATTAGATAAACGCGCCCATGACCACATTATGAGAGTGTACGTGGTTGGATCTAAATGAATTTTCAAAACACACAACACCCTGTTAACACCCGAATTTGGAGCCGTCTACTTGTTGGATGGATTTAATAGCAATTGTAAACTCTGCCAGTGTGCGATCAATGAGAATCAAGCATCCCTCACCTTCCAGTAGTCTGACTGTAAACTGTAGTATCTCTGGTATGCAGATAATGCTGAAAAGAAAACAAAAGAGATTAAGACTTATTCATTAAAAACGTGACAATCAAAGAAATAGTCCATAAGTCAGAACTCACCTTTAGAATAATCTTCCAGTAAAAGGTTGAAGTGCCCTAACTGACAAAACACCTCTGGCTCCACTTTCCCTTCAGCTTTTAAGATGTAGACGTCATAGCAGCGAACAGCCTGTAAAGTGAACAGCAAATATGAAACAAGTCAGAACGGTCACCTGGAAAAATCAGTTTGTCTTAAACTTGGTAAACCAATTGGGCCTGCTCCATACACTTTTAAACCAACTTTACAATAGTCATTTACTATAAGATACTCCAGAAATGCTGATATATAATGCGAATAAAGAGCTTCTCTTGATACTTTTAATGTATGTAACAATCATGTATAACAGGTAGCTGCACTTAAACAGTCTTAATGCTCGATCCAACCATATCTCAGCACACATAATGAAAGATTCTGTAGCCTAATGTCTCTATTATTTAATATGTTTTCTAATTTAACAGCAGCCATACACTAACATTTAAATGTTTGGGTTTTTGGGAAAAAAATTAAGAAGCAAGGGCACATTTAAATGGATAAAAGGTGACCATAAAGGCATTTATATAATGTTACAAACTTATTGAACAAAGTCGTTATTTTTGTTTTGTTTTTGTGCACAAAAAGTATTCTCATTACTTCATAACATTAACATTGAACCACTGTCGTCACATTGATATTTTAACAATGTCTTTACCACACAAGGTCCAGAAAAGTAGTAATTTCATTGCTTTCTACTGTGGATAAAAAAACCTCTTGAATTTCATCTAAAATATCTTATTTAGTTTTCCGAAGATGAATGAAGGTCTTACAGGCTTGGAACGACATGAAGGTGAGTAATTAATGACAGCAATTTCATTTTTGGCTGAAACTAACCCTTTAAGTGAATGTAAACAGTTTGAATGCGTGTCAGATTCATGACATCCATCATTTTTTATTTTAATATTTTGCAAGTGACTGAGCAGCACAGCCAAAATGATGTCCCCATTTTAAAAATGCAGTCTTACAAGGTAACAAAATACAAAAGAAAAGAATAACAGATCATTTAGATCAAAGTAGGGGTGGACGAAGATGAAAACCTTGATTTTCTGATTTTCTCTTTGCCTTTTGTTGTTCGATTAACATTAACAGCAACAGGTTTATTAAACTACCGTCACTTTAAGACCTCATGCACGGATCTAATATACAACACTGTGTTTACATAAATCTTGTGTGTATTTGACAGTTTAAGCACAATAAGATACGAAAGATAACTTTAGTACTCGCTCTGTTTAACAGGCTTTCAGTGTACGAGCTCAAAAAAGCTTGTCAGAACAGCTTGTGGATAAAAATGTTTAACCGGCAAGGGTTTAAAATGCTGAAGGTTACAGAAAAGGTTAAATACTCTGGTTATTTTCTATGACACAAGCAGTTCAGAACACTGAGGTTTTAGTTTGAAAACAGGTGTGTTACTTGGTGTTAAATTGCTAAAACATGCATTAGGCTGGAGATTATGATATTGACACACACACACACTAACAGCTAAACACACTGACTAACACACAGTTTATGCCATAGCAAATGATAGTTCGCTTGTTTACAAAGATCAGTCAATGAGAAAATTCTGTTTATTTAAATAAACATTGCCTACCATAAATTATATTGTGCAAATTTTTTCTTTTTAGACAGACAATATCTAGGAACCAAAATAATTTATGCTAGTGCTAAACTGCTAATGTTAAACATTAATACATGTTTTGGTGAAACTAAAAGGAAGCAGTCATTTAACCGATGCACTCTGGTTTTGAAGAGACCTATATCTGTGACACCATGGTTTGACAGACCTGGCTAGTTTGTGGGAAGAGTTGCAGAGAGGAAGACAGACAGCGAACAGCGCTCACCAAAAGCAGAACGGCGCTGAGCTGAGTGACAGAGGGATGTGCACATCTATTTCTAAATGAATCGTCTCATTTTTTTCATAGCCATCAGAACCGCAAATTGTCTGCCCTATTGCAGAGATCGTAATTAAACATTCCACCGGTCCCTCTCCTGGGAAAATCCAGATGATTTACAAAGGAAAATGTCAAAAACATTACAGTCTACATGAAATTATAGAAATGGGTCTGCTGCAAAAGATTTCACGTGAAACATTACAGATGACCAGGGTTAAGAACGGTTCATGCCAAGAAAGATAACTATAACAATAACTATAAAGCATCCACACCAATGCACAATAAAGTTCTGTCTGTTACAAGTCTGCGCTGAACTTTAAATACTTGAGCTCTTAAAAGTCTGATGAATTCTGATTTGCTGTTTGTGTTTTATTCATTCCTCAGGAGAAAGGAAATTCATTCTAAAAGTTTTATCACTGATAAAAACATTGATCAGTGAACAAACAAA
Organism: Zacco platypus; assembly: GCA_038088235.1. Taxonomy (NCBI): domain Eukaryota; kingdom Metazoa; phylum Chordata; class Actinopteri; order Cypriniformes; family Xenocyprididae; genus Zacco; species Zacco platypus. Next base: position 26,158,917 of record CM076081.1, on the reverse strand, counting down.
AGCTTAACCATGCGAGAACACGCCTCAATGGCTCTCGCACATCAAGCAAGCAAGCATGCTTGAGCTTCCTCTTACCATCTGTGTGGATTGATAAATGTTTACATGTGAATAAAAGCCTAAATTAAATCTGATCATCCTATAAAGCCACCATGTCTATTCAGAAAATATGGACTAAACCGTTTGATTCATATGGATTAGTTTCACAATCTATTAACTTTTTGAAGCAACAAAATGGTAGATGTGTGGACGGTCAAAGGGACAAATCTCAGATTTCATTTAAATATCTTCACTTGTGTTTCGAAGATGAATGAAAGTCTTACAGGTTTGGAGCGACATTAGGGTGAGTAAATGATGAAGAATGATGACAGAACTTTAATTTTTGGCTGAACTAAACCTTTAATATGTTCTATCAGCAGCAGCAATTATTTATGGCATTTCTTGTGGCCAGTAAATAGCAATTTCTATGAATTTTAAATCCAACTTATTACATCTCATTATCTTTGAGCACAGTTTTGTCTATAAACTCCAAAATCCAAAATATCTTAAGTACCGTGACTTTACCTTAAGAATCTGCAAAATGACAATTTTTTAAAAATACAAATATGTTGTGCATATATAACAGCCACATATAAAACGACAGCCATTAAAACAAATCTAGTGACAAAATATCCAGCACTGACGTACTGCCTGCAACAAATGCTACTTGCAAATATGCATGAAAAGTCATGCAACCTAGCAAAGAAACCTAAGCTAACTGGCCAAATTAAAAACGCCATTATCTGCTAAATGCATCGTTAAACCACATACAAGTGCTCATAAGCAACTTTCTTATTTTACTGAAAGCCTGACTGCCGATATAAGACTGAAAGAGCCCAGAAGCGTTCACCTCACCACACCACACATGCAGTTACAGTTGGTTAGCCTCATGCTAACCAGCTAACATGTAGCCACTGCCGGGTGAAACACAGATGGTATTACAGCTTAACCATTCCAGTTCATCTCAGTTCAACACTACAATAGCCAACAGACTGGGCTAAGATCTGCAAATAAGTTCAATAATTCACAACTGTGGCCTAACCGAGTTTGAACAGCTCGGCTAGCTAAACTTACAGAGAGGGTTTATCATCAAGCGACAGATGCACCTTCTGGCTCAATATAAAGCTATTATGACATAATTCTCAATAATTAAGCGAATCTATTTATTCAATAAAACCTTCGACGGTTTAACTGATATTCAAATGGATGCAAATAATGCCGTCAACTCTTCATTACCACACTTCAGAGCTACAATGACAATGGGGGAACGAGGTCATAATGGGCGAAAAAAGCTTAAACCAAACGCATAAAACGCACGCAATAATATGGACTGACACAAATAAATCTTCTCAACAGTATATTCCTCGATTGGTGAGACCAAAACAAAGCTGAAAATGCAGAAAGTCTGACTGCAGTTTAAGTGCGCAAGAACTCGACAAAGTCAGCACCCAAGCTAATATTATAACACTCAGTTTAATAACTATGATTACTTTCAAGGGAGGGTAACATAAAATATCCACTTCATATCCGTATCACTGACATGCACAGAGCAGCCTATCGAGCCCATTTTAATGGTAAGGTTTCCAATACGCATCGTTTCAGAGCAAATTTATAGAAAGTCACGATGATAATAATAATTATAATATCTAACTGTTAGTCGCATTTATCAGATCAGAGCTAAGCAATAACATAATTTTGCAACAATATAAACAATCACGCAGCTCTGGCATATTGCTTTACGTATTACTGAATATATGCTTGTGTAGTCATATTTACAACTTTGTAGCTCCGATAATATAGTTTATATTTATTCATCTCTGTATATTATAACTATAGAGCAATGTAATACTGTGTATATAGCTTCTGTTACTTCTTTACATGATCTGTTTACAGCATTATTAAAGTGTCACGCACACTGCATCATTCTGTACAATGTTTGTCTTTGCGATATGTACATATTCTGACTGTGCATGGCTGCTGAATATTAAAGTACACATTTATGTCCATGTAGATCCTCTTAAGTGTCAATGCATAGTGTACTGTATAAATACTATGCTTTTTCCTGTGCAATATGATTATATTTTGTAGACTGACGTTGCATAGTAATTTCCCTTTTATGTTTAGCAGAGTTGTGTGTCTATAGATCCCCATCAGTGTCACACACTCGTACCTTTAACAGCAAGGCCTTCGTTCTGGCGCCATCTTCATGAAGCCTCTGAAATCCAAATAGTGTGCTGCAAATAGAGGACAACACAGGCGGTTCCGTGTTACTTTACCTGCACCGCATTCATTTGCACCGATTCAATATGCGGTAGGCTCATAAAAATGCACGGAGGGTCATCGGTGCAGGTAAAAGGGTTTTAACTGACCTGTCTATGCTGGCTAAGCGCTCCCTTTCTTGCGGCGTAAGCTTCGGAAAGTCCTCCTCGGTTTCACTCGCTTTTCCCGCCGCCATTTTCTTTTCCTCATCACCACCAGCAGCAGCAGCAGCGGGAGCTACAGCGGCCAACGACACTCCGCACGATTTCATAGACAAAAAAACTCCAGCGAAAATATTTACGCACCGCAAGCCGAGCACCTTTTTGCGTAGATCTAAACGCAAAAATGAATAGACGGAAAATAATTTCCTCTGAACACCCCCTTTTTCACATTGTCCTCGACACAAATGAGTCGCAGGTAGCAGGTACACCAAAATGCATGCAGAATGCGCAATGCAAGATTTAACGGTAAATTGTTATTTAGTAATGTCTCAAACTTCCCCCTAGTCGCCAGCTCAAACTTGTTATAATTGTGTCACTCAAGCGAACCCACGCCGCCGCCGTCGGAACGCCTTCTCTGTGGTTTTGGCCAATCACTGCTTTCGGTGAGAACCACGTGATCGGCCTTGTCTTGGGATCCTTTTTTTCACATAAACTTTCAAGGGGGAGGGTAAATAACAAACCCTTCAACTTTACGCCGTATCTTTGCCTGCTGCGATTGGCTCACCTGGATTTATTATGATTACGTAACACCATCTTAAAACGCATTATTGGTTCAAGCATCTGTCTGTTTGAAAACTCTGGGTTTTGAGGATGTAAGGAGAACGTTGCTATTACGATTATATGTACACATTGTACAGTATTGTATTACATTTTATTGTTATTTGCAGGTCTGTAATTTATGTCTAATGCTGTAATGCCTCAGTTTCAGATAATAAATACCATCATGCTATATCACATAAAGTATCACGCTGTCTTGTTTTATTTCTTGCGATATTTATTTTAAATCCCAAAATAGGGAGAGGTATATCCAATAACTTTATAGAAAATGGTAGAAATTATTAACATTATTATTATTATTCATTATAGGACAGTTTCCTATCATATAAAATAAAATATTTTTAGGCATTATGGAAAGACCTCTGGTAGTTAATGTACTTAAACAATATTTCATATTAAATTTGCAAAGTATTTTGAGAATAACACATACAAGCAATCGTATGGGTCTGTGGGCAGTGATCGTACGTAAATTACGCAGGATTTTGCGTAGAGCTGCAGCGGTTGCGAATAGTGAACGCAGCCTCATAAAATGGCGGATCGCGGTGAAGGTAAATAAATCGGCCAACCAAACATTTGAATGAATAGTCTTGATTGACAACGTGTTTATTTAACCACACGGGTTATATGCAAAGAGACTACAAGTGTTTCCAATGGAGTAGCGTTATGTTCGCTTATGTAAGCAGTACATATATCATGTAGCTAAATCGTGGAAGATTGAACCTTACTGTTACTATTTTCAGTCGTGTGTTTAGAATTGCACGTCGGTGAATGCATTTCAAAATATCCATTAACGTGCCTTTACTCGCAGGTTATACAAAGGTGTGATGGTGAGGTTGGAGCTATTCTCAGTGTTAAAAATACTTAAAGAATTGTTCGTGCTCAGGATTTGAGATCATGAGATTAATCTAAAATTCTAAATAAATAAAACAGGTTGTGGGCCTACACTTGCTTATTGGGTGGAAATACACGAATACATCTCTTTTTTTTCCCATGCAAAACATCCTATTTAATTATATGAAGGTGCATTTCACTTGCATTCATTAATGTGTTTGTGATTTTGGACTGTGAATATACAATTATTACATTCATGTTTAATGACAGTTTCTGTTGCTTTCAGATGCAGAGAGTGAAGATGAATTGTATGAGGTGGTTAACATCACAGATTATGCCCGGAGGCATCAATGGTGGAGTCGTGTTTTTGGGAACAGTACAGGACCCATTGCAGAAAAGTACTCTGTGGCTTCACAGATCATGATGGGTGGAGTGACCGGATGGTTAGTGTTAATATGGACAACCAATATTCCATGTTGTTCTGCATGTATGAAATAACTGAATAAATGCATAAATTAGTATGTCCACTCAAATATCTCTGTCCTCTAGGTGTGCTGGTTATCTCTTTCAGAGAGTTGGAAAAATTGTGGCTACTGCTGTTGGAGGGGGATTTCTTTTGTTACAAGTATGGATTATTATATTATGCATGCATCATATAGCCAAGCCAATTTAAGGATTATGCTTTAATGTTACCTATCGGGGGGAAAAATATCTTTTCTTATTACAGATTGCCAACCACAGTGGCTACGTGCAGGTTGACTGGAGGAAAGTGGAAAAGGATGTCAATAAAGCTAAAAAGCATTTGAAGAAAAATGCAAACAAAACACCTCCTGAGCTCAATTCCTTTATAGAGGAGGTAGGTATTTTGTCATAATTTCGTCATACAATCATGTACCAGTGTATGCAAAAATTTAAAAAAACATTTTGTATTGTTATACAGTGCATGCAAGAGAATGCTTCAGAAAATTCTTATATAACTTACATATTTGTCCTACAGTCTACAGAATTTGTGAAGAGGAATATTGTTATCTCGGGTGGATTTGTTGGAGGATTTCTGCTGGGCTTGGCATCCTAAATGAAACCTGGATATACTGTATTGCCACTGATACAAGTAGTTTGCACAGTAATATTCTCCCTTATTTCGCTATCACAGCGATACAACCCTGGAACATGATGTATTGTCAGAAGCAGTCGGTGCAATGGACATTTGCTGAACTGTTGTTCTGAACATATTTCTTTAAAATGTTGGTCTTAACTGTATATAGCCTAAACAACCCGAGATGTATCTTGTGCCAATAACTTCCAAGAAAAATTATGGTGTGGTTTTTATGTAGCTTTTCATTTTATTTTGCTTATTGTTAATTATTAAGACATCAACGTGAAATTTGTTACATGTACAACAGTGTTTCTTATTGTATTTTGTTTTTGACAGTACATTATTTGAGTTAGTTGTTATAATTTTCTTAATATCTACCTACTTGTGGAAAAGCATGCATTGTTTATTGAGAGTTTTACTTTTGTGATGTATTTTATTAATAAACAGATTAATCCACCAATAACATGTTCGAATAATAAAACCTAATGTCTATTTACGTCTATTCACACTTAATGTTTTGTTTTCCAGTTTTAAGTGCACATGTCCTGTTGCTTTTACTTTAACCTGGTTGTTCTCCAGTGGTGCAAAGAAAAAAATCAACTTGAAGGATTGAAAACAATTTGATGTCTTTATAGAAGACAAAAGCATGAACTTCTTTTACCCAATGGACTTTTTTTACAGGCTACGAACACTTATGAGAAATTGGCCACGCAGACAATAAAATAGATCATTCATTTACAGTAAATAACACAACTTGGCTGAAGAGGTTGAGAAGTAGTATTGTATTTCATTAGCTCAAATTAATTTATTACTAATTTCTGACCTGCTGAACTATTTGATGACTTTATTTGTTAATGAATGTTTAGCGTTATAAACCGAAACGGTAATATTCAAAATTGCCTTTTGTTGCTGAATACCGGAAATATGATTAATGTATTTTAAACCGTTTAACCGAAGATAAATGTCAAATAGAAATTAACTATAATTATAACATGTGTATATGTTATACTACGATATAACATGAACTATAATTCCAAGGCGACGAGAAGAAGTATTGTATTATTATCACGTGATCTGTGTTCGTTGCCTAGCAATGATATTTGCAAACAATTTGTTACCTTGGAAACCAGTTGTGCCGTCTGGCGTCGTCCTGCTCTGAGAAAGTATTACATTATCGCTTGCAACTAATAATGGCGTTACCAATGCTGCCTGGAAATTTAGTCAACAGAAATGTAAGTATCAATACAATTGGTTTGTCTGTGTTGAGGAAAAATATACTGTGAATAAAAGCTGGCGGTGTTGTTAGCTCTATGTTAGCGACTAGAACGGTTTACTTTGGAAAAGTAAGCATGTATGTGTAACGTTATGTGTATATACATAAACCATTAACTGCTGATGAATAAAATTGAAACCTCATAGAATAGAGTAAACACGACAGAACAAGAGACAGGTTAAAGGCATGGAAACAAAGATGCTGAAGAAAACATGCAGGATTTTCAAGAAATCATTGTGCATTTTATTTTCTATTGATTATTTTTCCAGCTTGGAAGAGATAAATTTCACAAATCCCAGCATTTTGATTATTCAAATGGAGTAGCCATGATGGTTGGGGCAGAGAAGCCAGGCATTGGAGGAGAACTGCTTCTGGGACAGAGCGCAAGACCCAAATATTCACTTTTTCCAAAGAGAGAAAGCGGCAGTGACGCTCCGGCATGGGTTGCCTTTAACAAACAGGTTTGTCATCGTTATAAGAGAATATATTAAACCTTTTTACCTAGTCCTGTGCAAAGTATATTCATTTCCTCCCACTATTTTCTTACCTGAAGGTCCTGTGTTTTGATGCTCATTTCCAAGAAACTGTACATCAGAAGAGGGAAGAAAAATATAGAGTACGAAAGTGTAAGATTTACTTCTACCTGGAGGATGACACCATCCAAGTAGTGGAGCCAGAACTCAAAAACAGTGGGATCCCACAGGGTAAACTATCAAAATCAAGAATACAGAATTATGATTAATGAGAAACCAGTAAAAACATCCTGTTTAAATATAGCTGTTCTCATTCCATTGTAGGAACCCTGATTCGTCGCCACCGGATTCCTCTCCCAGCTCCTCACGATGATCGCTTCTACAATGTGCAGCATTTTAACATCAATCAGGAAATAGTGCTCTATTCCAGGACCTTTATGATCACGGACTGTGACCTCTTCACACGCAACTTCTTAATAAAAATGGGGGTGCGCATAAACCCTCCTGCTTCCGCACCAGCAGATCCCTATACCACCCTTCGAAAAGAGGTAAGCACCACATGTCTAAACAGCAATATCAATATTTCAACAAATATATAATGTTTGTTTCCTTCTCACAGATGGAGGAGAATATGAAGCCACTGCGGCCGTATGAAAGATTAGATACCCTGAAGCAGTTTTTGGGACATGACCGCAAAGTCCTGCGCTTCTACTGCTACTGGGACGATACTGAGAGCATGTTTGGAGAGCCCAGAGAGCTGATTTTGCATTACTTCCTGGCAGATGACACCATGGAAATTTATGAAGTAGTCCCTCCAAACTCCGGTCGAGATACTGTCCCAAAATTTCTGCACAGGGGCAAGCTTCCCAAGGTTAGTAAAAAAACAGCACAGCAAAACAATAATTTTCTTAACATATTCTTAATATATTAAAGTAACCATTAATCAAAATGGACAAATTAAGTTTTTTTATGGAATATTGTAGCATTTAATTTACTTATGATTTATCCTTGCACATTATGTTTTTTTTTAATTAATGTTAATTAATCGTAATATTTAATCAAAATAACTTACCCTCCCTCTTGCAACAGCATCTTCTGTTCTCGGATGATGTGTTTTTCGGCACGAGGGCGAGACAACCTGTGACTCACATGAGATCACAGCAATAGTTAAACACAATCCAAATGGACAAAATCAATTCCTGCCTTAAATTTTTTCATGTTTGATTAAGTCTTTATACTAACTTGAATGCATATTACAATAGGGACGCCGACTTGAACACATCCCGGAAAAAAGTTTCCACAAAAATATTAAGCATCACAACTGTTTTCAATATTGATAATAAGAAATGTTTCATGAGCACCAAATCAGCATATTTCTGAAGGATCATGTGACACTGAAGACTGGTGTAATGACTGCTAAAGATTCCCATCTTTGCCATCACAGAAATAAATTATAATTATACATTTATAAAATTATATATTTAAAATATATTAAAATAGAAAAGTTATTATAACATTTCACAATATTTTACTGTATTTTTGATCAATTAAATTATAAAACTACTACAGCTGATGAGCTACAGAGGTGATTATTTCAATGGGTGTGTTTGTAAAATGTGAAATTAAATGAAATGAGTCTGCTGTTTTTTCCATCTTTAGACGAGACTAAGTGGTTATCAGTTCCTCTCTCCTCTTTTGCTTGGACAAATTTCTCCATCTTCCATGCCAAGCTTTTATCCAGACTGACAGGGCTGAAAGAACATCCAACTTCCCTGAAGCACTTTTCAGTTTCCTCGCTGCTTTTGTTTTTCAGTCTAAATTCATTATAAAGGAAGTTGTTTAGGGTTTTTTTTTTATTTTTTTTTAGTCATGTTGTTTTGTCACACATTCTGTTGCCTTTCTCTAAATGTCATCTAAAAAGGTTTGCAGGAATCCCCCAGTGAGAAAATAATAATGAACCCATTTGCAAATTTCACTTGTCCTTCAAGTTATGAAAAACTGCAATTATTTTCTCTCGATTCTGCCCAACAGAATGCTCCTATTCCCAAACGTCAGCCTGGAGAAATAACAGACCGTACAGTCCTCAATGTATTTGGACCAGTCGGACAAGGAGGACGCTACATTTTAGATAGCCTCAAAGTAAGTAGTGATTATAAAATAGTCCACTGAGAACACCCCAGGACAGTTTTTTATAAATACCATTTTTAATTAGTTTAGTAGCCAATTGTTTCAATTTTAAGGGACTAGTATGTCAATGTCTCCTTGGCATTTTACAGACTGGAGCAGTAGATGAAGAATTCTATAAAGACTGTGACCTGACCATTGGAGGCGTCATTAACGTCTGGGGTCGTAGGGTATTGTTATGTGACTGCGACAACTTCACTAAAGAGTATTATCGCTCCAAATATGGTATTGGTGAGTTACATCTTGACTCAAGGGGATAGAGTAGTATTTAATGCTTTTATAGATGTTGAGATTGGCTTAAGATTATATTGATTAAACTATCATATTTTATGATTTTTAATAGCTTTGTGTCAATGAAAATAATCTAATTCCTTACAGTCAAAGGAGCCATTTTTCATTTTATTATTTATTATATTATTTTTATAGAATAAAATCTAAATATTTAATAATAATAACAATAACTAATAATTGTTATTATTATTATTATTAGTTTGACGTTTGTAGGGCCGGAGGAATAATTATTAGGACAAATGGTTTGGAAAATGAATGGATAGTTGTTATTATTATTATTAGTAGTAGTATTTGTTTTAGAGATTTTCAGATGGAGGACTATTTTCAGGACGCTATCAATGACCACATGATGTCAGTATTGAGTTTCATCTGTTACTCTAAAGCTATAATGAACTCACATTTATTGTGTTTGCTACAAACAAACTCTCAACAACATGCATCTCGTGCTTTTTGCAGTGAAGTAAAAAGCAAATTTACATACCTCAACCCTTCATTCTCAGTTCGCATCTTATCTGTGTGGTCTGACAAGCTTTTCATTATTTTCAAAGTCTTCCTGTCGTAAATCCCATGTCTCTATGAGAGACTAATGCTCTCCGGTGTGCTTTCATCCCTGTGAATAACTGTCGGAATAACACTCATTGAACAGCAGAAGACTAAAGAAGCAGAACTGATTGACAACTCAAGGTGACTCAGTTTTTGGACAGCAGATATGAGCAATGGCCAGCACAGCCTCTTTATCTTCAAAAGCCCGGACAAGCACACAAGCACCGTGCCAACAGTAACACAATACGGGTGCGCGTGCATCTGTCTGCTGTGGCGTTATGCCGACTGAAGAGATCATAGCATTAGTTACACATGAGCCTAATGGAGCCGGGTTGACACAGGCTCTGATGAAGCACTTGTTCGTTTTAAGAGGTTAAAAGGTTGCAGATTGAATTCATATGGGTAAACGCAACTCTGTATGGCCTCACTTCAGGTGTTTCATGCTTATGTCTGCTAGAATATGTGTATAGGGGATGTTTTTGATGTTTTCTTCCTGTGTGACTTCATAGAGGACTTCACACCTGTCTCATACAAGGCCACGCCCCCTCCTAAACCAGCCAGAGAGGTGCCACCCTACACTGGATTTGGATCAGAGGAAGATTCGCTCTGCTCCTGTCAGGGTCTGCTGCCTAAACCTCCACAGAAAGATTTCAGGAAGCTTATGGAGAAAGACAGGTAACCAGCGGCGCCAATCTCCCAAAGGATGTCCAGAGTAAATGCTTCCCTTCCATTTAAAACCATTAATATTATATCAAAACAACATGTTGGACCCTTACTGGTTTCTGATCATTTTGACAGAAGAGTTTAGACCCTTGTCTGTCCTACTAAAGTCATCCTACATCAGTTAAGTGCAGCTCTTTGCAGTACAGCACTAGAAAGTGGACGAACATTTGCCTTCATAAATAATCAGAGGCTCAAACACAATCTCATGATACTTCCGATGTAAAACCCACTTTTGCAAGTCAGTTTATTATTGTACATTGTTTTCACAGAGCTTCACTTCCAGATATAATCCCAGAACCAGTATCATGCCACGAATTATTCTCTTGCTCAATTTGTTTTGGACAATACATTGGCAGGCATAGAGTTTGAAGAGAAAAAGAAAGCACTTCTAAATAAAGGATTCTTTTATAGATAGTAATAACCTCAAAGCAGCTAAGTGACAGGACTAAATCCACACTGAATAAGCAAGGAAACATCTTGAATGTAAGTAAGAAAGCAAGACCCATCTTGTCGGCCTGGTGAATAAATATTTAAAGAATAGTCATTACAAGTTGGAAAGAGGACAGACCCTCAGACTTTCTAGTAAAGTTAGAGAGTCCATTAGTATAATGAGCCTATAAAAATGCTTGGCACAAGTATGTCTCATGCAGTTTAGTCTGTTTAGTTTATAAGGCTGTCAAGATGGAGATGGTCAGCAAACAGGTCACCGATAAGCTCATCCAGGCAGTCTGTAGGTGATGGCTGGATCTCATGATGCTCACATTAGCTGTTTGTAGTTAGGATGCACATATATTTGTGAATAGAAAAAGTTAAAAGACTGATCGCAATTCAAATGTTTGGGGATAAATTAGCTTTTTTTTCCTCAACTTTAGGCAAGGTCTGGTGAGCAATGTGCTGAGATTTGTGGGGAAAATGTTGACTGACAATCCTATCAACAAGGAACGTGTTTTTATCATTTGCGTCTACCTCAGTGATGGCACCATAGCAGTCTTTGAACCTCCTCAAAGAAACTCAGGTATTGCCGTCCTGTTAAAAGTCATATCTGAGAAAACCATAATGAAGATTCTGCCTAATATTATTCCATTGTTCTTGTGTTTAAGGTGTAATTGGGGGTAAGTTCTTGGAGAGAGGTCGAGTGAAAAAGCCAGGACAGGAGCTGTTTAAGAGTGAGATGTCCGAGTATTTCACAGCTCAGGATTTGTATGTGGGAGCTCGACTGGATCTGAATAGTCAGCCTTTCCAGCTGCTGGATGCTGACGATTTTACATTCAACTATATGGAGCAGCATCCAGATGAGGTAACACATGCAAACAAATCATTTTTTTTGTCTCTTCTCTTTTCCACAACCTATTTTTATTAACTTAAATTATTTTTTAATGAACAAATCATCCAACTCTTTGCTGAGCTGTGCCAAGATATATGTTTCTACACAGAAACTTCATCGAAAGCCCTATGTTTCTCAATTACCCAGTTCCCTAAGGCCAATATTGGCACCATTATCAGCAAAGTAAAATCCATCAGTGAGGAACAGCAGAAGAAAGTAAAACGGTTCTTCGCGATGAGTGACCCAAGCAGCACTGGCTTTATTCCATATGAGTCATTCAGGTAAGGAGCCGGCCAAAAATTCACAAATAAAAGCTACATAACACCCTTTTTTAGCCTGCCATATAATATACAGTTATACTGAGTGAGATTTTGGACCAATTTCACTGATTTTGAGTTTTGTGGGTGGGATTACCTGCAAAAATAGAACTGACTGACAAAATGGCAGTAACACACTGATTCGACAGGACTTAACGAATTTGTCCGTTGCCATTGGTCGGCGTCTTTCGGAGCAGTTGCCTTAAAAGTACTGAGTAAAATATTCTGACATTGCACTCACACTTAAATTCATGACTGTTCTTTACAGGACTCTTTTGGCAGAGATGGACATTCAGTTGTCTGAACACGAGATCATGACGCTGGGTCGCAATTATTCAGTGCAGGACCAGCCAAAGGTGGATGTGGGTCTCATGCTTGCCGTGGCTCAGGATCAGCTAAAGAAGAAAAACTTTGAGAACTTCTCAGATATGATCCGTGCTTTCACACACAAGGACCGGGACAGGTAGAGCTTAAGCAGGGTTTCCGCCATATAATCATCTTTCAGTTTTCAAATTTCAGTTTTAAATCTAACTGTTTAAAATAAATGTTCCTTGTATTTTATTTATTTTTTTATCTATTTTATATATTGCAAATAATTCTGTGAATATGGCTTTCACAGACAATATTTATTCTCATGATTTATTAGTGGGATATTGTGATGAATTTTAAATTTAGATTTTTCTGCATATATGTTTAGTTTCAAAATGGGATGTATTTTTTGTGCATTCAGATCTTTTTTAAGGAAACAAAGTAATATGTTAAATACGTCAATTCGTTAGATTTCTTCCCGTACCATTTGTGACACATTAAAACAAATTAATTAAAAGATCTTTAAAAAAAATATTCACAAATCATATTACCTGCATAGCACTTTGAATCAAATTTTACTTATGACCTCAAAATAGTTTATCCTAATTATATGCAATGCATTTGACATGTTTCCAGATTTAAATTTTGAATACTAGATTTCTAAAATATACATACACAATATCTATAATATACATAAATTATCGTGTAGAATTATCGTGTCCTAGTGTTCTGTATATTTCTTTGTGCACATAATACAAAATCAACATTGACATAAACATGCATTCATACAGAACCACAAAACCATTCCCCACTTTTCTTTAAGGACACACACTCTCATGCAGGCACTGATGTGGACCTCTAACAATCACAGTGAGGTAGAATAACCATCAATCTGCCTTAGATTGAGGGGGTGCGATTAGTTCCAGCGGTTCAAGTGAAGCATTGGAAACAGATGAAGACCTGTGGCATGTTGCAGGCAGAGGAAATAGATGAGGAAGAATGCCGACAGGTCAACGTGCTTGTCCTGTTTATGTCACCCTGTGGAAAGTTTAGTTATTTTAAGACGTTGAAAATGTTCTGAAAATAATGAACCTAGAACGTCTCCAGCTGTCTGTCATGATTTCTATAAGAAGACTGTATAATAATTTTCTAAATCAATTATATACTACTATATTTTATAATATGTACCATTCAAAGTTTGGTTCTTTTAAAAAAAGGAAATACTTTTATTCAGCGAGGATGCATTAAACTGATCAAAAGTGACAGTAAAGACATTTATAATGTTGCAAAAGTATTAAAATTTCAAATAAAGGCTGTTCTTTTGAATATTCTATTCATCACATTTATCAACACTGCATTTTTGATCAAATAAATGCAACCTTGGTGAGCATAAAAGGTGTTTTTCAAAATCTTACTGACCCCAAACTTTTGAACGATAGTAATTAATCATTAATCTGACTGCATGCCATGACCACACGAAAGAAAGTCATTAATCTTTTTGTCTCATTTCTGTCCACACAAATTGTGCTGTAGATCTGGACACCTCTCTTCTAAAGAGGCGCGGATCATCTGTAAAGCCTTCCGACTTCCCCTTTCTGATGATCTACTACAAGCCCTTCTCGAGAAGTAGGGTCAACAGAGTAAACTCCCATTTATTATCCACGAAACATTTCAACGCAACTCATCCATATTTCCTGCATCTATCATGTTCACATCCAGGTTTAAAGACGAGTCTGAGAAGATTGACTATCACGCCTTCCTATCAGGTATCAACTGGAGAGAAAACCCCGCCCCTGCTGTGCTTCCAGATGTCACCGTGAAGGTGAGTTGGAACGTGGTCTGGATGCATTGATGACTATCAAGAAAAATAGTCCATTTGTTCTGTCACCAAACACATACTTTGAGACGCCATTCTTTGTCATTTGCTAAAGCCGCCACATGCACTTGAGAGTGTTTGTGTCAGGGTCCAGGCCCTGGTAACTTGTGGGCCCCACAAGCTTTGAGCTTCTCCAAGCCTCATCTCAAGTAAATCAGCCTTGGGAAAAACCCACTCAACAACTACTCTGAAGTGGAGCTTTTATTACAGCACAGTAATTTAGCATGCCTGCTTGGAGCCTAAGCAGAACCATCTGCTCATTGACTCACAATGACAAGGCTTGAAGTTCTGCAGGGTCTTAACTGACCAGCAGGGGGAGTTAGCAGTCGATTCGTCTCTATAGTTTCTCTCTGCCGTCTTTTCTATTTAATCAGGGCTTGCAGAAACATACATAGCGATACGATGAGAAGCAAGACAGACTGTGCGATTCTGTTTTTTTTTTTTTTTTGCTTCGCTCGTTCATTTCTCATAGCTCATTTCATGTTGTTTATTGACTTAAATTTGCCAGTTTCCAGCCATTTCCTGTGGACTTTGTTGAACCTAAATTAGCAGCCATCACAATGGTAAATTACAGTGCATATATGAAACACTTCTTATTATGAAAGAAAGAAGAATATGGGCTTCAATGCCACATAATTGAAAATTAAAGGGTCTGTCTAATCAGCCTAATTTAGTGAATAGAGCCATGTTTCTGTGCATAAGAATTATGTATATTTACTACTATATATATATTACATATGTAAGGGTGATCAGATGTCCATTTTGATGATGTAAAAATCAGATGTGATTTTCAGTGCCTATTGCACATACCTGTTTAAAAGATGTCATATAAAATACACTAATATCCAGTGTTATTTTAACACTATTTATATACTATTATAATCTAATATTTTTTAATATTTGGAATTAGCTTCAGCTTTATATTTTTCAGCTTTCATTTTAATTTGAGTAATTTTTTTCTATTTAGTTTTAACTTTGTTTTAGTAATTTTTAACATTTCTAATTTTCGCTTGCTTTCATCTTTTATTTATATTTTATTTTAGTTCAGTTTCAATTAGCTAATTTATTTTTTAATAGTTTTAGGTTTAGATGACAATAAAAACATTGCTGATGTAGTTTCACCAACAAGCATTAGTTTGAAGAGAACGAGGATGCAGCAAGTTACTCTAAACAGTTATTACAGTTCATAAGTGCGTGTTGATGACTACACTAATTTATGGTAGTATTTCCGAGTATGATATACCATATTTTATCGCGGTACTACATTTACCATGGTCAAAACACACAAAACTGTCCCCCTTTTTGAATTCATTGATAATTACATTGGATATTTCAATGATATACAGACTGCTGAACTAGTAATGTCCCCGGTTTTCATTTCAGAAATCTGGTCACTTTAATATATTGAGCAATAAAAATCTTATCTGCAGCAATTCTTTTTAAAAGATGATTACGGGTCTGATTTACCGAAGCACGCAAAGTCGTTAAACATTTGTCATACGATTTTAAATAGCAAGTACAAGACATTTACCATGTGCAAAAGTCAATCCAGCCTGATAAATCTATCTCTCAGTGCGCCTTAATTTGGAGAGACGTGAAATGAGAGTGCCAGCTAAACATATGTGCTCCAGGAAACTCTGCGAACTGTTTCTCAAACCCTGTCTTGCTGTTGTTTTTTAGT
Source organism: Zacco platypus (assembly GCA_038088235.1). NCBI lineage: Eukaryota > Metazoa > Chordata > Actinopteri > Cypriniformes > Xenocyprididae > Zacco > Zacco platypus. The sequence goes on along the minus strand of CM076081.1, from coordinate 26,142,922 downwards.
TTGACGCAGACTGGAGGGGAGAAGCTGCAGACCCTCCAGTTAAAACCATCAACTACTCACTCTTGCTGGAGGATGTCTTTGGCAGCGCCACAAACATTAATGACAGCTGAGAACGGCCTGATGGGATCCTCAATAACATGAGAAAAGTCAAGAAATCTGCTCGACTTTGTGTATTGCATTGATTAAATTCACATTGTTGCATGTTGTTGTTTCTGCTGTGCTGCATGAATGCCATAATAACGTTTATGTGTATTTTTATTCGACTTAAAATCAAAAACATGCTGGAATGAGAGAGCTGTTTGGAAGTGCCTAATGTGTCTTGGGACCAAGCGTGGAGCAGTTAAAAATACGAGCCGCTAAATCAAACCATATTTCATATACAGACAAACAGACGCGCACATTTGCCATGATGGTGTGGATAAAGCCGTCAATATAATATGACTGCATGCCATGGCCTTATGAGAGAAAACAACTGCCCACTGCACGGTACGCAAATTCATTTTTCCAAAAGCTTTTTCATGATTTAGATATAGGAAAACAAGTGTTTTGTCCATGGTAAAAGCGTCCAACATCCTCACTTTATAGCCTGCATTGGCTGTTCACACTTTGATCTGATACATTATGCAATTGATAAATGCTGGTGCTGTATATAAAACGACAGGTTGAGCATATCTGTAATCAGAGCTTTTGCGTTCAAGGCCTCAGTTCCGGGCCAAGACAGAAGAAGTGCATTACATCACACCGGTATTATCAAGTCTTCATTCCTAGCCTTCACACTTACTAAAATATTAGCCTCATGAGTTAGCAGGCTTCTGTCTGAAACACAAAGGCTGACGCATCTAGGACATATTTAGCCTGGCTCCAGTGAATGGGGAATGAGGCCACACTTTGACATCCTAGAATGCAACAATGACCCTGGTTACATCTGGTATTAACATCCATTTCTGTGGTCAACATTAAATAAAGGTATAAAATTGGGCCCAAATTGTTTTGGGATCTGATCACTCAAACCACATTCTGCATTCATAGTCAAAACTCATGTGACCACATTGTATTTTTGGTGTAAATGTTAATGTGAGTCAGGCAACAACAAGTTGTATAAGTCTGGTAAATGAATAAATGTAGATCATGTTTAAGCATACACATGTTCATTTATTACATGTGCTCAACTAAAATAACTATAAGCATGAAGAGTAAAATTCTCATATCACCAAAGGTGTTAATGTCAGCTGTAAAACATTACCTTAATATTATCATTGCGGTTGATTTAATTTCTGTTTGAAGAATCAAAACATCTGTGTCACTGAGCAGTTGAAATCATCAAAATAAGATATATTGTATTAACTGATGATCTTTATTGCCAGAATGTTCTTCCCAGACATCAATATTACATCAGCGACTTTAAGAGTAAGGTCATAATAACGATATCAGAATCTTTCACGGGTTAATAAGATAAATTTTCCACTTTTCCCTTTCCAACCAAGCAGCTTTCTGTTGGTCAGCGAAGAGAATTGGGGATACCAACTTGAAGCGAAATCTGCTTGTGGAACTTTTTCGCCCTCATGCCAAACTTCTCTTGAAATGACTGAATTTCGCCCACGAGCAATGGTAAATTTGAGCGGACTTCATGAGTCATTTTTGTGGCATAGGCCTAGTACGTCTGCGCAGCCCCTAAACTACAAATTATTGAGATCTGCAATGTTATCAGAAATTATTAATACACTTACAATGCAACATTTAGAGAGGAAATTCACCCAAAGCAAACTGAAGTGTCATGCTTCATATGGTAAGAACCTACTGATCACCCGCTACAGGCTTTATACAGCCTAGCTTTAACCAATAGTGTGTTCACCATTTTAATGTTTCCTGGCTCTTATTTAACTGATGTTTATTCAGTCTCTAGTCGAGTCTCCTTAAGTTTCTCTACAGGAAAATGTAATAAAAGTCTCTGGTGCAAAAGATCTCCAATGAATTTTTTAATGGTCTGTTGGTGGTTGCTAAACATTCTAATTATTGTATTATAGTCAAAGCCAGTCACATTGCTTTAGTTATTAATTCATTAGCAAATACTTTCTTATCCAGAATGACTTGCTACTGAAGAGACAGGTCTGAACTAGATTTAACCACTAAACTGAACCAAACCATGATAGATATTGTAGAATATTACAGTTTTTTTTTTTCAAATGTTAAAATCTGTATTAAGATATAGTTTATTTAGAGAAACCTGTCAGAAACCAGTCATATATTTTGCATTTGGAAACACTAGTGATCCACAAATTACACACTTCAGCTTTAAGAATATAAAATTTCACAGACTTCCAACAAAAATGAAATTCTACCAGTTTTTGTTGCAGCCTTACATCACCAGTCTTGCCATTTCATATTAAAATCCTTTTAACATTACTAATAAAGAAATGTACGCACAATATCAACTTTAATATATGACTCCTTTGGGTTCACAGAGAACAAGAGAACCTCATAAAATTTTAATTATCTCCTCATAAAAACTGCACCCTTGTGACCTATCTCAATACTTAGTCTGAAATGGCAGTGGACAAAATTACTTTTCTTAATAGCTTCTGATCTGTGATGAGCGGTGACTTCTTTAACCGGGTATGCTGAGTGCTGATCTTTCATTTCAAAAAATAAGAGAATCTAAGAGAACATATTACTTACAGCCTACAAAAGACAACACAACTGAGATTACCCTTCTTATTTTTCAGATGGGTTTTCATTTAATAGAAAAGGCTGCAGAAACTCGGTGGACGGACATTTTGCCTTGTCCTTTTCCCAGCTACAGAGACTTGACAACGCCTACAGGAATTGGCACAGGGATAGTAAACAGGCAGAATGAAGTCTTTTTTAGGAGGCCAGTTGCTGCCTCAGGTACACATAGGGAAACAGTTATATACTCCTCTGTTTTTTCTTTAGATGCTCTTCTTTTCTTTTTTTTTACTGCACTGACATAATAGACTCCAATCTCTAATTCATACAGAAATCTTAATCATATTTGAATTGTATTATCCTGTTATTTCCTTGCAAAGTACTTACTTTAGTAGGTATGCATTTTTCCCTGCCAAACCTGGTACAGTGATCATTGTAAGGTTGTCTTTGGCAAGTATTATTTTAAATAGCTAGAGGAAGACAAGTTTTTCTACACTGGTTGTAAATTAGGACTATGGACTATTTTCATCCAGGTCAGCCTTCCCAGCGGAGCTTATTTCTGGAAGACGGTGCGACAGCGTGCATTATTTCGATATAAATCAGCCAAAATTATGAGACCTTTTTGTTGAGTAGCTTGAAATGACACTGCGTGATCAAATCCTGAGCTTGAAACTTTGGCTCATTATGTTCTTCACTTGACAAGCTGCTTTGCAACCCTCGGTCTATCTGTTGTGGGAAAAAATAAAAGCCAAATTCAGTTGACGGGGAGACATGAATCTGTGGATGAAATGCATGGATAAATGCTGTCATGTAAGAAGACATCAAGGCAGGCAAACACAATGTCTTTCGAAAATACTCACCCAATCAATGGCGTATTAGATGGACATAACTGTATGGACAAATGCAGACAGTAAATCACCTGATGAGATACTTGTGCCACATCAAATTGCAAAACGGAAGTTGAAAGAATAGTTGAGTGTTGAAAGACTACAGATGCTCCTGGATACAATACAAATATGATGGACAGGCAGGAGAAGGGCTCATTTCCAGGCCGGGAAGCTTTTGGAGGAAATCTCTGCTAAGGCTATTTTGTTCTCGCTGACAGACCAGGTCAACGGCCGTCTTCATTTGTCTCGCAGTCATAGAAACGATTCAGAGAAATTATTTATTTTTACTCTATGTATGCGCATATGTGCGCCTCACTAAAATATCCAGCCAGTGGCCATGTAACCCAACCCTGTTGATCAGCCCACTTTGGATTAGCATTGCGCTAATTTACTTCAATTCAGATTTGCAGTGTGTGAACAGGAGTTGCTGGTTGTAAATGATGGTGCTGTCAAGGGGTCGACAGATAGAAGGTGAGAACATTTGTGAGGTCACACCAAGTCTTGCAGGTAATTTATGTTGAGTCAACTTTTGACCTCCTGAGTTTCTAGCACAGCCTTTATTTCTCAAGAGAACTCCAACTTTGCATAATGATAATCACATTTTATGCTGCATTTCTTTTGTAAAAATACGTTAGTCATTATTTGCTGTTTTTCTTTATTTAGTAAGTTTGTTTTTCCCTGTTCATTTCTAGGTGTATGCGAGGAGCTTCAAGTTTTTTAAAATATTGTTTTTCCCCCTAAACTTCACATCATGGAAACCGCTGGATAAAATTGGTAAGATCTGACAATCAGATATTGTCAAGCCACAAACCCTCAGTTCCCTTCCGGATAAAAAGTCCATATCTCAAATTTTTCTCCCTCTAGTGCCAATATTTGCAGTAATTTAATTTCAACTGCCTCCTCCACCATGATCTTTAAGGGACATTTTTTGGCCACAGGAGGATAAACTTTAAGAAAAACAGAAATGTTTGCTGGATTCTTTCCACGTCGGAGATGTGAAATAGCAATTATGCGTTCATTGGGAACTCATAATTGCACATCTGTTTTTTATTTTATATTCCAAGAATACAGTTATGTGCTTTGTATTTGAATGCTATTTCTTCGCATTTTGTAAGAATTTCAAGACTTACACTAGCGTATAAAGATGTCAATATAATACAGCAATTGTCATTCCCCCTTTGTAGCTGTTCTCGATGTAGAGAAAATCGTTTTTTTCTTACATTTTCCTACAACATATAACTACATACATACTTCAAAATAGCTTCCAGCTGAATTGAGTTACACCTCCCAAGTCTCTTGAAAGACAGCAAGAAACCCAGCAGACCAATTGTTTTAAGTAAACTACCTCTGCTAACAGTTTTATAACCTGGCCCTCATAAAAGAGGACCAGACTTTTGGTCAAATCCTCTGATTTTGCTGGAATCCCCATTTGCTTGTCGGTGTGGCATCTGGGGGTGAGTGTGTGTGTGTCCCTAAGGTGATATACGACTGCTGTGTCACGTTCCACATCTGACAACCATCCCAAGATGTACATCATCCATCCTTTCCCCTTTTCCATGTGATTCCTCAATAAAAGAGGGGGTGTGAATGTTGAAGCTGAGGGGAGGGGAGCTGAGAGGGAGGGGAAGGAATCAGAGCTCACACACAATCGGCATGCGTGAGAGAGAGTAAAAGAGAAACAGAGAGAGGGGAGAGAGCAAGTGGATGAGGGAGAGGGAGAGAACTAAAGGCAATTGTGGCTTAAGAAATTTCATTTCTGTCCTAGAGGAGCCAGCTGGGATTGGATATTGCAGGTTAAACAGCACCAGCCAGAAGGTAAGACCACCAGCGTTCTATAGGTGACCAGGTCAGTTACTTTTTACTGGTTGCAAGGTTATCACTGTACATTAGTGTTTTGCTGTTTGTCTTGTTTCAGCAGCGCATACATTACTAAGTATACTATATATATTTATTACATAAATTATATTTATATGTATGTGTGTGTGTGTGATTTCTTAGCCAGAACTGACAAGCAAACTAAGGTCATCGATCTACCTCACAAATGCCAGTTTTTTACCTGATGTTTCTTAGTTCAGAGTGACGGTGGATATTAATTAGATTAGGTCAAATACATGGTGATTTTTCTCAGAGTGACACATAACCAAAGTAAGACGGATATCTTACATATGATGAGGCTCACCTAATGCGTGCTGAGGGAGATCGGTTGCTAAGGTACGTCATCAGCATTATATTGAGAATTCAGTCCCTGTCTGTGTGAGACAAGCAGCCAAGCCAGACGTTGTTAGCCGAGCGCACCAGATGAGAAATCATAGATATTCTGTGGATTGAGCTTGATGAAGAGGTGAGCTAGAACACACTTCCCCTGAGATGTTAGATGTAAAAGCTGGCAATGTCAACCAGTGTTATGTGTGCAACTCATAATCAATGCTACTTAATAGTCCTTTGACGACTTAAGTATTAAAATATGTAAGATTTTTGGATTCAAATATCCAAAAACCCCTAGAACGAAGTTATATATTTTGTTGACTTGTGTACTTACATTATCCCAAATGTTTCCAAGAATGTTTAAATCCAGAGAAATAAGCAATTTTATCCAGGACATGGACCGTGACGGTGCGTTGTCTATCAATGACATCATACCCCTGATGCTTTAATAGGTTATGTGTTTTATTAGACAGGTGAGCAACTGTTTGGATACAATAATCGACAGAAAAGGAATTATTGTTATATAGCTCAACACTGTTAGTCTTATTGTTTAAATCTTGTTTTCTTGATTTACAGTGAGTACCATGTTTTACCATGTCTAATATTGATCTAGCTTACTGCAGTGTGCAACAAGTGTCTCATAGTAGCCGCAGAGGAAACGCAGAGCAGCACATTAACAACTTTCAACACACAAATGTATCTAATATGATAAACCAGCGCATGACACATGACCGGAAGAAGCAGAAGCCCTCATCTGCAGCATAATAAAAGTTTCGCTGCTCTGGAGCCATGTGTCGCGCTTGTCTCTCACTAGTAATCGCTCCAGCTGCCTCATTCCCTTGCTACAGCTTTTAGCCACACCCTGCTTCATTCTACAGTAATGTTAAAATATCTTTAATACATTAGCTCATCCGTGAGTCTGGTTGTATTCTTTTCCAACTGTAGACGTGAAGACAACAACTTCCATGATTCTGCGAAATCAAGGCATCATCAAGCTACGCCTTTGTTTTGAATAAACGAATTACATATTGTGCCTTTATAGCCTGAGGTATTTTCAGAAGATGACGACAGCCGTCAATTTGCACATCACATTAAAGCAGGAAGGTTAACGGGACAACATATCAGGGTCTCTAATTAATTTAGCTGGAAACCCCACCACAGCTTTGCTATGCGCAGACCCTTTCATCCTTTAGCATTCCAATCAGACCGGCGCTTTTCTGAGAAGCTAAATGTAAAGCTAACATTAGTTTAGCAATGGTGCACATGGTGCCCTGGCTATTGGCAACAAGCTACTTTCAAATCCATTGTGTTTGTCTTATCTTTATCACAGGGGATATATTTAGTGTGGGGTTTAGCTCTGGAGACGCGGGTTACTGGCGTCTGCGTGTGGTGGCAGTGCCCCTGGCATGCTGCTTGGGTCGCAGATGGGCATGGGAGGAGGGCTGCGGGGTGATCCCTGCAGGAATCTGCCCTTTGGTTTATTAAAAGCCGGTCAAACAATAGGGTGCTAAACAAGCAGAAAACAGTGACGTAACCCCTTCGCAGGAGGAGGGGGTTTGGGCATGTCAATGTGACTGAGAAGACAATTCTGCTTATTGGCAAATACTAGGCGACCACACGCCTCACTCAACAACTGTGGACTCAGCTGCTGTCAGACCCTTCTGAAGTTTTGATATCCTTGTTAAAGTACTCAAGCAATGTAATGAAATCTGATTGATTCACAGAGAACATGAAGTGATTTACCTAAATTTTCTTGTATAACCAACAAATACACATTTACATTTTATTCATTTGGCAGACGCTTTTATCCAAAGCAACTTACAAGTGAGGAAAATAAATATAAAATATATAAATTATAATGATACAACATTTAAGTGGTGGGTTTTTTCAGTGACTTTTTCTACACGTTATATATCGTTATGCCAGTAAGTGGTGACAAGTAACTCACTGAGTCACTGAGTCATTTATTGTACCGATTCGTTCAAAGATTCTGAAGTTCGCATCTGACAGACACTGTACTAATTGTGAATGGCAGTAAAGCCATGCAACTGACAGTGCAAGTCACATGAAAAAGACAACATGGCGGATGCAGTACATTCGGATTTCATTCATACTATATAGAATGTAATTTTTTTTAACAGTGAAAGGAAGCACATACTCAGACAGTTTGAGGACCCAGCTAGTGACTTTATAAATGAATCGGTGAATAACTTACTCAAATGATTTGTTCAAAAACACTGATTCATTCAGGAATATGACAACTGTGTTTTGCTCTTAGATGCACAATTCTGTGTTGACTTCTTTTGGAAGTATTTCCTAATATCCAATATTGTGTCTAAAATAAGATAGGCTACTCACTTTAACAACTGTTGTATAAAACTAATATTAAAAAATATTATTAATATTATATATTATTATTGCTTAATCGTTCTGATTAAATGTTCTTCCAATTCAATTATTTTCTCAGCGTAGTTTGGTTTGAAGGCATCAGACAACTTCGACATGGATTACTTTTAAAAATTGTGCTCTAACTTCAAATAAGCCTATTTCTACACAACAATGTTGGGAAAGCTATAACTAATAATGTGGATTCACTTGTCTCAATCCACATTATCCAAGCCCTTAAAATGACAGTCTGTGCTTTATCTTAAGCAGAAACAGCAGCAAGGGTTAGAACAGGAGACAGAGCCTACCCATGATCCCCTGAGTTCTTTTAGTGTCTGCAAAGAACAACCATGATGTTCCCATGGCATTTTATACTCTCTACATAAAATAGACACTTTGAGATGGTGAGAAGCAACACTGAATAGTGTGCAACGACTCCTGCCATACGGCCTCTAACCTGTGGCTGCTTTTGAATGTCAGGAATTTCACAGTTCTAATGGTGCAGACGGTGAGGCCCCTCTCCAGCCATGCCACGGCCTGAGAGGATCAGCCACGATCAAAAGATCCATACTGTATTTCCACAACCACCAGTGCTGTGCCTAGGGACAGTTCATTCCAGGGGTCTGCTCCCTAAGTGGCGTTATAGTCACTGACGGGACTCCCGGTTAGGACACAGTCCCTAGGCGAGAAGTCTGGGTCTGAGAGTTCAGTGCAACAGGATTCTGGCATGTCTCACTCACTCCTGGCTCCTGCCTTCCTATTAAATTTGTTTATTGTTCTTTTTTTCCTGTGGGATAATATTTGGCAGGTACTGAATACAAAAAATACCCTGTTTTGCATCTTGCTACTTGGAAATATTAAAGGATATTTCACTCAAAATCATTTACTCACCCTCTTAACTTATTAGCTTGGAGTAACATGAGAGCGAGTAAATGACAAAAAAAATATTATATATATATATATATATATATATATATATATATATATATATATACACACACACACCAATATGGTTCACCCGTATTACTTACGCATGGAAGAAACCTACAAAGCAAAATATGTCAAAATAACTCCAGACTTCGAAATAAAAGAATCCAATCACCAATTTGTAAAGTAATCACAGCTGCGATCTGAACCTCCGGTTTCTATAAAAACAGTCAGTGTCCGGATACTAGTGCTTAGGACTGCACTGGTTGAACCAATCTGAAATATACACCATAACTGCCTGGAGTTATTAAAGGTGCAATATGTAAAATTTGTGTCCACTAGAGGGCGTACAATCAAAATAACAACGGCGTAGCTTGAATTATGGGAACTGTCGTCTTCAACTCCACCGCTGATTTAAATCAATCAGATGGGAATCATATATCATGTTCATGGATGAGGTAAAGTAATATTTTTATAAATGTTGCGCTTGATGACATGATTTTATTTCATTATAATGAATTTGCCGCAAGGAAAGCAAGGTTTAACACTAAATTGGTTGCCATAGATGTTATTGCATTTGTCTGAACGCTGCACAGTTTTATGTGTTCAAAACAATCATAGCAAAAGTAGTTGAACATACCCACATCATTTGCAAAAAGGCTGATTCATATATATGTATAACACATACTGTATTAATTTACATTGTTAATCAAGTGTATGGCAATGTGAACAAACTAATCATAAACCAAATGCAATAACGCTGTCCTTAATAAACATTACTCATACAGAATGCAACTCATATGCAGTTTTGGCATTTGACACATTTGATGTAGTGACAAGTATTTCACTAAAGCTACAGTATAATACAAAATTACAGCCCACAGTTCATAACATGCCTTGAAGCATTCGTAGTGAACATCACATCACTATTTCACATAGACATCATACATCACATAGACAAAAACAAGACATTCAAAAAAAAAAATGACTAACACTGTTGATCGATATAATAATCACAAGTTTTCTGTTAGTAAATGAATCCAAATAGTTACTCACCTGTCTATTAAAACACATGCAAGATCGGCGTCTTTGTCTAGTTGAAGTTTGTCGCAAAGTTCTCTCCATTTAGGAAATGCGACACCGATATTGATTCTCATTTTATTTCTCTTCTTGGGTCATTTGGTTGACGTTTACGTTTATGGGACTTGTCTTTGTTGATAGAACCAGCTACAAACAGAAAAGACTAATTGTGTTCCATAACGACTGCGCGACACAAGCTAGTTGCTTGATAGACGCTACAACTACTATTTCTGCATTTGTCCATGAGTCTATGTTGTCATGGTTTCTACGGCAGTAAAAGCGGAAACCAAGGGTAACACGGATATGACGTCATTGACAGACTATTCCCGCACACATGCCGGAGCCTTGGTTAAAATCGCAATTTTCTCATGCTTTACAAAGAGTTGGAAACATTTGGGATATTGTAAGTACTCAACTGAACAAAATATATAACCCTGGCCTAGTGGTTTTTTGGGTATTTTACTGCAAAAATGTTACATATTGCACCTTTAATAGCAAATATGGCCACTGAGTCAACAGACTTTCCCTAAAAGGGACTTTCGTTTTTAGTAGTTTTACAATGAATCATACTGTAGAAGGAAAAATATTTTGGTTAAACACTTAAGTTTAGACACCTCCAAAAAATGTCTATGCTGAGAAAAACAAGTTCTTGTCTCAGAAAAAAAAAAAATCTAATTAAAGGAAACATTTGAGTACAGCTTGCATCATATAGTTGCTAGGTCAGATTCCAGCATGTCAAAGCTAATTTTCCTAGTCTATAAACTCAAAAATTTCAGTTTACAAATTGAAAAGGAGATACGAAGCCAAAGAGGGAAACATTTCCTCAGGTCAAAGGTGGACAGATGTGGTGGAACGTCATCTCAGATGGAGAGGATTGTAAGTCCTTCTGTGTTTGTAGACACACTGGGCTTTATAAATCTACAGGCCGAAGAAGGTGTGGACGCTATGGTGGTCAACATTACCTTACACTGAATACTGGGGAGCAATACACCCTCAACTGCCCTTACAGCACTAGACCCTTTAACCGATGAAGCTGCCATGGATGGTTGCGCCATGAGGTCACCGTCTCATTGTTTATGAACTAAATTGGATCTGTAGTTATCTTTTGAGCTGGGGTGTCTACACTTCATTGTTAAGGCCCATTACAGAGACTACAGATTAGTACGGCAGACGCTCTCGACCAGGTTTGAATGTCAACAGTCGTGCCTGGGCATGAGGATGATGATGAAGATGGCGGCTGGTATGCCGATATTAAATAAATGTATCCGAAGCATCCGAGTTAAGAACAGACTGTGATGTGTGCTTGTGTAAACCCAGCAACACATGCTCTCCGGTGCAGTTAAACATTTCAGGGAGTATTTATTTAAACAGGCAAATTGATACCCAAAATCCTTACACGAGGAATGCTAAAGTTAAATGAGTCGCTCTGGTAAGAAAAACACAAGGAGAAAGTTTTAAATTAGCCCGATGTGTTTGCGATTTCAGACCAATTGCGGGTTTCGAAATAAAATTTAAAAGAGGTTTAGACATTGTTTTAGTGAATGATAATTTCCTCTCTGTCTGATCCAGGTTTGTGGAGTCGGATACCCTAAGGGCTCTGCTACTCCTTCTCCTCCTCATTACACCAAACCTTTTAGCAGTCGTGGCTCAGTGAATTTAACTGCTGCACACAAAACATTGTCATGAGGACTGTAAAGCACTAAGCTCATGAAATGTATGTGTACCTAAGTTGGCAATTGTTTCACTGTCATGAGAGAACTTGCGTGGAGACTTATTTCTTTTTATGAAAAATTCATTTCTGGGGAAATTTGCTCCAGGCTGTTTATTAATATATTAGGTTTCTTCGCTGTGTAATAAAAACACCATGTTTTTTCAGTGTTGGGATTGTTAGAATAACAGTACAGCGGTCTGCCAGAACTCCTCATACATCACAGCCCACTTATTCCTGGCTTGAGACATGGCAGCAATCACCTTAACCAGCTGGCAGAGGCACAACAGACGTCTGTCTCGGGTCATCTGTCACTGACGGGTTCTCACGCAGACAAACTCCCTCTCTCCCTTACTTTGCACCTTACCTCACCTGCCCAGTCCCTCCACTAACAACTTAAACAGCTCCGCTAACTGGGCGTAACACGCGAAATATTACCTGATATCGTGCTCTCAGGTGGGTGTCTTTTCTGCAGCTTGCATCCTGGACTAACCGTGGTTCCTTTCTTTACCCACAGATACATCCAGGCCACTCAAGGGGATGGCAGAGTTTAAAGAAAACGCTCACTACACATTTGGGTTCACGTATGTGGCATCAAAAACACAGTGGAGACCTCTTTGTTGTCTTCTGTAGGAGACGGTCAACCTTTCTTTTGTTTTACCTGTGGAAGTTGTGGACAATATGAGGAACTCAGTCGCTCTGGGGCAGCCTGGGATCCTACTTCTTCTGGTCACATGTCCTCTGCTGACTATCCTGCATGGTGTCACCTGTAAGGCAGAGAGTGGACACTTAGGGGACAATGATCCTGACAGGTGTATGAGACATCATTTTGTTGAGACCATCACACATCCTATCTACAAATGCAATTCAAAGGTAAGAACACAAAATTGTAGGTGATCCTCAATTGATCCTGATTGTATATGTGCAATATAAATTTGTTAACCCCCCCCCCCGAAGAATATAAGAATATGTCTCTCTTCCAAAATGTCAGACGTTTGTATCCAGTAATATTCTTTCAAAAATTTAGGACGCCATTATTAATTTATACAACAATCTATCATATCTAAACAATACCTTAAAGTAACTGAACAATGACTCACGGCTCTGAATCAATTGAAAAGTCGAACACACAAGCGAGATAAATGCTATAAATCTTTTTGACTCATTAAAAAGAGTCATAAGGGTCATTTGTTTAAAATAAGCAGCTTGTGCTGTTTAATGTCATTGTGTTTCTGCAAGTGAAATAAAGCTGAAATATACAGTAAATATAATAAATTCTAATTAAATATGATCAAATCTAATTAAAGTGACCAAATTATGAAAACATAACCTAAAATTGTAAAGAAAACTGAAAAATGAATAAAAGCCAAGCAAACCATACCAAATACTATAATAGTATATAAATAATAATAAAAATAACACTGGTAGGAAACACTAGCATGTACAAGGTAATATTTGATTACACCGCATATGGACACATAAAGCTTTCCCGTTTCTCACCAATGGCAACTTGATTTTAAATTATTGTTACACATTTTTTGGTAACATATCAGTATGGAGGAGTTATTGTGGTCTTATTTTCCAAGAAAAAAAAAAAAAAAAAAAAGCCTCATTAGAATTCAAGTGAAATATATACAAAAATTGAACTCCCATGTTGAATATTGAATTACAAAAATGGTCTGTGAGGTCAGGTCTTCTTGTAAGACAATACACTCTCTACACCCACAACGTTTCTGCTAACAAGCTGCTTAAAAACAAATCAAGTCTCCTGATGCTTTAGAAGTTTTTACATTTAAATACTGACCCCAGGGATGTCCCTCATAATTAGGACCCAAGGCTGAGAAGAAACCTTGTTTTCATTTATTGAATCAGATAGCATGGCCGGTTTGTCTAATGACCTCTACCTTTAACTACTTTGACACCTTGGCAAGGAACATTGCCTGCCTGTGCGGCCTAAAGCCTCGCCAGAAATAAGCACTCATGAGGTGCATAAAATGTCTGGAGGTGGCACAGTTCCAGGGCTCCACACACTGCTACGCCTGAGTCATTTTTTGGTTATCGAAACAATAGAGTGCCTCAGATACGTCCCCTCAAAATACGCCATCGATAATAAACACTGTGGGATGAGTTCCAGATGCTCTGATTCACCTGTACCCCTCAGAAGAACAGACTCTTATGATCTGTATATCGTGAATTGAGTTTCTCAGGCTCTCGCTCTTACAAACCCAGCTGGGCTGTGTCAACAAATATCCAACTTCCAATAAACTGAAGATGAGCTAGTCAGCCACCTGTGCTGGAGCTAAAATCTTCATTCTACAAGCATTACACAAACTGTATTTTCTAATTACCAGACAAACAACCTGATTATCCAAAAGCAGTGAGCAGAAAATGGAAAACGTGGTTAGTTAAGGTTTCATTCAAGGATCCAAGTAAAGCAGCTGAATCTCTCTAATGTAATTAAAAACGACTCTGTGTACACGATTGCTTCCAGAAAGTAATTAGTGAATAGTCTGGGTAAAAATACTGATATTACAATTAATCATAATCTTCGACTCTGTATAAATTCCTAAAATCCCAAGAACTATCCTTTATGTTGCCTGCACGGTTTTCAGTGGTGGACTCCTAGTACTCAAATCACCCATTGGTGATGGGAAGAATGGATTGTTTCTTATCAGTTTACATTCTTTATCTTTGAATTTTATTCAGCAAAATGAGCTAATCTTTATTCAAGTCATATTGTCCATTTGATGATGAGTGTTATATTTTTAAGAGGCAAATTCCCTAAACATGCGATCATACCAACATCCGATCCAGATATTCCGAGTTAGGAAAATTATTGTAATACAGCCTAGCCAGCGATATATTATGAAAAAATTAACCTCCAGAGTCCTAAGTCAGTGACAGACACAATTAACAAATCGTTCACAAAGGACTAACATTTATTAAGCAGCTGTCATATTTTATGTGAGTTTGCAGTCTGAATTTCAATGTAATAAGATACAACAAACGTAGTGTCTACGTTGTCCTTGGGGACGGCATGCAATATCATACAGCCTGACTAGTATGATTCACAAACAAATATCCCTTTTTAGTGAATCAAAAACATTCAGAGCAACCAGTGTAGTACCACTCAAAAAATTGTGCGTGTGATATTTTATACAACAGTTCAAAAAACAGTTTAAAGGATTAGTTAACATCTTAATTAAAATTTCCTGATAATTTACTCACCCTCATGTCTTCCAAGATGTTCATGTCTTTCTTTCTTCAGTAGAAAAGAAATTTTTGGAGGTTTTTGAAGAAAACATTGCAGGGGTTTTCTCTGTATAGAGGACTTCAGTGGGGTTCAATGCGTGGAAGGTCTAAATTGCAGTTTCAGAGCAGCTTCAAAGCATTTTACATAATCCTAGATGAGGAATAAGGGTCTTATCTAGCGAAACAATCAGTAATTTAAAAAAAAAAAAAAAGAAATGATATACGTTTTAACCATAAATGCTCATCTTGCACTAGCTCTCTTCTTCTTCTTCTTCTTGTAGAATTCTGGCAGTGTAGACGCTGCTAAGTGTATTACTGTCCTCCACAGGTCAAAGTTTGAACTAATTCTTATATACTTGCACTAGCATATTGTATATGACAATTTAGCTCAAACTGAGGGCAGTAATACACAGCGTTTACACTGCCGGAATTCTACAAGTAGAGGAAGAGAGCTAGTGCAAGACGAGCATTTGTGGTTAAAACATATAAAATTTAATTTTTTTTTTTTTAGAAAATTACTGATTGTTTCGCTAGATAACACCTTTATTCCTCATCTGGGATTGTGTAAAATACTTTGAAGCTGCACTGAAATTGCAATTTAGACCTTCCACACATTGAACCCCACTACACATAGAAAATGAATGTTTTCCTCAAAAACCTTCATTTCTTTTCAACTGAAGAAAGAATTACATTGGATTACATGGGGGTGAGTAAATTATCAGGAAATTTGAATAGAGAAGTGAGCTGATCCTTTAATATTTGGAAAAAAAATCCAGACAACACAAACTATGTTGTTGAAACTCTATGATAAGTAACTCTATGGTAGTTTTAGAGGGTGCCCTGTGTAATTTACAGCATCAGCTGAGAGATCATTTATTTGATATGCAAGCAAAATGGATTTTATGACTGAAATATGCCCAAATGAATCGGAATCAATCAGCTCTAGTGGTTAAAAGCAAGAACTGTATATGCTCAGACCATTTTGTATCAAACAACTAACCCATCAGTTTCTGATTGACAGACCTCTGCATGTACACAGGCCCATTGTCTAAAAGCAGCACACTGGATTAAGCTCAACTCAGTCACCTTTAAAGAAGCTTATTACACATTGCATTAGTTATGAGGATGGCTGTTGCTTCCATGCAAATTTCAGCAGTGCTACACAATAGGATCCACCTGCGCAGTCACTCCGGGATAAATATAGAGGGGAAGAAGAGCTTATATCTGCTGCCCAGCTTTTGTCACCTTGCCATATTTCCTTGGATATTCATCTTCTGTGGCCACACACCTCCACTGCAGCCCCCTCTGAAATCCCCCACATCTATCCTCCGATTGTTTTACGAACATGGCCGTATGCCTACAGTTTCAGGTGACATTAATGACATCAGCTAAAAGCAGCAAGTCAATGCCGCTTCATTCATGGATGTCGAACCATGAGTGATGCATATCGGGTGCTTTTTGGCCTCAGACAGGCTAGTGTTCCTTATAATGGGGGTGACACTCTGCTAACACTATGCAGCTGAAAGACAACATGACATAGGAGTCCATTTACGGAGTGTTCAGGAATGTGGCGGCCCGCGGTCTGGCCAGCACCTCATATTCCGAATCAGTAGACCATTGAACTGTGTCACGTTTGTGTCCATCATTGCAGATGATCATCACTCATTAACCTTTAATTACGAGAGAACTCTTATGTAGGACAGCTATTCAAAGGGGGGTTTTTTTGTGATGAGCGAATCTCTCTTTATCAGCCAGTGAACTCCAGCGATGTAGCCAGGTGGATCAATGACCCCCATAAATCGGTCCTGCGAAGTGCAAAGCCTTTCATCTGTCACACAACAATCCTCACAAAGCAGATGAGGCAAATTTGTGAGATTGAGGTATTTGGGGGAGTCAAGTAGCCTGAGCATCCAGGTCTGGGAGAGATCAACCACACTCCCATCACCATGCAGGTGCAAGGTCAAAGTGAGAGAATACACAAGCTTTCTTTGTTCAACACTGCAAACTTTCTCAGGAAGCTTATCTTAGTTCTGACACAGGGTTCAAATTAGGGATGGAACAAGACTCTTGCTTTATAATAACAAAAAATGCTTGTGCAGACAATGAGGTGATCTGCCTATTGGTGGAACAACTTGGCCAGAAAATCTTACATACATTCCACAGTTTCTGTTGATGTATTCAAAAGAGCGTGAGGGGCAATTCTCACAATTAACTATGATTTTTGCCTTAATAATCTCCTAATTACTGCTTATTAATAGTTAGTAGGGTAGATGTCAAGTTTAGGTATTGGGTAGGAATAAGGGATGTAGAATAGGTGTATGACTAATTAGACAGACTGGGGAGAAACAAGGTCACCAGGACTGAACCAAAAACACACGAGACAGAGGACACATGTGACAGTTTGCCCCCTCCTGGTAAGGCGCGTCCTCGTGCTGTATAAATGGAACAACCGAGGAGGGAGGGAGGGGGTTCTGGAGGAGGGCGAGGAGCAGAGGAAGGGCAAAACAAAAACCAGTCCAAAGAATTAGTCCATGGGGGAATGGAGAGTCGGCGGAGCCAGGGGACAACCAGAAGCAGAAGGGGCCTGATGATGACCCAGACCACAGTCAGCATGATGTTCCTTGCCGGCGGCACAGGAGGGAGGAGCCATGGAGAATGCTTGGTCATTCGAACCAGGAATGCTTTCTCCTGCGACGCAGCCAGCCGCGATGGAGAACCAGATGGAGACAGATGGGGCCAAGGCGGGGTTGGCGGGGTTGATGGGACCGAGGTGGAGACAGGGATCTGAAACAATGCTGTGGAGCCACTGCGACCAAGGATAACGGTGGAGCCAGAGGGAAGGCGTAGCCCGGTGGAGCCGGAGGGAAGGCGTAGCCCGGTGGAGCCGGAGGGATGGAAGGCAGAGGTGAAACCAGCAGCCAGAAATCCTGAGGTGAAACCAGGATGATGCCTGACCAAGGCAAAGCTGGTGGCACAAGAGAGCCTGGTGAAGCAGGTGGGATGACAGGCCACGGTGGAGCTGAGGGCGCATTGAGCCAAGGAGAAGCTGATGGGTCAAAGGACCGAGGTGGAGTCTGGGGCTCTGTGGCTGAAGGTGGAGACAGAGGATCCTCATG
This sequence comes from Zacco platypus, assembly GCA_038088235.1. NCBI lineage: Eukaryota > Metazoa > Chordata > Actinopteri > Cypriniformes > Xenocyprididae > Zacco > Zacco platypus. The sequence goes on along the minus strand of CM076081.1, from coordinate 26,124,698 downwards.
CCAAGTAGATGCTGGGGACTGAAAGCCCTGTGGCGAATCCACAGAACTGCACGGAGACAGCTGAGGATGAGATCAGGGGCAGACAGGAACCAGAGAAGTGGCTGAAGAAATACACTGGTTAAATAGAGGAGGTGGGAGAGGGAGGCTGGGAGGGCAATCCGAAGACACAGAAGGCGCTGGAGACACATGGTGCACAGGAGACACAGGGGTGAAAGAAATAGTGGAATCTGCAGATACAGCCTCCATAAACCAGCCCATTAAATCCTTCTCTATATAATCTAATAGGTTCCCCGGGTCCATATTATACTCAAACGCAACGGTGGGAGTGTGGTCCTCAAGCTCCACTAAAACTTCCTCGGAGACGAACATGGAAACATGGCTCAGTAGGGCTCAGGCTTTAACTCCGTCTGGCTGGGGGTAAGCTGACTGAGCACTGGGTTAAGTGGAGGGGTGCTGATTGGCTCCGCTGGGCCGATGGTGAATGGCAAGTTGTTGTCTATCAGCACCCACTCCACACATGCGGCGAAATCTTCACGAGGACCTCTTCCTAAGAGGCGTGCCCGGGACCACTCGCTGAGGCTTGAGATGTAGAGCAGAGTCAGGTCAGGATAGTTTGTAAGGCAGGGCATCTCCAAAAAAATCCCTGGTGTGTGACTCCAGGGAGTGGTCCTTCTGCTCCAGGTAAAGCAGGGCAACAGCGGGTATGTCCATGGTGACAAAGGGAAATAAACAAAAGAAAACGCTGCAAAATTAACTGTATGGGTCCGAACTTCTGTCACGTAACGGTATGTTTAGTAAGTCACACGACAAGGGAGAACTCCAAAAACACTTTATCTAATTAATCCACAGGAGAAAGGCAAATGCAGACATAACAATAAACGTAATACATAGACGAGATCGGACAAAGAACTGAAAGACACAGGGAGAATATATACTAGAACTAATGAGGAGTGATTAACAGGGCACAAGTGAATGACTCTACTAATTAGACAGATTGGAGAGAAACAAGGTCACCAGGAACCAAAAACACACAAGACAGAGGACACATGTGACATCATCCAACTAAAACATTACAATATACGTCTATACAAACCTTTTACAGAAGGAGACAGATGATATTCTTAAAACACAAATATTTACCTATCCACTCCTGAAAATTACTCAAATAAAACTCCATACTTTTCCAAAGTGTGAGGGAATTCTGAAACATACAGACAGTCAAATAGTTAGGACAGAAACTGTACAGATAGACTGACAGACAGAAAACAGTTGACAATTATGTATGTCTATGTTAGATATTATATATGACACATGAGATATGTAAGTATTGTGTTTTAAATTATATAAAATATGTTAATGCTTTGGCAACATTGTTGCTAAACTGTCATGGCTATTAAAGCTTATTTGAAACTGGAAAAAAATTAAACTGAATATCTAGATAGATTGATTTATTGATGTATGACAAGAGACAGATGGTTATACCCTTTTACTCAAACATGGAACTAAATGAACCTTTTTTGCTCTACAGATGGTTCTGCTGGCTCGATGTGAGGGTCACTGCAGCTACACTTCCCGCTCAGACCCGCTGATCTCTTTCAGCTCCGTCCTGAAGCAGCCTTTCAAAAGCACGTGTTTCTGCTGCCGTCCACACACCTCCAAACTGAAGGCAGTTCGTCTGCGATGCTCGGGCGGGACACGGATAACCGCTACTTACCGTTACATCCTTGCATGCAGCTGCGAGGAGTGCAGCTGAATAAATTTGTCATGGAGAAAGACCCTCTGGCTGAAACACATTTAAAAAAAAAATATTGAAGGTACACTTTATTGCTGATGATTCAGAGCAACCATCATACGATTCATTAGCACTGCCGAAATGTTGCCAACAACCCATCAAGACTTCAAGAAAAATCACATCACATGTAAAGCTGCGCATGCACTCGGATTTCCAGATGTCGGCCCGCCCGTCGCACCTGCGCATGCGCTAAGCCAGTCAATTTACTTTTATTGCATTCCATTGTTTTGATCACCGCATGTGTAAAATAGCGGAGGCCGACAACAACATTGTAAATCTTGAGAGAAATTTCATGAAGCTGAGGGGGAGTCACTTTGGCGGACTATGTTTTACAATATCTGGGAGATTTGAAACACAGACCAGGACAGAAGACTGGATGTTTGTATAAACAATGCAAGAGGTGAACTATATAAGTTTGATTTATGTCTAGGATAGAATTTAAATGGATAGTTCAACCCAAAAAAAAAAAAAAAAAGTCCAAATCTGAATGACTTTATTTCTTGTGTAGAACACAAAAGAATATTGTTTTAACTATTTTATTCAACGAAAGTCAGTGCAGTCCAAAACAACACTGGAGCCCATTGACTTTAATTGTATAGACAAAACAAACACAGACAATTTTTTTTTGTTCTACAGACGAAAAACAGGTTTGGAATAACAAGAGAGTGAGTAAATGATGACAGAATGTTCATGTGGTGAACTATCCCTTTAAGGTCTCTGGAATTGCCCACATATTCCGGCACATTTTTGCTTCATTATACCGGCTTAATATTTGAACAATGAAAAATACTCTTGTAAAAATCATATTGCCAATTTTAGACTTCGTAAATCTCCTACAGGTTTTTCCTGTGGGGTTCACAGCCATCTACCATGCCAGGCTGTATGTGGAAAATGTCAGTGTTAAGTCTGTTTATTTCATCATCAAAGTCTCGTAATGGCTCATGACACATAATAGCAGCAGGTTGTCAAGCTAATCACGTACAGTTATAACAACTGTGATGTTTGCATTGTGGAATTGTACAGTAAATGACAAATACCATATATATAAAAAAAAAATCTAAGAAAATGTATTGTTCCTCAAATTTCTCTAGTCTGGAAATAAATTCACCCTCTACAAACTGCTGAAACTGTACCGCTGGGAAATTATGACAATTTGCTTGCTGGACAGGTTTGTACTCCACTACAAACATGACAGCTTTTTGGGCTCTGCACATGAATCTAATAAACAGTGCCCTTTTGTTTTTAAAGACTGACTGGCTGCCTTGTGCTAGCTGTCTTGTTACACATACTTTGGCTTCTCGATACAATGTGACTTTGAGTGGGGCTATAATTAACTTAATGGCTAATTTGACAGCATGACAGACAGTCCACATAATAGCTGTCAGTTGAGTTCTCTGTAATTTCTATGGCTGCCCTAAGACATCTCCCTACACGTTCGGCTGCAGTCAAGGCACCTAACTAAATGACACGTCATGTTGTTCTCTGACCTTCCATTAATTCGAACAGAACGTTCCAGGTGTTGTACACGTGTGTGTCTTTATCCTCTCTCAAACAATCGATAATTCAAGCAAAACCGACAAGTGATTCAAACAGAATGGGGTTAACTCACATGATTGCTATTAATTGAAGCCAGTCCCAATTTTGCCCAAAGAGTGTGACTTTTTATTTTTGCGAGGTGTCCAATTGAGAGAGGAAAAAACACATTTAACCATCTTAAACACAAAAATGTAAGTTTGTTCCTGCCAAGAATGTTGTAAAGGAGCAAGTCACAAAGACTCCATGACTAAAAGACAGCCAACACCATTGTGCTTTTGTTATCTTTAAATCCCCACTGACTGCAATATCCTTTTGATCTCTCATAAGATAGCAATATGAGGCAGTGTAGTATTCTCTCCTCTAACTTCATTAGATTGAAGCCAATATCAGCTGCAATTTTTCATTACTGAAATTGAAATGGCTATTCGCCTCTATGTTTTGACTACTCACTCACTCACTCTTCTTTTGAAACAATCCTCCTTCACTGGACTTGCATACACAGCTACTTTGCAGTAAAATTCTGTAAAAACTGAAAAATAATTATTTCAACCAAAGCAAAAACAACTGCATATCAAACACATGGCTGTAAAAGGATGCTCACCTCAGCCTTAAACATCCTATTTGAGCAATGAAGTGTTTGTCACAAAAAATGTTTGTTTTTTTTAATTATTATTTACATTTAATCTATGATTTGACTAGGAGTATCAGGAAGTACAAGCTAAAGTAACACCAATTTATTTCATCAACATCTTCATATAGCACGCTATGAATTAATGTAGCAACTACGCCCTCTTGTGGCCGACAGTAGCTGGACTGTTTATGTCCTTTTTTTTTAACATTTTTTACATTTTACATTTAGCAGACACTTTTATCCAAAGCGACTTACAAGGGGAGCAATTAGGGGTTAGGTGCCTTGCTCAAGGGCACTTTAGTCATGGTATCAAAGGTGGAGAGAGTGCTGTTCATTCACAATCCCCACCTTCAATTCCTGCCGGCGTGGGAATCGAACCAGCAACCTTCAGGTTACAAGCCCGACTCCCTCAACATTAGGCCACTTTTTTTTTTTTTTTTACATTCCCTTGAAAGAAAAATTTCAACCAAAAAGAAAATACTGTCATTATTTACTCACCTTTAAGTCGTTCTCTTTAATCCAGGGACATAAAAAAAGATGTGGCAGACTTATGAGTTGCCTGAAGTGCAGCATATTGGTTTAAAATTTACAAGTACAATAAGATGGTGATGAAAATGAAGATGGTGGTGACAATGCTTGAAGATATTTTCACGTTTTGTTCTATAACATAAATTAGACAGTCATAATTTTACATGAATTCAGCAACCACTGCATAGTTTAAAATGTAGGTTGCTGTGGCTGTCCAATTTTCTGTCCAACATAAATTCACAACTTTGTGGTAATTATATTTTACAGAGTAAAATATGGAAATTTCTCCAAGTAATGGTAACCATCAACCTTATTTTGCTCTAATCAAAATTGGCCACTCTGAAAACCCATTAAACTGACCAAAAAAAAGTGTAGTGTTTACTTAAAACAATTTTCACTCAGAGATTTAGATTTACTCAAGTAAATTTCACAAATAATTACATAGTAATGGTAAGTAACAGAAAGTAGAACACTGAAATAGTATTTTCTTGTAAAACATGCTCCAATAATCTTCCAGATGGAACCCACAATGAACATTTCCCCCCCAGTTTTTGGGTCTACAAACAGCACTCCATGAGAGAATTTTCATATATCTTATTTTATATATATATATATATATATATATATATATATATATATATATATATATATATATAATGTCAGTGCAATTGTTTTGTCTCAAGATGCACACCAGAAATATTTACTTCTAAGGCATTTTTAAAATTTACTTAAATGAGGAGGGCGGAGAGATGTGCTTGTGTTGAGTCTTGGTAACTTGCTTACTCAGATAAGATCAACAATGGATTTGGATTAGATGCTCATTATGGACATTATAAAATATGGCCTGACAGACTCATCCTGAAGTGAGTGAGCTTTAATGAAGATATATCCTATATGTCTGTCTCATAGCCCGAAGCAATGTGTGTGACAGTACAGGCACGACCTACATGAGTACATCCACCAGGTGGCAGCAAACTCTATCAAATACAGATTACGCAAAACAACACTAAAAAAACATTAGAGTCCACAACAAAATAATAAACCAAGTAGGCTAATATGTACGTTTTCAAGCATATTTCAAACATATTTGTTAAGTTTCAAAGACAAAGTGCACAGGACACGTCCTAGATGAGCTGGCAAACTTAGCGGATCATGTTCATGAACTACAGCTACACCTGTGGTTACTCTGCTAGCACACCTGAACTGCTCACAACATTGGCTATATGACTAAATGTCTTAGAGAAATAATAGTTTCTGAAAGACATAGTTGATTCACTGTACTTTATACAACATAGCCCGGAACCCGAGCCTCTTGAACCCTTTGAAGGAGCCTAAAATATCCTAATGAGTACTCAAGTACTGTTAAGTGTCTCGTAAACATGTCCCTTATATGATGTGTTCTGGAATACTTGTCGCTGAACACGTCAGGCCACTCATCCGGGTAACCAACGTGTATCTCTATCACACCGTGTGAGTTTCATTTATCGACTGTAGAGAACATTACCTCAGAGGACGTCAGTATATTAATATTAATGTAATAGCTAGCTTCAGCGATCACATTGTTGCTAGGCAGATGTGTTTGTTCTCTGGAAGTGGCATTTTTTATTTTAGCGGATAGGCAAAATTGTATAAAAAAGGAACTGATATCAAGTAACTTCATATAAAAAAAGCCAGCTTATTCGCATACTTTTCCGCCAATGGAAACCAAACCAAAGCATCTTGTATTACTGGACACAGAATGAAATCCAATATAGTGGAGCGGAGCTTTTCTTTGCCAGATCCAGTCCGGGTTTTCCATTTTTCTGTTATCTGAGCTCTACAGAGAGTTCTAAGGCGGCTCTAAAGCGGCTCTATCTGCTCAGAATTCCGTGTAAAGATGCCTTTACTGTGTCATGGCGCTTCTTGGGCGCTATGATGCAAACTGTTCTAGCTGTACCTACTGTACTTTGCGGAGAGATAAGCAGATGTATGTGTGTGAGGAAATATGATATATTGTGTAAGTAAATAAACAGCGCATGAGAAATAGTTCCAGTCTCTTTTAATTTGAGCTCCATCAGATAACATTACTGCCACTGTGAGGGACATTTTTCTAGCAGATGACATTTAATGATTTAACTTTCAAAAAGCAACATTAATGCACATATGTGGCCTTTATTATATGAATTGTGTGGTTATTTGTGTCTTTTATAAAAGCATTAAGCTCAGTGAAGTTGTGACTTTATAATAGTTGGGGGGTTTCAGGCACTCCGCCCCACCAAAGTCCCTTTCAAGTAAAGTTTGTTCACTCTGCAGCCATATTTGCAACGCCACCGGGCATTTATTTCGGGTATCCAAGATCAAGTCCTCTCTATTTGAATGGCAGCATCATGACATCTCATAAACTGCTTGGTTAACTCACAAATAAATAACATATTTCAAAACAGAAACAAAATGTGACATGAACTGTCCCATAAATGTTGTTTCTTATGCTCAAATAGCATTAGAAAAGCTTAGCAAATAGCAAATGAGCCATAGTGCTCTCAGATTTCCATGGGAACTGGAGCATCTGTAGCTGCAGTGACGCAATAAGTTTAACAATCAGCGATTGGCTCTTTTACTTAGAAGGCGGGTCGTATTCCGCCATATTGTGCGTTGCAGTTTTTCCCATTCATTACTGTGTTTGGCCACTCATCCTTCCTAGCTATGTCCTTAGCTGTTCTAAATTCACTGTAAACCTCGGATTCTTGGGGCTTATTGCTTTAATATGATTTAAATAATAATATTCTTTAATTCATCACGTGTTAAATATATATTTTATTTTTATTATTACAATGCTTTTAGGCTGTACATTCTTTTATTGCAATCGTAGAACCAAATATTCATATATTTACAGGCATTGACAGTGTTATTTTATAAACATCTTTTCACAATAATTTTGTACTGTAAAAATGCCAACTTGCTCCTGTTCCCACACATGATTACACCAAGTGCAACATGTTCCTGGATCAACATTCCAATCAACCATTCAGGTGTGAGGGACAAGTCTACAGTTTATGTCAAGTTTAGGTAAGGTTAGGTGCTTCTACGTCAGTGTTATTCACCTACCTCTGATTTTAGGGATAAGTATGATGGGTTTAGGGACAGGGATAGGGTTAGAACTACATTTTCGGACAGGAATGACAAAATATGTTGATCCAGGAACATGTTTTGGCAAAATTACAGTGATCTTTCGAGCTCATTACATAGCATGCAGAAGGGCATTTACCCCAGTGCTCTTCTAATCTGTCATTCCCAATGATAGGAGGCGGGGGCGGGGCTCAGAGCGCTTTGAACACAGATGCGGAGCGGCTCTCCTGCTCTGAGCGCCAGTGAGACGAACAGCACCATGACTGCGAACGCATACGACGTGATTGTGATTGGCGGAGGCATCTCAGGTTAGTGTCTTCAAAACTTCATATAATCTCATTGCATATAACGCAGTCTTAAAGAAACTTTGCATGAATGATGATTACTAGCTGATGACAGTAATGCAGAGTTATGATCATCGTTATTGAGTAAGGCGCGCGACTGACCCGTGCTGAGCGACTATTCCATTTCATAAGAAGCTTAGACGCCTTATAACAACACTGTATTATAGCTGCGTTTAAAAACAATAATGCATGTGAACGTTTTAAATAGGACTCTGGTAGTTTATCGAAGAGACAGGGTTAGTTCTGAAGACTTAAAGTGAATTTGTTCCCGATGTCACTCTCCACTGCTCTTCCACTTCCGTGACATGATTATTTCATATTCATAACGCCAGAGGCAGAGACCGTTAAGTGTCATGCAACAGTGTATCTGCTTAGTTTCAGTATAACATGTCAGTGAACTTTTTTTTCAACGCAACATCAAGATTCTAAAATAAATCTTCCTTCACTGGTTTATTTAAAAAGGTCCTGAAATATGACAGATATTAAAAAATATAAATAATCCATTATTTGTACCATAATGCACACTGCATAATAATCAGTGTTGGGTAAGTTACTCTGAAAAAGTAATTAATTACTCGTTACTAATTACATTGGTAGCACTTTATTTTACAGTCCTGTTCCCCATGTACATACTATGTAGTTATTATAGTTATTGTAATAACTGAGTAATAACTAGGTAATAACCCTGAACCTACCCCTACACCTGATCTTAACCCATGTAGTTACCTTATGTTATCAGTACTTTCTTAGATAAGTACACTGTAAATTGTAGGGGATTTTTACAGTTAAAGACCCAAAAGACCAGATATGATGAATGAAGACCCGGAGTCGGAGTTTAAAAAAATAATTGAAGAAAATTTTACTGAAGAATAGTTTGCAGTTTCATCAGCAAAAGCCAGCTTCAAGTCTCACAAGGAGTTCGTAGGCCGCTCTGCGTACATTCACATTTCCACAGCAATTATACTCTAACAGAGTCCACTAACTACATTATTACTAAGATTCTGATTGGTTAAGAAAACTAGACAAAACTGGTCATTTTCCACACATGGACAGATGGTCAGAAGCATATCTCCTTCCATCTTGATGCTGATGATCGGACCTTGAACTTAGGCACAGAATGTCCTGTTAAGTCAGGATAAGATCAAACTTGGCAGGTCTCAAGCAGAGTCCCAGTTGTCCACCAGTACCCATAACGGACCTGTACAGAACTCTTAGCACACATACAAAGATAAGCACGATTCACAGCTTCTTCAAGGCTGATCTGAGCTCTGCTCTAAACAGGAAACTTTCCCAAAACATACTTATAAGTTGTACTTTTCTCTCAGTGAGAGTTACAGACAATAGACATTATTTTCTGTTTGAAAATGAAAGGAAGATTTTTTAATATAAGTTGAAGTTATTCAAATATTTAGAAAGATAAATGTTGATTAAAGACGTCATGATAAATCACTCAATATATATATATATATTGAAGCGGCAGTGGATTCCAGAATCCACCCTTTCAAAGTACATGTAACGGCACGTACTGTAAAATAAAGGGCAACCATTACATTACTGTACAAAATACTCTCTCCAAAAAGTATAGGATAGACATGAAATGGCTCTTTTAATTCTTTAACTAACTAGTTAATAGTGAGAATTGGACACTAAACTAAAGTGTTGCCATTATTCTTATTAACTCACCAAAGTATTTAAAGTGAGACATAAAACATGCATTTTAACATTAGTCTTTAAATTTTGATGTTAAATCCAATTTTACATATAATTGTTCTACAATCTAAACACAATATTTAAGTCAATTGCATCAGAAGTAATTCCAATTAAATTACAGAAAAAATAAGAGTTATCCCTTACTTTACTTTTTAGAGGTAAAAATAATTAAATTACAGTAACTAACTAGTTACTACATTTACTAACTAGTTACACCCAACACTGATAATAATGATTGAAACATGTAATTTTAGATGAATTATGTCAAACTAAAGCATTAGACATCCAGTTTTCAATGTCAACTGCCCATCATTATTACATGTCTCTCTGGAATACTTGATTCTGATTGGTCAGTCACTGCATTCATCAAATATTTCTGAATAATGCAGCATGTGTTGAATAATGTTGTAGAACTGTTCACTCATCCATGTGTGAAAATAATTTTAACAGAATATCATAACTTAAATCAATATTTAATGTCCTTATATATATGTTTTCTTTAAAAAAGTATTTTTTTCACCTTGGAGGACCATTTAAAATGAACTAGAGAAAGCAAAAAAATTAAACTGTCAAAAAGAATGTGGTGGACCTAAAATATACACTTTCCGTTGTATATTTATATAAACTTAAATCTAAACGGAGTATTCCTGAGAGTTTGAGAAGAGTTTGAGAATTCCTCAAACATGCGTCAACTATCCACATACACTGCAGTACTTGTATGCACATAATTGCAATGCCCTGGTGCAGGGCTTCATAGCATAGTGTTAACCCTTACAAATTTGTGAGACGTGAGAAGTGTGAGACGTTGCTTTGAAGAATTTTTATGCTGCTCAGTGTTAAGTAATGCGTTAACTCTGGAATAAGTGTAGAGTGAAAACCCTAAACCTGTCTAACACTTTGGTATCGCAATACACCCAGTGAGAAGAAGAATGTGCATTGGCCCTAGTGGATATCTCAGTGTTTTAACACACTGTTCCTTGGCAAGTTTATTTTACAGAGATTTAATAATATTGTACTACAATAGGATGCAGAATTGATTAGGAAAAACTATGTGATAGAATTATTTTTCAGTCAGTCCTAGCATGTGTTGGGTGACCTATTTTGTGTAGAGTAGTATGAAAGCATAGCACAATGTCCTTACAGTTATAACCTAACAGGAAATTCCTTTTCTGTCGTGTAAACTGACTTGTTCCCACAGTGAATATGCATTATAATATATAGACTTGGCAATTTAAACCCAGCTCAGAGGGAGTGCACACTAGATGAAATATTGCTTGTGCAAGAACGACATTCTTGGAAACAGATCCGAGCAAAACAGGGTCAAGATGTTCTTCTGACAACCTGCTGGAAACATTATTTCTCCTCATACAGGCGGTTTTGTTGATTTATTTAGTAAGATATACAAGAGGACCACAGAATCAAGTCAGATGTTTTAGTCTATATTGTTAAATTTGAGGATATTAAGGTTTTTGTTTGCAAAAGTGGTTTACAGTTTGGTAATTTATGACCACCTTATATTTTACAACATGTAAGCGATTTTCTGTGAATGTGCAAGACTTCAGATTTTGGTAATTTTTTAGATATAACAAGTGCAGTAAACATTAAAACTATATGTGCTACAAACCAGTGTTTATGATTACAATAATTTAAAAAAAAAAAAAAATATATATATATATATATATATATATATATATAAAATCATTATTATTATTATTATTTTTTATAACAAATACCAGTTTTTGTACAGCTGAAATAACTGAAAGCTTCGTACATTCAAGCTGCAAATGGACACACCCGCTCTTACTTTTTAAAAAACCCAAAGGTGTGTCAGTCATACTCTGCTTGAAAAAATCTAATGAATGTACTTAGTCACTATTATGTAACAAGGTCAAACATGATGAACTATGGACCCAGTATCACCCAATCCATTGCTATAAAAGCTTTTATCAGCATCAGAACTTTGATTCTCTACCAAGTTTCTAGCAGTCAATGCTAAACAAACTGCACTTTTGAGTTTGTACAATATTTGTCATTTGCCCATGTACAATATTGCACGTCATCTGTAGTGTGAGGCTAGTTACACATTCAAGCTCTGGTCAAAGTTGAAGTGCAATTCCTGCAATGGCATTCTTTATGTTTCATGGTGTGCATGATCTGATTTGTGCAGAATTGCACTTTTTCCGTTGCAGTTTATGTGATCCAGGACTGAGTGAATTTGATACGTGGAGTAAAGAGACCAAAGAAGTTTTTGCATAAATTGATTGTCATCTTACAGTAATTGAATATTCATATGTTTTTCACCTGTTGGCGATTGAAGGAAATCAGAGTTTCTTATTCTAACCAAACCTCAAAATGGGTTGCTTCAGGGACATTTTAATAATGACCCAGCACTCCCTGTAAATCCAATAACAATTTGCAAAGCCACCGGAGGTGCTCTGGGAGACAGCACTTTGGCAGAAGTGGTAAACAAAACTGACAACTCATTTTTATGCTGCCCAGGATCCTAGAACATGTGACGGCAAATGTGTGTTTGTGTCTGTTGTCTAGTGCCACAGGGGCTGTGCTTGACATAGAGGAGAGACAACTGAGGCCTTTCAGCTAAACAGTGGAAATGACACCTTTACCTCTGTGACTTTATTGTTTCATGTCAGCAACTGAAGTAAATTGTCACTGTTGTACAGTTTACATTCATTCCTTATTTATTATTTAAATGTGAAGTGTCATTTCCTGTAGCTGAAAGAGTAAAGCATGGCTCTAGCAACACAAAGGTCATGGGTTCGAATCCCAGGGAATGTATGCACTGATTAAATGTATAACTTAAATGCAATGTTTAAATTGTTTTGGATAAAAGGATTTGCCAAATGCTTAAAAGTAAAATGTAATTTCCGCACCACTAGTGTCAAACAGAATTGAATAACAATTGGGGTGGAACAATGTATCGTGTCACAAATATAACGCAATACAAAATTTAACAATATGTATCGTGGATAATGACAATATGTGTTGTGCATAGTTCACCCAAAATGAAAATTACTTTGTGAGGAAAGAAATTCAAGTTTTTACAGAATTTTAGTGTCAATACTACATTGAACTACTATATATAATGTTGAATATTTGTGGGTCCTGATAATGCCAAATGTCTTGTGTTACCAGTAAAAAGTGGCTTACGTTATTTTAAATTTATTTAGTCAGTGATGGAGTGGAAAAGTTTTCTGCATTTTCCGCTTTAGTATCATTCAAATATTCAGAATGAATATTTTTATTCTGGTGTCACCATTGTCCTGTACCAGCACCAAGTCCAAGCCTATTCCACCCCAATGTAATACCAAATTTATCATTTTAATCAACAGTTAATTTTTTGTTAATCTTTTACCATATGACTTGAAGTATCGTAATAATATCGTATCGTGAGTTCAGTATCGTGATATGTATCGAATTGTGACATGAGGGTATCGTTACATCCCTGATAATAAACTAGATTTTCTAAAACTTTCCTGTGCAAAAGTTGCTGTCATGATAATAGGATGTTTCAGATGGTTACTAGAATGTTGCCATTTGTTTGTTGAGGTGTTCTGGTTGCTAGGGCGTTGTCAGGTGGATAATTTCTTGCCAGAAACAAAAGAGCCCAAGTCTTCATTACGCTCGGTCTCTAAAGGGGAGTCTCAAACCATATCTAATGTATGTTTATTGAATTTTTCAGTCATTTTGAAATAAAAATTGCAAAGCAGCCAACCCGCTAAGAAAAGTCATAGTGCACCCCTCTTGTGCAAGTTACATTGAAAAGTTTGTTTACATTCAGGAGTTTGTTCTAATTTTTCCCTCTCACTGTCAAAAAAATGGAAAAAACAGCTTTTCTGCTTCATCCGGTAAACCAAGAATTGCTTAACCGTTCCATTCCATGGCGATACGGCCCTGCCGGTACGGATATGGTTAAATTTTCCACTGTGGGGCTGATAACATTGGTCTTCAGAATGTAATACAAATGTATCAGTCATTGCCTTGGCAATACACGAGTTTACAGATGGGATGATCTGCCAATAGCGACCACGTTATGGAGGATGATCAAATATTTCTATTATTAACTTGTGTTTATGTTGCTTAAATAGCCCCCTTGGCCAGCAACAGAGAAACTGGTAGCCATGCAACAGACATGTAACCAGCTCTGAGTGGCGATGTAGAACACTTCACCCAACAGTTGAAAAGTGGCTAAATAGTCCAGCCCTCAATCTCCTATTGGTTGAGCCAGTTTGGAATGATGCTGTGACAACACCACAGAAATGATAGTTGAATGTGCATATCAAGCTGAGAATGTAGAAAATATTTTTATATAATTACTTCACCTTTATGTGCTTACATGTACAAATAGCTGTCAGAAATAGTTTGACAATTGAATAGACTGAGAAGTGTTTGAAATAACAAAAGCATTAGAGAGTTGTTTTGCTCAGAGCTCTAGTGGGTCTCAGCAGCAGCTCTCATGGGGTGTACAAGTGAAAGGCAGGAATTCCACATCTAATTGCATAGGCTGTTGACACTGACGCTTCCTGGAGAGTGCCCGGCTCTTGCTAAAGAACTTCGACATTCCTACTTTTTAAGTGAGCCAGAAAATACAGTAAGCCTGTAGATTCACAGGCCAGTTGTGTGGTGTGTCAGAGTAGGCCACTTTTATGGTGTGTGTTTTATACTTGGTGACTCATTATATATACACATTGCACTTACTTGTTTAAGTGTGTTTTTGTAATTATGGCTTTGCAAAGATGCATACTACAATTCAAAACGTCTATTCATCACAGAATAGAAAAAAATGTAAAACAGTTTCAGGAAAAATATGAAGCAGCACAGCTGTTTTCAACGTTGATAATATAATAAATGTTTCTTGAGCACCAAATCAGCTTATTAGAATGATTTATGAAGAATCATGTGACACTGAAGACTGGAGTAATGATGCTGAAAAATTCACAAGAATAAAAAATAAAAAACATTTTAAAATATATTAAAATGGAAATGGATTATTTTAAATTGTAAAATTATTTTGCTGAATCACTGTTATTTTTAAACAGTAGAATGCAGAAGACTTGTCTGTCTGTTGATGTTCTCTTCCTGTCTGAGTGGGCGGGTCGTGCACAGAATTAGCTTTAAAGTAAACTGACTTTTTGCTGCTGCATAAATAAAGTCAAGCCTTTCTCATTTTTGTCGCCTCAGACACATTGCCAGTGGTTGCAGTCTCTCGTGTTCAAGTCATTGACCAGCTCTCAGCAATAAAAGATTTCTGGTTGCTTTGTTGCAAATAAGTCAACACCCCTTCTAAATAAAGAAAACAATGTTTATTCTAGTAATACATGCAGCTGTGGATCTCGAAAGATCAATGTAAACACAATTGCAAACATTAGAGCTTAAATAATTTTAATGCATTTAGATTCAACAGTGCTTTCATAGTGGTAAAACAAACATCTGAACTTGGAAAAATATGCCTACATAATGCTTTTAGACCGCTAGGGAAATACTCTGATGCCTTTTTGCCGTGTCCTCTAAGCTTGTGTAAACAAACGTCATTGGGTTTTTTTTCCCCACTGAGCCATGCCGAGGCTGACTCCAGCTTGACTGGCTTCGTTATGCAACTTAAGATAATACTGCTCTGTTTCTCTCTTAGATGAACAACTGTCCTTGTGGTTTCCAGGAGAGCATGCTATTTTGCTGATCTCTCTGTAATTGCCTTTGAAAAATGCATCCAAACATCAATGTTGCGGCATAATAGAGAAAGCAATTGGTTCTAGAAGAGCATGAAGCATCATGAACTGTGCTCGCTGTCACGTACATGTTTTTCAAGTGTTTCTTTGCCACATTAAATTCAAGAAAACCTCCTTTCTTTTGTATTAGATTGTCTAATACGGGACTGAGCGTGCTTTAATAAGGACAGAAAAATGGATGTTTGCAGGTCTAGGCCCAATCATGTTACAGCTGTACAGTTGGCAAATCACTTTGTTATTATTATACTGCTAATTCATCCCATTTTAAGCCTATTTAGATTTGTGCTGAACAACAATATTGAATTGATTAAAACGTGTTTTTTTCAGTGTATGATATTTTCAAGTATCTCTGCTGTTAAAGGATGTAACTATTCTTGCAGGGTCTTGTACATTTCTTTCATTTTATTTATTAAGGGATGCACAATATAGCAGCACAATATCCATTGAGATTTTTTAATAAAGAATTATCTCTTAGTTGAATTAGTTAAATTATTTATTTTATTAATCGACTGATATTGTATATTTAATTGTGCATGCCCATTTTCTCTATTTTTACACTATGCCATCATCTAACGTTTACTTAAATTTAATCTTTAAAAACACTCATTTTAATAAAAACGTTAAATAAAATCATCTCAGGATGATTATTCTTTATTGTAATTATCATTTTCATGCCTAAATTCACTTGTAGCATTTAAAACAAATAATTTTACCTTTAATTTATTTAGAAAAATAGTACAGAGTTTCAATATTGAGCATTTATTGTTATTGGTATAACGTGAACCTATTTATCTATTTATCAGTATTCTACCTTTTTTTCGTTATTACCTTTTTTCCTCAAAGTATTGGTTACTTTTGTCTCGTGGGATAATTGATGAATGAGCTGCTTGCTGAAGCTGACATTAGCATTTTAATAGAGAAATTCCTTGAGGGATGAACCACAGACTTAAAGGTGGCCCGTGTCACCTCCAATTTATGGCTTGGTCAGTGTTAATGTGTTGTGATAATGTGATTGTGCAATTACCACCACAGCTGACAGACATAGCTTCTTAAATGTGATTCTTCTTGGTCTGTAATATCAGGTTTAATCAGGGGTGGTTAGAGTGCAAACAAAGCAATTAGGTTTAGATTGTGGTATTAATATGGGACATTTTTGTAATCTGATATATTCTTGACCTGACCTTTCAAACAAAGTTCTAAACTAATCTTCCTGTTTTGGAAGAGACATCTTGATGCAGAAAAAAAAGCTTATACAGTTACAGGTTAACTGACCCTTCGCAAAGACCCGCCCCCTTTAGTTACTGTTGCTATGTCCGACAAGTCATGCGCTCTCACACCACACATCATGTTCTCACGTAGTGAAAAATACATCATGGAGCAAAGAGGACACTGAAAACTTATGAAACGATTTCACATTTAAAATATTTTAATTTTTTAAAGAAGTTTAAACAATGAATAGCATATAGTGGCTCTTTAATGTGTCGTGACAGATCGCTGTAGCTCCTTCAATCGGCTCCTTCATCTCTTCATACTATTTCATTTATAGCATCAAATAAACATGATGAACATCAGAAGGAATGTTGAGTACACACCATTTTTGAAGTTCAAGTTCATCAACGTTAATCTACTAACTCCCCTGACTGCTTTGTCGGACAAAATGGCGGATTCGGGGTTACGATTGGTCAGATCGCCTGTCAATCAAGCTGTTTGAAAGTCAATTGATCAATCAAAGGTCAATTTTTATAACTATCAATGTGGCAATTACTCTTGCCAAATTTTACAAACATAAATGCACAGTAAATAATGTAAATATTTCAGATTTTCTTATTACTTGTTTGCATTGCCAATGAATGTTTCCTGCATGTAAGTTACATATTTAGTCCTAGATTTAAATATGTATTCAAACTTTATAATTAAACATTTCGTAAATAAATAAAATCATAACATTTGTCCTTTAAAATGAGTTTTAGTGCTCATTTTAGTTAAGTGCGCATGGTTTGGTGGTCAATAGCAGCATCTCATAATTGTGCAATAGGTGAAGAGTGTCACCCTATTCTTACAGAACAAACCAATGTGCTGCATAAGATCTACATCAGGCCTGTAAACTGGTATGTTGTGTGATTTACTGTCTTAACCTTTAGTTTGTTGTCTTATTGAAAACCCTAACCTTGTTATGTCATGTCATTTAGAGCAAGAGTGCACAGAAGATTCTTGTTCCCAGTGAATACAGGGAGGTAATTGGTGTAGATTTACCTTTGCCATGCAACTGCATCTTTATTTGAACTGTTGCCATGGAAACCCAATCCACCCTCATATTGTTTCCCAGTAAATGGCCCCCTGAACTGGTGCCAACAACAGGAGTGAATCCTAAATATGTTGCTTTATCATAATCAGCTAGGTGTCTAATAATATTGAACAAGGTCAGAGGAGGTTTTTAGAACAAAGCCCAACACAGTTGCATGTTGCTCCCTAGATCCTCAATTATAGCACAAAAGCGAAGCACTGCTTGTAAAATATCACCATTGGAACAGATATATTTCTCCTACCAGAGCTTGTTGTTACTTATAAAAATTCCCTCATCTATGTTTTTAAATGTAGTTATTTAATTGTTATTGTTTTTATTCAAATGTATAAATTCTAGGGGTGTGACGAGACCCCTATCCCACAAGACGAGACGAGACACGAGATTGGGTTCACGAGACGAGATTTTTATAGTATTTTTAAGAAATCCTCAATAATGAAACGTATGAAGGGAAAATAGTCTTTTATTCAACTGAAAATCATAAAATGCAAAAATGTTGGTGCATTTTGAAATCAACTTGTAATGCATGTCATTTTACTTCTATTTTAATGAATTATTTGCAGTAAAACAACATGCAAACACTGCTAAATGTTTTGCCACAAAATCAACCAATTGTTTTCTGCCCTATATAATTTCACATGAGAAATCTCACTGAACTTCTTTCTACTGATTGAACATAAATTAAACAGTATAAATAAAATAAACATAAATAAAAAATTCAAATAACACTTTAAGTGTCACTTTAACTGCAGTACAAAGTTGACCATTTCCCAGTCACTATTGATTGTGTGGCTGTAACTGTTATATAGCTCTGTGTACACCGAGAAGTCCAACAGTCAGCAGTGATAGCGATGCTTTCTGCCTCTTTAGGGGCCGTTCACATATCGCGCCTAAAAAAGCGTGTAAAGCTTCACTTCCTCCTTCTTTTGCAAACGTTCATCTCGCCGCGGCACAGGCGCACCAGCATGCGCGTCGCGACCGCGTCGCTTCCATTTTGAGCGAATGAAAATGCGCGCGATATGTGAACGGAGTTTGTACAACCTTGGCCGAGGTGTACGGCATAGTTTTCTTACAATGTTTACATATTCTTTGTGTCTGGTGTGTTATTCTTTTGCCGTTTATTATTTCTACTGGAAAACCAAAATGTTTCCACACAAACGATTTGAAAGTGGCGGGGGCATCTTCAATAATAATTTCACCCTCACACTGATAGCACGACGAGACAACTTTTCACCTCGACGAGAAATCTCGTCACGTTTTAGTCTCACGAGATCTCGTCACACCCCTAATAAATTCCATTCTATTTTAACTTTGACATCATATTGTTTAGGGGAATTTTGCAGTTAAAGACCCAGAAGACCAGATATGATTAATGAAGACTCGGAGTTAGAGTCTAAAAGAAAAAGAAAAAATTGAAGAAAATTTTACTGAAGAATAGTTTGCAGTTTCATCAGCAGAAGCCAGCTTCAAGTCTCACAAGGAGTTCGTCGGCCGCTCTGCGCACATTCACATTTCCACAGCAATTATAACAGTGTCCACTAACTACATCATTACTTCAGGTTGAATGATTCTGACTGGCTAAGAAAAATAGACAAAATTAGTAATCTTCCACACACTGACAGATAGTCAGAAACATATTTCCTTCCATCCCGATGCTGACGATCGGACCCTGAATTTAGGGACAGGACGCCCTGTTAAGTCATATGGCGTCTGCAGGTCTTAAGCAGAGTTCCAATTGTTCACCAGTTGTTCACCAGTTGTTCACCAGTACCCATCTTTATACAAACACACTATTCACAGCTTCTTCAAGGCTGAAGTTGATCTGAGCTCTGCTCTAAACAGGAAACTTTCCCAAAACATACTGATAAGTTGTAACACTGTGGTGTCGTAAGGAAGCTCGGAACTCTGAGATAGAATATAAAGACGTTTTAATAACAATAATCACGGACAGGAAACAGGGAAAATCCACACGTGCAACTTTAACACTCAACAAGGACTGGACTGAAACAGAGGGAAGATATACAGAGGAACACAAGAGGATAACGAGCAGGGCACAGGTGACAGGCATGACTAATTACGAACACAGCTGAAGACAATAGACTAATGAAGGGACCGAAACCAAAACAGAAACCACATGACAACTGACAGGACTGATGGAAACAAAACAAAGAACACATGACTGATGACAGAACTAAACTGAAATCAAGGAACATGTGACAAAGACAGGACTAGGGAAACGGGATAAACAGACACAACTATGACACATAATTATTTTCTAGTGTTTGAAAATGAAAAGGAAAATAAATGCTTTAACATATGTTGAAGAATTGTTCAAATAATTTGAATATTTAGAAGGATAAATGTTGATAATAACTTGATAATAAATCACTCAAAATATATATATATATTGAAGTGGCATTGGGTTCCAGAGTTCACCCCTTCAGTTGCAACATTTTAAGATGAAGAAATGAAAATTGAATGGGAAAATACAAAATGAATTTGGTGGAAAAGCAAAGAATGGAAGAAAACAAGAGGCCGAAAGAGCGTAGCTGAGACTTTTCCAGTCAGAGGGAAGCACTTTGATCTCCCAGAATTCTCTTCAAAGAAAGTTTGACCTTTTCCTCGGTGGTTTGACAGTCACATTGGGCTCATTTCTCCCGTTGTGTGGTGGATGTTATTCTGTTGCACTTAAGTTGAACTTAAGTCTTTATTTAATATTTAAACTGAATTAGCTTTGCTAAGCATATGTGTCTTTGTAGAGCCAGGATGTACATCAAAGTTTAGTTTTATTTATAATAAAATAGTAGCTAGGAACAGTAGTGGCCAAAAGTGATGTCCGGCCTAGGAAAATTGACATGTTCACCCTTTATTTAAATATTATGAAAATCTGTTAACATTTTTGTAAGCATATTACAGTAGTTGTGCTTGGAGCCAATTTGTAATAACACAATGAATCATGCCAAATTGTGCACAATGTCTTACAAAGAAATTATAAACACATGCAAAAACAAGAGAGAACAATGAAATATTAATAACTGTTTATGTTGTAGTCAATGTATGCTATTACCTGTGAGGTTTTTTGCTTTTCTTTCTTTTTTTGTTTTTTGAATAGTAAAATAAAATCTGTAGCTGTAGTTTTCCTTATTTGCCAAATAATCTTGTCAGATAAATAACTGTTTTGTTCTTCCCTTATATTTAAAATAATTAATACATAAATTATTTTCCCCATATTTTGATGGTTTAATTGAAATTGTAGGGTCATTAAAAACAAACCTTGCCTCCGGACATCTCTTTTGGCCACTGCTTATGTAATTTCTGCCATTCATTATTACTGTATCATTTGGCAACAAAGCTAGTCTTTAGTATTTTTTAGTTCTTGGCTTATTTCACAGACTGTGTTTCAGTAGCAGTATCGTGATTGATGGGATGATTTTTTAAGCTTATTTGGCTTGGCGAATTTAACAAGATTGACCGCTCAGCCTTAATTGTCTGTATTTCCACTGTATTTTTGACCAAAATTTGTTTTTGCTCATATTTCTGTTTTGGAAGAAGTAACTGCAACTTGATACTCAGTCTAAAAGTATAGTTCATCCAAAAATTGTAATTCTTCTATCATTTACTCACTTTCATGTTCTCTGGCAGCTGTCATCATACTTGTCCCAAAGGCGATGGTGTTCTATACAAAAAAAATACTATTGATTTGTGTTATTTAAGAAGTTTGCACAGTGCATTTGATTTAAGCTATTTGTAGTTAAAGTTGTGTAAACAATGAACAGAAGACATGATGAAGTGAAGGCTGGAAGTTGGGCTTGAAAAATAAGGGTGGAGGATCAGAATGCCGAAAGTACTTGAATCAATATATAAACTAGCAGGATGTCCAACTCTGAGACAGTTGAATGACTGATTCATTTGCACAGATGTGAGCCCCCATTGAGAGTAAAGACATGACCAAAAAAGCATGTAACCAAATGCATGTGTTCAAAAACCAACAATTCGAATATTTAGCAGACACAACGCAACGATGTGTCTTGAAAAACACAAAATATTCTCGAGCTTGACCACACTTTGTGCTTTTACCGTTAATGTCGCCACTATTTATTATAAACATGTTTTTAGCAAACTGCGAGCTTCGTTTTTGTATTCACTTACTTGGCAGTGGCAGAGTTCGGTCAGTGTGGTCCCTTCAGTGCTGCACTTGAATGACAAACACCACAGCTCCATTGTGTTTCTGCCAACTTCGAGTGTTTTTCCTTCTTTTCCTGACCATTTTATGTCTCTGAAAGAAGAAAATATATGCTTGTGAGCCAACCTTCTGAAACGTGCGAGACCGATCTTTCTCTTACAAGAGCTGTTTATGTTAAAGGACTATTTTCAGTTCAGCCAAGCAGTTACAAACTGAAATAAACACCACATATGGATCACATAATATTTTATATTTTAAAGAGCTTTCAGATCTGTGAGTTTATGAGTGTGACTTTGTTTGCACTGTCCTTGATATAATAGCATCAGATAGGCCGGTAATTGCCGACACGTGTGAAATATGAAGTTTTGCTGAATTGGTTCTTGGAACAATTCCATCCTTTATATCTTTGGGAATACCTCCTACTCATGCCACCTGGTTAATTAATTTGTCGTTTTGTGTCTCCGCTTTGTTCAGATGTTGTTTTTTTGTTTTTTTTGCTGTGTTTAACTTACTTATTACTTACTTACTTACTGTACTTTAGTTTTTTTGTAGTGTGAGCAGTGAGCACCAACAAAACGCACAAAAACCTGATGCAAACCAGATTTTCTTTTGTCTGATTGGTGGAAGTTAATGTTTTTTCCTTCTTCTTTATTTTGGATACATATATTGCTTCATGCAAAGTTTCTAACATTGTTCAGAGCTATGTTCGAATAAACTCATTTTGCTCACCTTTTCCTCATATAGAGCCAGATTTACTAACAGCTTGTGCCAACCAAACCCTCTTTTGCCTTTAAAAAACTCAGGATTTACTGAAGACGCTCAGTGGTTAATTATCAATGAAAAGTTATATTTGTGCCTGACCGTATTGCATATCCATTTATAGGAGTTTTCCTTTAAAACCACTAAATTTATGGGCGGAGAATATTTAAATATATCATGCAATGTGATTTACTAAGGTTTGCGTTGGTCAATTCAGTGCTATTTGCTCCATTATTTACCGCCAAATGAAAGCATTGTCAGTAGATCACCTGAGGAAGTTTACAACATCAGCGTTTTTAATAGATTTGTAAATCTGGCCCCTAGTGAACTATATGTGACATTCACTATGTAGTCAGTGTTTTTGAACACCGTATGTGCGCACTGTGAGTTCGGCATCTTGGTGGGATGTTGTGCTATAAAATGGGATGACATGACAGAGACAAAATGTCTATTCTTCATCCACTGACAGTCACTCTGTTGTTGTGTGAGACTCTCTTGACATCGTGCTGACGTATATCTATAGTAACCGTCGTATACACGTAATATTGACTACGCTGTGTGAACAAACAGATCAGATTTCACCATTTGTAAAATGGACAGTCAGTTCTAAATATGAGGTTCGAAAACCAAAATTGCATTTGTGTGTAGTGTGAACAAAGCCTTAGAGGTTTATATTCGATTTCTTTCTAGCTCTGTGGCTCAACCAAAACATCATTTAGTAGAATAATCATTTTCACAGCTGTGGCCTGGTTTTGTAAGCCTGTGCAGTTTCGTTTGTGCCTGTGCTGCTGCGAGTGTTAGCAGCAATGTATGATATGGGTCACAACCGGCCACAGAAGCCAAATCATGGAGAGTGTTTCAGATGTTTGGCCCGAGTGTTTGGGTGAGCCGTTTGTCTGGGTGTCTGCCACTTTCTCCGCATATCAAAAGCGGTTTGTAGTATTATATAAGCTTCCAAGGTCATGCTTTTGCCTCAGATGTCCTCTGCTGCATTGTCACATCACTGTGGCTGTAAGCACACAGCATTTAAAAAATAGTGGGGGTTTTTATGTTTGACATCCCAGTGCTATGTACTATACTCCATCTGAAATACTTTAATCTAAATGTTGTGTAATTATTTTACATGCAGTTTTTATAACCACTTATTAGTTGTCATAGGTAGTTGGGATAAAAGGCCTAAAAATAAAACTTAAATATATTTATTATTAATAATAATTTAACAATATAAATTTTGAAAAATGCCGATGTTGTTTGTCAAACTACTCATAAACTACATTTATTGTAGTTGAGTGCAGTCTAGAATTTTTTTTTTTTTTGAACATGGTAAAAACTACATCATCAGAAATGCACAAGAGCAGTTTTTCTTCCTCTGTAAGGAGAGGAAGTGCTTCTGCTTGTGTGCGGGGAAAGGAAACTTCTGTGATTGGTGTTTTTTTCCTCGCAGGGAACCTAGTTCTCTCTTCTGGCTTCCAGTTGTGAGTTTATTATTAAGTTGTGACACCATAATCACTAGCCTCAGGGGTTTAAACAGGAATCCAGTGATTACAAGGAAGAAGCAAAGATAATGTAACTGTTTTATGCTAATGTTTTCCCCAAGGGACATCTTAGAATCTGTGAAGATTTTTTTATTTTTCATTTACCATTACACAAAGGCTTCAATAGTAAGGCCAGAGTCTGAGAGAGTTTCAAGTCAGTTGAAGATGTAATTCGCTCTAGTGTTGTGTTATCACTATGTGTTACTTTTTTTGATCATGTAAAATATTCGGTCAAAGTCATTTTCTTTATATTTCTTGAAATACAATAAAATAGAAAACAGTTGCTTTTAAATTGTAATCATGTTTCACAATATTACGTTTTTACTGTATTTGTGATCACATAAATGCAGCCTTGGTGAGCATAAGAGACTTATTTCAAAAAACATTTATTTTTTATCATATATCATTTCCTGGGAAATGTTGGCAGAGCAAGAAACAACTACAGGCCAAACCAGATCTACATCAAAACGTTGTTGTTGAGCCCTGCAGATTTCCACAGAATTGGAAATGCACACTATTCATAGTTTCACACACTTCTTGCGTGTTCATGGCTTATTTGATTATACTTTCGGTTACTAAAATGAATATAGCATTTTCAGGTCCATTTGAATAATTTGATCAATATCAGTACAAAAAAATGTACAAATGTCAGCTCACATGTGTCTGGCACATTTACAAGCCCGACTCCTCTCCCATTGAAACAAATGATATACAAATTATAAATATTGTTCTCACAGAAAGAAGAAGAAGCAGATTTTATTTTTAGAAGGCTTTTCACAATATCACACACAATAGAAAGCCAGTGACAATGGTAGCTATGCAGTTGTTAAGACTGGAACAACCTTTAATATTATAAGGATTGTAACAGTTGGAAATAGTTTTTATACTAGACCACAGGCTTTCAGCATAAAGTTTTCCCAAGGTTTTTGAAGCTTAGCCGTTAGCCAAAGGGCTGAGCTGTGCTCATGCTGGTGACACATTCATTTGCCTCTCTCTCCTCATCATTTCCTCTCGCCTTTTCGCTAAAAGAAGTTTTTCTCAAAGACCAGTACAGTAAATATTGGTGCATTTGTCTACTAAAATCTTAAACTCTGCAATACTCTCAATTGTCAGGTCTGAGTGCTGCCAAGCTGTTGGCGGAAAGCGGCCTGAGTCCTGTCCTTCTGGAAGCCAGGAACCGTGTTGGTGGAAGAACCTTCACTGTTCAGGTAAGATACTCAACTTACTATCTAAATTCTGAAAGAAATGAAATTACTTCGTTGCAGCAACACACATGGTCTGCTTTTACATGTGTGATAGGAACATGTGTCTGTTGACTATAGTCACAACTGGGGTGTGCAATGAGTTTTGCCTACATTAAGAGCGTACTGTATGTGTGAGCTAACATTGTCACTCACTTTGGAAAAACCAAACAAAACTCGCTCCACACATTTACTGTGATTTTGCCTATTAAAGAAACATTCTTTTTAGGTCACTTCATATTTCAATATTCAAAAATGTATTTTTAAAACATTATTTATGTAGTTGTAAAAACCTCCGAGCTGCATTCAACAGTGTGTAAATACATGCCACTTCAGATGCATCTTCTGTGCAAAACTGGATTTAGTTGATGCTGGTTTCATTTCATTGGTCCCTATAGTGCTTTATTATTATAATTTATATAATATATATAATTTGACACAAAGGTGTTGTACATCAAATTAAGTTTGAAAAATGCCCTTATAAAGGTCAAATGCCTCAGGAAGTCAATTTAAGGGGGCAAATATTGCGCCTTAACAGAAATGTTCATTTCTGTCACTGCTGCAAACTAGCCACTGTGCAGAATATGAAGAATATGAAAAGTTTTGGGAGTCAGCTGTCTATGACATCCTTAAATCAGCCAAGGTACCTGCACAAAAACACAAATAGCAAAATCTGCTTATTGCTATCAACAAAATTCCAAAAACATCAGGATTTAGTCAGTATAGCACACTTTTAGTCACTTCTTTCCTTTGTTGCATAGGCTGGCATCCCACTGGACGAGTTTTTTCACCGATCATGAACTTCAATTACGTAGTCATTCGAGTCGAGTCAGATGCTTGCCACCATGGCGAGTGTCTTGACAAAAGGGCGAAACAATCATAATCGAGTTTCAAGTTGGCTATTGGGAAGCTACCTAGGCATGAAAAGAAATCTTCTGTCTTTGCATGAATATTCTACCACTTCCGTTTTTGTTTTTCCTTTCTTTGCTCTTCATGTGACTTTTAGTAACAATTTCATTGTCAATCCTGCACAAATTTTGTGTGCTTTCAGAATAAGGAGACCAAATGGGTGGATCTGGGAGGAGCGTACATTGGGCCCACTCAAAACCGCATCTTGAGGATAGCCAAACAGTACGGGGTGAAAACATACAAAGTCAACGAGGAGGAGTCTCTGGTTCAATATGTGAAGGTAAACCTCAGTGAAGCCCTACTACACACATAGCAGCTTAGACTAATTACCGAATCCAAGGAAAAATAGCTAGAAAATTCAAAACAAGCCTGCCACAAAATCCAGCTCTCTTCTCTAGCAGAGCTTCGGCTAATAATATAGCCTTTTGTTTGAGCACACTCATGTCTTAATGCACAGGAAGTCAAGAGCTAGGCCCAATGCACTCAGCTGAACAGGGCTGAATCCTTCACATTAGTGTGCTGCGCTCAAGCCTGGAGATGCTAATCGCTGCCTGAAGGAAGTCTGTAATATGGTTTCAGATGCTTGGAGTGGGTAAGAAGGGCGGAACTCAAGACACCAGCCTCCCCTCCTCCTGCCCCATATCCAATTTGAGTAGACGCATCATTGCCCTTAGCACATGCACACTGCATGACCTTATTAGATTTGGCTGTAGATTCAGTGCCTTCTCCGCTCTGACCCTGCTATTATTAGGATAAATCACTGGATTCTTTGAACTGCTGTTTATCTTGTGAGCTTTACTGCTTTCTGTGGTCATATTTCATAAGACAAACACATGAGGTGGTTTTTAAAGATATCGAGCAAAATCAAAGAGCTTCTTGAGGTGAAGACCGGCAAACCGACAAGCTCACACATGCTCAGGAAAGCAGTGTGCACAAAGGGAAAGGTCATGGTGAGGATTCATTGGAGTGTTCATTTTAGATCATGTCAGGATGGAAACGCATTGCAGTTGCCATGGAAAAGGCCCTTTGGCATGTTTCCCATAAACCTTCACTTTGCCTAGCAGAATAGTTAACTGTGTAACACCATACTATTACATCTCTTTATCTATACATTATCACTGTAAACATTTGGTTGATGCTAAGTACAGTATTTATAAGATCTGAAACTTTAACTTTGCTTTTCGTCTCAATATCCTAAATCCTCTCAATATTAAAAATCAAGAATGTGGAAGTAGTAGAATCTCATTAAAGGGATAGTTTACCCAAAAATGAAAAATGTCCCAACCGGTATTCCTTTTTTTTTTTTTTGTCCATTAAACACAAAAGTAGAACTTTTTCAGAAGGCAGAATCACAATGAATGGAGCTTTCAAGCTTCTGAAAGCTGCAAAATGTATCATAAAATATCTTAAAAGTGGTCTGAATAACTCAAGAATTATATTGTGTAATGCAAATCATATGATAGCTTGAGTTGTTTCAGTGGTCTATTATCTGTGGTTACATCACTGAATCAGTGAGTTGTGTTTGAGAGAACTGAATATAACGATTCATTGAAAAGACCAGACCGAAAGAGTCCTACTTTTAGCTACTTTTCTGTATGGTTTAAGAAGGCTTGGTACAGAAGCTCACTGTCATATGTACATTTTTATTAAGTCATCTTATATATTGAAAAGAGTGGACAAGAAACACCATTTGAAAGTTTGTGTAAGATTTAATTTTTTTTTAAAAGAAGCCTCTTATGCTCAAGGCTGCATTTTGATCAAAAACAAAAACAGTAATACTGTTACATTATTATTAATAAAATTAATATGATTAAAATTTACAGCATTTATATAGAAAATCCTTTGTAACATTATAAATGTTACATACTGTAGCTTTTGATCAATTTAATGCATCCTTACTGAATAAAAATTTCATTGAATTTTTTTTAATTACTCACCCCAAATTTTTGAACTGTAATGTATGTTTCAGAAATTCACTTTTTGTGTTCCACAAAAGAACATGAGGGTGAGTAAATAATGATTTACAGTTTTAGAATTTTACATTTTTGAAAATGATCCTTGGTTGGTGTTCCTTGGTTTGTGCAGTTTGGCAGCGCAATCATTGTCAATGTCAAGCCAGGTGTTCTGTAACAGGTTATGACAGAATTTACCCAAAGGCACTAATGCAGAAGAAGTGACTATGAACACATGTAGGCATATCTAATTGATTTTAGTGCTTCATTTCTGAAGAACGCATCAGCATCTGTAAGAGAGCTGCTGTTCAGAGGCACAATGATGCAACTGTAGCTGTGCTACATTTCAACCAATATCATTATGGTCTGTCTTGCTACAGGCTGCTTCGTTGTACGTGTTTTGATTTCAATAGAATGAATGCGAATGTGTCTGTCCTAATGATTAATGATGATGTGTGTTTGTATGTTCTTAAGGAGCCTTCCCCTCTCTCCTCATGCCATTATCTCCTTATCGGAGCATCCCTGTGGGTTACCATGGCAGCACTCCTCATGAAAAGACAATCGCTATCAGGATTGAGGGGACATGCACTCTTTCTCTCTGCCTCTCTCTCTCACGTTTTCTCACACCCTGATGTCTGGCTCTGTCTTTTGGATTAGGGGCGTTTCCCACTCATTTTTTAGCCCACCGAGACACAAAGGTTTTTACTGTTGAGCTAAGCAAATGTCGCATCAGAATTTGCAACCTACTATTTAGTAAACCAGTGTCGGATTTCTAGCTAAAGGTACGGTCGCATTTGCCATTGTCGGGTGAATTTTCACAGTCAAAATCCACTCATTTTAATAGGAATCCATAAGACAAGGAATTTTGTGTGAAGGTAAATAATTTCCCCATACAAATTTTGCAACAGATTAAAAAGTGCAACAAACTTCCGTATTTTGAAAAATGGGTCGCATCGCTTCCGGTTCAGGTCTTTTGTATGTGCTTTGTTAAAGGTGCACTATATAGTTTTTTCGTCCACTAGAGGTCGCCTATTCAAAACAAAGGTGTAGCTTGATAATGCAAGGTTTGAGCACGGATTCTAGGAACATGTGGTCTTCACCTCATAGCCAGTGGAAAAGAATCAGGACAAGCAGAAATCATGTTCATGGATACGATTATTAATGTTACTGTAGTATGAAGCAGAGCAGGACCGAGTGTTGTGAAGCTGAACGAGACCACTAGAGCGATTGTTAGACAAACACAACACACGCCTCACGAGCAGCGGGACTTTTATTACGCCACAGTCGCCGGCGCCGCTTCCACTATTCCCGTCATGAGTATGAGGCAACGCAGCTCTGTTTATCAGATTAGATACATTTGAGTGTTGATAATTACAATAATTAGTTTTCTATCTATAATGTATCAAAACAGATGTGTCTGTGTGTCACAGTCACATTTTGTTCTGTTTTGTCATGTTTAGTCTAGTCTTGTCATGTTTAGTCATTCGGTTCTTGTCTCACCTGTTATCCATAATCAGTTTAACTTCCTCCACCTGTGTCTTATTGTCATCTGTGTGTTTAGTTCCTGCCTGTCCACCATTCATTGTCTGTCGATGTTTGTGCTTTGCACAGTGCTATGTATGTTCTCCGTTCCCTTTGGAAATAAACCTGTCTGTTTGGATTTACCTTCGTCTCCTGTCAGTCCGAGCGTTACAGATCGACAGACCTCTCAGAACGAGAAAAAAAAAAAGGAGAAAGAAAGAAGATGGCCTCACCCACAGCGGCGCTTCTACTAAGCCCGGAGACCTGGGCGATCCGGGGAGACTACCGCTCCGTCCCAGCCTGGAAGCCCGGGGTGCGCGCCGAGGTCAGAGCGGGGATGGACGACTTCGGAGCCCCGGAGTTGCAGCACGCGGGTTAGTCCATCGCAGAGCCAGGAGCTCACCAGAATTCCATCAACTGGTGGGCCGCGGATCCTATTCCCACCCAAGTCCCAACCCTCATTTCTTCCTCATCGCTTCCGGTCCCATCTGGAAGCCCTCAACCTGCTCCCATACCCGTCTTCCCGATCCCGTCTATCTTAACAGCCAACCCCCTGGATCTGTGGCCACCGCGGTTGTCATTAAGCTCCTCGGCTCTGCCCCCGCCGCTCTCTCCGTGAGGCTCCGCACCAGCACCTCGGGCTTCTCCTCCAGCCCAGCTTGAGGCGGAGTCCCCGGCGCCCCTTGAGGCCTCCAGGCCCGCGTCACCACCTAGACCCATCAGCCCGTCGCCTGCACCGCGACCCACAGCTCCCTCATCACCTCCTCGGCCCGTAAGCCCGCAAGCTCCTGTGGGTTCACTCGTCCCTCCAGGTCGGCCTACGGGGGTCGACACTCTACTTCTGCCACGGATTCCAGGTTGGCGGCTGCACCTCCACCCGTCACCCCTACGTCATCAGTGAGATCCTCCCTCCCTTCAACCTCCCTGTCATCCTCCCTCACCACACCGTCACCCCGGTCATCCAGACCACCGTCGGCACCGGGAAGGTCCGCCAGTACCACCGCCAACCACCATGGTTCCGGCGATTGGCCCCAGGGCATCATCCCGCTCTACCACCTGGACTCCTCCCTGGCTCCTCCCATTGTCAGCTTTGCCATGGCGTCTGTGGCCAACGCCTCCAGCCGGCTGCCTGGTACCTTCGCCACGCCCTTCTCCGAAGCCTCCGCCTTCTCTCATCTTAGACTCTGTTACGGTGCGAGGACGCGCCTTTTCGGAGGGGGCGTACTGTCACAGTCACATTTAGTTCTGTCTTGTCATGTTTAGTCATTCAGTTCTTGTCTGCACCTGTTATCCATAATCAGTTTAACTTCCTCTACCTGTGTCTTATTGTCATCTGTGTATTTAGTTCCTGCCTGTCCACCATTCATTGTCTGTCGATGTTTGTGCTTTGCACACTGCTACTTATGTTCTCCGTTCCCTTTGGAAATGAACCTGTCTGTTTGGATTTACCTTCGTCTCCTGTCAGTCCGAGTGTTACACTGTGTTCCCACATGTAATATATATTAAAGCGTCTTTGGTGTTTCCATGGTTTCTACAAAATAAAACCAGAAATCGAGGGCAACACGGATAAGACGCCATCTACAGGCGACACCCTTGCACGTCCCGGATCCTTGGTTAAAATTGAGATTTTCTCATGATTTACAAATAGATGGAAACATTTGGGATATCGTAAATACTCAACTGAACAAAAGATATTACACTGGCCTAGTGGTTTTTGGATATTTTACTGCAAAAATTTTACATATTGCAGCTTTAAATATTGAGCTGTTTTACTCGAGATCTTTTCAAAGGAGCGAGCAAAGATGAGCTTAATCGATGTCCATTGCATATGCAAATTGATATCTAAAAGTTTTTTATTTTTCTTCTTCTCACTAACATTTAGATATTAAATAGAATAAAACAGCAACAATTAAATGGGCTACCTTGGTCAGCTGATCATCTTAAAAGCCCATAGATAACAGCATCAGTTCTTACTGCCGACAAGCAGATGCAATGAGACCCTTCATTTTCCTATGTTCATGTAACGTTCGTAAAGTTTATTTGCAGATTTGTTTTGTTGACCAACAGAAAGTTGCTTGCCTTGAAAGTGACTTCTGTGTGAGCTGTTCTTCATATATCTACACTATCGCCAATGAATAAATTTTGCAGAAATTTTGCTAATGTGACCAAAACTTAGTCGTGATCTGTCACTAACACAATTATGCTTTAAAATGAATTACTACCTCTCACTATCTCGGCTGTGTTGACTTTAACGACAGGGAAGCAATTCACCTTTTGATCGTTCAGGATGTTATCAGAAGACTTTCTGCTTTGGCCGAACTGTTTGTAGTATTATAAAAGAGGCTTGTAAGGTAGTTTTATCAGCCACTCACGTAGTCAGTCACATCTATGTCTGCAGAATTTGTTGAAAGTTTTACAACTACTTTTATTATATCACCTGTTACTCTGCAATCACTTATTGGTCTTGAGCCAGTATTAGCCAATAAGGGCCTTACAATGAGCAGACATTTTATAATTAAGGTAAGCGTCCAGCCAAGGCGCCCGTGTAATCAGCTTTTCTATGTAATCCTAAAGGCCAGACCCAGTTTCCTCTGCCTCGGTCCGTGAGCAGCAAATGTAGTATTGTTAAAAATGAATTCTAGTGTAATTTACAGTGTTTGCATTACTGTGTATTTACATTGGTGGTTTCTGACCACATATACTTTTGTATTCATATTTTGGAACTACTTGGAATTACATAATGTTATTGTTACTATTGGAATTAATTATAGTGACATGGAATATGCCTCAAGTTTTACTTACACATTTTATTTTTATTTACATATTTTAAGGTGCAGTGTGTAATTGCTGTAGGAATGGAGAATATATTTGTACCATATCAGTTATCGATATTAGATGATTTTTTTAAATATTGCATTGGTTTAATTAGACATATATTGGATATTAATTGTTCATGCTCATTTTTACTATATTGACATTTACATTAGTTTTGGCACCATTTAACGCTCACTTAAAGTTAATCTTTAAAACACAAATAACGTTTAGTATATCGGAAAATATTTTTTTTTTTGTATTTTACATTAAAATGTTGCAATGCTTAAATTCACATATAGCATTTTAAAGGATAGATTTAATGTATTCAGTGTTATTTTATTATTATTACTTAGAAAAAATACAATATAATATTAATATTAATCATCTGTATCAGGGCCAATATCATTGCAAAAAATGCTAGACATTGTGCACAAGTGTTTATAACAATTGTTTATCTCTGAAAAAAAAGAATAATGTTTAATTCCTGTAAAATGTCTATACTGTAACATACAGGCAAATAGAATGTTACATGATACATTTGCGTTGGACAGGATGTGGTCTCATCTCATTGCTTGTATCCGAGACTGACGCGGTGGGCAGTATGTGGTTAGTGATGGTAGAAAGGCTTAGGCTCTGCTCTGGCTGAAAAGATATCATAAATGATGCACTACATCTCTCCACCTCAATTCCGTCGCTATGGGAACAGACCTGTTGCTGGATGCTGAACGATCTAGTGTTCTCTCCTGCATTGGTCTGGCAGCCTCACAAATGATATGGAAATGTCATGGTCCCTTATTTAGCTGAACATATTTTCCTGTAGTGTTAGTTGGCTTAGAATGCAAATGCATAAGTCACATTAAAAGATCATACATTATAAAAAAGCATTAAATATATGTTTTTTTTGTTTGCTTGTTTGTTTTTTTTAAACCCAGCCTCAAGCCATTAAGACCATTATAGTTAGATAGATGTGTAGGGGATTTTACAGTTAAAGACCCTAAAGACCAGATATGATGAATGAAGACCCGGAGTCAGAGTTTAAAAAAATAAATTGAAGAAAATTTTAATAAAGAATTGTTTGCAGTTTCATCAGTAGACGCCAGCTTCAAGCCTCACAAGGAGTTCGTAAGCCGCGCTCTCTCTCTCCCATACATTCACATTCACAAAAGTATTTTTGATCATTCCTGTAGCGTGATGCTAACAATCATGGGTTTGAATCCAAGGGAATGCATGAAGTGTGTAAATGTATACCTTGAATGCAATGGAAGATACCTCTGGAAAAAACATCAATGTAAATGTACAATTAAGCATTAATATTATATATAATATTACAAAATTATCAAGTTGCCTTTTTTAATATTTTATATGATAAGTTAGATTTGACCATAGAATGCTAAATGAAAACCATACCAAAACTGTCGTATTTTTCTTTATTTATTTTTTGGTCATGTTTTATCTTGTCTAGGACACCAGATGCAGCCAGAACTACCATGGTGGCCACTCAAAACAATAGAAGCATGGCATCCCTGCATGGCTGACAAGCGTTTTACAGTGGTTTGCCATTTGACCTACTAAGTGCATTCTAGTCCTACTCAAAAACCACTCTGGCTCCCGTCGGATGTTTTCTGCGAGCAATAAAATGACAGGGTTTTCCAAAACGATACGCTGAAAATGCACGAATCATTCTGACAAAGGACAAATTGCTTGGAAGTGAACAGTGGACATCAAACCCAGGAGTGCGTGAGAATCCTTCTAGGTGACAGGTCTTTGATTTTGTCAGCAGTTTTGACTTGGTTGTCTCATTCAATGTCGCAGTAACCTTTAGTACATTTTTGACTGTCACTCTGGATCCTTCTTTATCAGGGACTTCACTTTCATTATGGGTTTAACAATCATTAATGGCTTTACGTTGAGGAACATGTGAACATGATGTGTAGTCAAACATTAATCAATCAGCCCAACGGTGCTCATTTAAGAGCCCCACAGCAACAGAGCAATCCAGGTATGAAGTAATGTCTGCATATAGTTACCCTATTGGCCAGCCGCAGAGAATGATCATACTGACTAAGCGTTTCCACTACTGTGGGAAGCAGGCGATGTGTGAACAGCTTGTGTCATATAGCTGTTGTTTGCCAAAGGCTAATATTGTCATTATCTGTGATTATGAATTTCCTTTTTATTGTATTAGCGTTATTTATAGGTACTTTTTCATTATCGTATGTTCTCTAAATGAGCATATCTCTTTTTCCTGCTCTTAATGAAGAAGATTGTCACACTTTTATGTGAAAATCATAAAATGTTACTGAGACTTGATAGGGTCAAGTTGTTTCTGATCTTCTGGATTTATTAACGCAAACTGTAAAGGTTCTGAACAGAGGCCCTCCATTAACTGATTTGATTCCAAGCCAGGCAAGATGCAGTTACGTATATTTTAGGCAGCGAAGACTGTTTTCCATTCCAGACTGGTTACACTTCTAATGATAATGAGGTCATGATGGCTATGATAAAGACATTACGTCAACAGTGACAAAATCATAATTACAATTTTCATTATTTGGTGATAAGGTAGTATGTTCTTTACAGACATTGTTTCTTGTTTCCCAGGGGAAGTCATATGCATTCAAAGGGGCTTTCCCTCCAGTGTGGAACCCTCTCGCCTACATGGATTACAACAATCTCTGGAGGACAATGGACAAGATGGGAATGGAGGTAAAGGCCATTTTTATTCATACTGAATCTACATTACAGAACAGAATATGACCAGTGTGGTTTTATTCCCAAATGAACGGGAATAAAATGTGTCAATATGTTTTAGTGACTCAAATACATACAATTGCAACTCATGTAATATGATTCTTGAATCAATTACTTTCATGAGTTGGTTCTTAGTGGTGAATCAAACACATACAGATGACCAGTGTAGTCTTATTTCTGAAAGAATGATACTGATGACAAGGTTCTTTTTAGTGAATGAAACTTATACAGCACAACCAGCGCAGTTCAATTTTCAAATGCTCCGAACAAACATACAATCCTCCAACACTTTCCGAGACACCATTAAAAATAAAGCATCCCACAAGTTCCTGGCGCTGGGATCTGAAGTCTGTACAGAGACTCAAATGAGCTGTGTCAAAGCAAATGTTCCTTTACGCTTCAATTTGTCCTGTTATCAGCCGACTCAAGCATGTGAAGTAAGTCAGAAATTGAACTCATCTGGTACAGAAAGGTGTCAGCCATTAAGTGGCTGAATGCAAGTGGGCGGGGCCTAGGGTGTGATGTAAAACTATTTGTTTATATGCATTACTTTGAATTGGTCTGCACAGCGCCCATGCAACAAGCCTGATATCTTGTTCTTGAGGCAGTCATATGCAAATGTACTTGCCCATGTGATGTAACAGATCTCACAATTCATGTTTCAATGATACAAAGAGTTTTATATGTCGAAAGATAAAGGAGAATTTGATTTTTGATGTCATGACCCCTTTAAGTAAATCAAACACATACAGAGTGACCAGTGTAGGTCGATTTCCCCAAACGAATTGCCCTAAATGTGTCGTAAATTGAATACACACAGTGCAAGGACAGTGGTCCAGTTTCCAAACAAATGATTATAATGAGTGTTCTTTGAATGATTCCATTCTAGTGAATAAAACACATACAGCAGCTCATAGCTTAGACCGAAATTGGTTTGGTTGTTTATAAAATTATGTATTTTCAGTAGGATTTTATAAATAATGAGTAAAATATATGTATACATTTTGTTTAGAATTGTTTAATACATTGTTAAAGGATTTGTCTCCTCTAAACAAACTCCTTTCCATATCATTTGGCAAATGAAACTGCATCTTTTTGTTTCTTACAAAAGTACTATAAATACTATAAGTATTGTTAATGGAATTGGAACCAGAATCAATTATTTCAAGTAATTGAACAATCAGAGTGCCTGATCGCAAATCTGCACTTTAGATTCCCAAAGAAGCTCCATGGAGGGCCCCTCATGCCGAAGAGTGGGACAAGATGACCATGCAGCAACTCTTTGACAAGATTTGCTGGACCAGGTACAGAAAAGTGACCAATTAAAATCAGGTATTGTTGTGGCTCATTGGTTGTTGATCGGTTATCCTTTTACAAACGGACTGCTTGCAGGGCCGCTCGCCGCTTTGCAACTCTGTTCGTCAACGTGAACGTGACCTCCGAGCCCCATGAGGTCTCTGCTCTGTGGTTCCTTTGGTACGTTAAGCAGTGTGGAGGCACAATGAGAATCTTCTCTACCACCAACGGAGGCCAGGTAAGTCCTCTTACAACAGTTTTGAAGCTTGAAGTTGAAGCTCATAGAAGCTGTAGGCTTGTTGCATAGTTTGGTTATCTCAGTTGGTTAATGATCTGTTAAAGAGCAGAGTTAAATATACAGCAGACATATGAACTTCCTGACATCCATATCAGCGTGTTTTTGTGTATTTCTTTGGCCTCTTCACCGCACAAGCTATTGTGTTTACAGTATAATTACCATCTGTGGGAGAGTGGGAGAAAGGCAGCGTAAGCGAGTGAGAGATGGGGGCTTTAGCGTCCTCTCACCACAGTGCCATTTTAGAAATATTGGCAGTTCAGGGAAGCAGGTGTTAGAAATGGTGATATAAATCAAGCAGTAGCTGTTCAATCCATTGTTCCTGCCAAGTCCAATAGTCACTGTCACCATTCAATCTTTACCCATAATTTAGCTAACCACAGCTCTGAAAATGGGTCTCTGACTTTCTGTGGGAGAAAGAGAAATGTTTTGCTGTCATGAGTCCAGAGGAAAGAGGTACAAAGGGCTATTTCACCCCAAAAATATTCACAATGCATATTCAAAGATATTTAAATGACGCATAATGCCAGGTTAGATGTCAGTGATTGGTTGATGCCTTTAGATATTTCTTCTAATTTCTTCTAGACCACTAGAGATCATCCAGTGTTTTTTATGACAAATACAAATATTCATGTTTAAATATCCTATAATTGATATTCCGAACCTTTTTTTTCAAGGTTTTTTATTTTATTCTATAGTAATTTAGAAATATGAATAAATACATAATTTAAATATTAGTATTCCTAAAATATTTATAATTGAATTGATTTATAATCATTTTAATTGGGATTTTGGGATTTTGGGATTTTTCTAAGTCTTAAGCTACATGTATGTACATATTGTTAAAACTAGTCTGTATGTATACCCAATATTAATGAATTAGTAACTAAAAAAAGTGAATATTGGTAAAACAGTACTGACCAAAAAACAATTATCAGTGTTTTTCCGTCAGTCATAATGCAGGAAGTATTCGCAGTATTTTTTCAGTCAAGCCACTGATCTCATAAGTGTTATGTATTCAGTTTGTTAATCTATGAAGATGAATTTTATTCTTTCAGTAAGTTATAGTACTTATAGTAGCCTATATATTTCTTATGAGAGACTACCTTGTGCAGTCCCCATTCACAGAACTGATTATGTAACATACCGAAATAGTGGCCACTGTATCTGGGTCACATATATAGCAGGAGCCTCCTAGCAAATGATCCTTTGATGGTACACAAATAAACCAAATGACAGTTTTCTTTAAGTTGATAACAAACGGTCACTTGAACTTCTTTTATTAAAGACTTCCTATGGTATGGCATTGGCAATAAATTGTTATGGTCTGCCTGTTCTTGGTCAACCTGTTTTATATCACTAATGTGTCTGATAAGGTTTGTGCTTGGTGGACAGTATTATACAACTCTGCCATCATTCTATCTCTGAGACACAGAGACACCTATTGGTGGATTAAAGAACTGCAGTGTCATGCAGTTTAAACTGATCATACTTATTACACACAATATCTAACCAAAGTGCATTGACACTTTAGTATGATGCATGAGTGAGATATTTTTGCTAAGTCTGGAAAACTATTTTCTGATGCCTCATATGACAGGAGCGCAAGTTTGCCGGAGGTGCCAATCAAATCAGTGAGGCGATGGCGAGAGAGCTGGGTGACCGTGTGAAGCTGGGCAGAGCTGTCTACAGCATTGACCAGACTGGAGACCTGGTGGAAGTCAGGACAGTTAATGAGGAGATATACAAGGTGAGAAGGTGCACAAAACTCTCTATGGATGACTATAATGCTTACTGCATAATAACCGGTACTGACTACTAATAATTAAAACAAGCTATATAAAAGAGTCCATTGTGCAAAATTTCAAATGTCCAGTTGGTTTTTATATATATATATATATATATATATATATATATATATATATATATATATATATATATATATATACACCCCACACAAGTAATTTATTCATATTTATTGAATAAATTTATGGTCAGATCTCTTGGGCCTTCTGTGACTTTGAAACATACTAGTTTGACTCTAGTCTAATTTTACATGTCACACTCACAGAAAGAATGAATTCTGTGGTAAATTGATATAAAGAAAAGAGTACACTACTGTATAAAAATTTTGTCAGTCAGATGGGATCAAAAAAATATCATTAAAGACATTTACAATGTTACAATTTTATCAAAATTTCCACAAAAATATTAAGCACCAAAATGTTTTCAATATTGATAATAATAATAAATGTTTCTTGAGCACAAAATCAGAATATTAGAATGATTTGAATTAGTCAATGGTGTCTTAAATATTCATGCAGCATTTAACTTTGACATCATCCTGATATCCTGATGCTTTTAATCACTGGCATTCATTCAAAAGGTGCTGAGTAATTTGTTATACTTCGATTTGTGAGTAGTATTCCTTTCTTTGAGCCTCGATTTCAAGATGCAGAAAATGCTGCAACTAAACAGATAATTTCATATAATAAGGCTTTGCACTGATGCCCTAATTTTTAAGCTAACCTGGAAGGATAATTCATAATGGCTTCCCTCTTAAATTTCTAATGGGTTTTTAGAGTAGTGGTTTATACTGTATACAAGTTTGGGATCAGTTTTGGGTCAGTAAATTTTTTTTTTTAAAGAAATGAATTTCAAATCAGCATATTAGAATGATTTCTGAAGGATCATATGACACTGAAGATTGGAGTAATGACTGCTGAAAATGTAGCTATGCCAAATCATGAATAAATTACATTTTAAAATATATTAAAATGGAAAACAGTTACTTCTATAAAATTTCACAATATTACTGCTTTTACTGTATCAAATAAATGCAGCGTTTGCGAGCACACATTTTTCGAGCACAGAAATCTTACAGATCCCAAACTGTGTTTAAAGTGTAAAATGTCTTAACTTTTGGCATAAAACACACAATATACATACTGCACAAATGGTGTTAGCATAGTATGTTAGTCTATGAGTTCAGTAACCAGTGATGAAGCTCTTTCTAAATAGGCAGTATTTTATATTTCATGCTAAATTGGCTAATTTGAAGGACAAATGTCCTACTTTGAAGTATGTATCACCATGTATGTGTAAGCTTGGTGGATTGTTATCAGTAATCCCCTCTTCATCCCCCTGTCCTGACCACATCTTCTTTCCTGAGCTGAAAGCTTATTAAAGGCTGCTGTGGAGCTGCTTAACCCTCTGGGGAGGAACAGTGGGGGGACACTGGAATGACTATATTCAACAATATGTTCTTATATCTAAAACAGATTGATTATACAATACAGTTCAAAATGTTGCGGTGGTAAGGTCCTTATACTCACCAAGTCTGCATCTATCTGCTTAAAAACAGCAAAAGCAGTGATATTGTGAAAAATTATTTCAATTTAATTTTATTTCAAAATAACTTTCCCCATTTAATATATTTTAATATGTAATTTATTACCATGATGGCAACGCTGAATGTGTGAAGTTATGAATTATGTATTGCACATTTTTTAGAGTTTTTGATACTGTAAATCCATTAAAGCACAATGTCACAGAGACGGG
Source organism: Zacco platypus (assembly GCA_038088235.1). Lineage (NCBI taxonomy): Eukaryota > Metazoa > Chordata > Actinopteri > Cypriniformes > Xenocyprididae > Zacco > Zacco platypus. The sequence goes on along the minus strand of CM076081.1, from coordinate 26,084,189 downwards.
TGTGACATCAGAAAAAAATCTGTCAGATTGAAAGGACATTGTTATTATTTTTTTATTTATTTGCCCTCGTAATCTTTAATCAAAATAACTTCCCCTCCATCTTGTAACGACATCTCTCCTCTGGCATGAGCGCGGGACGACCTGTCACTCACATTAGATCACAGCAATAGCAAACCACAAACATCCAATCAATTCCGGATGGACAAAATCAAGTCCTTACACAGCAGGGAAGAAAAGACTCACAACTTCCATTTTATGTCGACTTAAAACACGTTTTTGATGGTTTATGGGGTTTGATCATGCCACCCATAACTTCAACAGCCCTTTTAACACTACATTATCTGAAATCACTTGTATTTGTAAAATGGGTCTTTTTTAATGGCTTTTCTCTCTTTCTGTGTTCTTGTAGGCCAAATATGTCATACTTGCCATACCACCCGGGCTGAACTTGAAGATCCATTTCAACCCTGAACTGCCCCCTCTGAGGAACCAGCTCATTCATAGAGTGCCCATGGGCTCAGTCATCAAATGCATGGTGTACTACAAAGAGAATTTCTGGAGGAAGAAGGGTCTGTACCTCTTGCCTATTTTCCATTCAATCAAATCACTTAAAAGTGATTTTAAGGGTGAACTTTTAAGGGTAAAGGTTTCCTTTTAAGGGTGTGTTCCCACTTGTAGTTTGGTTCTTTTCTACATCAGCATGAGTTTGAAAATCACATTTCATTGATTCAGATTCATGCCATAAAATAATTCACAATGAATATTCACAAATTGCTGCGCTTTAAAACGATAACCAACTTAGACTAATGAGGAAGTTGCTGAGTGATGAAGCGAGCAGACAAAAACAGCATTTTTCATGGACAAATGAAGCTACTTTTAGATGTTTAATTGCTATTTGGAGCATTTGGATCGTTAGATGAGGGCTTAATTCACTCATTTTTGTGAAAACCTCAAATTCGACAAAAATCTTCATTTTTTTACTTCTTTTGTCTGTTGTTCATAAATGTAGCCGGTGCGCATTCCGACTCATTTTGCCAGCACGGGTCACATATTTAAAAAACTAAAAACAAAAGCGCATAATTAAAATAAAAACTGAAAATATAAAAACAGAAGCTAAATAATTTGAAATATTATTAAAAAAATAAATAAAATAACACTGGCTACACATGGTTGTTTTGTTTTTTCAGGATACTGTGGCACCATGGTGATCGAGGAGGAGGACGCACCTATTGGGCTCACGCTTGACGACACTAAGCCTGATGGGTCTGTGCCTGCTATAATGGGGTAAATAAAGCGATGAGCTTTCTGTCGTAGGATGAATGTAAACTACTCACAAAGTAAGTGAGATCATTGAGGTGGCAGAACAGCAAGCTTGTTCTTTCTCTTTTCCAGTTTCATCCTGGCACGAAAATCCAGGAAACTAGCAGGCCTGACGAAAGATGAGAGGTAGAAATGTCTTTGTTTTCATATTAGTACAATATGTCACTTTACTTTGAAACAGTGATGTCATACTGAAATAATTATTCTTACTAGAATGTTGTCAACCATTTCAGAAAGAGAAGGATCTGTGAGATTTATTCCCGTGTGCTCGGCTCTGAGGAAGCGCTACATGTGAGTCTCCATAACCAGAAATCATCCTTTAGTCTTATCATTTTTTGATGCTTACTTTTACTCTTCCTCAGCCTGTGCACTACGAGGAGAAAAACTGGTGTGAGGAGGAATACTCTGGTGGCTGCTACACCGCCTACTTTCCCCCTGGTATCATGACACAGTATGGCAGGTTAGTGTACAGTACCTCCTGATGAAGCATCTCTGATTCAGCATTGTACTAGCCTGCTTATGTTGAGTAAACTAGAGCAGAAATCAACACGAAAAGATGTTTCTTTCCATTTCAGGGTCCTGCGGGAGCCGGTGGGCAGGCTGTACTTTGCAGGAACTGAAACAGCCACAGAGTGGAGCGGTTACATGGAGGGAGCTGTGCAGGCCGGAGAGAGAGCCACTAGAGAGGTGGGTTCTTAGTTACTGAGATCTAAGATTTTTAAAAATTGTTCTGCCCAAACTTCCTGTTTCAACATGACATATATCAAAGCAGGAAACGAAACTGCTCTCGTCATGTTTATTGTGTTTATGTGTTCTACACATTCATCAACAAAACTTTATCCATAAATGTTGACTTGTTTTATTATTTATCGATTTTATTGTGTCTGTTACGTTTATTTGTCCTAGTATGGATCTTGTTTGTACACTAACGTTCAACAGTTTGGGGTTGGTAGGATTATTTAATGTTTTTGAAAGAGGTCTGTCATGTTTACCAAGACTGCATTTATTTGATCAAAATACAGTAAAAATTTGAAATATTACAATTTGAAATAAGTGTTTTCTATTTTAATACATTTTAAAATGTCATTTATTCCTGTGATGACAAAGCTGAATTTTCAGCATCCATTACTTCAGTCTTTAGTGTCACATGATCCTTCAGAAATCATCCTAATTTGGTCGTCAAGAATCATTTATTAGTTGAAAACTGTTAACCTTAATTATCTTGTTTTCAGCATTGTCGTAAGATAAAATCGTAAATGATTAGATTAATCGCACAACCCTACTTAAATGTAAATGGTAATTGATGTTTGTGTCTGATTTTGGATATTACCATCTGTTACTCGAAGGGAAAAACTCAAAATAGCCTACTATATGCTTCTTTCTTCCAGATTTTGTGTGCAATGGGAAAACTCCATGCAAGTCAGATCTGGCAGTCAGAGCCTGAATCACTGGTATGAATCTTAAGAAACATTTTCATTGATGCCACAAATTAAACAAAGGCCTGTTTTGGATCTTAAACAAGCACTACTCTGAACCATTTCCTCAGGATGTCCCAGCCCGACCGTTTGTCACCACATTTTGGGAAAGAAACTTGCCATCCGTTGGAGGATTCCTCACGTTTATGGGTGTGTCTTCTTTCCTGACTCTGGCCACAGCAGCAGGATTGGTCGCCTACAAGAAGGGGCTCCTCCCACATAGCTAAAGCCCCTCCCACTTTCACAACCTGTTCCCTGTGACCTGGCCTTGTGATCGTGGCATTCAGTCATCTAATCACAGCCACAGCTGCCTGGATATCTGGCCAAGTTACTTAATTGAGGTTTGACACACAATTGCTCAGTCATTGTTAAAAATTTAACCATGTGATTGTTTTGGCATAATGAGTAGCTCCTAATTGTTAATGGGGGAATTGCCCTGTCAAAGAGTTCATAAACTAGGTGACATTCCGCAACCATTATTTGTGTGTGTGTGCGCGCATGTGTGTGTTTATAACCAGTCTTATTGATTACCTCTGCTAATTTCAGGTGCTGTTCTCAGGAACTCATTAATTAACCTTCCAAAATATTGAAATAAATTAGATTAGTGTTTATCAATGCATTTTGTTGTACTCTATGACAGAGAATATCTTCTCTACATCACAACACAGAAGCTATAATAGCTTCAGCACAGTTCACTATATCATTCATGAGAGAAGCAGAGGCTGTTCATATTTACTCTCAATTCTCAACATGCCATGACAATGTCAAATGACAATTAGTACAGACTGGCTTTGTGTCTGGTAGTATAATGAAGTGAAGTTTATCAGTCATAGACAGCTGATTTGAAGGATGTCCCAGTGTTTAATGTAATTTCTAAAAGCTGCTCTGTGTGACTGTTTCTGATTGAAACATATGAAAGCATTTGAATGTACTTTTGCATATTAGATTTTTTTTTTTTTTTTTTTTTTGATGTAACAGAAGTGTATACTTGAAATGATTTTTTTGGCATGCATTCACTGTCAACTATCCATTGTTTAACAATCCTCTAAGAATCACATATATTAATATTAGTAAATCATGCTCAAATGTGATTGAATGTTTATTTTTTAAACAAATGTAAAGACTTTCCCAGTTTATCTAAATGGTTTAAAGAGCCATTTGATGGAGGATAGATGGATAGATGGAGGGATAGATGAATGGATGGACAGATAGATAGATGGATGGATGGACGGATAGATAAATAGATGGATGGATAGATGAATGGATGGACAGATAGATGGATGGATGGATGGATGGATGAATTGATGGAGCGATGGATGGATGGATGGATAGATAGATAGATAGACAGACAGACGTAAGTTGAAAGTGTCCCTCACCATTGTGGCAGCAACCTGTGCAATATTGTTCCCTGAACTATTATAATATTATATATTCATTATATTCCAAATAAATATTCTTTTGCATTTCATGGTAAATTTTATATATTTCATCATCTATAATTGCAATTAATTGAAAAAGGTTATGCTGCCCAAAACAGACAGATTTGAAGATAAAATGTTTTGTGTGTAAACCTGAAGTGTGTAAATTTTGTTGTTCCAAAGATATATTGTAACTGTTGTTTGTGGTGCCTTAATCTGATTTAGTATTCCTCATTTCTCAAGTGCCTCTGTGCCAATGCGCTAGTCTGGGTCAGTCACTGGCTGCTTTAGGTGATGGTTTCTAAAAACAAGCAGTCATAACCAGAATTTCTTTTCACAAATCTGGGAAGATCTTTCATAGTTAAATCTGCATGGAAGAGACATTTAAAAACTTGCTGCATACGGTACAATCAAAAGCTCTCACTGCAGCTTCCTGAAGAAGCCACTGATGATTCAGGACTGACAGAATCAGAGGCAAAGCCACTCCTGACTGTTCATTATAATGTTGGATGAGAAAGCTTACTGTAATCACCTACAGTACATATTAGTTGGTCAACTGTGAACTTAGTAACGATGTGGTGACTCTTTTGTCCTAACATGTTGTAGTTGCTGTAACTCCGCCACCTGGTGTGCTAGTGAATTGTGCCTCTGTGTGTGTGTGTGTGTGCTGCTAATGCTTTTCTGAAATCACATAACATGGCCCTGTTTACCCAATCTGTCATCATCTGTTCCAGTTTGCATAGCTGCTCTGCTACGAACGAGCCCCTTTGTCTGATTTTGTGTGGGTATCAAAATGTCCAATGGTCTAGTCTTGTAATTGCATTATTTGATCTTGTTGTGCAAATTCAACACTAAGCTGATAATAAAAGTGTGATTTACCACCGTCCCTGAGTATGCCGTTCCTTTGTTATCTATGTGCATACAGAATTCACATCTGAGTTGCTGCCCTTTAAAGTCACAAGCTTCCTGATTGGCGTGACGTCCTCCTTCAGGGGAGAAATCTGATGAGGGTCTTCTAGCAGAGTAGAGCTCATTTCAGCCGCAGCAGGGCATGGACTGACTCAGCCGCTCATTTAACTTCCTTAAGCTACATGGAAGTACATTGATCTTTACGATTCGATTTAAATACATATTTTTTAACATTATTTCAAAATGATATGCCAGAGGAAGAAAAACAGCTGATAGATAGAGAGATGAATGGCTATAAATATGGCTTTTAAGAGGTTCAGCTCTTGGTTTAACCATTAGGGGGTGCCTGTGTACCACAGATATAACCATAATAGTTATACCTACAGGGGATGGACAATGAAACCGAAACACCTAGTTTTAGACCACAATCATTTTTAGCATGGTGTAGAGCCTCATTTTGTGGCCTATAAAACATCAGTTTGTCTTGGGATACAAGTCCTGCACAATGGCCAGAGGGATTTTGAGTAATTCCTCTTCTGGAACAGTGTCCAAGTCCCCTATGTGATGCTGGTGGTTTTCTGACTTGCTCCTCCAAAATACCCCAAAGTGGCTCAAAAAATATTTAGATCTAATGACTGTGCAGGCCATGGGAGATGTTCAACTTCACTTTCATGTTTATCAAACCATTCTGTCACAAGTCTTATTGTGTGTAATGGTGCATTATCATGCTGATACACTGCACACCATTCAGGGTACAACTTTTGAACTTGATGCTCATGGTCCTCCATCAAGTATGGAATGCCATGATATTGCTGCCCAAACTATAACTGATCCACCCCTGTGCATCATGTAGGAAAGACAGGTGAAAATGGACTCATCAGAGAACAGTAGCTTAAACGTTTCACATTGTCCACAGCCCAAGATTTGCACTGTTGGCACCAATGAAACCAAGATTTGGCTCTGGCATGACTCACAAGTGACTAAATGTTTGGCTATAGCAGTCCGACCATGAATATTGCCTCTGTGGCACTCCCAATGAACAGTTTTAGTGGAAACAGTAGAGCTGAGGAGGTGCGCATTTAATTCTGCAGTGAGTTGGGCAGCTGTGGTTTTATGTTTTTTGGATAGTATACAATCCGGGTTAGTACCTGGACATCCCTTTCAGACATCTTCCTCTTGTGTCAACAGTTACTCCCATTGGATGTGGTTCATCCTATGTGGTGCTATGCTGACATTACCTGGATACCATAGCTGTCTCTATACACCACAAAGTCTTGCTGTCCTAGTCATAGATGAGCCAGCGAGAGGCGCTCCAACAATTTGTGCTCTTTTTTGTGTCTCTCATTATGTGGATTGCAATATATTATGTACAGCTGTACTATTGCTCTGCCACAGGCAGTGCATATACAGTATAGACCTGGAACGTCTATATTGGCCAGTGTTTCAGTTTCATTGTCCATCCGTGCATCCATCCATCCATCTGTTCCTCTGTCTGTCCGTCTATCCATTCGTCCATCCATTCATCCATCCATTCATCCATCCATACATCCATCCGTCCGTCCATCCATCCATTAATCCATCCACCCATCCCCATCCATCCGTTCGTCCATCCATTCGTCCGTGCATCCATCCATCCATCCTTCTATCCATCCGTCAATATTAACTGGTGTTAAAAATGCAAAAAAATAAACAAAAGCAACATATTTTGAACAGAGAATATTCCAAACATTAAACATACAGTGAAAAATCTCTATATTGTCATAATTTTGGTAAAAACGTCTCCGAAAATAAAACAATCGCACATGTGTTCCTCATAAAAAAGCTGTGCAAGTGCTGTAAAATGCCTTCATGGAGTTGAACGTGTCCTTTGTCTTATTTGTCTTTAAACAATGGCAAGGTAAATACCAATTCACATTTTATGAATGATTAAATTAATAGCAACCCCAACACTATTTGCTCTATGAGAACACAGCGAGAAATTGGAAACGAGATGTCACCTCATGAATCTGCCAAATGTTATGCCTCATCGTCACTCCCAACAATGTCTCTCAACATCCCAGCTAAGCGTTCAAAAGAAGCATCAGTGTTGTGTAGAGATAAGGGATGCTGGGATATCATATCGCCAAATGATACTTTGAAGTTGTAGATGCTGAAAATGGGCTGAAGTGCAGAGAGGGGGAAAATGCAAATAAATTTGTGCGATAAGCACTGGATAAGACTCTCTTCCAGACCAAAGAAGAGTAAAAGAACAAAAGCCGCATCACCAAATATCATCAAACGAGAGAGAGCAAATCCCACATAAAAGGAGAGAGAAAATATCCCTGAAGACACAATTTAGAGATGACCAGGGGTCCTTATATGAATGTAGTGTTCATGCTAAACTTTATTAAGGCTGTGCTATATAATTTACTCAGAGGAATACAAATAATACAAATAATACAAACCACTCTTGAGATTTGATCATAAAATATTAATGAAAGGGACTGTTGAGATGCTGATTTGTTTCACTGATATCTTAGCGCAGGGATGGGCAATTACATCAGTCCTGCAGAGTTTAGATCCAACCCTATGTTTGGCCGTAATGTGATATAAAAACAAAATAAAAGTCGTAGGCCCATCTGCCAAAGTATACAAAACAATTCCAGTAATTTGTGCATATATATATATATATATATATATATATATATATATAAAACCAGTCATAAGGTATATTTGTAGCAATAGCCAACAATACATTGTATGGGTCATGACCCTTATGACTGGTTTTATGGGTCTATATAATATATATATATATATATATATATATATATATATATATATATATATATATATATATACACTCACCTAAAGGATTATTAGGAACACCATACTAATACTGTGTTTGACCCCCTTTCACCTTCAGAACTGCCTTAATTCTACGTGGCATTGATTCAACAAGGTGCTGAAAGCATTCTTTAGAAATGTTGGCCCATATTGATAGGATAGCATCTTGCAGTTGATGGAGATTTGTGGGCACGAAGCTCCCATTCCACCACATCCCAAAGATACTCTATTGGATTGAGATCTTATGACTGTGGGGCCATTTTAGTACAGTGAACTCATTGTCATGTTCAAGAAACCAATTTGAAATGATTCAAGCTTTGTGACATGGTGCATTATCCTGCTGGAAGTAGCCATCAGAGGATGGGTACATGGTGGTCATAAAGGTATGGACATGGTCAGAAACAATGCTCAGATAGGCCGTGGCATTTAAACGATGCCCAATTGGCACTAAGGGGCCTAAAGTGTGCCAAGAAAACATTCCCCACACCATTACACCACCACCACCAGCCTGCACAGTGGTAACAAGGCATGATGGATCCATGTTCTCATTCTGTTTACGCCAAATTCTGACTCTACCATCTGAATGTCTCAACAGAAATCGAGACTCATCAGACTAGGCAACATTTTTACAGTCTTCAACTGTCCTCTTTTTCCTATTTGTAGTGGAGATGAGTGGTACCCGGTGGGGTCTTCTGCTGTTGTAGCCCATCCTGCCTCAAGGTTGCGTGTTGTGGCTTCACAAATGCTTTGCTGCATACCTCGGTTGTAACGAGTGGTTATTTCAGTCAAAGTTGCTCTTCTATCAGCTTGAATCAGTCGGCCCATTCTCCTCTGACCTCTAGCATCAACAAGGCATTTTCGCCCACAGGACTGCCGCATACTGGATGTTTTTCCCTTTTCACACCATTCTTTGTAAACCCTAGAAATGATTGTGCGTGAAAATCTCAGTAACTGAGCAGATTGTGAAATACTCAGACCGGCCCGTCTGGTACCAACAACCATGACATGCTCAAAATTACTTAAATCACCTTTCTTTCCCATTCTGACATTCAGTTTGGAGTTCAGGAGATTTTCTTGACCAGGACCACACCCCTAAATGCATTGAAGCAACTGCCATGTGATTGGTTGATTAGATAATTACATTAATGAGAAACTGAACAGGTGTTCCTAATAATCCTTTAGGTGAGTGTATATATATGTAAATAACTGAGAACAAAGCAGCTTTGCACTTAAAAACACTACTTTATTAGGCATTATACTGAGGTAATGTGCACTTTTCTGAAGACAGTATCTTCTGAATTACATGGGCTCTTTCACTGTTCTCTTCATATGAGAAGAAGAGCATGACACAAGAAGACTACAGTAAGGACGATGGAGAAAGACAACAGTAAAGATGACAGAAGAAGACTACAGTAAGGACGATGGAGAAAGACAACAGTAAAGATGACAGAAGAAGACTACAGTAAGTACCACAGAACAATTTAACATAAAGAGAGGATATTCATATCAACATATACTAATTTAAATGAAAAAGCAGACATTGACAGTATAAGGACAAATGTATAGTACAGAACCTCAAGTTAGAGGGCTACTAAAGTTTGAAAACTTTTGAATTAGAGTGATCTTTGAGGAAAACAGAATCCGGCCACCATCGAGTTATGTATTATTTATTTAAGTGGCCAAATGTAGCCATTCTAGGTCTATTAAAATTCAATTGTACATTTAGTGGATTGATTTTATTTAGATAGTGAATTTAATTTAGGACTGTGAATTAAGACTATTAATTTTTCATGCATCCCATGTCCCGATTGACCAAAGAATTGAAAATGTGCCTCCGACATTCAAATTATCTTGTGAATAATCTTCCACAAAAGCCTGAGCTGTACATAAGATCTCCCAGGTGAATCAAGTCTCCTTGAACATGAATCCTCTGTTTGTCTATGTATGCATGTGTGGGTTAGGCTATTTCTTAATTTATGCCAAGTGAATATTCAGAACCTTAAGTGCTGTCTAATTGTCCCAATGCTGAAAATTGTGACATTTACCATCTGCTGTTGGATCAAACTGTGTGCTGGCTGCTGAGATAAATGGAGGATATTATGTCTAAATGTTGTGGTTCAATCCATCATTTCAACGGTTCCTAAATTATCCATACATACCCGGCAACATACATGACACCATCTGTGCATGAATTATTTTCATTGAGTATTGAATGAAAGAGACATTTATAATGTGAATACAGCAGTCTGTACCAATAAATGTCTAAGTTTCATTTCGATTTTGACTTAAAATTGACAGATTTTTGGATTTCATATAATCTTTAAAAATGCAGTAAATAAATAAATACAGTTTGCACACAGGTTTATTGAATAATATCGGCTGAACAGAACAGGGCCTATGATTCGACATTCCACTGGAGATATGCTGCAGCATGCTTTAAGACACATTATTGTTGGACTAATGAAGTCTATTCAAATCTGGTGTCTCCAGAGTGATTCTGAATGAAAGAAGCAAACAAAGGAGTTCAAATGTGACCTGCTAATAATTTGGCCCATAATGAGAATGTGAGGTCTATAATAAAGAAAACAGAAGCCCAGGCACTGTGCGAAACCACTGGGGAAATGGTCAGTAGTGCCACAGAACAGATAAATGGTGCTGCCTTAGAATGAAGCATAAAAGCAGCAAGCAGTGAGGGAGGTATCTGCTCATTCATTTATATTTTTAAAAAGGCTTGTAACTCATTGAGCAAGACTAAGCAGCAATGGTGTCTCTTAAATAATGGCTTTTGTGTCACCATTATAGCCAGACAATATCAATTCATAATGTCGTCATTGTTTTCCAAGCAGTTTTCTTTTTTCATTTTAAATTAATGTATTGGGTCATTTACAAAGTAAAAGCGTTAGCTCCTGGATTTGAACTAGGGTAGTTTTGCTCCGAGGCAAGGGAGGCAGTGTCTGGATGAGGAAAAAAAAATAAAACAACAAAAATAAAATAATGCAAATATATAAAATGTGACCTTAAAAAGTGTAAAAGTTTTTCTAAAGTAACACTGTCCAACAGCGACAACTGCAGGTAAAGTTACAGCAGGAGGCTTGCCTCCCCTGAGCCCATTGACTTTAAACAGACCCCCTAAAGGATGTGGCGAGTTTGATGAGAGTAATTGAAAATGAATGGGCTATGATTGGATATTACTGGTTCATGTGATAAATCCCACCTCTTGTTTTTCATGCACGTTCTCAAATCGACCTGAATGAAGACAATGATGGTGTTAATGGGAAGACTAATTAAAAAGTAAGTAAACAACTTGGCCACTTATCACCACTTCAAAAATCAAACAACATGATGACTGTGGGGGGTTTTAGTGAGCAATTAGCTTTTAGGAAATTAAAGGTACATCTTCATGTCTGGGTCTGTGACCAGTGCGTACAAGCTTGATGACTGCTGAAAATCAGATTTAAAAAGTATAGCTGAATAGTTATGATTTTGACATAAATGTAAAAATTCATAAAAACTTCCACAAATTGAACATTGCATATAGTGTAAAAATACAAAATATAATTGTATTTGGTCTCTCTTTTTATGTAATGTTTAGCTAACCAGGAAAATTAAGTGTAACAGGGACATAAATTTACATTTGATATATAAAAAAATATAAAATGAGGACTTTGCCTCCTGACGAACCACTGATTTGAATATGTCCACAGGTGAAAATAGCCATTCATTGTGTGTCCGTTACACATATGTTTGAGTAAGTCTTAAGTGGATCACAGACAGTTGAGAGCCATGAGTTGGAGTTTAGACGAGACAAGACAGATTGAGATTTGTTAATACAGCACCAGTGAGGAGTTCATCACAAGCACAGCGTGAGGGCAGACAGCTGAACATTGATTCTTAGTTCTTTCCTGGACTGTCATCCTGAGTGTTCAACTAAATGAATAGAGATGTTGCCAGAATCTGTGAAAGCAGCAGGCAAGCTGAACATAGCCTCAAGAAATCACATTCACATGCAAACACTGAAAGCAAAGACATCAATATCAGCACATATATGTATCATGTATCAGCTTTTACATGAACAAAAAAAAGTAAACTAAAAAAAAAAAAATTGGTTAGCTATTGTGTATCTATACTGACATCTGTGGGTGAAACACAAAATTGCAAGTTATTTGCAAAGGAAGTGTTTCTTTTTCTTTTCTTTTTCTTTTAAGCCAGCTCTCTGCACAGATGAATCTGATGGTTGTCTGTGATCACCATTTCAAAGTGGATCTCACTAGCTACGCCAAAGCGTAGTTATATACTCATCGGCCACTTTATTAGGTAGGCTACGCCTGTTCGACTGCTCGTTAATGCAAATACCTGATTAGCCAATCACACAGCTGCAACTCAATGTATTTAGGCATGTAGACATGCATCTCAATCAGCTCCCTAGGTCATGAATCAGTATATCATGTACATGAATTTGGGCACTGGTAAGGATGGTAAAGACCCTCACTCACTACATTGGGACACTTCTGATGACACTACAATGTCCTCATTGTACAACGTCACCACTGGTATTTATGGAAAAATACTTTGATTGTTACATATACCTTCAACATTTCAGCCGTAGATTAATAAAAATGTTAGCTAGATTATGGTCAGTATTTTCACTCACAACCATCTCTAGGGTTTACAGAGAATGGTCTAAAAAATATCCAGGAAATGGCTTTCTTTTGGGTGAAAATACCTTGTTGATAACTTCTTTTTACAACCGAGGTGTGCAGCAGAGCATCTATGAATTTGCAAATGCGTTGTACCTTGAAGCAGATGGGCTACAGCAACAGAAGACCTCACCGGGGTGCCACTCCTGTCAGCTACGAACATGAAACTGAGGCTAAAATTCACAAGGGCTCACCAAAATTGGGCAGTAGAAGATTGGAAAAGTATTGCCTGATCTGATGAGTCTCGATATCTGCTGCAATATTCGGATGGTAGGGTCAGAATTGGGCATAAACAACATGAAAGCATGAATCCATCCTGCCTTGTATCAACAGATCAGGATGGTGGGGGTGGTGTAATGGGGTGTAATGGTGTGGGGGATTTTTTTTTTGGCACCATTTGGGCCCCATTATGACCACATCTTCTGATGGCTACATCCAGAGGGATAACGTACTATGCCACAAAGCTCAAATTATCTCAAACTGGTTTCTTGAATATGACAATGAGTTCACTATACTCAAATGGCCTCCACAGTCACCAGATCTCAATCCAATAGAGCACTTTGGGATGTGGTGGGATGGGAGATTTGCATCACAGCTGTGCAGCGAACAAACCTGCAGCAACTGGCTGATGCTATCATGTCAATACTGTATGGACCAAAAACTCCTAGGTATGAAGGTTTATGATACTGCCATCAATTTCTTGGTGTGGAGTAGGTGAGTATAGTCTTGTGGCTGGTAACTACAGTTTGTGGTTTAATTCATACAAAAAACAAGCAAGCTAGCTGATGTTGGACATTGAAGGCGGTATCATAACATGATGTAGGATTTCTAAGCCTGTCCATTCCACACCCATGAAACATGACACTGATCATTTGTTTCTCAATCAGTCATGAAAAGATTTGTTTTAAACTCCAGTCAGGGCTCATGCAAATAGTACAGCACCCAGCCCATGTCACTTTTTGCCCTCTGCTGTCTAACAACTGCGGCAATCTCATACTAAATGCCCCTCTCAGATGAAACATTGGATTGTTTTTCATCGGCAGCTTGAGGACTCTGAGAGGAGCCCAGAAGAGAGCAGAATACATCCACAGAACAAATGTCACTGTAAATGTGCTGTGCACCATCAGGAATGAGTGAAATGAAGTTTGATCTGCACTCTCTGTTAAACCATTCCAGGGATGTCCACATGATGAACCAAAACAGCTTTACTGCAACATCAAACAGAATACTCACAAAGGGTCAAGCGTCCTGAAAAAAGAACATTTTTGAAATAGAGTGGATGAATCTAAATTAACAAATCGTGACATTACCTGGAGGATTGGATTGGTCTGATTGAAGCAGACGCACAAAGAAACAGAAGTAATCAACGAGAAAAAGGAGCTGAGAAACAGAAATGCTCTGGAGGAAAATAGCAATCTCCAGCTAACAATAAAACAGAGTAGCAGAGGCCAGAACGATTGAAAAGAAAAGAGAAGAGCTGTGAAAAAAATCCTCCTTAAAACAACATACAGAGCTGCAAAATGGAAGAACATGCAAATATAACAATGTATATATGCATATCATTAGGCATAAACATTGTCTTAATAAACAATTTCAGCTCTTTTGACTTCTAATGTGAATGGCCTGTTTTCATTTGGAAGCAATTACGTACTGCTCCATTAGTCAGATGTTTTTAGCCTGAATTAGATCTAGCAGTAGGTGAGACCCTTCTGATCATCAGAGAAAAATGATCAACATCAATCAGTATGGGTTGTGTGTCAGAGTGTCTCATTTACTTCTCAGTCATTAGCATCAGCATATCAGTGGGTGGATAATTGGTTTTCTGTTGATGGGTTTCTATGTCAAAGGACAAACAGAAGTGCACAATTCATTGATATTACAGAGTGATGTTCATTGCCAAATTGCCACAAGAAAGTGTACTTTCTCCTTCTGAACGGGTCATGTTTCTATTTTTATAGGTGTGCTGTTAGTGTGTCAATTATACAATGACTTTATGTGGACTATTTTTATACTTTTTTAAAATGCAATTTTCAGGGCATAATCTGTTGAGGTTTGCCTTATATATTTGTAATTATTTGTCTTCTATTTTCTATGATCCCCCATGCCATTGCAGTTTATTTTATTATAGATTACTTGTGCTAAAAAAAGGGTCCATGGAAAGCATGCCAACACTGTTGCTATGGTATAGCACCTTTAGAAAATGTGACATTTGTTCAATTGCATCAATTCTATGGAAACATTCCTTTGGCAAACAGAGCACCTTGAACTTTGTATATAGGTGATAAAGTGACTAGAACAATTCAACTGACAAGAGTGAATAAAGTCTGCAAAGTTCACTAGCTGAACATGCTGACAATGTCAGAGCAATACAAGATAACAGAGTCTAATAGCCTGACTCAGTCCATGGGATTTTTGAGTGGGAAGTAACATTTGCAGAGCACTCAATATTCCTGATGGTTTAAAAATTGTTCAGAGAGGGGATTAAAATACTGTAGAGGAGGCAGTCCTATTGTGATTCTATTCAAGCCAAAAAAAACCTGACAATTTAATATTAATGAATGAGCACGATGACCAGTGAAATTAATTTGTAAGGGCCTGGTTCAAGCAGGCCTGTAAAGCCTGGAGAATCTGTTAGCATTTCCATTCTGCTCAATAGCAGTAGCTTGTCAACAAAACCAAAAGTTGTGGACTACATCCCTAAATCTCAACTCCAGAATTGCTGCAGTCTCCATGTTTAGTTTGCATAAAAGATAAAAACAAGCTAGAACTTTTGCTCTAACAAATAAATCAGAAAAGATCTTGTGCTTCTTTAATCATATTAAGTTTGGCTACTGTTAAAGTTAGGAAATGATTTCTCAGAATCCACCTGTCCCACATCTTGATTTCCTTATCGGAGATATTTGACTAGTAATCTTCAGTGAGAGTAACCAAAGCAGGCATCTAGGCAGAAGTATTGAGGAAGAAACCATGAATTCTGGATGACAATACGAAGAGCTCTGGTTAATTAGTTTTCAACCTAAAACCTAAAGTTGAATGTTCACACACACACACAAATAAATCAAATGTGTCTATTTGGGTTTAATTTAATTAGTTTTTCTCCTTGCCAGCAGTGACCATGATGAATGATAAAGTCCTTGCTTTCTGTTTCTGTCGCGTTTAGTAGAACCGCCCAAACCGAAAACTGCTAATCATGCATATTAAAGTCTGAATGTAGAAGATTAAAATCGTATGTTACATGACAAATTCCACAGGTTCCACAGGGAAAACATTTAGCAATTATAACAAGCACTCGAAATCTTAACTCATGTCGTGTAATGGCCATCGACATAAATACATAGACGCCTCATTGGCCACTGTGGCTGGTGGATCATGTCAACATCGCTGCCATGCTGGAACGGGCAACTTGCCATAACTCTTATAAGTGGACCGAAGAAAAGATTCCTGATTGGTTTCAAAACCAGGTCTTGGGCAAATACCTTTCACAGATAGGACTGAACAGTTGTTTCTGGTTGTATCTGGTCATTTTTACATTGTTAGCATCTAGTTGGCCACCAAAGTCAGACTCAGACTACTATTAGCTGGCAATAATTCTAGTTAGCTATGATAATTCTAGTTAGCTATGAAAGACTTTATAAGAGATAATATAAAGTTTAAATGACTCATTAAATGATTCTTAGAAAGCCTGAGCTTATTAATATATTGTAAAGTTCATACTAAATCGCATGTGAGTCTTGCATGCAATGCAGTGAGCCCTTGTAGTCAGACTTTGACAGCACAGTTCAGGCTGTTAGAATCACAGTTAACTCAACTTATCTCCCAAGATTAAGTGATTTGATTGTTCGTCATGAAATTGTGGCTGATTTAAATTTGTATTTGTATTTTTTTTCATTTTCCAATCAGAACAACACAAACCTCAAGGAAGGCTGCATTTCCAAGAGAATGCACCTGTCACGCATAACTAAGCATGGTGAGAAAGAGTGCAATGAAGAATATTAACATAAAAAGATTTTATTAAGAGAAGACTCAAATATCCAAACTTGGTGTTAGCATTAACGAGAACCGACAACAGAAGACTGAAACACAGGCAGATATATACTGGGAGAAAATAAAGAGAACTAATAGGCAGTGACTGAAAACAATGACTAATCAAATTAGTAACCATGGTGACAAATTAACAAACTAACGGAGGCACGGAGACGGTGAAAACAGAATCCAAAGACAAAACAAAGTCTAAGCACAATGGAACTGTTACAGTACGTCATTGTATATGGACTCCTAGGCTGACTGACGGAGAGTCAGTGGGACCTAGCGACTCCGACAGCACTGGAGACCTAGGCCGAGCCGTAATAATGAGGTGAAACCAGAGTGCCCAAGGACTGAAGTGGAGCTGGTGCGACGAGGACCAAGGTGGAGCGGGAGGGAGGGCTGAAGGAAACCGGCTGGGACTGGGCTGAAGGACTGGCTGAATCTTGCAGTGGTGGTGGGACAGGGCGGCTGGTGGTCAGTTTTGATAAAACAGTCTCTATGATGGGTAGGACCAACAGTGATGAAGAAACAGATTATTCAGGGTGAGGCAGGCTGAGAAACAATACCTCGGTTCCCAATCGATCAGCCAGTCCTCAGTGTCAAGCTCCACCGAGACTCCCACTGGCACGAATGATGCCAGCTCACACCCATAAGCAGACCCATAGTTGGGCTTCAGGACCTCACAGGCTCCCTTGTTGCGACAGGCGGAAGCTCTCCATCTGCGGGGGTTCTGGTGTCCTCTCCATGGTGCAGGGTGATGGACACATCTGTAGGCTGAGCTTTGGGGCTAGATGATGCTGACTCCAATGTGGATTGGGGATAGAACCTAAGCAGAGAGCGTTGGATGGCCTCCCTCTATGTTCCTGCTGTCAGTCTGGTTGGTCTATCAGTCGATGGTAATTTGCCTCAATCCAGTATAACGATTTCAGAGTCCCAGCATCTAAAGTTTTCCATTGGGCAAGTGTGCAGAATTGGACTGTATAATCCAACAAAGTTTGTCCCTTATGGGCTAGCTCTGTAAACAATGCAGCATTTTCCATGTGTGTGGTTGTTTCTTCTGTCATGCGTAACTAAGCTCCCCGTTTACTTGTATTTGTTGACAATGGTCTAAAGTGCCCAATGAGGCGTCTATGTATTTATTATGTCTATGATTGTGAACGCAGAGTTAGGACGTGGATGCTGTCAAAGAAACAGGTGTGATTTCTTAGGACACCTTTTTCAATGATATCTGTCAGGAAAGCGTTACGCCTTGTATTTAAGAAAAGGCTACAATCAAAAATTTCAATAACCATTTATTTCAGTAGGCTATTTATTCATTCAATAGAGATGCCAAGGATTCTGCAATGAAAAACACATCATTATCAGTCCACGGTGTATAGGTTGCTGTATTATAGTGAATTTAGTAGTACAATAAGCATTTATGTAGGTTTGTTTACGCAAGTTATAGAAATAATCACTTCGCATTACCCAGGTCAGCACTCCATCTCATGTTGATTATGATTGTAAATCATTCCCTGGAGTGTCAGAGAACATGATTACAGCTGTCTTGTATTTAGTAGGACAAGTTGGTAAATGTTTGATACTAACAGGTAATGCTGATCATTGCTCACTTCCGACGGAGGTTTTGATCCAGAACATATCATAATTAACTCAGAAATAAATCTTTCTCCCACATGAACAGCCTAGCATGTCTATTCCTCCCTCGAGGCTTGTGAGGAAAAGCATGTAAACTGTGAAATCTAACAGATGAGGGAGGAACCCTGAAACAGGTTTTTTGCTTTATTTACTTAAAATGCATTAAAAATGCATGCTTAAAGTTAAATGTTAACCACTTTCAAAATAAATATAAATTACATACTGTGTATTATTAATAAATGAATATAAATAACTATAATAAAGATATACTTTTTTAAAAAGAGAAAGAATCTATAGAATGTGTAGTAAAAAAAACTTAACTGGTGGTTTTGTAATGTAATGAAATAAACCCAAAAGACTGTCGACTAAAGCTCTGCATTTTCCACAGATGCAGGACAGTTGGTGTCTTCATGCTGGGTTCTGAAACTTGAGTTCAGTCACAGCTCAGTGACAAGAGGAAATCTCTGCAGCCTCACCAACTGTTCTCTTGTTCTGCAGTAAGAGCTCTGAAGATTATAGTTGTAAGTGGATGAGCAATTTATTTTGTTTGTTTGTTGTTGTTGTTTTCACCTGGAAGCTCCCACATTACATGTGCACACTTAATTCTTAATTCTTTTTTATTACCGTCTTGAATCCACAAAATTACAACTTGAGGGTCAATCTATAGCTTCACGTCCAGACTGAATCGTTTAGCAGCTTTTTTTTTTATTATCAGCAACCCTGGATACTTTTTAACCCCAAGTGATTATAAACTACTAGTTTTTTTTGCTCTTGTATCGATTCTTATTGCAAGTTACATGGATCTGCCATAGGTTTGTGCAAACAGTTCATGTCAGTGAACAGGTTAAAAAAAGAAAAAGTCTCTTATGTGACATGTCTTTTTAATAGTGAAATATTAGTTAAACGGTCCTCATATCTGTTCTATTTTTAAAGTTTAATTTTGTTTGAACGAATTCCATTCATTCATTTAATAGTGTTGTTAGTTTCAGTGTAGTTAGCTTGTAGTGTATAACTACTTTAAAAGGGTTGTTTGACTCTAGATGATATAAAAGTCCCTTTAACACAAGCTGTTGTCCTGCCTTCATGATAATGGCATTTGCCTTATAATAATCAATCTTACTCAGGTTACCAATAATGGAACTATAAAATCTCTCCCTTAAAACAATTCTTCTCACCTCACTCACTCACACATTGCTGCTCCAGCAAATTACAATTAAGAAGACAAATTACGGCTGTCTAATTTAGCAATCTTCAGTGTTTGCAGTGAGGTTGCGAATAATCATATGGGCAGTATAAGTATAAGGTATTTGCAGGTGCCATTGTGCCAGAACCTATTAAAGTAGCAGGTGTGAAATGTCAGCAGTGAAAGCGTGCGTGTGGATCTGCCACGTAGAGTTCTAAGAGTCATTTTTGGTTCTCAGTTTCAAGTTCTCTGACTTTACTAATGATGCTATTACAGAGTGACACACTCTACTGGAATAGAAAGCACAAGTTGTACGGACAGCTTTTATGGTATTTATATGTGTCCTTTTTGGAGCTTGGAAATCTGCTTTCGTTATTCGGGAAAAAAGAATCTTGTGCATTTTGCAAAAAAAAAAAAAAAAAAAAAATGAGGGTGAGTTCATGATGACACAAAGTTAATCTACATTCATTTAAAAATTGTAGACTTGCTTTGCATCCATTCAAAAGAGTGAACTTTCTGATTATGTACTGAACATGACGAAAACTTATTTCTCAACCCTTGATGTAGCATGTTCTTTAGGTTTGAAGGTGTGTGAACTTTTCTAATCTGAGCTTCTCAGCTCCTATGGGATTATGGGATGGCAAAGTGTATTGTTTTCATAAAGCATTGGGTCATCTGGGATTATTTGATTGCTGCATCATGAATACTGCACATTCACTTTTTGGATACTAATAGGGTAGTATGCATATTCTTGCACATCTTTTTGGCTTAAATAATATGCAGTTATTATGCAATGTTTATGGAGCTGTATGTGTGAAGCTGCAAAGACTACACAGATCATCCTAGCTGTTCATCAACTGTGAGTTTCCAAAAACATCGTATTTGTGATTAATTGAGACTTTTTGAAATTAGGCTGAATTGCAGGAGCAGCAATTAAATTTGAGTTGAAACTTTCTGTTGGCCGACTGCCAGCACTGTTCTCCTACTCTACTGCTCTCTGAGTTGCTATGGAAACTGCTCTCCTCTCTTTCCCCATTTCTATCCATTTTGCCTTCTTTTTTATTCCATTACATTGTCTTTTTACTTACATCTTTTACCACTTAAAAAGAGCAAAGAAAAGTAAACGGATTGGGATTGGCAGCACATGGCTTGTACAGAACAGGAAGAGTGGAATGAATATATGCACTGGCCGTTCCAAAGGCCACGTCATTGGCCTGACTGTTCTGAGCTGATCTTGTCTCCATATTCCAGAAGCCATTGTTGCAACTGACAAGGTGAAAACCACTTGGGGAGCTCTGACATTTCTGCATACAATCACCAGACTAGCGCTGGAAATGTCCCCTCAAACACACACAATGGAGAGCTCTTGACATTTTGTATTTATGTTCCACATAATCCATCAAAAGTCAGTTTTACAAGACCCAGCCATGCAGTTCTCCCAGGGAGTTAATATGACAAAGAGAGTCAGAAACAAGGGCTCTTTTGTCACCTTGCATTTTGTTATGCTGTAAATCTGTGTGAACCATAAAAATAACCAGACAGACTTGTTTTCGAGTCTTTTCCTTTGATTTGATACATCATCCCATTACACAACTGCTCACCAAATAAATTAAATATGGATAAACATTAAACATTAAATATGGATTTGAGTAGTTTAATTATTTTGTCATTTTAATTGTAAGAAAAAAAACAGTCAATTTACAATGTGCTTAGCTATTAATGGCCTACTGAGGTCCTCTTATGTCGTTTCACTACAACCAATTAACCGAAATCCGAAGATCCGAAGAAAACCGAAATTAAGAGTTTTTTGATAATAGTGCCAGTTGTGTTTGTATGCAGGAGATCGCTTTACTAAGTGATCATAATTAATGAATTTTACAAAAGTGAATTTTCACTGGAAATCAAGTCATTTCAATATAAATCTACATGATCAGGAATTTTGCTTATGAGCAAAAGATTTCCCTACACAGATTTTGCAACGGGTTCAAATTGCATGTACCAAAAGAAATCTGTTTCATTTGAAAATGCAAGCAGTGTTTCATTTGTGTTTTTTCGAAAGCTTGAAAGGTTTTAATCATGATTAATGTAAAGTTAAAAAAAAATGTACAAGAAATGTAATTTAAAATGTTTACTCTCAATCTATAACCAGCCTAATCCGCTCGTGATGCACCACTCTCTCCTGTCGCACCCAGTGAAATGAATGCTGTGAGCTAAAATGAACTCACAGGACTCGCCTCAGCTTCACACATTTAGATTTTCCTGCTGCACGTAGAGTGTTGATGAATTCATACAAAGTGTTTTCCCAGCAACTTTTATGGAAATGCTATTGACACTTCGCCGGCAGTTGACAGGCGATCTAACCAATTGATTGACAGGCGATCTAACCAATCACAACCCCGAATCCACCATTTTGTCTGACAAAGCAGTCAGGGGAGTTAGTAGATTAATGTTGGTGAACTTGAACTTGAAAAATTGTATGTACTCACATCTTTCAGAACATTCCTTCTGATGTCCATTCTTGTTTATTTGATGCTATAAATGAACTAGTATGAAGAGATGATCGGTTCACGAGCCGCTTGAACTGAGCAGCTACAGCGATCTGTCACGACCCATTAAAGAGGCACTATACGGTATTTATTGTTTGAACTTCTTCAAAAAATTACAATATTTTAAATATAAAACTGTTTCATATCAAAAGTAACCTGCTCTGTCTTGTCTGTCGATGGTTGTCAGTGTCCTCTTTGCTCTGCCATGTATTTTTCACTTGAAAACATGATGTGTGGCATGAGAGCGGCATTGCTTGTCGCACATAGCAACAGTAACTAAAGGGGGCGGGTCTTTGCAAACGGTCAGTTGTATGTGTTGTGTTGTATTCTGGTGTGTCTGAATCAGACACAAATGAATAAATAACATCCACAACAATAAATTGCAACAGGAAAGCTTGCCAGGCCAATCCACATTTGTTGATCTCATGAACGCAATGGTTTTTAGGTCTTTAGTTCAAAGTATTTTTGTTCACAGCTGATTTCTGCACACTTGCAAATCCTCTCATTAAAAATGTAAACACAACGTAAATAAGAGATTCATTGAGCCATGTAGACAGCTTCATTGATTAGAAACGAACTTTGTGAGATCGTTATGAACTGAGAGGAGTGACAGCTGTTTAGCGGGCTAAATAAAAGTTGTGTTTTTCATGCTGCTAAGAGGCTGTGGCAATGGTTAACAGTATGTCAATCACAGCAAATTTGAGCACTCAAATCTAAAATAGATGTAAATGCAGGCTAATGGATTAAAAGAAAAATTATTTTTAAATGCTGTTGCAATTATTTGTAAAAGTGATGACTTATAAATCTTAATCTTGTACATTGCTCTGGTTGTTATGGTGGTGCTTAGAAGCTTCTGGTTACACATTACATCTGCAATTTATACAGCACCCTCAGTGATTTGATTCTGAAACTGGGCCTGAAAAATGGTACAGAAATGTATAAGTTTTCTCTTTGTCTTTCAAACATTTGACAATATATGGGATATGGGTTTCTGTTTGTCTCTCTCCTGCCCGATAAAGGTACAATATGTGATCTGGGAAATGCTCATTTTAGCCTGCTAGCATCGAAAGCACACGATCCCACCCTTCCTGCAAATCAAAGCTAACCCTCCCCCAAAAGACGTGAACTCGCACAGGTCAGAAGCGAGAAGGACCAGAGACAACATTATTGGATTACCATCATGTGTCATTCACCAGTGAGAAAACATTACACAGTACTGCTAAACTAAAGTTAGGTTGTTGCTGTTTGCCTGCCATTTTTGCTTTGTCTGCACATGGAGTCAGATACACCTAGAGTAAATAAAGTGGTGTGTAACTTTTTTAGTTACAGCGTTTCTGATTATAAAAGGAGATTCATTGCTGAAATAAGATCTCATGGGTAAGGTGCTCTGAGGTACTGTGTGATATTGTTCCACAGCACCATCTGTTACACCACTCTCTTTGTTTTAAAAAATATTAGCATAGAATTTAACCTGCTAGGTTGCTATTTGAAATTGGAGAGCGAATGCTACCATAAAATGCAAATGCTTTGAAATGGCCTTTTCATTCTCAAGGAAAAAAGAAACATTTACAAGTCATGCAGTAGATATACTGAAGCACACAGGTGAAAGAGAATGATGTCAACTACCAAACTACTAAATGTAACAGGTGTTAGAATTTGAGTAAAAAAAATAATTACATTTCAGTATTTCTTAGTATATGAAATATTTCATATTCACCAGTTTTTATTTGTCTTACATGTTTCAAAACCTAAACATTCTGTTTATTTTCAGGTTTAAATTAGAGTTTGAATCCATGATTTTAAATGTAATCCCAGACTTTTGGGCCCCATTGAATATTAGGACGTTCTCTACACGTAATATTATGAAAATGGAGCACGATCCAATTCTACAGAGAATTATTTCTTTGAAGGACCAAATCAGGCCTGTTGACACATGTTTTAGTTGTATTATAATCTGTTAAGCTGCCAAATCAGACTTCAAAACTGTGCTTTTCCCTCTCTGCAGTAAATTCCCTGCTCGCTCCTCTGTCATATTCAAATCTATGCTAATAGCACATTATACCCAATAAGAAAGCAGTCAGAGTGCCCCATTACCGTACACAGTAGTCACTGCCAAGCAGACACAGGCAATTTCCGTTAATTAGCACTCCTTGAAAATGAAGCTTTAACGATGAGAACGACCGTGTGTTTTATTATAAGCAGCATCAGTGGGAATTGAACCTCGGTTGAATCACGCATCATTACACCGGTGTACCTGAGGCTGTGTTCACAAAACATACTGCCAGATAAATACATCATGAAAAATACTTTTTATTGTGATTTTTTTTTTTTGTTACTTCAAACATTTACTGTACAAGTACAATACTGTGGAAAGTAATCTGTCAAATGAATAACAAGTGTGGTTGTCTGTGGTTTTTGATTGCATTCAGTAGTCACCACAGGGAAAAAACACAAGCTTTATTATTTATTTGTAAATACTTAAAGTCTGTCAATTTAATACAATTTTAATAACT
Organism: Zacco platypus; assembly: GCA_038088235.1. NCBI lineage: Eukaryota > Metazoa > Chordata > Actinopteri > Cypriniformes > Xenocyprididae > Zacco > Zacco platypus. The sequence continues at coordinate 26,059,644 of CM076081.1, read as the reverse complement.
ATTCACAATGATGCATACAAAGCAAGGATTTTCATAGTGCAAAGGTCTCTCTGTCATTTCGTGAACAAATGACTGTAACAAATCAGTGAGTTAGTTCTTTGCAGTGAATCAAAAACATCCTGCACGACCCTATTCACAAACAAATGACTCCAATGAACTGGTTCTTTTTGGTGAATCAAAAAAATCAGTGTGACCAGTGTAGTCTGATTAAAAAAAACTCTTATGAATGGATTCTTTTTATTTAATCAAAAGTATACAGTTAGATCAGAGTATCATGATTCCCTAAATGAAGGACTCCACAAGCCAGTTCTTTTAATGAACAGTTCAAAAAGACGGTTACTGGTTTGAATCACTCTGAAACACTGCCCTGTACAATTTATAACACTGAGCACATGCAGTGAGAATCCCTACAGGTAAAGAAAAATTGAAATCAACTGAACTATGTGTTAATTAATTGGATTCTAATCAAATCATACATTCTCAAAAAGCCCATACCCTTTCAAAAGGAACTAATAAGCACTATTTAGATACTAATATGCACCATTAAAGTAGGCCTACTAATATGCACCCCGACCTTTCAGGCGTAAGTACTTTTGAAAGGGAACCTGCCCAGTGACAGCTTTTGTACCTTTTTTTTCTGAGAGTGTAATCAGAATCAAATCAAGAGATCTGCTATGTGTTTACACAGGTGGAAATTATATATATATTTTCCACCTGTTTAAACACAACACATAAAACACAGCTTGGGCTGATGCCCAGTAAAATTCATTAAAACATCGCCACCTTTTCCATGACATCCTTTCTTATGCTTATGTCCTCATTGCTCAATCCCTTATGTTTCCAACAAACAATCCAACAAAATGTTCAATGGACATCCATTGATACCCTTTCTTATCTGTCTGCCTCTTTCAGTTTCCTATCTCTATTTCTGTCCTCTCTCAAAAAGGAAGTTTCGAGTTTTGAAAACATTCCTCAGTTTTGTGATAGACAGTTTAAGTTCTTCAATAGGAGATTCTCAACACTCAACTCTAATTTGTGCTGTGATAATCGCACCACATGAGATTTGGACTGAGACCAGTTTGGCAGGATAGATTTATCTTCATGAGTAATTCAGCTTTGACTCTGACGACAAACCTGAGGGGATAAGCATGATATCGTATACCTGCACTGCTAACAACAGCACAAACTCAAGGAAAATACCAGCACAACATGTCACCAAGAACCACATATGAACATATATCTATGAATTTTGATTATATACTGAGTGAATTACAACACAGATGAAGCTTTATGTCACAGACAAGATTTGTTTATGTTTGTTTGTACTTTTTTCTTTCTTGAAACCAGATTAACCTGCTCATCATTTTAACATACTGAAGAACAGAAATATTAATATCTGGAACCTGACTTGAGACAAGCTTTTCCTTTCAAGGAATGTTCAATGACATCATGTTGGTCATCGAGTTTATCCATATTTGTCATATTGTACCTGCTATTTGGGTTTTAAAAAGGGAAATACATTTTCTAAATGATCTAATGTTACTCTATGGGTTGTAACATGATGGCTCACCTACAGTGATTCAGGCTTGCCGAATGAAACATTATCAGCAAGATGGTTAAAAACTGTACATTTCTTGTCTATTACTACCCACTGCTTACACCAATGACGGAAATAAGCGCAGTTACAATAGCAAAATATGTGGGAGAATGTTGCTATAGTGTGACAATATTGTATTGGAATAGGTAGCACTTCAAAGTTGATACCAGAACTAGTTTGCACATCATTTGTAATGAAAGAATTTAATGACAATATCTGGTTATGGTTACAATGGTTCAAAATAAATGTATGAGATGATAAAAACGCATACCATTAATCACATCCAGCATATATATTGAATGTTACCTGAGAGATAGGAAGGGAAAGAGATAGAGAGACTTTAGAAAAGAAAAGAAAGAAAGAGCCAGAGACAAGAAGCTGCTACTGCAAAAAGAAAAGCCAGAGAATAAAAGAGAGCCCAGAAAAAGAGAGCAGACTGTAAAAAGAGAGGCAGAGCAATAGTTGCAATCTTCTTTTATCCCTTCCTTGACCATGTGACTGACACCTAAGTGAGACATTCAAACTGACCAATCAGAAGATTAAAGCTTCCCCCACTGAGCTAAAGGTGTGACTATTCGTAGACCCCCGATACTCACACATCTTGGCCTACAGGCCTTGATCACTATCAGCACCTTTGTACCGTCCAAATGGCCCCTGTAACAAGAGAGAGGGGGTTGAAACAACAAAGCAAATGTCTTTGTTCATTTTAAAATATCTTTGCATATTTTCAGTCTTACAGGCTCTTAAAGAAGCACATATTAAATAGAGCTATTGACCAATATTTATTTTGTCTATGGTCCAATATACATGTGTAGCTTATTTTAATTGTGTAAATTGTATTTTTCTTTCTTTCTTTCTTTCTTTCTTTCTTTCTTTCTTTCTTTCTTTCTTTCTTTCTTTCTTTCTTTCTTTCTTTCTTTCTTTCTTTCTTTCCTTCTTTCTTTCCTTTCTCTCTTTCTTTCTTTCAAATTATCTATCAACTTAATTTTTATAGTAAGTAGTGTAATTTTAGTAGTGGTTGCCAAACTAAATTTGTTGTAAGTTATTTCATACAGTGACAATAAAAAGTTATTCAATGCATTTGTAGTTTCCACAAGGTCAAACATATGATGCATAGGATATTCCAACTTTGGATGGTTACTCAAATGTATTTTACTAATTTCTCTCACACGTATATTAGCTTTTAGCGTCTGAATGTCAGTATAGCGAGGGGACGTGAGGTGTGTAATTCCACCACAGGATTTAATGATGCACCATTGTGACACAGATGGGTTTCTTCACAGCTGTCCACCATAATTTGGCACAAATGCTGCTCTGTCATTTCAATCTTTTACACATGCAAAACGTTATTTGGTCTTTGAGATGCAATACAAAGACAAGCACAAAACTACAGTCACTTTATGACATATAGGCTACAGTAATATAAGAAACTCAGTATGGGACAATAATCTGTTTCCATGATTTGATAAAACGATCAAATTATCAGAAATATCTACACTTCCTACATCTCCACGCCTCATTCATTGCAGAGACATGCTTTCATTAAACAATGACCAAAAGAATTAAAGTTTCTTTAAGCAACAACTAAGGAAGTGTTATGGATATAACCAGTATCATCATTTGGGATGCCTTCAGCTAACATTATGCATATACAAAAAAGCTTGCTAGTATATGTCCAAATATCTTGATGTCTAAGTTTAGCTGAGTTTACTCAATTCACTTTAATTCATATAAACATTAAGTATTTGACATGTTTCCATTATGTGGAGCCACTATGCATAATTGAAACAAGTTCAATCAAAGAGTTATTTTTCAGTGTTCGTTCCATCACTATGATAATATATCATCGTATGTCTGCGTGCTCGTGTTAGTGTTGCTCGATGACATCACTGTTTTCTGCTTTATAACTGAATTGAACTCATTTCATATTTGATGATCTTTTTATCTACACTCAGTTGAACAATGACACTGTTTTCTTTTTAGAGCTGCTTTACAGCAGAATTGAACTCTGTTTGCATCACTGTATCATTATTTTCCTGTTTATCTCTGCTTAATAACAAGCTCTATTGTATAAAGTGCTGTATAAATAAAGGTGACTTGACTTGACTTCTTTGAATAAAGCATTGCATTTATCTCCTCAGGGGGCCTTTCAGTAATATGCAGAACATTACATTTCTTTTTCTTGATGCAGCATGAAAGAAGTCTTCTCAGATCTCAGATCTGCGCTTTTTGGTTTGTTTTTAAAGATTTCTTTTTGACATTTTTACCTTATTTTATAAAGGAGCATACAGAGAGTTGACAGGAAGCTAAGTGTGACAGGGACCGCAAGCCATGGCTCACTCTCAATTTGCTCAAAGCTATTGGCTCTGACAGATCTGCCTTTTAACTGATGAAATGTCAATGTAAGTTGAAATGTAGTATACTGTTCACATTTATTTTTAATTTGTTGGCAAAACTGAAGGAAAGCCCTACCTCCAATATGTTCTTTTTGTTGGTCATCTTCTGGCTTCATTTGAGCTGGAGGTTCACTGAGGCATTACACACAGATGAGACCCGTTATTGATGCTCCAGATGTTCTGGCAAAGGGAAATATCACCTGTGGGCCAAACATAGACATGTCCAACACCTGCTGCATTAGAGAGTGTCTACAGTTGTGAGTTCAGACTTCCATCTTAAGCAACAAAATACAAAGATAGCTCCAGATAGGTTGAAAAATAATAAAACAAGCCATGCTGTTGTATTCCTCATTATGAAGTTCTAATCAAATCAGAAAGATGCGACTCCCTCAAAAACTCCAGTTAGAGCCCATAGCAAATGAATCACCACTCATTACCATTGTATTTGGAGGAGAAATATGACAAATCATAAATGACTGGTTAGTCTACTATAAGATTGAATTCACTGATATAGAGGTGAATGACTGTTTATGCAAAGTGTTGCCTTTTAACTCACAGCCAATGCTTCTGAAACTTGAATTATGCATATTTCTATTAACTACTGTAGTTTTCTTCCCTTCTTTGTACAGAGAATCACTTCTTTGTAAACTGTCCAGTGAAAGGCTCTTTGGGGAACTCAGAATGATTCTTCTGACATTGCTTTGAAAACCCCCTTTTGGAGCCTTTATTTTTAGGAGGTAACGTGATTGAGTGATTCCATCTACGGCACAGATTTGGGGGGTACCAAACAGCTTTAAATTGTACCATTTCTGGAGTAGATGAAAGATAAAATGTAAATTTACCAATGTGTTTCTCCGCAGATTAATGTCTAAATACTGAGTGGTTCTCACAGCAGTTTTCTGCCATTTTTGGTGTGATGTATATGGAGTCAAGGGGGTGCAGAATCTTCTTAGTTCCTTGTACTCCAAATTGTTTGCACCATCTGTGAGGTTTCTATGAGTTTATGCATGACACTTTTTCATGACAGACGTAGAACTAGAAGTGATAATTATTCTATTTCTTGCTTATAAACATGCTATGTAAGCTAGGTATTTAATTATACTGTATATGTACACACACACACACACATACACACACACACTTTTTATATACATACTTTTTATTACTTAGATTTTGATACCAGTGTACAGTCTGCACTGTAATAAAATCTTATTATAGGTTATAGGCTACATTCCCTGCATGGCTTAGTGAAATAAGAAGAGTTAAATATAAAAGTATCTCTTGTTTGTAGAGCACTCAAAAAGTCATAAATATATATTCATGAATGCCTGTTATAAATATTAAAGAACATTGGAATGAAAGTGTAGGATATCTAGTTGTGCATGAACCACATGGGGGCAGCACTCATATGACACCCTATTTCAACCTTTGGGCCACTGACACCATCATATTTTCTGTAGAGTAAAATTTTGTATTGTGTGCATAGCCTTTAAATTCCTGCAAATTTGTGCAACATATTCACAATATAACTTATCAGGTGAAATGATTGTATGGTCAAAGGGTTTTGTTGTTTAATCCATAAGCAAGAGGGTGCTGATAGTACATGTCAGGTCAACCTCTCCTTAGACCTGGAGCATCAAAAGTGGGGATAATCTCATTACAGCAAGTCTAATAAATTTATCCCTCTAGGTCACAGGCCACAGAACTATTTTGCATCACAGAGGAAGCTAATCTGATGTAAGAACTATCCAGTACTATTCAATAAAACATCACAGGATGAGACACAGGCATATATATATATATTGTCTGAAATGTTTTATTCATCCATACAGTACAGTACAAAAGTTAAACCAAATACTGTTGTAGCACTGCACTGCAGAGCACTCAAATTTAAAACCGAATTTTATGGTAAGTTTACGCCACTCAAAATGTTCCAAACTCATAATTCCTTCAGGATTAACCTGCAGTGAACTGTACATTGTCATATATCCTATATAACGATACAGTTTATGACCATGTGATTCTGGGAGTCGTATGGGAATCAGTTTGAAAGCTGAAGTAATTTATTTGAGGCATTGTGATACATGCCTACATGTTTTTTTAAAAAAATGAGTAATATTCCTTAATATTTAATGATTGTTTAGACCCAGAAGGCAACACAAGTTAAATAAGTTACGATACAAAGAGGTTACAACCTTTAACTGCTATAAGCATGAATTTTGCTGTCGTGGTAACATCAAAGACTATAAATATTAAAGCAATAAGCCTCCAAGAAGCCGTGGTTTACGTGAATTTTTAACAGCTAAGGTGCGTTGTTAGGCACGACGTGGAGGGGAGTATCAATGCAAATTTCATGAAGTAAAATCACTACAGGCCTTCCTTCCGCTGAAAAAATAGTCCTTGACTGTGAACAGCAACAGAACTACATTTATTACGCCTCTAGATGGCGGCAAACATTGTCTTTATGAGCGAGTCACTCAGTCTCAAAGACTTATATTGAAACTTGTTGTGAACATGGAACAAGATGCACATGACGAATACTTTGACTAGCGCTGTCAGTCAGCAGGGCACGGGAAAACCCAAGGACAAGATGGCAGCAGACATTCAAACAGATTTTTTATTATGAACATAGGACTGACTTGAAGAAAAATGCCAAATCTGAATGCAGGTAATACACTTTATCAGTAATATAAAGATCCCAATATTAATTTTTGTCTCTTCCATAGACAGCAATTTTAACCACCACTGTCAAGGCCCACAAAGGTACTAACGAGATTGTTAAAATACACTTTGTCAGTTTATATATCATATTTTTGACTTTTCTTAATATTGTGAGTTTATATCTCATAATTCTGACTATTCTCAATATTCTGAGTTTATATCTCATAATTCTGACTTTTCTCAATATTGTCAGTTTATATCTCATAATTTTGACTTTTCTCAATATCGTCAGTTTATATCTCATAATTTTGACTTTTCTCAATATCGTCAGTTTATATCTCATAATTTTGACTTTTCTCAATATTGCAAGTTTATATCTCAATTCTGACTTTTCTCAATATTGTGAGTTTATATCTCATTATTCTGACTTTATAACTCACAATTGCATCTTTATATCACACAATTATGAGGGAAAAAGTCAGAATTGTGAGATAAAAACTTGCAATTACCTTTTTGTGTTTGTTTCGCACTTATTGGTATTCCAAAGTATTCTAAAGTATTTAATTAAGTTACTAAACTTGAGTAATGTAACGAAATACGTTACAAATTACTTTTTAAAGCATGTATTTTGTATTCTGTAGTGAAATACATTTTAAAAGTAATCTACCCAGCCCTGAGTAGGGGATTTTGATGCTCACTTTAAAATAGAATTTGGCCTAGATTTTATTTACTCTTGCAAATTAATATTTTGTTATATTTTAATATTTTAATGCAAGGATATTTAAATGCAACCTGAAGCCCATGCCTGTAAATTAATAATAGCAACAAATGAGCCTGGTTAGACACTGCTGATATAGAATTAATGTTTACATTAATATTTTGTGTTAGTCTTTTCAATTTCCAACTCAAGGTAGCCCAATATTGCACACACTGATTTCAGAGATATTCACACCCTGATGCTTTCTAACATTAGACACTCAATCTAAGGCTGTTAGGGTAAAAAAGATTAGAATGATGATGAGTGCCAACATTTCTCCCCAAGTTCATTTAACTAAATGAAAACTAAACATTATTGAGCACATCAGGCATGAGGCTACATGATTTACATAGCAAATGATTGTGAGTCATCTTCAATGCAATCAGAAATACTATGCTTACTAATAATTGCTGCAATGTCTTCATTATTCATGCCAGAGGGCATAATGGGTTTTGAGGGTTTGTTTTCCATTTTCTCCCTTCAACTGTGTGCAGTGGTCCATCAAAATCAAGTCTGAAAAAACCCATCCGCCTGTCTTTTAAATTGACTGTCTCAGTGTTGTTCTTCAGGGCAGTTAAAATGGAGCATATTAAGAAGGTGTGATTTTCCCAGAATCCCCTGACTTTGGAGTCTGGAGCTGGTTTAATCAGATCGTAATGGTTTCCTTGAGTGATAGTAGAGAGCAGTATAAAACATACACCTAGGGCACTCCGCAGAGTGAAATACTCCCTTGACAATAAAACAGGGCCTTGCCACTCGCGGCATGATATACAAAGCACCAGAAAAAGAGGTCATCCTTGCCTCTGGAGACTAATTTGAGCATTATGTATGTGTTGACACGTACAGTTATAAACATCAACACATTTTTTTGCTATGGTAATTCTAGCCAGACTGGCCAAACATGGCTGTTTGGAGAGGTGCTCAGGAAATGAGAAATGCTGGCTACATGAGCACTTTTGTTGCCATGGTTGGCTGGTCATGTTGAAATATGCCAGAGTGGTTTAGGTCTTAATTCAGAGGAACCCATTGTGGGACGTTTCTCTGGGGAGGTGGAGGTACAATAGAGGGGTCAGTCAGTCTTCCCTGTGGCCATAGAGGACCTGTTTTCCCTGTTGATGATTCAAGATCTCAAGGCCTCTGAACGCTCCTTTGTTACCAGTGAACACGCACTATTCTTGGAATGAACATTTACATTACATTACAACCAGTGTTGTTATTGTTAACTAAAACTACTAAAAATCATTTTCTGTAATTGAAATAAAGCTGAAATAAAATTTAAATACTAGAACAAAACCTTAAACGAATGCAACTAACTGAAATAAGTTTAATTTGAAGTAGTTAAGTTGTTAAAACTAATAAAAATAAATTAAAACTAAATAGAAATATAAAAAAAATGACAGCACATAACAAAAATATTAAAACTTAAACTAAAATTAAAATGAAAACTGAAAATATAAAAATAAAAGCCATTTCAAAATATGAATTCTGTAGTATATAAATAACACTAAAATAATTAAGAATAATAATAATACTGAGATTAAGCACAAGGTTGAGTGATGTAGTAAAACAGCTCAGTGCTGAGACGGATGACAAATATAACTCAAATGATGTATTTGTTGGTTGCATTGAAAAGTGTTAAACCAGCATTGATTTTGTTTTTTTGATAATGTCCACAGGAATAACTGGCAAAGACTTGTTGAATTTGGTTTGCCATTGAATGCAATAACAGATAATTGAATTCACTGTTCCCTATGTGTTCCCAATTACAGCAATACGATTAGCCTCAAATGTGCCGAACAGAGGACTCGTAGTCGAGTTTGCATTTTTCACTGCCAATTGCGACGTCAAAGTAACAATTGTTAAATGCTGTGAAAAGGCAGTCTTTGTATTAACATCTTTGCATGTCACAAAGTGGCTTTCATCACAAATTGCTGATCATTCACTGCGGTTGCAAGTGATAATAGTCTAGATTGAAGATTGAATTTGTTCAGCTCACAGAGAGAAATTGCAGAGAAACACTGATAGACAAAAACACATGAACAGAGAGGCAGATTAATTAACAAGTTATGGGACAGTCTTCAGGCTTGATGATGTAAATCTCAACTGGTAGAAAAAACAATGTTAAATGCAAATGATCATATAACGTGCATCGTTAAGAAAGCAAAATAAATATACATCATAATATACACCGTTGGATTTGCTTGCAGTCTATGCAAACATTATACATTTGCATATAATTAAAAATGTCGGAAAATTCTATGTTATGTTAGGAAAATTCATTTCAAACATGTGGGACCAATATCCATAAGTGAACCATTTAAATGTTTTATTTTCTTTTCTTCTTCTTTTTTTTAGATTAAATGTAAAGTCTAGGTCCTGAAGCTAAAGTTTGAAAACAACACAAAACAAAACAAAAAAAATGTGTTTGTTTTATGAAATTTTTCACAAGCATATAAAACAAAATTGAAAATAGAACAAGAAGAGACAGGTCTGGGTCTGAGTGTATAAAGACACTGCTGTTAAAATGTAGATCTTGCCATTCCCTGTGCTGGAAAGTCACTCTTGAGCTCAGACAAAGCAACCTCTGGCACACAATGTCACTCTTTCTGCCATTCACCTGCTGCCAAGAAGAGGATATCAGATGCACCCGAGGATACCAAATGTCCTCTGTCCATCTCACTTATAATGCCTCGAACACATTGATTAAAAAATCATCAGCTTTTTCAGTCCTTTCAAATTGAGTATAATAATTTCAAACTCAATGTCCAAAGTAAAAAAGTAGCAATTTGACATTCACCTTCAAACAATGATGGTAATAAAACCTGGTACTTTTCAGGTTCTAGATGAACAGAAAGATACATGCAGCCATGGGGTCATTGTGTATGTGTACGTCTGTGTGTAAATTAGTAGTTTCATCTTTGAAAATCACTGCAGCTGAGTCAGCTGCCTTTATGCCAACATCAATGAGGCTATGATTCAAGCGTTTTTTTTAAAGGGCTCAGACTATAAATTTACAAAGAGAAGTGACGGAATGAATTCTAGACTGAATGAATGGACTCAATGTACAAAATCCAATTAGCTCAAGTGTATCCCACCAATCATCAGCTACAGAATCAATGCAGTAATTCAAAGGCACTAATGTAAAAAGTGCAGACAAACCCCAGAGGAATGCATTTCAGAGGAATGTTCCTCCATTGCCAACCTTAAGTCAGCTTTCTTAGCATGGCACTTTCCACAAATACACTTTGGTATCCCAATATTAATTTTTGTCTCTTCCATAGACAGCAATTTTAACCACCACTGTCAAGGCCCACAAAGGTACTAACGAGATTGTAAAAATAGTCAACGCGACTGCAGTGGTTCAACCTTAATTTTATGAAGCTACGAGAATACTTTTTATGGCCAAAAACAAAACATTAATTCAACAATATCCTCTCCTCTGTGTCATTCTCTTATGCTGCTTAAGTCCAGTGCTTGCAGGTTCTACATCAGAACGTCGACTCAGTATTGGCCGGCATCATGTGGACTATTTTAAAGATGTATTCTTTAGTGCTTTTCTGGGCCTTGACAGTGGTGGTTAAATTGCTGTCTATGGAGGAGTCAGATACCTCTCAGATTTCATCAAAAATATCTTAATTTGTGTTCCGAAGATGATACAGGCGTGGAACGACATGAGTAATGACAGAATGTTCATTTTTTTTGTGAACTAACCTTTTAACGTTCACTGGTTACCGCCTCCTTCTTCCCTGAACTTTAAACTTTGTTACATTAATTCTCTTGAACTTTTATTTAATTGACAAAGGTACAAAGAAAAGATTTTCACTGACCAATTTAATTGTATTTTGTAAATATAAACAAATCTCGATTTTGATGGCTGCAACACACTCCAAAAAAGTTGTGACAGAGGCAAAATAAAAGTGAAAAGATTAACATCCAAGTTAAACTCGTTTGAAACAGTCCACAATAAGCAGGTGAATTGGTAATAGGTGAGGGTATCATTTCTGGGTATAAAAGGAGCATCCAAGGAAGGCTCTGTCTACACCGCAGAGTGGATGAGCTTGATGGCTTGCCTGCAGTCCAGATCTGTCTCTTATTGAAAATGTATGGCCCATCATGAAAAGGAGAATCAGACAGCGATGACCACAGCAGCTGTCTTCTATCAGGTGAAAATTCCTCTTTGCAAAACTGCAACAGATAATATCCTCAATTCCCAAATGATTAAAAAGTATAATAATTAAAATGAAACGTGATGTGGCACAGTGCTAAATATGCCTCTGTCCCAACCATCAAAATCTAAATTTGTTAATATTTACAAAATACTATTAAGTTGGTCTGTAACGCTGCTGGTGTACAGGAACAGGCACGACGACTGAATACTTTCAATACTTTAATTATACACTGGAATACAGACAGGAAACTAGAGAACACCATCCACGAAACTTTAACAACGGACATAGACTGGACTGACACAGAGGGAATATTTACACAGAAACACAGGAGGATAACAAGCAAGGCACAGGTGACGGACATAATGACATGAATGATAATAATATATGTTGTTGTCTCCACTGAGGTACATGAGGTAATGGAGTTAAAAGGTGCATTCATGCCATGTCGTAATTATACGGTAGCGATTCAGAAATATAAAAAAACGGTTACACTATTGCACAGTATCATTGCTACATGTGTTACATGTAGTTACTATTGTAATAACAATAAATTAGGCGTAATTACATGCAACTAACCCTAAACCAAACCAAATCCTAAGCCTATAGGTTAAGTACATGTAGTTACTTAATATTACTTAAATGTATAATTACAGTGTAACACAGACACCTTAAAATAAAGTGTAACCAAAAAGCCTTCACGTGCTTGTAGAATTTGTAATTGCAATGTGTAAACTCATAATTTTTTCAGAGCTACGACTTGTACCACATGGCCGCTATACCACCTGATTGCTGCAGATTTGTAGGCTATGTCCGAAAACTTAGGCAGCTAACTTGTTGCCTCGCTGCCCTAACAGGCAATGACTTTGCAGGCAGCGATTGCGCAAGAAAGTTCCTCACTTCTAAGGCAGTGTAACGGTTTAATGATCTACAGCAAAACATGTTGTAATTACCGTAAATAAAGCTCTGTATGCTTTCAAATTGCTCTGTGTACTTTGATGTCATACACCGATCAGTCTGCACAGCGCCGCTTCAAGTTGAACACACCTTAAATCTATCTTGGTCACGTGTTACAAGTGACTGTTGTAGAAAGCAACAACAAACATAGAGATTTCACAAGAAATCCATTAGAAAAAAAATTACAGAAGTTAGACTGCTAGAGAAAAGAAAAGTGAACCAGGTCCAATTAATGCCCGGGACAGACAGAGCAAAGGTATTCGGACTGCAGCCTATCTTAACTCCAAAGAAGATAAGTACAAGGAAACCAAATACAAGATTAGATTTGGATTATATGATTGCAATAAGATTTCTAATTTAGATCCTTCAGTTACTGCCGAAGCTGTTTTAATGTGTACCTGTAAAGATGTGCAGTGGCTTTAACCATTTATTAGGCATTCTTCAATGACCTCTAACTAAAAACCCATCACACTGGCTGCATTTATACAGTCATAAAATGTGCAAACATTTAATTGGGACCTTGATGGTACAATAAGGCAGACGAGAACTATATACTGAATTGAAATGTATTCTAACATCCATAAGTATCCTGTAAATCTTTCCACATCAGTAGTTTCCACAAAACCTTTTAATTAGGCATTTTATTTTATTGAAAACTACACTATTGTACTATATATTGATGTATACTATTTGTATAATGATTTTTAAAAAAAAAAAATTGCCTATTGCATTTTTATAATTAGGCTATTTATTTTTTATTTGACTAACGTAATGTAAATTTCCTATATTTACGTATTTCCAGGCTAGTCAGTAAATAAAAGATTTCCAAAAGCTGCTTAATTTGTTTAACTAGCACCTTACTAACCTTACAACACCTTACTAACATATTAAGAAACTATCAGTCTGACAGACAAACTCTGAGAAGCCTCGTCGTCATTTTGGCTCAAACCATCGTGCAGGATTATGCAGGAATTCCGTAATACAAAGGTCCTGCCGGAGCCATTATGGCGTGAGGCAATCCAGTTTCATAACCTTGAGTGGGAGGAGTTTGGGTTTTCTGGAAGCTGGGAGCAGCAGAGCCGGAGTTATGAGGGGGAACTAGAGCAACGGCAGCGAGCAGGGGCAGCCAGCGCGAGCAAGCTAGGGAAAAGCCTCGCGCGTTTCACTGAAGCCCTGCGCGTGGGTAGAATGAGTAGAATCAGCTGAACTGCGTACTTTAATAACAACCTACATTTGTCTCCCAGAAACGGTGAGCACTTCTTTTTGGTCTCGACAGAGTCGAATTAGTTAGTTTAGCGTTTTAAGGACTTAACCCACTTAGTTCCGTGACTTCAACAGCGATTATTGTGGAGTTGTTTTTAACGTTTGAATTACCTCAGCCTCGAGTGGCGGGATTAAGGGGGCCGGGAGAGAGGGAGGAGAAGGTGGGGCAGAGTGAGTCAATCGGACCGAGCGCTCACTACTGTGCGCCCGCTTCAACCGAACCACCAACGGATATTTTTTTTTCTTCAGGAATCAATCTTTTTTTTTTTTGTTTATCGGAATTTGGAGAGCGACAACGTCGGCTGTCAACGTTTCTTTTCGCCGCTCATTCCAGGTACTCTGAAGTGTCTGCACTGTAATCCTCTGATATTTACCGTTTGGAAGGATTTTTTGGAGGGGAGTGTAAATTCCCCGGTCTTGTTGGACCATGGCCGACGACGACGTGCTCTTTGAAGATGTTTACGAGCTGTGCGAGGTCATTGGCAAGTAAGTGTCACGGTTTGATCACTTTGATAATGACACACAGGCAAATGTCCTTCTGTAACTCGAGTTGCGTTTAGTGTCAGATGAGTGTCATAGATGTCACTGCATTTTAGACTTGTGGTGCAGTGCTGCTGTTGAACACATGACAGTTACATGCAGTCGTAACTCTTCAAAAACTGCATGTTGTCTGAAGCAAGAGGAATGGGAGTGGCGTGTGTGAGAGATGAGAGAAGTCTGCACTTTCTGCACATTCATGCAGGTAGATGCCATTCACAACTAGCTCAGAAGACGTGGGGTTTTACAGTGCCTCCTTAATTGCTATCAACAGTGACGATATCTGCGAGGGACCATGATAAATAAACTCCATTCATTTTGTTTGGGAAATCAATGTGTCACCTGGGTTCAAGGTGTCGTCTAAAAAATATTAGTTATTGGTTATGTTGTTGGTCATTGTTAATAGTCACTGCATGTCTTTGGTCAGTGTTTGATGTTATTTGAGTTCTGGGTATTATAATTAGTTCAGTTGTTTGATTCCAAGATAAGGTCAAAAAGGCTCAAAGTGGACATGAATGTTTTGCCTGCATGTTTTGTTATTTGCTCCTACATTCAGTAGAGTTGGACGATACTGCTTTTTGTATGATTTGATATGATCATGCCTACTTTTTTCCGATAAATTTAATTTTTATTTCACTATTTAACGCAATTAGTAAATGGTCATTATACTACAAAAATATGCATTATGGCTAAGCCTATTTTCTATTATGTAATGTCTATTATTTAAAATATTGATATATATTTTAAATATTTTATTGTTCTTAATTTATTATTAAATATTTTGTTATTTTTTTAAATATATTTTTTGCCGTGTAAATGGGCATAATAATAATAATTATTTTTTTCTATATTCTTTAATTCATATTTTCAGGTAAAACTCCACAAATGAGATACTTTTATATGATCGCTTTTTTTTATAACCAAGCCAGAGATGCAAAGAATGTTCAACCAATTGTCAGAATGATTTTATGCTGATTGTTAAGTTTATATTCTTAGCACACTTGGTCCCATTTTTTGGTAGACTCGGTATTAAGGAACAAGTTGATAAAAATATCAGTCAAACCAGTTATCTTTAACGTTTAAAAACACATTCTTATATAATAATTATAGTACATTTTTAATGGCACTTCATTGAACCACATTTGAGGTAGGCCTACATTTCACGTCATAGCAATAGTGTAAACAGGCTTAAAGTAATAAGAATTGTTGAACCTTTTAGGGAATACAGGGATCTAACACCATAGAGATTAAAGTTGTTTCTGATTTAATGCTTTGTTAAGCCACATTACGAGTTTGGTGACTTTTTGCTGTGGTGAAGGGCAGCTCTCGCATGTATCAGCAGGCCTGAAGCCTTTCATATTACACTGAAACACAGTTACCTTACCATTTTCATTTTGTTTTGTGTTTTTTTGCATTCAGGAGAAGAATTTTATTGTTGACTACTATTTTGAAAAGTGTTCTGTGGTATTGTGTTTGAGAGTGGAAGTGAATGAGTAAACAAGATGGATGAAGTTTGTTATTCCTGTCTCTTGTGTTTCTTTGCTTACTAACTCCTGACAGATACCACATAGTTGTACTGGATGGTACATTTATCTATTGTTTTGACTATTGTTATGGGACAATCTCATGTTTTTATGTTATTTAACCAGGTTTTTCTCCAGCTGTCACTGTTATGTTGCAAGTGTTTGCTTGAGTTTCAATGTAAAGACTATAGTGCATGTAAATTTCTAATACCATGTAATTAGAGCTCCCAACATGGTATTCTGAGTTTGTAATTAGCAGTTCGGTACATGTAGCTTTCTAATAATAACAAAATAACATATAGTTAGCATACGCATGGTGGTGGATTTGACCAAACTATGATATAAATGTGGGGGTTTAAATATTCAGCCAACCAAAATATGACAATGCAAAAGATGGAAGCTCTCTTGATGATCTGTATCGATTATGTAGATACAAGAATACACTTACATCTGCCCTGTTTTTATAAAAATATATTTTAGAATAAATTTGAGCTCTGGTATTGTAAATTTCTTTACAGGGCCTTTTTGTTCTGTCAGAATCATTTGTTTCAGAATTATGCACACACACACACACACACACACACACACACACTCACTCACAAGATGAAATCCTTTTTATCTGTCTGTGTGGCTTGTCGCTGTTCCATGCCCACCCTCAGGCCTCACGCTTGTGTTTGGAGGTAAAGAGGAAAGAGGATGCTGTCCATTAAGCAGATACACTCCCACTGACACCGCTTCTCTCCCTAGGCCAAGTTCTGTGAGCTCAATAAGAGATGTGGGTGTGTGCGTGTGCTGTGTGTATGTCTGTTATTATAAACGGCTCAGGATGCTAATATAGCACAGGACAAAGGGTCAGGATAGCTGACCAAGCCAGTCTGCAGTGCCATATTTCAGTGCTATATTGTGTCTGGCCTCTCTGTCTGTTTGTAAAACACCTTATAGCCACTATCATCCAAGTTGCCATTCATATTGTGTTATTCAAAACAGATCTGACATATTTATGTTTGTTTTTTGCACTCTCATGTTCAGGACAGATGTTTCGAGGAATAAAAACTGGAAATCTATTCATTGTTTGAGTCTCACATAGCCATGGCAGATGGCTTTGCAAACTATTAGACACAGGCACTAGTAGTATGCCAAGGCTCAGAGCTGGATTTTGGCTTAATAGTGAATGATTGTGCTGGAATAGTGGCTGAATTGGGCTCTGTGTGTTGTTATTGGTCATGTACAGTATACTACTTCCAAGTGTTGGGCTTTAAGTCCAGAGTGATTGTGTTGTTTAGGCACTAATGCTTTAGTAGTCTCAGAATGGTGCCAGAGTGACCAAGCAGTCTGTTTGGGCTTTGCTGATGCATGAAACTATCAGACAGCAGCCTGAACAAGAGTTTCAGTCCACAATTTGCTGCACAGCAGATTTAGCTCTTTTAGACCTGGCAGTGCAGTCAAGAAAAACACAATTAAAGTGTTTAAGGTCTTAAATCCAAAGACTCAAGTGTGATAGAGACTGGGAAAGTTTTCATACTACAAATGTGTGCTCCAGAAACCTGAACATACAGCCCTCTTTTGTCCACAGAGAGCTGTAGATAACTCTGACACGACCTCCTGCAGGTTAGTCCCCACTGTGCACAAAGCAAACCTTCCTCCAGCCTTATAAAACCCCTATGATTCTGGGTTCTGTTGTGAAAGCACCATGAACTAGCAGTGACTGACCTTCATTTGTCTCCATCTGCAGAAAAATGTTGTTAATAAAGGCAAGCACCCCCTCCACTTCACGTCAAAACATGTGTAAACATGTTCATTAACAGCATGCTTACCATGTTGTGTTTAATAGTGTTTTTTGATGAGCGTAGGAGGGGGTGGTAATGAGGTCAGTAATAGTGTGTGTCACTGACTTTGATTCGAGGCTGACTGACACACTGACCCAGATGATAGGGCAAGATCGCCTTGCTTGAGCGTCTAGCTTTGAGCGAAAGGTGGGGAGTGTTATTAAGTTTGACAGTGTTGTGACTTCCCTCAGCTTTGTGCTGCTATGAGTTGAATTTTGGCAATCTATGCTGAGTTGAATGCGGACAGCAGGTTGTTATTTTGAAGATAGTACCAAATATTACTTTCCTTTAACGTCATTAGGATCCTGCGTAAAATTGAACATGAGCTGAGAAAGTGTCCTCTGCATTTCATCATATTCCTTCTTACAGCACTTATTTTCTATCATGTATTTGATTTTTATTTCTTTTGATTTTTGTGATCACTCACGCTTGGTTGCCACTTTTCGCCATCATCAATGCGTTTGTTCTTTTTATTTTATGTTGGTAGTCTTTTGGAGGTCACATGACTTGAATGTGACTGAAATGTGGATATTATAATCTAATATTGGTTACATTTAGATTTTAGGATCAGTCACCTTGTCTGATTAAAGGCACAATATGTAATTTTAAAAAAATATTAAAATATCCAAAAACTGACCTGTATGAGTAGTATTTCAGCACTTGCGAGTATTTTGGTAAAAAGAAATGTCCTTGTTTCTTTATATCCCTTGGGACTCGAATGTGCCACTGATATCTGTCATCATCCATAAACATTATTTCCCCATAAACTTTATTAGAACCATTAGCATGACGACAAGTTCCGTGTTTCCATGTTCATTCACTGCGTCATCAATCTACGCCTTTATTGATTGAAGAGTTTAGCGACCCAGAGCGGCGAAAAAAATACATATTGTGCCTTTAACAGAAGTGGTTGTTCCTTCTTGTAAGTATTACGTAAAATAATTATGGGTATCATTGTATTTTACATTGTCCTTGTTACTCATGTTACATGTAGTTACAATAGTAATTACTATAAATTGTTCATAATTACATGCAACTAACCCCTAATCACATCCTAATCCTAACCATAATCCTATAGTAAGTACATGTGGTTAATTCTTATTACTCAGTTCTTAAATATATAATTACACTGTAACACGGACAACTTAAAATAAAGTTTAACCTAATTTTGTATATTTGTGTAATTGTGTAATTGTAATTGTGTAATTAAACAAAATTTTTTAACAGTTATGTCGCCCACCTCTATAGGGCTGGGACAATAAATCGTTGAATCATGAATCAAGAAATGATTCTGGATCACTCCTGAGATTTTCCGAATGCACCGCAATTCTCTCTTGATGTGATTCTGACCTTAGTTTTTAACAGCAGATGGCACTTCATGCTTTACAAATACCTGCTTGCTTCCAATTCCTTACAAACACCACTTAAACCTAAAATAATCGTTCATAAAGGTCGAAAAGGTTGATACAAATTACAAGGGTGTAATTTGCACAAGCGCTTTCTTCTTTGTGTGCATTTGAGTTTGCTGTTAAAAACTAGCCTAGACCGCCACTTACTGTTAAAAACTAAGCTCAGAATCGATTCAAGAGAGAATCACGATGCATTCGGAAAATCTCACAAATGATCTACGAATCGAGATGAATAGATTTATTGTCCTAGTAGTACAACTCTATAGATATCAGCATTAGGACTGAGGACATCAAATTCACAATTTTTTTTAATAACAACTATGTTTCTTCAGCAGTTAATTTATTGAAATGTAAAAATTTAAAAGGTGGTTGTCATAACTTGTTTTCATGAATAAATAAATTAAATATTGAAGAACAGGTTGGGTAAAAATAAAATGTTCAATATAGTGCATATAGTTAGGGCAAGAAATATGCTGCTGCACCGGTTGAACTAAGGCGGCTACAGCGATCTGTCATGCCACATTAAGCCAAAATGCTGGTATTTAGTTTTTTAATTCATAATTAAATTGACAGAATTGGAAAGATGAGACCTTGTTTCATATAAAGATTAACAAAGCACAAAGCTTATTGCGATTATTGAATGGCGGACAGTGAGGTATGGTACAAATAATGTTTAGTGAAGTTTGATTAAATGGATCATAGATCAATTTTCCAGATTTAGGGTTTTTCAATCAGTGGCTTTTTCATGTGCAGATCTTGTTTGCGAGTTGTTCTAGGTTGGAAGTTGTTTGTAATAATAAATTCTCATGTGTCTCTAAACTGCTCTGATGCCAGCACGGTTGAGCCTTTATCTAGAACGTCATGTTCTAAGCCTTAATGTTCTCTCCGTCACTGAGAAGACAACTGTCCCTCTTTTCTGTTTAAGAGATGCTGCATAGAGCCAAATGACTCTGACAGTCCTTTTCAGGTCACCAACTCTGTTACCTTTATTAAAGCTAGAAACAGATGCTCTTTGATTGCCTTCTCAATGTTCATGGACTTTAAAGATGTCCCTTGTGCAAAAAAACAACAAAAAACATGCCATTTGAATTGATAGATGGGCAGCAAAAGTGCTGATAATTTCAACTTCAAAAATGTAACTTCTGGTGAAGGCTAATGCTTTGGCAATGGGCAGAGGACACAATGTGCTTCCCATCCTTAACTTCCTCTGCTCAACTGATGCTGCCCAGTGAGGTATTGAGATCATGATGTAGGCAGACAGTCCTCTTCTTTCTCTTCTGCAGACTGCAGGTGCTGCCTAGTACTCATTCTTACAAAATACAGCATTGACCCATGCTGAAAAACACATTCATCAGCCTGGTCACAGTCAGGGTTTATGTGGATGGCCAAATCATGAAAACTGTTCTTAGAAAATTTCTTAGAGTTTCAAAGTTGTAACAGTTTTAACACATTGGCTTTGTTTACATGAATATTGCCGCCAATCAAAATAAGAAAATTAAAATATTCCATGGCATAAAAGACCATTTACACTTTCAAAAAAGCTTATGTCAGAACAGCGTGCAAACAAAAAGTTTAACTGTCAAAACGGATGCAAATAATAGGCTAACTTTAGTGATGGTTAAGAACGTAACTCCACCGCTGCATTGCTAAACGTGATGTGAATATGCGTGGTTATGGATGTGAATATTCGTTGAATATATGTTCTGACGGGGGTGCTGTGCCAGAACTGCTGTTGTAATATACTACAATCTCTCTTCAAAAGCAGATCACTGACTCATTTTAATCGGTTGTGATGTAAAATTATGATTATGCACACCCCTAGATTAAAATATAGTGTGTGTATAGTACAGTATAGTGTAGTTAAAACTACAGTACTCTGCATATTGTACTGCGATTATTGTTAATTATAAGCATAAACACATTAACAATTGTGGTGTTTACAGATCGCTTAATTGTTTGTGAGCATGTACATGTATCCACTTATGTTTAAAATGTCTTCACACATAGTTTGCAGTGTAACCAATTATTTATACATCTTTGTAATTGTTTTCCTGCTCTCATAACATTTTACTATATTTATTTTTTGCTGTTGCTTTGCTTTAATTGGCCTAAGAAAGACATTATGATCTGTATTGTGAACTTGGCCTTCACGTCCCTCTATTTGATTGTAATAATCTCCAACTGGTTAGACAAAGCTATTGCTATTATATTATTAAAGAGACATTATAGCTCACCTGTGAGGCCTGTAGTCTCTCTCTGGGTCTGTCTTGCTTGTAGGCTCATCTCCTCTCTCACAGGCTCATTCTCTCACCCTGTCAATCACTGCTGTGTCTACTGCCCCTGAAACTGCTCTCTGATAGATCCCAGCCCTTATCTCGCTTTGGATGCTACACATGACATTTGCCTTATTGACTCTACACAGATGGGCCAAACTGACCCACTGGAGTTGCTGAGGCAGACACTACCATTTTCAGCTTTTATAAATGCCTTTTCCTTTTTTCCCTTTTCCTCTTTCATGGTGGGCCTTTTGAACAGAAGTCATTTCCTGCTGCTTTGCCAAGATACACAGCAGCCTGGGCCTGCAGCTCAAAACGCCAGGCTTAAATTTAACTATATTTCCTAGGTAACCACTCAGCACTATTTTAGTCCAGTGGTGAGTCAGAGGCGAAGTGCATATAGTAGTCTCTGACCTGAAGTGGTGCTTGCTTTGATCAGATATCTCACAATGACAAACCAATGTGAAACGTGTCAACTGTAGGGCATCTATAATGGGAATGGTTCTTTAAGAGGGTAACACTTGATGTTCGCACATTACTAGGAAAGTGAAACCGCTGTGGTCTTTGTCCTGTATGTGTGAATCATATTGTAACAGTTACAACTGCTTTGTGACTATGACAAGAGGAAGCACAATAATTCTGTGCCCTTTGGCCAGCCACAGGCCAGAGGAACTTACCAATGTCACGATGTATTGTCTACTATTTAGCCAATATGATGTGAATCAAATTTATACTACTCTTAAAAAGTTTGGGTCGGTAATATTTATAAAATGTTTTTGAAATAAATTTTATTTGATCATAAATACAATAAAAAAACTGTCATTCCTCTGATGGCAAAGAATTTTCCACATTCATTACTCTAGTCTTCGTTGTCACATGATCCTTTAGAAATCATTCTTATTATGCTGATTTGTTGTTCAAGAAACATTTCTTATTATCAATCATAAAGGACAGAAGATATTGCAGGGTGTGTATAATTATTGTTAGATTTGTTTATTGTGATTATTAATATTCTTTAAATGCACAATATGTAAGTTTTGTCACTAGAGGTCGCTTATTCAAAACAATAATATAGGCGTAGCTTGACGAGGCTGTGAATGAGCGTGGAATCATGGGAGTTGTCATCTTCACCTCCACAGCTGATGGGAAGCCATCCAACGGGATTCAGGCAGAAATCATGTTCATGGATGCGCTAATGTATTAAAGTTTTATTAATGTTATTGTGATGTGAAGCAGGGCTGGGCCTTGAACATGGTAAAATCATTGTTATGCACAACCTCTTGTAGTTGATTTCTTTGAGAGATCTTGGTTTACTCATAATTATAGAGGCAGTCATGTAGCTTGAATAAAAGCTTTTGGGCACTGGCATAATCTCAAATTACCAGTGTCTTTTGTACGTTAGCCACCACCAATCCCATATGGAGGAGATCCCATCATTTCCCATTACTCGTTTCTCTCTCCCATCTGTCCTTCTGTCTGTCTTTCTCCTTTATTTCTCTCCATTCATCCTCTTTTCCTCTCTTCAGACCACCTGTCTCACAGTCCCATTTCTTCCACCCTCCATTCCATTTTCTTCATGCCTGTACCTTCCTAAGTTTCTTGATCATGTGATGTGCGTTTGGTCTGGACCCCAGCCCCATCCATCTCTATCAATTTTGCGTGGTGTAAGCACACTTTGCTAGCACTTAAACTGATCGTAGTTATTTCATAGGCTGTTGAACACCAGATGATACAGAAGATGCACATTCAAATTTCTTTTTTGCATCATAAAAGCAGGCTGTGCAGTTTTCACCACACTGTATCTGTTAATGTACAGTGTTGTGTGCTTATAGCAAGTTTCTTTGGTTTGATTGGCTGCCTGAAAGTATTATTTGCTCATCTTTCAAATATTATGGAGGCTTAAAATTCCTGAAATTGCTTCCAAACAGATTACTCTACTTTGAAGTTTGTAGGTTTATATCGCAGTGAATTTCTTTTCCTCCCCTGTGTCCTCTTTTCAAGGAGAGCTTGCTCAGACTTCATGATAATTGTGAAGTACTGATGCCATGTGATGATAAACAGCTCCATCTGACAATGAAGAATGTGACTTCAGTTTAGTAAAGGGCTGAATAATATATTCAGTCGGGTAGGGAATGCTTCCATGTACTCTGAAAGTCAGATAAAGGATGTTTGATCTGACTTTAAGTTGTGTTATATATTGTGTATTTTGTCTGAGTGTGTCAGAATACTTGTTACTTGCGTAGTTTCCCTTGGTTATTTTACTAAAAAATAACCTCACAAAAAAATTCTGTAAATATTTGTACAGTAATTGTGAATACCCTTATTGACTTGTACTCTTTAGGGGACATCGCTTAGCTTTTTTTTGTTTGTTCTGAATGACTTTACATTTGTATATCTCTCTGTCGGCGCAACCATCTGACTGCTTTGATCACTCTGGGTTTTTTGTTACACAATCATGTTATTTTTAGGTTGTTTAGACGGATTCGCAGGCTGTTAACCCAAGCAAACTTGAGCAGTGCATTATGGGAAAATTGATGTATTGTATTGCAACACTTGTGTGTATTGATGTAAATACAGTATATTATAAATGTTGAACCACAAATGTGTTTTTCTGATTTAATATCTGTGATGTTTCCTACATTCACTTGTTGAATAGTGCATTGTGGGAAGTGTTGTATCACTTTTGTACCTTCCACTGTTGTGTAATTAAGGTGTAAATCTTCAGATTGTAGGTTTCCATAGCTTCCACAAAATTTAAAATTCACACTTGATGTGAGAGGTAATCTCTTACTTTTGAAGAGAATTTTTAGCTTCAATAAAATCACATCACTGACTGACCACTAGGGGTGTAACGCTTCAAATTACTCGCGGTTTGGATTGTATCACGGTTTTAGTGTCACGGTTTGAGTATGGTTCGGTATGTGCTACGTTCACGAAAGAAAAGGACTACTTGTCAAATACAAATAAAGAAAATTAGAACTTATAATCAAACTATTAAGGGTTAGCACAAATAAATACAATAGAGCAAAGATACAAATAAAATAAACAGTGCTTTTCAGGTTTTTCAATTAGGGCTAGTTTTCAGGTACAGAAATTAAATAATCAAATGTAAAATAACACTGCATATAATCTTCACTGTCAAAGATTTATCCTTATTAAAGTTATTCAGACAAGAGCAGTGAGTGATTTCTTTGTATTTTATTGTTTGATTTACATTAAAAACACTGATGGCAGCAAGAATATTGGGCTGCTGTCACTTTAAAACAATGCAAGGATTCAATACTGATACTGTACACATGCATTGTCTTTCTCAAATGTTTACATTCATGTCACTATGTTTGGGCACGTTCACAATATTTAATTTTTAATTTAAATTTAATATTTAAATTGGCAAGGCTTAAAAACACGCAAATGTTAAACTTTTGTGATGATGCAGCACTGGCCTGATCGGGTTCTGTCAGTCCTGTCAACTGTCCCAAGCGTCTTTCATGCTGGCCCCAGGAGATCGGTCAGTTCTTATTGTTGAGCCCTGCTCAGCGCTTTCATTATTGTTTTGTACTTGTCCGAATTAGTACTGAATGCCTCTTTAAACACAGAAGGCAATGTGCTCTGTTTTGTTCTCATCTGCGCTCATGCGCTATCAACACCGGGGCTTCTGTAGAGCATGCAGTACTCGCATCCAACAAAGTTTATAAATAATGACCGTTCATCCACTTTTTTTTTTTTTTGACCATCGCTGTTGTAATGTATTGGGAAGCCAGAATATTCCTAGACATGAGATTTATATGATGCACTCAGCGGCTCTATCAGCATGTCTCCTTTGCTTACCATGATGAACTGTTGAACTATCATCTAACTCCTAGTTTTTTTTCCAACACACAATATTATGCCTCACCAGATTTAATAGTATGGTTAGATTTTTTACAGAGAACCGTTACACCCCTACTGCTCAGCGTACATAAATCAGTCATCATGGTCAGAAGTTTGGAGATGCAATGAATATTTATAGATGGAAGGTCAGAAATTTGTAATCATATCTTCATTCTGATAACCTTGAGGTGTTTTCGTGTCGAGTGTTACTCTAGTTTTGTCTGTTTTGCGTTTTGCTGTGTTGCAGCTATTGAAGTTTCAGTACATTTAGGCTTTTGTTTTTGACAGACAACTCCAGTCTGAGCAGATTGTAATGGTTAGATCAAAAGAGTTATGGCTGATCATGTGTAGCCGATCCCATTCGGCGACCACACTAACTCCAGCAGAGCTGATAAAGGAGGATCCTTGCAAGACCCCAGATAGCAACAGCAAATTTAGTTGTTTAATGTGAAAATTGCCAGGCTGTTTTCACATAAAAAGAAAGACTGTAGCAGACATTGTCTATCTCACTCAATCAGCACCTTTGCTAACACTTCCTAAAACAGTTCTTTAAATAAGTACTGAAACTCCAGGCTTTCCTAAGTGCCCTAACAGAACTGTTTTGCAGTCTCCTTTTATCCTTTCCACTTTGTTATTATTAATATGGCTTATTTATATTTATATTTATCTATTTATTGTGAAAGTGCCCGCAGAAATAAATTTAGATCCTCTTATGGGGAGAGCGGACTGAAATTATTTGGCACTGATCCCTTGGGCACTTGCTTCCTGTCTGGAATAGTGATTCTTCTGGGAAAATGGTCTGTAATCTC
Organism: Zacco platypus; assembly: GCA_038088235.1. Lineage (NCBI taxonomy): Eukaryota > Metazoa > Chordata > Actinopteri > Cypriniformes > Xenocyprididae > Zacco > Zacco platypus. The sequence continues at coordinate 26,033,597 of CM076081.1, read as the reverse complement.
CTGTCTCTTTTACTATCGCCACAATCAGAGATCAGTTTGAGAGCAGATACTCTATGAATCACTATCAACTGACTGATAAATGTTAATGAAAAAAAAAATTGAGTGGATTTTTGAGTGGATTTTACATGTCACATCGAAATAGGCTGTGGGCAGGAAAGCTTATTCTCTCACCTTAAACTTTGCTCTGTTCTTGAATGATTTGAGTTTGTGCCCAAATTTGTGATTATAATTATTTTTGAAATGTTTTATACATTACATAACTATATAATTTGTGCACCTCTGTAATAAATGGCAGAAGAAGCAAATCGTGTGGATCTTGACTGCTGGTGGCTGCTTTGGTGCTTCAGTGATTAAAAAAAAAGTCACATTTACCTACTATGTTTTTCCATGTAAATATTATTGCAGAAGTACATTTTCTTAATTCATACTGACTGTAAAATGACTTCAGCTGTGAAGTCTGTTGCTACTTTTGTGAACCATATTTTCATGGTGCATAATTAGACTGAGCGGATGGAGTGCTGCTTGCAATCTGCCTGGATGCAAGAAATTCAGAGACAAATAGCTCTGCGACACTCCCCTCTGCCCACAAATCACGCTCACGCTTGGCTAACCTCTTCCTATTATCATTCCTCTAAGTATATTCCTCTTCTTCTCATTCATCTTTCACAAATAATCATTTTTCTCCTCTTCCTCTCCTCCTCTCATCTTTCTTTCTTCTGAGCAGACTGCTTATTGTATAGTTTTACTGTCGATCTCAGTCCCTGCTCCAGAAGTTGCCATACTGCATCTTTCTGTCCTGTTGATGATTTTTTTTTTTTACCTTGTTTATTGTTACTTCTCTCTCAAGATGGACACAAAAGATACAACTGCAGATATGTCTTTCCACAGTTTAGTCAGTAGCAGGGAGGCCTTTTTGCCTGCTCTCTGCTGTCAGCATCTCACAGCAGCAAAAATATGGTTAACCGCTCAGTTGTGCTCATTACCCACACAATGTCACTTCCTATCCTCGAGCAATGCGCTCTGCATTGGGGTATTCTTTTGTCAGTTCTTCAGTTTTTCTTTAAATCACATTCACTGGGAGACTTACTCCTCCTCTACACCTTTTTAGTCTTTTGCACTCTTTCGCTCTAAAAACAAGCACTTCCTTTGTGACCTTACGAAAGAAGGTCTTCATTGTCAGAGGACCTCTGGCTAAAGGGCTTTTGTTATAAAGCATGGTAATGAATCTCATAAATATAAGAGCAAAGATCCCAGTTTACCCTGAGACTTTAACAGAGAGCCTCGCGAGAAATAGACAACTCTAACCTATATTTATATTTTCAGGGATGTCGAAAATAGACTAGTAATCACATTTACCCAAACTCAGGAAGAGAAAGGTGAGGATTACTTGGGTAAAGAAAAGCTTTCCTTAAGTCTTTAAGTGAACGCTTTTGCTGAGTTGTACTCCCCAGGTGTGTTTTTAACACAGAATGTGTTCTTTTGTCTTCCCAAGCTGTTTTTTTGTCTGTTTTGTTTTTGTGTCTGAACAATGAACATGCACAGCCTTCTTTGACCATTGTGATATGTCTTGTGCCATGGGCTTTTCAAAAAGTTGAACTCATCTGGAGACCCCTTCATTCTGCTTGTTTCCCTTGTGCTGTATTTCACTGTTTTTAAATGTATGAATCCATAAACTGTGAACGGCCCCTTAAGGTTTTTTTGGCCACCTTTTGTAAATATGGCAGTGTGCTGAGTTAAACCCAATCAAAGCCTGCAGGGTTTATTGCCTCGACCCAAATGCACACTTATCTGGAGGCAATCGAGTTGTGTTCGAGTCAGTGCTGGCAGGCTTGTGAATGTAGTAATTAAGTGTTTCTCATCTGGAGCTCAGCATGTCTCGACAGGTTGAAAACAGCTTCCCCCTCCTCCTCCACTAGTTTCTCAACCAATCACGGCATATGTGTGTATTTTTGCAACACTTGTGTGGGAATCTTTTTTTTGTTTTTACGTGCTGCTAGGGCTTCATGATTAATTGAAATTACTATGCAGAGCATTATTACTAGAGCAGAGCATAACTTCTGCAGTACTGGTACCCGCTGACTGCTTTAAAATGCCCCTGTAAGTATTTGCGTAAGCGCTCTGAAGACATCAAAGGTTTCTATTTCCAATGTGTTTTTGCAGCATTGAGCAATGTAGCCAATCACAGACATATCTGTGGAGTGTGTGAATGCAATGGCCAATCAGATGTTTTAAAGGGGTAGTTCACCCAGAAATGAAAATTATCCAATGATTTACTCGCTCTCAAGCCATCTTAGGTGTATATGAGGTGTATATCTTCTTTCAGACGAACACAATCCGAGATGTATTTAAAAATATCCTTAGTCCTCTAAGGTTTATAACGGTTGTGAATGGTAGCCCAAATTCTGAGAGTGAGAGTCGTCTAAGCTTACGAAACTCCTACATCCTGCATCACACATCCCATCACGGGTTACTCATATTATTCAAGTCAACTTCCACATTCTGTGTGCAGTCGTCTGCCAGAGGCTAGTTATTTGAATTTAGAAAGTTTTAATTATGGATATTTTTCTTCAAAAGGTCTTTATTAACCCTCTGGAGTCTTATAGATTCATTTTTTGTTTTTTATGGATAGATGCACTTTTGTTTTCAGAATTTGGGCTATACCATTCACAACCATTATAAACCTTGGTGGACTATTTTTAAATATATCTTGGATTGTGTTTGTCTGAAAGAAGGTCTTATACGCCTAGCATGGCTTGAGGGCGAGTAAATCATGGGATAATTTTCATTCTGGGGTGAACTATCCCTTTAAGTTAATCAGATTGTGCGCAACGGCTCTCAAAACGGCAGAGGGGTTTTTTCCATCAAGTGTTTTGCATGCTTAAAGTAAAAGATGTGCTTATGATTATACAGCACTTTAGCTCTGTCTGGTCTCCATATGGAGGGTGTTTTGAGACGTCTCCATCCTCCATCTGTTTAACACAATAGCATGTAGGATGTAAAAGGTCAGACACCAGGGCTTAATTCCCGGACAAGACAGGAAGTGCCGTGACCTCAGTACAATGAGTGTCCTTTGTAGATGTGCAATAAAAAGCTGTTCACACTTAACACAAAGCATTGCTTACTAAATGCAGAAGAAAGTTAAACTGAAGGTAATAGTCTGGTTGTAGACGCCAACTTTCAAACGCTCCCATATTTATCTGTGAAAATGCTCTGTGAAGAGCGTTACTGATGTCTACATGTTTTTGAAGTGTTGATCATTGTAGCCTAACAGACATATCTGATAAGCGCGTGAACACAGTGGCCAATCAGAGGTGTTTACGAATCCTCTCAACAGTTACATTTTTAAAAATTCAGCACCGACTTGGTATCGAAGTCAGTACTTATGACAACACTAAGGGAGACACTTAACTGTTAGCTGGGTTAATGTATGGGCTTTTTCAAAAAATTTTCATGTAATGAAACCCTGTGATTGCATGTTAGAAATCAGAAATGGTGAGAGAACATTATGCATGGTACAGATTTGGTCTTCAAAACAAACTTGGTTCTTCAGCCAACAAAGTTTAAATCCTGTCTGGCTATCCCGCTTCCCATAATGTTTACGCATTAGGTCAGTAGGTGGAAAGGAGGTGGTCTTTTGTGGTTATTCGATCACATGAGTGTCTACACCACAAAGGCTATCCAGTCAAATACGTTTTTGAGTGCCTTTGGAAGTGGTTGAAAGTGGACAAGTTCAAAATGTTTTAGACCCCGTTTACACCTGTTGTCCACTTGTGATCGGATTGATAATAATGCTTCTTGATACCAGGTGTGAACAGGGCCTCAGAGACTATATGTAAACGCAGACTCAATTGAAATTTTTTTCCCCAATGGGATAGGAGATGAGGTCACCACCGCCTCATTTTCCTTTTACCAGCGCACCACACAGGCGAAAACAGACATCCTCGTCTGCATTATAGTATTTACATGTCTCTGTCAAATATTTGCAGTCTCCTCTCCCTCTGCAGATAGAGAGACAATCTGTTTACAAATGGGATTGAGAGCAGGGAAGAGCCAGTGTGCCCCTCATTTCCAAACCACTTACTCCCTCTCTTTCTTTTTCTCTTTCATTGAGACCTAGAAAAACATGGCGTTTAGACATATCAGTCGAGATGGATCTCCTGCAGTCAGTGGCTTCAGGCTTTATTAACCAGCGGATGAACAGGCATAGGGCTGTCTTTGGGTTCACTAGTCACAGAAAAACAGGGTGAGGTATGTCAGCACTGGTGCTTTAATATAGGAAGTTTGCATTTGAACTATGGTGTGAAGTTTAAGTAGTCATTTTAATTACTGTAGTTTTTGGCCAGCCCCATTATGTGTGGATGTCACTACAGTATTGTTTGTCTGCCTTCTTAAAATAGGCAAAAAATACCTTAGACTTCTTAAATCCAGTGCAAGTCCAAGATGTGTAGCTTCAAGATGTCTTAAACATAAATTATAATTGGAAAACAATTGTAATATAATGTTGTGAATTATGTTTAATTCCCTGTTTTTTATATAGATTCAAGTTGTAATATTACATTCATGTTGCGTAAATATCGGATTAATCTCATTTTAATCACTCCCAGAACAATTTAGCATTGTGATGGCACGTTTTGCACTGGCAAGCATACTCGCATTGTAGAAATTTATTTTACAGTAGTACTTACTCATCTTGGCTTCGGCTCAGTATTATGCAATAGTGCATATTTAAAAGGAGGCTAACTTCATTTTAATAGACTAGTATTGGCATGAGGGCAGTGTGAAATGTGCTTGGGTCAGTATTTAATACTTTCAGCGACATTAACACCATGATAACAGGCCTGCTCAGCAGTTCAGATCAGAAAAGAAGCTCCTCTCCTGGTGGCAAAGTGATGACTGTTCCACAATGTGTGCTCCATCTTTGGCTAATCATTTTTCTTTGCTGCATTTTTCCCACATGAAGCAATAATGCAGAATCTGCTTTATCCTCTATAATCAATTGATTTTTTTGAGTGTCTTGGACACACCACTGACCTGGTTTTTTACACACACACACACACACACACACACACACACACACACACACACACACACACACACACAATATATTAAAATAATAAATGGCGAAAGAATAACACATAAGACACAAACAATATGTAAACATTGTAAGAAAACTATACTGTACACCTCGGCAAAGGTTGTACAGACTCTTAGGGGCCGTTCACATATCGCGCGCATTTTCGTTTGCGCAAAATGGAAGCGACGTGGTGCGACCATTTTTATTATCGATTTTATCAAATAGTTGTTGCAACCCTATTTACCACAATACAAGCACTGAAAAACTGCATCTTTCCAAATGAAGAAAAGCTTTTAAAGTGGGGCTGCACGATTTATCGCATGGTATGACGCGTTTTTTCCTGGCGCGCATGTGCCGCGGCGAGATGAGAACATCTCAACTTTTCAGAATGCCGCAAGCACACCGCAGGTCATGTGACAAGAACCAACCGATCATCTTCGACCTTCATGGAAATCTCAGCCGAACAGCTGATGATAGCTGTATAGGGGGGTTGTTATATCTCATCTCCATAAATATATCTAGTAGTAAAGCTAAAGCAAGGGCTAAAAATCAATTTATCCCTGAAACTTCCTTATGGTCGTGCACAGTTCATGGTTGCATAGCAACGACAGACGCTACAGAAGCGCGAGCTCCCGAACGCTTGCAAAAGAAGGAGGAAGCGACGCGGCTGCGCTTTACACGCTTTTTTAGGCGCGATATGTGAACGGCCCCTAAAGAGGCAGAAAGCATCGCTATTACTGCTAACGGTTGGAGTTCTCGGTGTACGCAGAGCTATATAACAGTTACAGCCACACAATCAATAGTGACTGGGAAATGGTCAACTTTGTACTGCAGTTAAAGTGACACTTAAAGTGTTATTTGAATTTTTTATTTATATGTTTAATTTATTTATACTGTTTAATTTATGTTCAATCTGTAGAAAGAAGTTCAGTGAGATTTCTCATGTGAAATTATACAGGGCAGAAAACAATTGGTTGATTTTGTGGCAAAACATTTAGCAGTGTTTGCATGTTGTTTTACTACAAATAATTAATTAAAATACAAGTAAAATGACATGCATTACAAGTTGATTTCAAAATGCACCAAAAAAAAACATTTTTGCATTTTATGTTGAATAAAAGACTATTTTCCCTTCATACATTTCATTATTGAGGATTTCTTAAAAATACTATAAAAATCTCGTCTCGTGAACCCAATCTCGTGTCTCGTCTCGTCTCGTCTCGTGGGATAGGGGTCTCGTCACACCCCATTAACTAATGAACCTTATTGTAAAGTGTTACCGTTTTTATTAATATTTTAAATGGAGTTTTTATTTTTATTGTACTTTTCAGTAATTTTATGCATTTTGTCATTGTTATTGTTATTAATTCTAAATAGTTTTCATAATTTTAAAACTTATATTAGTTTTGCCATTATATTTTTCTTTGTCCTCAACTTCAACATATTTTGCTGGACAGTCTGATTTTACTAGGCAATGGTTTTATTCAGAAATTTCATTTATCAGTTTCATGGATGTTTTTAGAAAGTTATCACATTGTAGATTTTCTATTAAATATTTGAACAAAGTATTTTATATAGTTCATATGATTTATATTATATTATTTTCCATCCACCAATCCATTTTTCGCCACTTATCCTTGGACCGGTCGTTCCGGCAGCAGACTAAGCTAAGTAGCCCACACATCCTTTTCCTTGGCCAATTCCTGCAGCTCCTCCGGATTACTTTGGATATTTATTTATTTTGCTATTTAATATAGCTTTGATATTGATAAGGCGTTTAAAAATGTCTTATGCAAATGGACAAACAAGCATAACCTTAGTCTGAACCCAAGTCTTCAAGTATTACTTGCCTTATAATTACCATATGTCTTTGTTTTCCTGTATGGTTCCAGCATAAACATATGAAATGAATAGAATAAAAACATTAATATTTGATATGCATTGTTTGACGCCTCACAATCAGCAGGAATTTAAATCACTAAACTGCTGAGCATTATACCAGGGTCAGGGAGCGTTTCATTGCTGTAATGTGGATTCTCTTTACATGAAGGATACATCCTTGACTTGTTTATTTATGAAGACAAACACTTCTCTGTACTTCTAGAGAGTCAAACAGGTGGTGATGTGTGTGTTTTGGTTGTTTAGAGTGAAGGAGGTTTGAGGCACACTGGGGCTGCTTTTGAATGACTGATGTTTTGTTTACTCAAATGTTACAGATTCCTCACCATTTCATTTGCATTGCTAAACACAACAGGCTACACGTCCCCCGTCTCCCACTGGGCTCTTTGTGTGTGTGTGTGTGTGTGTGTGTGTGTGTGTTTGTATGCCAGTGTCGCACCACTGCCTGAAATTCATGATGTGGATTCTGCTTATCAGTGGTAATTTAACCTCTGTCGTCCTTACCTGACTTTGTAGAGCGAGCTGCATTATTACCTACAGCTTGCTGTGTCCCCTTTGACTTCTGAATGGGATTGTCTGAAAACAATGTGAAATACTACCTTGCCTTGATCAGATGAGTTACACATGATGCTCTGGGTTGCCGGTGGAGATTCAGGTCACATCAATCATACAATACTGTTAAAAGTTTGGGAACGCATTAAGTTGATCAAAAGTGACAGAAAATATTTCTATTGCAAATAAATGCTCTTCTTTTGAAATTTATATTCATCATAAAAATCACTGTTACCACAAAATATTAAGCAGTACTACTGTTTTCAACATGGATAATAATTACATTTTATAAATATTAATATAATTAATATAATATATTAATATAAATATTTCTTGTGCACCAGATTAGCATGTTAGAATGATTTCTGGAGGTTCATGTGACACTGAAGACTGGAGTAATTATGCTGAAAATCCAGCTTTTTCATCACAGGAATAAATTTAATTTTAAAATGTTAAAATAGAGTACAGTTATTCTAAATGGAAATAATATACAGTATTACTGTGTAAAATATTACTAGTATAACAGCTTGATCAAACTAAGTTTGTTGATCTGTTAATGTCAGGGATAATAAAATGCATGTGGATGTTCCTCATAGGCAGTTTGTTTAGGCATTTTCTTGGATATTCACTGAGATTACTGCGGATTTGTGTCTACTATGAATGTAAAAAAGAGATGAGAGTTTGTAGGAGGTGTTTGGTTGTTTGTGGATGATGTGCATGTCCAGAGATGTGGAGACCTTTCCTCAAGCTTGCAAGCAGATGTTGTCACGGTGCCTTCGCACAGTCTGATTGGCTGTTAGGCACCTGTCAGAGCACATCAGAGTGGTGTGAACAAAGCTAAACGTAAAGTAAATGACACCTGCCTGTCACCAACTGAGGTGCTAGTGCAGCCGCAATTAGCACAGCTAACTTTACCTCACTGTGCTGCCTGTCTGTAGCTCCCCTTTATAGCACACAGGTTGGTACAATATGTGTAATGTGTGCTGAATATTTCAATGCGTGTTGTAAATATTTGATGAATCTTGTCAGAGTGATAATTGGGCCTTCGTTGAGGGGTTCCTTTTCATTTTGAAAGATTATGAACATGACTTTTTGAGATTTGATGGTTTTCCAGAGTTCCCAGCACAGTGCCCAGATGTCTGTTGTCATTGTTGGATGAAAAATAAAGTTACTGTAACTGTCCTTATCGTAAGTATATTAACCACTAGAGCTGCAACAAACGATTATTTTCATAATCGATTAGTTGGACGATTATGTCTTCGATGAAAAGACCAATTTTCTTTTTCTTTTTTATTTTATTGACAAAACACAATAAAATGCTCAATTTTGCTGCCCATCAAACAAATGATGTTTTATTAACAAAGGTCGGGAGGAAGACATTCAAATGATCTAACTAATCATCACATCACTGTTCTGCAGGAACACACACGTTACTGTCATTTCTTTATCCTGTAAATGTAAGAAACGTCATTTATATCCAGTTCCACGTCGTTTGATGCAACCATTTTTATTACTGATTTTATCAAATAGTTGTTGCAACCTTATTTACCACAATACAAGCACAGAAAAACTGCATCTTTCCAAATGAAGAAAAGCTTTTAAAGTGGGGCTGCACGATTTATCGCATGGTACGAAAAATAACATTGAACTTAAAAGCGATTATCTCTTAAACGCGATTCTTGACCCATGAAGTATGGCTCCAAATGCTAATCCATCTGAAAGCACTGCGAGTTTGAGTTTACCTTATGTACATTTAAAAAAGCAAACGCGTGAAAACTCTTTTCAGACATGAGAAGCATTTATTGACATCTGCAACAAAAGACAACATTTAATAACATGTTTTTACTCCAAACGCACTTCATTACGACAGTTGAGGATCCTTCTGTGAGATGATGTGGCTTCTTGCACAGAATAAGGCAGTTGTGTTTTTATTAGTCATGTTTATTCAATCAAAGCATTTCAATCCTTTTATTCAGCTAAAGCGACTTGTGTTATCTACTTGCAACAGCGTCCAAGGCTTTCAGATATAGAAGCATTTACCTCTGATCACAGAGCCGTACAGCTCTGACAAGCTGCGCATAAATAAACACAGCCTTTGCCAAATCGTGTGCGATTTAATCGCGATAAATCGTGAAGCCCTAATTTAAAGATCTAAATATGAATGTTTTCATGATGGAACAATTATTTTCTCAAGACTTTGCCTCAAATGCTTAAAAATGAAAATAGCTTTAAACATTTATCTGCTAAATGCTGAAATAATACTGCAAATTGTTGGGAAGTGGCTAAGACAAATTAAGTCACTATAGAACACCGATTTATTTTTTATCTTCTTTCAGAAAATGGTCTTGTAAATCAGTATAATTTATGTGTATTTGCATATACAGGGAGTGCAGAATTATTAGGCAAGTTGTATTTTTGAGGATTAATTTTATTATTGAACAACAACCATGTTCTCAATGAACACAAAAAACTCATTAATATCAAAGCTGAATATTTTTGGAAGTTTTAGTTTTTAGTTTTTAGTTTTAGCTATTTTAGGGGGATATCTGTGTGTGCAGGTGACTATTACTGTGCATAATTATTAGGCACCTTAACAAAAAACAAATTTATACCCATTTCAATAATTTATTTTTACCAGTGAAACCAATATAACATCTCAACATTCACAAATATACATTTCTGACATTCAAAAACCAAACAAAAACAAATCAGTGACCAATATAGCCACCTTTCTTTGCAAGGACACTCAAAAGCCTGCCATCCATGGATTCTGTCAGTGTTTTGATCTGTTCACCATCAACATTGCGTGCAGCAGCAACCACAGCCTCCCAGACACTGTTCAGAGAGGTGTACTGTTTTCCCTCCTTGTAAATCACACATTTGATGATGGACCACAGGTTCAGATCAGGTGAACAAGGAGGCCATATCATTAGATTTTCTTCTTTTATACCCTTTCTTGCCAGCCACGCTGTGGAGTACTTGGACGCGTGTGATGGAGCATTGTCCTGCATGAAAATCATGTTTTTCTTGAAGGATGTAGACTTCTTCCTGTACCACTGCTTGAAGAAGGTGTCTTCCAGAAACTGGCAGTAGGACTGGGAGTTGAGCTTGACTCCATCCTCAACCCGAAAAGGCCCCACAAGCTCATCTTTGATGATACCAGCCCAAACCAGTACTCCACCTCCACCTTGCTGGCGTCTGAGTCGGACTGGAGCTCTCTGCCCTTTACCAATCCAGCCACGGGCCCATCCATCTGGCCCATCAAGACTCACTCTCATTTCATCAGTCCATAAAACCTTAGAAAAATCAGTCTTGAGATATTTCTTGGCCCAGTCTTGACGTTTCAGCTTGTGTGTCTTGTTCAGTGGTGGTCGACTGTCTGCCTTTCTTACCTTGGCCATGTCTCTGAGTATTGCACACCTTGTGCTTTTGGGCACTACAGTGATGTTGCAGCTCTGAAATATGGCCAAACTGGTGGCAAGTGGCATCTTGGCAGCTGCACGCTTGACTTTTCTCAGTTCACGGGCAGTTATTTTGCGCCTTGGTTTTTCCACACGCTTCTTGCGACCCTGTTGACTATTTTGAATGAAACGATTGATTGTTCGATGATCACGCTTCAGAAGCTTGGCTATTTTAAGACTTCTGCATCCCTCTGCAATATATCTCACTATTTTTGACTTTTCTGAGCCTGTCAAGTCCTTCTTTTGACCCATTTTGCCAAAGGAAAGGAAGTTGCCTAATAATTATGCACACCTGATATAGGGTGTTGATGTCATTAGACCACACCCCTTCTCATTACAGAGATGCACATCACCTAATATGCTTAATTGGTAGTAGGCTTTCCAGCCTATACAGCTTGGAGTAAGACAACATGCATAACGAGGATGATGTGGTCAAAATACTCATTTGCCTAATAATTCTGCACTCCCTGTACGTGTGCACAGGCACATTCATTCTTCTCAGAGGGCACCATGTGTTTGGCTGGCATGTTGTGGTTATCAGTCTGAATGAAGTTGGTAACCAGCGCACAGCTGAGATCATATGAGTTTGTGTACAGTTCCACATGCCAACGGAAGATTAGTTCTCATCTGAATTTTTTTCTCTGAGAGTTGGGCTTTTTACCCTCCCCTCGTCTTTAATTCTTGTCATAATTCTGGAGATGAGCTTCTCCATAAGTCTAATCCGATACTGATAACTAGAGAGCAGCGTGACCCAATGACCAATATAATGCCTAAGGGGCATTTATACTGACTGACAATGATTTGCTGTGACAAAAGGACTGGACAAACCCCCCCATTTTTTCCCATGTCTAACTGCCTACTCCATACCTTTTTATAGAATTTTATCCTGCTATACTTTACTTCCAAACCAGGACATGTACACTCCATTCTCCTCACCCATCTCTGAATATAATGATATGTTTTGTGAATGGTAGCTATTCTTATGATTACTGGTGAAGATAAGACAAGAGTGTTTTGGGAGCAGATGGGTGTTTCTGCAGTGCAATATCTGTTTTCTCAATTGTATCACTGTGGCAATGCATCGATATACAGTATATTAATCAGGAAAGTGTGGAAAGACTGCACCTCAGTTGACTGCAGTCTCTGTCAGATGAGTTTCTTCAGAAGAACAATATAAAAGCTCATCTCCCTAAATTAATCCGTCTTCAGTTTAAGCCTCTGATTGAAGCAGTTGCTGCTCTGATTTGTTCGAGAGTTCTAGCTGAAAGTGTATCCCTTTCCATAACCTGTGTGGCATTGCACCCGTCATAACAAAGGGATGTTTTATTCGATCTGTAGCAGGAAGCTGGGTACTGGGCCAGGGGTCCCTTGGCGTTTCATTAAAAGTCGAGGTTGTGGCTGGGACCGTCCTGATTCGGCGTGGTGTGACCCATCTGTTGTATATGTGGGCTAATCTTAGCTTTAGCCAACCACCAGGGATTAAAGAGAAATAAGTAAGCCTCTGCCTCGGCACTGGTCTAGGACTGCAGGCGCTGTACCGCACCACTTCCTGCCTTTCTAGACTACATTTTTAACTTTTTACATCTACGCTTGCCTTAACTTGCACTTCTATGACTTAACGGTTAGTCACTGCCACAGTTTGCGCACAGTGCATTTTTAGAAAAGCCACACGGAGAACTCCCTATAGATTTTCCTAGTCTGTAAATAAGAGATCTTGAGGATTTTTTTTCAACAGAAACGTGTTTGTGTCCAGGCGTGCGTAATGACCATGATCACCCAAGCAACCCTTGACCTTTATCCATTCAGGGACTAAATCCATGGATCTACATCGGTGTAAACATGCATAAAGCAGGATTAGTCAACTGTGCATGCTGACATATACCTCTGCCCCCAGCTTTAGATGGCAACACAATTCTATAGAGCCCTGTAATTTCTGCTATGTGGAATATGTGGATGGAATCTAGTCATAAAAATGAAATTTACAGTTTAACAGAATTTCTTGTAATTTGACAACTTGGATGAATGCAGCAAAAGAAGGGCTTAATTTGTGATATGCACTAGTGTCTGTGAATATTAAAGCGCAAAAAGACTGCTATTTAAATATGAAGTCCGTATGCTCTGCGTGTCTCTGAATAAGTTATTTAAATCATAAATCCTATTATTGTTGTTGTTATTATTATTAATGACAGGTGTGTATGAATAGTCAAATATTTGATTTGTATTATTATTTGAAAAATAAAAAAAACGTTTTGAATGTTACTACGTTACTTTGCTGGCCGTAAATGCAGTGAATCCAAGCTAAAACTAGGTTATAACTGAGGGAAATGGAATTATATATAGAATTATAAATGGAATAACTATAAATTGAATTACTTTTGATCAAACAAATCAACAAAACTGCATTATCATAATATCACCACCACAACGAGAAATCACATGAAATCCAAACACCAGTCGAAATGAGGAAATCCTTCACTGCATTCATGACAGGTAAGCGCAGCTGTATCCCAAGTGAGCCAAGATAATACCTCATCAGATAACAAAATGATCTTAAGACAAATGCTTCAAGTTTCGTCGAGGGAGACTTGGTTTAAGAACAGAAAACACAAAGTGCTGTTAGAAACTTTGCTTAGAACACCGTTATCTTTTGGTCTCTGGTACGTCTGTCAGCAGAGTGCATATTCTCACCCGAGCATGTAGATATTGTTTTTCTCCACATGAATATGTGAAACAATATAAACACGATAACCATATGCCGACTTGAGCGTCGTTCTGTGCGATAATTGCTGCAGTCTGCTTTATTAGCATTTTTTTCGGTTTGCTTTAGCTTCAGTGCTTTTGTTCTTTAGCCTATATTTTTTGTTTGCACATGTTGTTTAATGCTTTCAACTAAAAGAATACCTTAAGATATAACCTAAGCTTGTTATGTATTTTGCCCAATTGTATACTTGTTCAGAAAGGGTGTCAAAAACTTGATGAATAAAAAAACAACGTTTTTCTCGTTAAATGTCATTAAAATAAATTAATATTTGTTTTTTATGAGCCCACATATTCGAATACAATATTTTTGAAAAATGCCCATCCCTACTAATGAAACAACAGAATTTGGTAAAACATAAAATGGAATTTCATGTGCTGTACCTTTACTTTAACCACATTTCCACCTCAGTATTCAGCTCAAGGCAAGGCGAAGAAGTGCTGCTTCTGGGTATTAGCAGTAATCCAAGGGTTCAGGGCTAATGTTTTAGGTGAGCTGGGATGTATGTGTGTGGCTCCACACCGGAATACCTTGTCTCTGCTTCGTTATGCTCTTCTCTTTGACAGGCATCGGAGTGAGTGTCCTGCTGCTTTTATTGCTGTGGGGCAGAGTTTCAGAGTTCCTCTTCAGGCCTCACAGAGTTCATTATTTATGAAGTTAATAAAGGTTGCTGGAAGTGGGCCTTCCTTCCGTACAGCTTGGGTGACCTCAGATGGAAAAGACAGCTCGGTCTTGGTAAAAATTCTTTTGTTAGGGCAGTCAGTGATATATTGTCTCTCCTCGCTGTAGTCGGGAACCTCTTTTGTCGTGCTCTTATTCTCGTATTCTCATTTGTCTCATTTTCACTCGCTCTTTGTCTCCTCCTTTTTTCTGTGGCTGTATTTATTCCGATTAGCCAGGGGACCAGTCTGTGCCTAAACAAAACGGCCTTTATGTGAGAGGAAAGGCGTTTCTTCAATGGCACATATTGACACAGCACCAGCCTCTGTGCTACTTGTTAATGGACTGCATTGACCCGCTGAAGAGTGTGATTTATCTGACCAACTCCTGTGGGATCTGAGCTTGCACTTCATACAGAATTCTAGATCACCAGTAGATTTGAATCTTTGATTCAGATGTTAAATATGTGACATTCAAAGTGTTACAAAAATCTGAATTGGATTACAAGTGCTTGACTTTGAGGTTCTTTAGGGATTAGTTTTTACAGGGTTGCAATGGTCATGGGAAAGTGCTTCAAAGTCATGGAAATGAACAAAATCCTAAAACAAATTACATGGAGATTCATGGAAATTTTGTGGAACGCTGTATTTAGTGTGCATTACCCAAAGGGGTGACATAACGCCTAAATAAAAAGAAAAACTGGGTTTGGATTCCCTGAAAGACATACCTGCAAATAATGCAGTGCTAACGTTTTAGGAAAGCCTACATTGTGGCGTTTGGTTGTCTATAAATTAAATGCCATTGTCTTGACACTCAGCATTTGTCTTTTTTTGTTTTGCGTTCTTGCCCCTTTTGCAGTGCAATTGCGGCTGAACTTCTCAGACAAAAAAGCACCATATTTAATTTTTGATAGGAATGAAAACAAGGCTGTGAGGGATAGAAACACTATGTGTTCTGTGGATTGTACTGTTGTATAAGAACAAGCCAATTATTCAGCTGATGAAACATCTTTTCCAAAACACTTTTAGCAGACAAAACTGATTAAAATTTCATAGTTGTGAAATTTAGGACCATTTTTTTGGTAAAGACTGTAAGTCTGTCCCGCACAGCCTTGTTTTCATTTGCGTTAAAGGATTAGTTCACCCCAAAATGAAAATTCTGTCATTAATCACTCACCCTCATGCCGTTCCACACCCGTAAGAGCTTCGTTCATCTTCGGAGCACAAATTAAGATATTTTGATGTCATTATTTTTGTTTACAAAAAGTATTCTCGTCGCTTCATAAGGTTTAACCACTGTAGTGACGTTGACTATTTTAATGATCTTTTTAATATTTTAAAATTTTAATTTTCAATATTTAACTATGTGAAGATACCCATCTTAAGTATCCTCAGAAAAATGCAGTCAGTTATATCTTAAATTTTTGTAAACAGTTTAGTAAGAAATAAGATGTGCATCATTATATCGTATCCGTGCATTAAGTCTTAAAGTGACAGCAGGCCAATGTACCTGATTCCTTCTCTGTCGTTAATGTTAATCAATCAATCAACAAAAGGCAAAGAGAACATCACTCACTGATCTTGACTGAATAACTTTTGTAGCTTTAACAAAGATTAATCTAGATTTAATTTATTCAGTGAATACTATCCATATTTAATTTCTATTTCTGAATACTACTGTTAGAGCTACCTGAAAAAATTAATACACTATTAATCTTTAATAATGTTTGAACTTTATATTAGTTAGGATAGTTTAAACCTGATTCAGACACCTGATAATATCTTCAGTAGCCAACCATCTGTTTGGTCTGACTGTGGATGATATGTCTGAGCTCTGCATGTTGTGCCTTGTGCTTTGATGTGGCCGATACTGTCTAGTTAGTGTTTTTATTCTTATACAGAATGCAGGCATTTACTGCCAACATCCTTTATAAACAATTCCATAGTGCTAATCCCTATTAAGCTCTTCTGCAGTATGGACTTAATGGGATTCTGTACAGAAGCGGTCTTCCAAAGAGAGCTCAGAGAGTCATGCAGATCTTTACAAAAAAAAAAAAAACTGTGAGAGAAGGAGTAGTTGATGAGCTAAGGAGCGTGCCCAGCCTTTTTGAACAAATACACTCTCTTATCAAAGTCTTCTCACTGTCGTTGACTTGTTCCTGTTCATGAAACAAAGGTCAACCTTTCAAACAGCTTTGCCATCTAGCTAAAGGCCACAGACTGCTGCATGAGCTCACAGGCTCAGCACATTCTGTTTCTAAACTTTAAAGCTTGATTTTACTAGGATATCCGTATGACACAAATTAAGTTATCTCAAAACATTTTATTCTTTGCATTTCCCACTGGCTAGGAAGACATAATCTGTCCAAATGTTATTTGATTGTATCATATTGACCTATCACGCCAGTCTGGCTCAGGAAGTGTTTTGCAGCTGCTCAAATGATGATCAGAAGAGGTTCTCTGTTCTAGAAGACTGTCTAAAGAGGTTAGAGCCGGTTATTGAGTTTTCATTGATTGTCTGCATTCCACATGTCCTTTCCCGTTCACCATCTAGACTGATTCTTTTAGTACATTTGGAGAAGCTGTTTTGACCAATTCACTGAGTCACTAACCAATTCAATTCACCATTTTTTATGCATGTATTTTGACCAATTAATTAATTCTCATTTGAGTCTTTATTTATTTTCTTTAAAAGGAATCATTCTAAATAAGGACTGATTCTTGATTTTAAACCTTACACTCATCTTTACATTGACTCTGAATATGTTGGATTTTGTGTACACTACCGTCCAAAAGTTTAGAGTCATTCAAAAGTCTCTCTGAACTCACCAAGCCTGGATGGATTTGATCAAAATTAAAAATAGTAATGTTGTGAAATATTATTACATTTTAAAATAACCACTTTCTATTTAATTCAGTAGTCATTACTTCAGTTTTCAGTGTCACATTATCCTTCAGATATCATTCTAATATGCTTATTCTGTGCTCAAGAAACATCATTTATTATTATGAAAAACCCCCACAATTACTGAGCCCAAACCTTTGGTAGTGTATATATCTCCTCTTTCAGTTATGGGCATGACCTTACTAGTTGTTTGTTGTCTTGTTTTTGGTTGCTTCCCTCTACTCACAAACTTTACCTTTCTAGCTGTTGCCTACTTTAGGATTTCTCCTTTTTGAAGTCTGCCTAACGCTACATGCTATTATACCCAAACACAATCGGTCAGCCACTCACAGCCTGACTCTGTTGAAACCCTAAGAAGATTTCAAGCCTTTCTCTCCCCTGCTAAGAATATGTTACTGAAAATTGTCTTTTTTGCACCTTGAGTGCGTTTTGCGCTCCTTTTTCACTGTGACGGTCCAAATACATGCCAAACAACACCTTCCATTTCTGTTTGTGTTTTTCTGTTCCTCCAAGGCAACATTTAATTAGTATTCTCTCAAAGGGAGTCTGGTCAAGAAGCCGGTCCTGTCCCAGGGTGAATCAGTATGAAGACATACGGCATGAGGCATGACTCATTGTGTGACTTCACTGCAAGTGGGCGACCATTACATTACATGTTTGCTGTGATCTCATGGATGGTTTGTTTGTTTGTTACTTTGCATCTTGCCAATTTCAGTGCTCTCATCCATTAGCACTCAAGTCCCTGCAGGATATGAGCTAGATATGGAGTAAAACACAAGGACAGAAGCAATATATTTTAAAAGCTTCAGACCAGTCACTCAAGTTTATTTGCTTAATTGGATGTTAAAGTGAGTAAAACATTTCAGCTCACTTCATTTTGTGTTCCATCACTGAGCCAAAAAATCTCCCAACCTTGCAATATAACTGCTGGCTTATTTGGTTTACTGTTGTTGTTTCTTGCTTTGGTCTTCAGGGCCTTAATTTCGTTCACAGGTATTGTGCACAATTGTAATCGTTTACACACATCCCAAATTGAGCTTGGATTTAATTGCTATAACATGTAGGTTAAATCATGTGCACACATAAATAGATCAAATCAATAGTTTGAAACATTCACATGAAGTGATTGTTGATTTACAAATCTACTGCATCCTCCTTAAAGCAAAAACTGCTTTTTGAGTTTAGTGTGACTTTACACTGGCATCATATTTACTTTTTATTTGCTTTCCAATGCCAAGTGCCAAATGCAAGTAAAATTTGAAGATTTTCTCACCAGTTGCCCCTCACCGATGAAAGTTGCGAGCGATTTAAAACTTACAAACCTTCTACTGAAGAAAAATCAGTCTCAACTTTAATATCTTCTATTTCCCATAGTGGAAAATGTACTCAAATCATAAGTTTTTTTTTTAACTCTGTGGAATATTCTTCACATTAAGCCAAAACGCAAAGTGTCTAAGCTTAAATAGTCCCACAGGGATAAAAAAATCAATATATCAACAAACCCTTTTTATTAAACAATGTTGCAATATACAGTACATTTTCACTTGCCATTGGCAAAATGTTTATTTTGACACTACCAGTAAGAGATTAAAATGGAACATAACACACAGAGTTTCCGCTCACAATTACATTTATTCAATTTGCACATACTTTTATCCAAAGCAACTTAGTAAGGAATACAACAAGTGATTCATCTTGAAGAGAAGTGCTCACAATAAACAAGTTTCAGACATTGCTTAGATTAGCATAAACTAGAATAGGCAGGGATTAAAGGAAGTGAAAGCATAGGTTTTTTTTATTCTTATTTTTTTATGATGAGGTTAGGTGCTCACGATAGATAAGAGAGTAAATCTCATGTTAATCTTGAGGGCCCATGGAGTAATACTGCATCCTTCATATTTCTGAAGATTCTTTAGTTTTATCAGTTTCATAAAAGACATACAGCTGTACCGTTTCTTCCCGAAAAACAGTTAAGCTCCTGGAGGCATGCAGTGGGCGGAGCTAAAGAGTCACAAGCTTGCAATTCATTGTTTTCACGTGACGTCACACCCTTAAAGGAAGGCCCACCAGGACAAGGAAACGCACTGCGTTCATATTCTGGACTCATCTGCTCGCCTGTATATAGTATGGATCATTAAAAAGGGTTAAACTGAATTTGATCTTTCAAAATCACTGTTTTAGTACATTAAGGCACTTTAAGGGTGGGTCGCAGTAAGGATTCTTTAGTCTGGCGTTGGTTCACCCTCCGCATTTGCTGATTGATCAGCCCTTAAATTCTTACATTTTTTCCCTTTAATGGTCTTTCTGCGTAGTTAATCTGTTTAAAATTAAGTGGTGCAACACAACTCGATTTAAAATAAAACCTAGATCAACAAATCCTTGATTAGTGTTACACTTTGCTTAATTAAATCCTTATTGGTGCAACCCACCCTAGTGTTAAAAATTGTCCTGCTGTTTTTAATGATTGAAATGACTCCAGGTGCTGTATATGGATCACAAGTGCCCAAAACTTGCATCTTGTTCACATATTTTTGTTTTTAAGCTGGAAAATTGACAGTCTTGTGCTGCAGTTACATGGCTGTTTTGCCCTCCAGGGCTTCGCAACAGTCACATGACTGAAAACTATGAATACATCATTGCATTATCCCTGGTTAAGTTTTGATTCGCTATACGTTCATGTTGTTTACAATATATGCACTTACATGCCGATTGCCAACAAAACAGACATTTGATGCAGTTTTACTTACTGCCTGCGGTTTCCAGGATCTTTTATCACTGGGACCGCTCCATCTTTCTGTTTCAAACGATCTGCAAATCCAGCGTTGAACTAGACTGGGCCTTGTTCATAAAACATTATTCACCAAAATGCCAGGAACAAATAAACACACTTTCACAACCCCATTGCTGCCCCGGAAAAAACCAACTGCATTCACAGATCTTTCTCATGCAAGTCCTGTGCAGCGCTGCGTGTATTTGGCACAGAAATACTCCATACGTCCAACTCATTTTTTGAAACTTTGGCCATGGTTATCATGAGAATCAAACTCTTTAACAGTGCAAATAAGTCAGAATGCATGAAATAACATTAGACATCCCCTTTAAGATGTGTGTTCATCGGATTATACATCTATACATATATTGTAATCAGCATGTTTGTTTTGCAAATGTGTTGATTATCTATGTATTTATCTGTCAGATTTCATATGTAACACAGTTCTTGATGTGTGAGTCACTGTCATCTACTTGTCTCCACTTTGCACACTCACCTTAAGGCTCTGGCTGACATGCTATTGCATGTGGCTCTTTGAAATCAAAGTGACTGTGGTGTAATATGAATGTAATGTGATCTCTTTCTCCTTAGGCAGACCCTGCATCCCCTCCCCTTCCTGATGTTTCCCCATCCCTCTTGCCGCACACTCTCATTAGCATCTGTGACAATTACGGCATCCATTCCTGTCAGCAGAAGAGAGAGGAAAAAAACTGAATAATGCATTCAGCGATTTGTGAGGTTTAATTTCTGTATCGTCTTTCCTCCAGCCTCGTTCCTACCCTCTTTAAAACTCTTAATCTCCCTCTCAAAAGGAGCAGTATGGGCCCTTTGTAATGGTGGTGTTATTGCGGTGCCCTCCCAGAAGAGGTGCCAGTGAGAGGAAAGCTGACAAACGAGAAAGAACTGACGAAGACAGAAATGCAAAAACAGAATTACTCATATAAATAAGGTATGAAAGGTGAAGAGAGAGAAGAGTGAGGAGAAAAGTTTTGTTGGCGGTGCAAACAAATATTTAGACAGAGGAGGAGTTTCTAGTGCAAACGGTTTCTGTGTGCTGAATCGTTCAGATGTTTTATCATCTATCAAAGAAGGAGTTTGGTGTGAGATCATAGCAGCTGAGTTGCATCCAACAGGACCGTCCGTTGTAAATGAGCTCAGCCTAGTTGGACCAAACATCCTTGTCCTGTCAGCACTTTCTTTATTCATTAATTAACAGATCTGGAATTAATTAACTAAGCCCTGAAGCTTCTGTTCTTCTTCAGCCCTACATCACGTTTTCTGCGGAGTTTGCCTGGGTTAGGTCAGAAACAGTACAAGGAGGAAGAGACAGACAAAGTAATAGAAGTAATCGCTCTTCACGGTCCATCTTTATCCACATTGCATAATATGCTTACCTTACATGTATAAATTTTTGTATTTAGTAATATCTGAGACCTTGCATTTGAGTGCCTCAGATAACTTGCAACACCTCCATGCTTATCAGTCAAAATCTAACCCTTACATGTATGTAATAACGTCCATTAGGCAGCGAAATGCTTGAAATTCAGTTTGTCCCCTCACATTCTTAATAACCAGTTAACATTCTCTCTAAGCTATCTTGTTTCTATCTTGTTTTTCTCTGTTTTCAATACATAGAATTCCTTTTTTTTATATATTTAAACACATACCTATATGTATATGTCAAAAACAAAATGTATCTTTCATGATTAATATCTCTGTAACTTAAAGTCCGTGTAAAGCAATATTTAAATGTGTTCCGAGTTGTCATACCACAGAAATTTGAATGATAAAACCAGAAAGTTAATAAAATAAGTTATCAAATAAGTTATAAGTGCTAAGGTTGAGCTCATGCGTTGAACATAGAAACAGTGACTGTGGCGGTCAAACAGCTGAAGACTAGAAGGCTACACAAGACTCTTTGCGTCCACACTTTCCCGTCCTATATTCAGCCCGGAGCGCAATCAACGAACAGGCCCCAGGTGTGGGCCTGGAGTGGAAAACCAAATCAACAATCGACACAAATAGACACTGATGATAATGGCTGTGTGCCAGGCCCATGGTCCAAAAAGGTTATACCTAGTCTCTTAATGTGTCATGGGTGTGTTTTGAGTGTAACATACAATAAGTGGTAGTGTCATCTCCCATTCCCTTTAAAAGCCATGGCGGATTGCTATTTATATCGCGGAATATAGACACCCTTGAACTGACAAGTCCTTTTAAATACGTGTATTGCCATGATTGGTCAAATAATTAGCCAATTTCATATGTCATTACCGCAAATAGGCAATTCTGATACATGCAACGACTATCCATTATGACATATCTTTACACAATAATAATCTTTTTCATTGTAATCCTTTTATTTTTCATGTTTGGCATATATGTGTGCTGTTGTGTGGAACAAGCAGAGTTTACACGCGTTGTGCACCAGCCTGTAGGCACATATTACTAACGCTTAAAATAGCAACACGCCAACAATGCGCCGGAACACGTCCATGGGCAAACAGATGGGCGTAAGTGCATTTGCTATTTAAACAACGTGGGTGCTGGACGTGAAAATGATAACCGCGTCGGGCTGAAAATAGCAAAAAAAAAAACACCTGTGTCGTGCCTGGTGTTGCATTGCACTGCGTGTATGATAGGGCTCAATGTGTACAGATACAAATTGCCTTTAGACAGACTATAACAATATTAATCATGTATAAGCAGTAGCATTGATAAAATATACATAGGAAAATAATAATGGTCTTGCAGCTTATCAAATTGCACAAAAACTACTATTTAATATGAAGACTAGTTCTTGCACTGCATGTTTCAGAGCGAAGCACGGCACTGTTTACGAGGGCAGCTTTTGATTCACTGTTTTCAGCGTTTCATTTCTGCATGTGCTGTGAATTGAATGTGCGTTTATAGAAAAAAAAATTATTTACATACAACTGAAGTACAGTTGTATTGCATTATATTACTTTGAGAGAGATAATAACAACAATGATAATTATAATTAATAATAAAGTTCTATGCATACCAATAGAAATATATACCCGTATAAACGCTTGCAGTCAGCGCATCTTCTGCCTGTGACTCACAAGTGAGTTACGTAACTGGCCTGACATGATAGCAGAACCAATGGGCTTAGTGTGTTTTTCCCCCACTGTCTGACTGCATGCAGTGATGTTTGGGTGTAGGCAGGCATATTCATGTGTGGCACCAATGTGACAAGCACATACATTTACAGCTGATTTAAGAACACTTGAGTCTGATTTCTTTTCTGCTTCATTAGATGCAATAATGAAATTGAGCTAATAATTTATTTATTTTTTCCCTTTTTGGTGCAGGTGGTCTCCTATATAATAGAGCTCATTAAATAGCACATTAATCATACTTTAACATGCATTTAGTACTTTGCTTTTCTTTTGTAGGTCTCAAGGTATGTTGCCTAGCATCCTCCTGTTTATTGACTTGTTAAAAGAGAAATGGCTCTCAGTATATCTGCACAATTTTTGAATTGATGGCTTGTGTACATATACGTCAAAGACAGATGTATCTGTTCATCTTGCTGCTTTTTTAGCATCTTGCATATTAATAGGTTATGTCACAAAACACAGAAGTGTTTTGAACATTATGGACATCATAGCATCTTCTGAAAACACAATGGTCTCATTGTCCGCTGGGACAGGGCTTATTTTTTCACTCATTGAAACATGATGCCTTCATGATCAGTGTTCAATGAGCCATTTTTTTTGTACAGAGAGTAAATACTCATCTGCTTGCTGAAGCCTGCATAGTGAAATAAATGAGAGTATTATGTAATAGCTGGCTGTAGCCGGCTTTAGATACGACATGATGATTCGCAGTGTCGCCATGATGGACTGATTGAGTAAAAAAAAAGACTATATCCTTTTGGAGGGGAAAATTAAGGATGTTGCATGACTAATGCTGTTCCATTGAGCTTCTCTGGCATTCTTTAAATGTCTTTTGCCCTCATTAAGGTTTATGGACTACGGGGTGGCCAGATATCTCCAGGCCAATATACTGATTATCCAACATACACCCAGACTAGTTTCCTATTAATTAGACTGTGTCAGAGGACAGGATATCACATGACTAAATGCCTGATTGATTTTAGATTATGGAGGCTGTGTGAGACAAGCACTTTTCTTTATCACAGCGGCTATATTTGCTTTTTTCATCTACAGTCACTGGTGGCATACATTCAATGTTAGCTCTGATTACTCCCCCCCCCCATTCTTACAATAAGAGATTTTTGGTAAGCCTTTAATCTTTAGAGTTAATAGTCACTGGTATGCAAAGTGCTACAACATTGTTAGAGAGTTTTGTGTGGTTTCTGGTTTTTTAAAAGAAGTGCCCAGTGTAGGGCTGTCACTAACAATTATTTTTACTCGACACGGGTAAATTGCAATAGAGGATTTTAGTCAAATTAAACCAAGGAATCATGACAGCCCTAGTCCAATGTACCTGTACTGTACTAGTGACAGTGATTCATTTGCATGGAAAATCAGACTAGCAATGAATAAATGAAAATAAATAATTGAAATTATTATCAAAGTTAATTGAAATGTTGTTGATGTTTTGAATTGGCTCTGAATCTGAATGGAATTCAGCTCAGCCTTTGTAGTCTGGAGCATAAGGACCTTGAGATGCTCTTCAAAGCTCCACAAGCACACTGTGCTAGAGTTCATACAGCTGCTTGGCTTGTTGGCTGTCATCACTCCTGCCAAAAAGATTTAAACCACTGCTGATGTGCTATTTCTGCTCAACATATGTTGGAATTACTCCGCTTAGCCAAAGCCAAATGCCCTTATTCTTCAAATCAAAACAAACCCAGTTTATGCACTCAAGTATTCTGCGGTTGTAGTCCAAGTTTGCCACACCTGCCACAAAAATGCACTTTCCATAAATATTTCTTACCAGGCAGCCATACAGCTGTATTTTGCGTAATTTTATAAAAAAAAAATTTTTTTTTCCATATTACAATGGAATAGTTTAGTTTTTTTTTTTTTTTTTGCATTTTACCATTTTTGGCCAAACAGTGCAGGTTTTTGTATCACTTGCAGCAAATAATATAGCTTTTGGGTGATACCTCCCTTACTTCATTAGTGCCAAAACCCATTGATATTTTGTTACTTAGATTTCATTTTTGGTGAGGTAATGCCAGGAGTTATTTGCCAGGTTTGCTAGATCTAATAATTACAAGTCCGTCCAGCATGTTCACTTACCATAAAATTGTCAGAGCAATACATTTTCATATAAATACAATTTATAATTTTAATCAAATGGTTCTCTTTTTACATTTTTATTCACTTTTTTTTGGTCTACAATTATACAACTCAAACAAAATTCGTTTTTTCTGATAAATGATGGTACATAATGATGGTGTATAATTACTGTTTGGTTTGTAGTTTAACACATTTAAAGCTATGAATACTATCATGTCTTTGAATAATGTCTTCTTTCTTTCTTTCTTTGGCCTATATATCTCTATATATACTTATTTACCATTATTGCATTATAGTTTACACCTTCATTATTTACCGGAGAAGAAACACTGCTCGTTCTCTAATTGGTTTATGATTGCCTCATTAAACCCTGTATGCATTTTAGTAACTGTTCTTGTGCTATAGTTTCTTTCCCAGTTTTTCCAGCTGGCGTGTCAGAAAGCCTGCCTTTGTTTATGATCGCTCCTCACCTTTTGTACAAACTCTCGTAAAGGCCAAAGAGAAATAACAAGTGTTGTGCCAGAGGGGAGAAATGCCTTCAGTTGTGTTGTTAGCATGTATTGCTGTGTTGCCAGAAGACAGCTGCTTCATAATGTCAGAAGAATGAAGCAATTAGGCCTGGGAATCTGGCAGCAGTCCTGTTTGCTAAAGGCAGCCCTGTGATTTTGAGTCATCCATGTTAGAATCACAGCAATGATGCACACACGTGGTTTTTCGCATTTTAATCAAGTGGCTTTTATGTATAATGTGTTGATTTGTACATTTAAAAGACATCAAGAAACCTGGTGGATGGGATGGCTCTGTAATCAAAAGAGCAGTAATGAGAAAAAGGGACCAGTTATGTCAAAACGCTCAAGTCTAAGCTGCCGTTAGTGCTTTTTAGTGCTCCGTCCAATCTTAATTAAATGACAGTGGCATCAAATGTGTCTGAAAATGACAGAGTTCACTCAAAAAAGAAAAAGTTCTAATTAAGATTCTAGTCATACTGGTTTGGAACAGAGAGTACATGACTATTTTAATTTTAAGGTTGACCATCTCTTTATGTGTGAACAGAACTGTATTTATTCCTTTAAAATAAGATTGACAGCTGTATTCTGCTGCTGTGTGAGTGTAGCCATAGAGTCCCTCCCCTGAGACACTGTAAACTCATTTCTCTCTCCTGCTGTTACCACAATAATGACACATGGACCCCCCCACCCACCTGACAAACTCGCTGGGAATGAGCGGGAGATGCTACAAGACAGATGATGTGCTCTTCAACACTGTGTTAATCGGATCCCATTAGCGAGCTACTGCTTTATGTATTCATCTCAGTGGACCTCAGATTCAATTGTCTGAAAAGAATTAAACTGAAAGATGTTGCTCAGTTGTTTAGCAACCATGTTACATAACAACGAACAACAGTGCTTATAAAAGCAAAGGCCCCAAAGATGTCACACATATGCAAAATTTCTGAAATGTACTACGTTTTACACTTTACTCTCAGCTATGTAACACCTGTGTGCTCTTAAGTCTCACTCAGCTGATCATGAATCAGTTTGTTCTGAAAGCTGACTTCAAGAGTAGATGTTGAATATAGCTAGATTCAACAACTTCCATTTCTGTCAAATTGAGTCATACCACTTAAAGGTAGGGTAGGCAATTTTCAGAGAGGCTAGCAATAGCGATATAGCTTTGAAAGCACAAGATTCCACCCTTCAGTGCGTTCTTCAAAGCCACGCCTCCTTCAAAACACATGAACTCATACATTAGGGAGCAAACAAAAGTGTTACGAGAGACGGCTTTATGCTACCTCATGTCTCAAAGCAAATAACATTACAATAATAATGAAAATAAACAATTTAAAGAGCGCTGACCTGTACCACATGACTGCTGCAGATTCATTTTGGTGTTGATAGTGTTGCCATTGAAACACATGAGTTGGAGTCACGAACCGCTCCAATAAGTACAACGTCGTGGGTTTCCATCTCTTCTTTACAGGAGTTATGGTGTGAACGCAGCATAAGCTCATTGTTTTGGTTCAGGAGGAATTGTAAAAGGCGGCTGCTGTTTGTTTGTGGTACTCTGTGACTGTCTGTCTACAACTCTGCATAGCCTTATGGAATACGCTGATGTGTGATGTCTGCATGAGCAAGGTGTGCAGAGGTATGGAAATACATTACGTTGACAGGCTGGTAGGACATCTTATCATTGCATTCGAAAAAAATGCAATGTTTGGATAGACATTTTATGGTCCTACACCTTCCACAGAAGATGTCCGTTGCACATATTAATCTAAATCAACTGCCACGATGTTAAAAGTTCGGAAGACCGAACTTTCACTTGGCGAATCCATGTTTCACTTGGCGATTTCAGAGAATTTTTGTTTGTTCCGCACATGCAGCTGACATAAACCTTACAAAAAAAAAATCCTATCCAGCATTGAATCGTCTTCTATCTTGAAAAATCTTTTGTGATGTCCTAACAGCTAGGATTCGCACACAACACATTCTCGTCCGCTAATGTCCAATTTTGTGACCTAATGACTCATTTCAATCGATTAATTTTAATGAATGGTTTAAAACAACTGATCTGTGCAACACTGAACTCACGACATTGTCTGAATTGGTGAGAGAAAGGATTACAGTGAGAGTGGCAGGTAACTTATTGTGAGTATTGGGCTCGCAGATTACATGGGTAGGGTACTTTACATGTCTGTCAGCCACCACCGAAGACCATTTTTGACCCAGGAAAAACCCTGTGTCTGTATATATAAATACATACAGAGGATTGTTGTGATTTATTTATGTAAAATTCAGCACAGATACTTCTTCTCAAGACACCAACGTCAGTTATTAATCATTAGAGTATTGTGAAACAAAGAAAACAAAGTCTGATCACCATACTGTATTGCAGAACTGCAAGAATACAATACAAACAACATCACATTAAAGAGCATTAGAATTAGACAAAGCTTGAAATATTAATTATGACTAAAGTCTATTTTGGGGGGATTCATTTCAAGGTTTGGGGGAAACTTTGCAGCCCATACATTATACATGATCATACATAATACAGGATGGTTTGATCATCATAAACGAGGCATATACTCCACGTTTGAGTGCAATAATTGGATAACATTATATTGTGGCAGGTGACCTTGTAAAAATATTGTAGACAAAATAGGGGGTAATATAACGCAAACGTAAACAAAATAATATTAAAAGTTAAATTAAATAAGTCATATTATTCCTCTGGCAGTAACTTGAACTAATTCCGTTAATCTCTTGTGTGGAAACACCGGCAGCGGTGACAAACGCATCTCTCAGATAATGTTACACATTAAAATAAAAGATGACATACAGGTTATCATTTAATAAGCAGTTCTAAATAGTGGCTTTATTGTTAAGTTCAACTAAATTAGTTTACTTTTCTCTAAACAGGCATTCGTCCATTGACAATAATTTAGGCAGAAATTCATTTATGCTACTAATCGGAAAATGGAACAACATGCGGATTGTGATAAAGGCCTTTTGTTCTAACTTCTAAAAAATAATAACATTTTCTTGTGCAGCTGCATTCTTTTGTGCCAGTTATGGCAATGCCTTTAATTATTTTAATTTAATAATAGCAGAGCATTGAATGTCACAGTGGCAGGGTTAAGTATATTCTCTATCGATTTGCAATTTGGCAAACATTTGTAGCAAATCTCCCTGCTGATCTTCTAGAGGCCTGCATGCTTGTGGGAGCTGCTGAATGAACATGTGCTTGAAAAAGAAATCTTCACCATGCCGTAAGCAACAGATCTAAAGGGCTGTTTGTATGAAAGTATTGTTTCACCAACAGCTTTGTCTTTTATCACAAGGTTTTCTTTATGCGGAGTAATCCAGCTTTGGCAGAAAATGATTTGGCCACTTAGTTTCTGAAGATAGCTGTTGACATGCACCTCAAGTATAATGTAGGCTTGGAGCCATATTCATGTTTTCTAATGTTTTATGGCATTAGAAGTGCAACACACTGTTGCATTACTAAGCTGAACAGCATGTCACCTCACACTTATTGTTTCTGCCCTGTGGGGGCCTGTGCATCACTCATGCTGCCTGTCACTCCTTGTTCTATTCCAGTATTTACCAGTGTAGAATATCTTGTGTTTGGCTTGACGTTAATTTCAGCTCTTTGACCCACACACCAAAGGACAGAACATGATTTGCTAATGTCTGAACAGACATAGACATTGTATTTGTGTTTGTGTAAAAGCATTTTATTCTTTCAATATTAAAGGCACAATATGTAATTTTCGCAGCTAGAGGTCTACTACTCAAAACAAAGATGTAGCTTGATGACGCCGAGATTGAGCGCGGAATCATGGGAGATGTTGTTTTCACCTCACAGCCGGTGGGAAAGAATTGGGACTGGACTCGTGTCCATGGATTAGATTATTAACGTTACTGTAGTATGAAGCAGAGCAGGACTGAGTGCTGTGGGAGCGCAATGAGGGCGCTGGAGCGATTGTTAATGAGAAACAAACACAACACATGGCTCGAGAGCAGCGGAACATTTATTGTGCCACAGTCGCTGCCTCCACTTCTTCCAGTCAAGCGTATGTGGGATAAGCGTATGTTGCACACTGTAGTAAGCTAGATCAATATTAGAGTATCATATTAATAAATGCTGGATGGCTTGTGTTGTTTAATGCAATTGTATGACGGAGAGCATGCTGTATGACTGTTACTAAAAATAAAGCTGCATCTAATTATACGATGTTAGCCACTTGAAAAAATGGTTTATAAATATATAGCACTGTTATACCACTGTTGTTTTTGGATATTTTAATCCAAAAATCTTACATATTGTGCCTTTTAATTAATCTCTTTTAAACTGTTAAATATATTTTGTTGTTAGTAGTTTTTCTACTGGAATATCTACAAATATCTAATTTGTATATTCCAGTACAATAAACATTGAGTACAGGATAAGTGCATTTGAATTCAAAATGAGTAATTTTATTCTAGATATTTTTAAATGTTAATGCTAATGTTTTTATGTAATGTTTACATGTTAGAGGAGCTTTGACATGCTTAGTAGTTTTTGTGCATGTCACCTAGCCGTGGAGGTCAGAGGTGAAGAGTTGAGTGTGGTGTTTTCTATTTGTCTAAGGGAATTGCCTTCAGTTTGCCATATGGCCCTTTACACAGGCAACACATGGCTGGCAGAGCTCCTCGACCTCTGATATCAGTTTCATGACTTTCTGTGTGTTTATTCACAGCTGCGTGTCATAGGATGCCACCCACATAATCGTGAGTAGAGTAGTAGTTGAGAGCTCTGGCCTGGATCTTTGTCATTCCTCTGAACTAAGTAGTAGTAAATTAGGCTTGTCTTTATTATTAAAAGTTCCTCAATTCTTTTGACCTATGCACTTAATGTGATCGGATCACCTCAGATGGTTGTTAATAACAGGGCCTTAATATGAAGTTTGTGTTTTCTTCTGATACACAGTGACATGATTGGAGCAACGGAGTCATCTGAGATGAAGCCTCTGTGTGTTGACAGCTGGCTCTGTGCTATAACATTCGATGCATAATGCTGCTATTTTCACCGCTATACAGTCTGGAGCTGAGGAAGCACCTACAGTCCACACTGAATTCTGATATGAACCCCAGGCAGCAGTGCCAGTAATCAGTGATTTAAAGGGATAGTTCACCCAAAAATGAAAATTTATCATAAAAATGTATCATTGAAAAGTTATCATTTTCTCATCCTCGTGTCAATCCAGATTTGCATGACTTTATTTCTTATGTGGAATACAATAAGAAATATTTTGGAAAATATCTCATTGGACCCAGTGTTTTGGACCCCTCTAATATTCATTGTACTGACAAAAACAATCCATTCTTCAGAATAAAGAAAGTCATACAGGTTTGGATCTGATGACAGAATGTTAGTTTTTGGATGGTTTACCCGCCAATTAATGTGACAGGATTAATTCTGCTGGAATGAGCAGCATCTGTAGACAGAGCAGCATCTTATTAGTACAGGATGTCCATCTTATGGTCAGCACACAGGAGGCATGCAGGCAAATTAATGGCCAGCGGCTCTGTCACATTCCATGGGCTTTAGATTGGACCAAATGGGTGTTTTTTTTGTTTTTTTTCCTGCCGGGTAACACAAATCCGCTGAGTGGCACCATGGTATCATATTCTGTGCATTTTACAGGTCAGAGGACAGAATAAGACCATTTGAAGTAATATTTAAGACGGTGTATTTCCACAGTCTTAAGGCTCTGAAGACATCAGCTGAAGTTTCAGTCAAAGTTTTTAGCTGATTAGTATTAAAATGTGGGTATCTATTAATTGTAACTGCAAGGTAACATTAAAAGTAAACACCCTGTTAATTAAATCATTAATGTAAGCTAAACTATTCATATGTTTAATTGTAACCCGAATAAAATAGATCCAGTCATCTGCTGCTAACATACAGTAAATTGCATTCTATCAAGGTATCGGTATCATGTTTATATTTAGTTTTCCAGATGGATTCTCTAGTCATAACAAGGCGAGCTCCTTACATCTCTAAACATTCACATAGCCCATTGTAAAGCAAAAGTGGGTAGTGTCCTGGTTTTGGAGGGAGCGGAGACCTAGACGCTGCATTTAGATATTTTTTAGATTTGTGTAGGAGATGTTTTGCTGTATCTTGTCACCTCATATGCAATGGAAAGTGCTATGGACTATCCCTATTTCATATCTCTATTCTTTATAATATATATAGAATAGGAATATGGAAAACTTTGTTTTAAAATTGGATACTTTAAAGGCACACTATGCAAATTTTCGCCGCTAGGGTTCGCTTATTCAAAACAAAGGCTTTGTGAGGTGTTGCCTTCACATCTACAGCCAGTTGAAAAGAATCGGGACAGGACTCATTCAGAAATCATGTTCATGGATGAGATTATTTACGTTATTGTAGTGTGAAGCAGAGCAGAGCAGGACATAGTGCTAGGCGAATAGAAACAAGGCTGCTAGAGCGATTGCCAATGAGAGACGAGAGCGTCACACGTCTCGAGAGCAGCGGGACTTTTATTATGCCTCAGATGATGGCTTACACTACTTCCGGTCAAGCGTATGTGGGGTAAAGCAGTGCTGTTTTATCATATTAGATACATTTGTGTGTTGTGTGTTGTTGTAGTGCTACTCTGCGTTTGCTCGGCAACTTGTATGAGACACTTTTTCAACACTGCAGTAAGCTAGATCAATA
This sequence comes from Zacco platypus, assembly GCA_038088235.1. Lineage (NCBI taxonomy): Eukaryota > Metazoa > Chordata > Actinopteri > Cypriniformes > Xenocyprididae > Zacco > Zacco platypus. Next base: position 26,001,049 of record CM076081.1, on the reverse strand, counting down.
TTAGTCATGGTAAAACATGGTACATCAAGAAAATGAGATTTAAACAATAAGACTTGCTGTGTTGAGCTATATAAAATGATTAGTTTATTGTCGATGAATGTATCCATCCAAACAGTTGATCACCTGAGTGGCTCATTAGTGTGATATATGTGTGTGTGTATGTATATATATATATATATATATATATATATATAGTTAATGATAGTTAATGTTAAAATGCTTAGACAGAGATTTCACTATCCTTGGACATGACAATGACATGGTTATATCTTATTGGTTAATTGTGCCGTTACCTCAGACAGTGAAAATACTTTTCAGGGCAGTTGAACTTTCTTAACATCATCCTAGGAGTCATCCTAGGTCTACAGTGTTTCAGCGTTTCTATGTACAGACAAGATGTTTTTCCATTGTCAAATTAATGCTGAGGTAGGACATATGCTCATTAAGTTTGTTCAGGCGCTTAGATCATAGAGGAGTTCTGATACCCTGCTCTATGGTTTTCTGTGTTTGCGTAAGAATGTCTGTCCTTGGTGCATTTTATGGTTTCCATGGGAACTAATTCAGACATGACTATGAAATGTATCTCTAAAATAAAATGAAAGAAGTGCAGGAATGTTCATCTAAATCCCAGAAAATCACTGTTTAATTAAAGCTTCATGATAATGTAGAGAGAGACTTGATTAAAGGCACAGTCTGTATTTTTCACCACTAGGGCTCGCTAAACTCTTCAAAACAATAACAAAGGCGTAGATTGATGACACAGAGTATGGCATCACTGAACTTTTCGTCATGCCGATGGATCTAATAATGTTTATGGGGAAATAATGTTTATGGATGAGTGAAAGCATTTTTTTAACATGACTGTCATATGATACTGAGAATCTCGGGCGTGATTGCTAATGAGAGACAGATATCAGTGGCACACATAAAGAAACAAGGACATTTCATTCTATCGAACTACACTATTATTACTCATACAGGTCAGTTTACAGGTCAGTTAAAATTGTGAGGAAGCGCAGCGCTGTTTCACTTGGTGTAACGTTACACTATCATACTAAACTGCATTTGAGTGTGTTGAAAGTTGTAATGTTATTCTGTGTATTAGTTTGTTGTCTGTATGAGACTGAACAATAAGCTAGATCAACATTACAATATCATACTCATACTGATGATATTCTAACATTTCATCGTGTTGAGCTATATAACATTGATTAGTCTTATGTAGCTTAAATTTGCTTACCTTGTCTAATAACGTGCATGGGGGTCGAAGTCAAGTCGAAGTTTGTCGCAAAGCTCTCATCATCTCCGAAATGCCACGCCGATACTGATTCTCGATTTATTTCTCCTTTTGTCCGAAAGATTGCTTGCCATGGTCCATAATGTTTGAACGAAACAACATTAGTGTGCCGCTAGGCGTGACGCAGCTGTCTGTGTCTGTTGCTATGCAGTACAACTGGAAACCAGGGATAACACTGATATTACGTCATTGACAGGCGACAAGGGAGGGACAGGCACTATTTAAAATTGTGAATTTCTCTGAATTTACAAATTCTTGGAAACATGTAGGATAATGTAAGTAAACAGCGATCGAAACATATAACACTGTGCAAGTGGTTTTTTAAATTGTTTATAAAAGTTTTACATATTGTGCCTTTAAATTATCTTTTTTTTCTTCTTTTTTTAGAAAATAATGCTTTTCAATGCTTATTTTCTGCCGTTTTTTTTAGTAATGTTGTTGAGCCGATGTCAGATAGCTTAAACAAAAGAGCAATGTTAAAAGAGCCAGTGTTCACACTCTTCAGGAAGTCACAATAAACTGTGATAGTAGTTTAACATTGAGAAAATTACACACTGCGCCTTAAAAACACAGTCTTTATGTCTCAATCTTTCTTTCTCCCTCTTGCACATTCTCTCTCCTCTCATCAGGATCACAGGATGGAGGATTGCATTATTCATGCCTGGCGGAAGACATGACAACCATCCCATAAATCTACGAGCGTTTCCTCTTCTCTGACTATATCATTAGGAAAAAAAGAACAAGCCCTTGTAAAACCAAGCCTTGTACGCAAGTCACAGTGACTTTTTGTCTTATAGGTGATAATACAAAAATATAACATTTGTGAGATGGCCACTATCGATGAGAACGATATCATAAAGACTGATTAATGACGCATGTTGTTTGGGTTGTATAGTTAAGTAGATCTTTGATTTGTGTAAATATTACTTCCATGATGCTAGGGTAGTTTTATTTTTAGTATTTATTAATATTTTGAGTTATATTTTTTATTTGTATCTTTTCACTTGCGTGTTTTAGTAATCCTTTTGTGCCTTTTGTCATTTTTATTATTATTATTTTTTAATTCTATTTATTTTTAATTTGACTTTGACAGGTTTACTAATTTCAGGACTTCAACTTAAATGTATTTATTATGGCCAATTCACTCCGCACTGACAGATGTAATGTTGCTCTTTGGTTACTAGGTTGTTTTTAGAGTTGTGTTATTCTCTAAACCAGCCACAACAGGACATTTTGTCTGTTTGTTTGTCAGTTTCTTTTATTATGGTGATGCACTGTGTTGCTCCTCACACAACCACACGATCAAATCTCATTGGTTCAACATCCTTTTGTGTAGTGAACATGAATTATCTTTTGATTGGCTGTGGTTGAGTTGCATCATGTAGCATTTTTTGCTTCAGTCGGCATTCACACTCGTAGTGATTTTTTAGTAAAAAAGCAGTCTGATTCATTTTCAATGGGAGATGCTGATCTCTGTTTGAAACAAATGCAAGTACCTGATCATATTCAGTCATACTGTACAAATTACAAAGATTCAGCGAGAGACTGTGCACAGTTCAGTTGTGTTTATTATGTGTATCAGTCTCTTACTAATCCAGCTGTGGGATCACCTCTCAGATGGGCAATATCTAAAGGACAGGATTTCAAAGAAATCCCTAAAGCCATGCTGTACCCGACCATGAAAAACCTGACCTCTCTCTCTCTCTCTCGCTCTTGCTCTCTCTCTCATCACTTTATAGAGATTAGATTGTGCCTTTGAGAGAAAAATAAAGTGGTATTGTATAGTATTGTTGGAAGTAGAATTTGAAATGAGAGCTACTTACGTCAGTTGCCGTGTTGTGTATTGTCCTTTATTAGTTTCACATGCTTTTTTATTGCTGAATGACATGCATACTTATTGTGAGAGAGCACAACACTTGTCCTCTTTGTCTTTCTGCCTCTCTGGAAAAGGACACAAAGGTGACTTGACTGGCTCAGAAATGTAGACGTGAAGCAGCACTGAGACCAACAGTGTTTCTCTGTTAGCGAGATCAGCACTGTAATCAGAGCTGTGCCATTAAAGCGCTTACCAGTGTAGAAGTGCCATTGTAATGAAGCACTCTGATAGTCGATCATAAGAGTGCTTTTTATTTAATGTAACACTGTCTCAAGAAGTGTGCCAAGAAGAGCTAAGGAATCACAAAAACATCAAAGTGATACACTGGCTTTTCATAAAATATTTAACACTAAAAAATGGTTATGTAAATCTCAACACCATAGTAGTCACACTGAGACTTCAAAGTTCAGGAGAGTTGTCTCTATTTGTGTGTAATTTGTACTTGCAGTTCTGTTTGCGACAAAATGAATGTCTCTTAATGAGGAGGCAACAACCCGTATAACCCGTACTGCTAACCCAGAAGTTACATTGATTTACATGCATCTTGTGAAAGTGAAAGTGAAGTGATGTGTAGCCAAGTAAGCCTGGTGATATAATTGTTCTGATGTCATTGAAATTCTTTTGGAGTTTTACAAGTCACAGTTGGCAAAGATTTCCTAAGTTGCCTAAGTGTCACATTGTCTGTGATTTCCCTTTCAAGCAAACTACTGTTTGAGATAAGGTCCTAATATTTCTCTATCCAAAAGGAATTTGTCATGGTAAATATGTTGAAGGTAGTCAGTTTATGAAGACATGAGCTGTTTCTGCAATACAGCGGTTTATTCAGTGTACTGAATCATCTCCTCCATTGATGTCCATTAAATGGAGTAACAAGAGGCTACTGTTACATCTTTTTGAGCAGACCTTGAAGGCTTTCTCTGAGAGAGGGGTTCTGGATGCATGTGTGTGGAAAGAGAGGAAAAAAAATGTGCCTGCAGTTGTTTCACCTTCTGTATGTCATGAGTAGACCCACACAGAATCTGTGCCCGCAGCACTGTGCTCCACTCACAGTATTCATAAAACTGTACAGATTCCATGTATGTTTGTATATTAAATATTTTGGCTGATTTCATTATGCTTTCAGCTACCAATAAGACTCTGAGCACCGTTTAACACATTTAGCCATATTTCTAAATACATTCCACAGAATTGTGCCCATTTTTCTCTCCAGATCGGTTAAAAATGAGACAGAGAGAGAAAAAAAAGATTCCATCTGGGCCTTTTTCTCATGAGAAAAAGTAATGATTTGGACTGGTCTCACTTCTGAGATACAACTAGGGCTGCAACAACGAATCAATAAGATGAAAATAAAAATAAAATTGATGAAAATAATTGACAACGAATTTGATTATTGTTTGGCCATAATCATTTTTAATTTAGCGATTAGTTGTTGTTTTATTTGTTTTGTTTTAGAATGTAATTTTTTGCGCCTAATGGATACATTCACTCTATTTGTTTTCAGAGCCTTTATATTACACATTGTTTGGAGGACAACATTGGGCAAGATGTAGAATAAAATATTTTTTTAAATAAATTATTAAAAACAAATTAAGAATTAATAAATTTTGGATTATTCATCCAATCAATCGAATTATTGGAAAAATTGTCGACAGATTAATCGATTATAAAAATAATTGTTAGTCGCAGCCCTAGATCCAACACATACACACCCAAACATACTCCACTGACAGATTTTTTATGCAATAGCACATTTAAAGGGATAGACAAAAATGTCAACACACACACCTTCCAACAGAGTCATCGTTGAGTCGGCGTGTCCACAGCACACTAATAAAACCGCATAAATTTAGATGGTTAGCATGGATGTTTAGCAGTGAGTCAGCATGAATGCAGATGACATCACTGTCTGCTCATTAAATATGTATCATCTCTGTTTTCTCTCTCTTCTTCTCTAACTCACAACTTACTCTATCATGTCAAACGATACCTCATGCAATGCACCACTTTTTGGAATATTTTCAGTTAGCTGTTAACCCGCTTTGGTGACTTGATGTAGCTAAATAAATATTTCATTGACATTTGATCCGAAGGCTCTACTCACCCGCCTGGCAGAGATTACTTTGTAATTCTAATGAGAAGTTGTGTGTGCGTGTGGCAGCTTTCACAGACAGGCCTCTGGGCCGGTGCTGTAAACAGACTTTGACCTCTTCACCCTGCTCTAGTTAATTAGGCTGCCTTACACAGGGTAAGCTTGGGGATTTCATATTTCAGATGAATACCTAGCAAAGATAAAAATGCGCTACATATTCTTATTAAAACAACTATTTTTGTTGTTGTTGTTGTTGTTGTTTAAAAGGATAAAATAAAAATATACTGTCTTTAAAATACTGTCAAAATACGGTAACACAAAAGAAGAATGCCTTATTTATTGTGTATTAAACAACAACAAAAAATCTATGGGTTCCAGTGCTATTTTACACCCCTTCGACTTTGAATGTATGGACAAAAACATTCTTCAAAATGTCCTCAGAGGAATCTGCAGACCTGAATATTAATATTTAGCGTGGGCACATTTGCCGTTAGCAACTACATCGAAAATGACCTGGCAATCGCCCACAACACCTTAGCATTAAGGTGGTGACTTTTGTTCACTCAAGTACTGCTTTTCTAAAGAAAACGTCACGTTCATTATGATATCGCATATTGGCTTCGCAGAAACATGTGCTGTAATTAAAGCTTTGGCAATGCAAAAACACAAGGACCTTATTAAGCCTAAATTTTCATGTGCTTTTTAGAGGGCAGCCGAACTGATCTTGTGTTGACTGTTAAGTTAATGAGCGGAGTGGAATATGTGTGTCTTGGAGGGATGTTTCCTGTGTCTGAGTGCAGTATTCTCTGCTACGCTAATGCTGTTTGCTCAGGTCATTGATGCCCAGCCATGCACAGAGCAGAACCACAGGAAATAACAAGACTCTTCTGCCGCCAGTGCTGCTTGATCCGATGCATTACGACAGCCGTTTGGAAAACAGTGAGTTTCAAACACATAGGGATTAATTTTTTTTGCCTAATTGAATAATTATAGAATATGTGCCAGCCTGCTTTTCATGTCTCAGTGGCTGACTGGAATTCAGGAGACCCTCATGGAGAATTTGTGTGTACACAAACTCGCTCAGCCCCTGTGTGGCACACTAATGCGCACCGTCTGAAGTTTTAAGGGGCCCTTCGTGAGGACAGAGCTTCAGAGAAGTTCCTCTGTGTCATTGAATGCATCTCTTGGAATGCGTTCATGATTTTAAATTTATCGACGTCTATAGAACTGCAACTGTTTGCGCTTTTTTCCCCTTCTTTTTTTGTACTTTCACAGCTGAGATTTATATAGGACTTGGAGTGACACTAGAAATTAAGGAATAAGTTATCAGGGAATAAAAATGCATATGCTAATGGATAAATTAATATATATTTTTGTACACTTTTAATTCATGTTGTCAAATGTTGGTAGATAAAATATATAAATACATATAGAAATTCTAATATATTTATTTATTTTTAGATTATATATAATGTGTGCTTTAGTTTAATTGAAGCATATCCTGCTTGAGAAATGACTAATGTTGCTTTTGCAAAACATGGTGCAGCAGTGAAACTCATCCAAAACATCTGTGCTAGACAGATGGAAGGATATCACACTGGCTGTATTGTGAAATTGCTGGGGTAGTCCTGTTCTTATCGCTTTTTCTTTCTCTCTGCCTTTTACAAACAATCCTACCCGTTTACCTACCGCATGACAAGCGCCTGTTATGTGTTAAAACGGCTATGAGTGGAATGGAGAGGAAAAACGTCAGCCGCTTAATTGAATTTGTAGACACTCAGGTGGTGGTTGTGATAGTAAGGGCCATTGTCAGCTCTAGTAGACCAGAAGCACTACAGTGAGGCCAACTTATGATACACACTAGTACACAGTTGCAGTTGAATAGTTGTTGGTGATCTGATTTGCGAGACCTCATGTCACAATTGGCCTTTTCTACTGTTCCATTTCAATTCATAATGTTCAGAGGATATTAGCATTCTGGCAGCTCTCTTGGTGTACAGTGCTGAAGTGCCTTGGACCACAATTTTTGAAAAGTTAGGGCAAAACTAAATCAACAGGTCACATACAGTTGATCAATGCTGTCAATGGGGAGTTCATACAATGCTATCTTTTCCGACCTAAGCGTAAACATCTGTGACCCATGCTGGGAAAATGAGTCGGAGTGCGCACAGGCTAATTTCGAGCTACAGGCAGAACAAGTGAAAAATGTCAGTTTTAGTCGAAATTGAGGTTTTCACAAAAATTGGTTCATTAAGACCTCGTCTAGCGATTCCAAGGCTCCAAATAGCAATTCAAAATCTAAAAGTATTTTTATTTGTATGTTTTCTGAGAGAAAAAATGTTTTTCTCTGCTCACTTCACGACTACTGGAGCTTCCTCTCAAGTTTGGTGTTGTTGTAAAACGCAACATTTCAACTTTGTGAATATTCATAGCGAATTCCCGAGGGCATGAGTCTGAACCAATGAAATGTGAAAAAAAGATCTTACTCTCTCTGACTCACTGATCTTAAGCGCATGCACAAAGACGCCGCAGTCCCGATGTACACGCAAAGTCTTGGCGAGTATTCACGCAAACATTATCTGTTTTGTCTTAAGTGAACGTTTGGTTAATTGTTGGCGAAAAACATCTGATATGTTACATTATATTAGATCCATGTGATACAGGTCTTAATATATAGGCTGTCTGTTTTCATTAATGTTAATCAAACAATTGTGGAATTGCGGAAAAGAGTTGAATACATGTTTCTTCCTATAGATATGAGTTTTGACTTGGTTTGTGCCAAATTTTGTGGTGTTTCCAGGGATTTTAAGGTATGGTTGCTAGGTAATTTTGTTTTGTTTTGACTTTGCTGACTATCGGCTTCAAACAGGGGTTAGCTAAGTCATTTTTTGTCGGATTCCAACAAATCATACATCATTTTGAAGGTTTTAATAGAGAATGTGAAAATATATACATAACTAATTCATTATATTTAATAATTCGCTCATTGCCACTCATTTGCCAGCACTGTTCACATTTGCTTATGTTTCACTGCCTGACGAGTGTTTGATACAGTGTGTTTGTTTGTTTTTGTTTTTTGCATCCTTGATATGGATTGCACACATTTACACACAAAAATATTTGGTCATTTTTGATATTTAAAAAATATAATCATTCTGTGCCTAATATTTTCATTTTTGATCCAAATAAATAATTTAGTGTTTGCAGTGAAGTTGCTTCCATAAACAACCGTTCAAAACTTTAGGGTCCGCAAGATTTCTTTTGAAAGAAATGAATACATTTATTCAGCAAGGATGAATTAAATTGATCCAAATTTGACAGTATAAAAATTTCTATTTCATATAAATGCTGTTCTTTTGAAATGATCTGTTCTTCACAGAATTCGGGGGTAGAAACGTATCATAGTTTCTAAAATATGAAGCAGTACAACTTTGTTAATAATAATGGATGTTTCTTGAGCACATTGGAATGATTTCAGAAGGATCATATGACATTGAAGACTGGAGTAATGGCTGCGGTGGTATGTAATCTATGTCTATCTTGAATACAGTTTGAGGAACCTTGTGCATAAGTCTACTGGCAGTAGGGAATGACCCGTGGGCGTTATGACTCTCTCAGCCGTCACATACTGCATCACTGATTTAATCTGTGCCTTCCTAATTTTATCTCTCTAGGAGATCAGCGAGTGTCGGCTGTGTTTCAAAACCTAGTAAGCTTCTGAGCTAGACAGCAATTTTGGACTTTAGCACACCTGTGATGCACCAAAAAGCCATCATGGTCAACAGTTTACTAGATTTTCGGACACAGCCAGTGTCACTCACACTCACACACACACACATACATACATGTGTATAACAGGAAGCCAGATGTAATGGGATTTGTAAGATTAATACAGGATAGCTTAAAAATTGTGAATGTGTGTGCGGTAAAAGTGCTGAGTCAAACCTCTCGTTCGGGCCGATAACCAAGCCAAATACACACACTGAGCGTGTTTGAAGCACAGGCCTTAGCACAGGATGAAATGCTGTTCATCTGGCCTTCTTCCAAAGAAGAAAGGAAACAGGTTTGCAGCGTAGAGAGGTAAGGTGGTGGAGGGCTGGAAATGTGATTAGAGTGTCAGCAGGGCGGTGAGCAGACGGATGGAAATGCTTCAAATGGAGTCGCATGTCTCATAAATATTCCTTGGTGGAGGCTTTATGGGGTAATACAGACTGCTTGTTTGTGTCATGGCAATGCAGGTCACACGTTCACATGCATATATGGTATTTTTTAAATTTGAACATATACTACTTTATTATCGCTTTTTTTAGATTCTGTGTGGGTGTATTTTTATGCTTCTATTCCTCTACATTTATACTGCAATAATATAATTATACTGTAATACTGACAAACACAAACTCACCTGACCTCATGCCCTCATGTAAAGGAGGGGCAGCTGTGGAGTTGGGCAACTGATGAAGGAAGGAATAATGGACTGGAGTGTCATCAGTGCACTATTAACAGTTATTAGTTCTCATTTTCTCCTCAATTAGAGTGCAGGAGAGTCTGAAGTGTGATTAGATGTCAATGAGTGGTCAATCAGCCCCCTGGTGAGCTGATAAGCACTTTGAGCCTTTGGTTCTGACGCAGATGTGACCTGTAATAGAGCTAGAAAAGGCCGAAAAGAAGTCATAACAATACTGCTGTCAGACAAATTAAGTTTTATCTTGGTTTATTTTGTATTTTCTTTTTTGTGGCCAATGAATCACATTCAAAATATGAGTATAGGGAGGCAGATTTTGTAACCATGAATCCAAAAGCGTTGAAGAAAAGTTGTACTGTTAATTGGCACTTCCTGCAGACTGAGGAGGTGTCTCAGGCTTTCGCCTGATTGATGGCACCAGCTTTAAAGGGATAGTTCACCCAAGTATGAAAATTATGAAAAATGAAACCAAACAGTTGATGTAACCCCATTGACGTCCATATAGTATGGAAAAAAAATACTGTGGAAGTCAGTGGGGTGCCATCAACTGTTTGGTTACGCATATTCTTTTGTGTTCAGCAGAAGAAAGATATTCTTTCAGGTTTGGAAAAACCTAAAGTTGAGTAAATAATGACAGAATTTTCAACCATTCCTTTAAGGTTCAATACTGCCGCCTACTATTTCGGAATGCCAGCCAGATACTGCTGCTGGATTATTTACAATATTATTCTATATATGTGTGTATAATGTATATAATGTGTTATTAATATCAATATTTATTTTTTAAATATCACGATCAATGAGTGCAGGGTTGTTTTTTTTTAATAAATGTAATGTTCTTGACAAGCTTTGGTACTATTTAAAACACTAAAGTGAGTAAGCATTCTGGTCATTTCTCAGTGTCATGATGTCTTTTTTAATCCACTGCTCCGTTTCTCTTGCTGAGTGCAGCATGGCGAGTGAAAATTGAAAGTTTGTGTCTGATTACATTGAGAAGGGTTGAGACAGATTACCTGTCTCTGATTGCCAGTGGAGTGGGCTGTCTCTTTTTATCTCTCTTTCTCCTGTTTCTTGTTCCCTTTAAATCTGTTACGCTGTGCCCAGCTGGCACGGAGGCCTGGACAGACTTACTGCTCATCACCCACAGTGCCTGCCACGACACTTCCTTTTTGTAAAAAGGCAAATGAAGGAAATTCCTTTAATTTAGCTCTTTCTATCATACGTTTAAAAATATATATATCATTATTTAGAATATATATATATTTGGGAGGGGGTCTCAATTCATTCTTTTAACCCAATCCACTGATTTTCTCCACTAGCTTTACTGATTCGTATTGTTGAACCAGTCTGTACCAGTTGGGCGTCAGTGTTTAATCTACACCCCGCCACTGAGGTTGTTGATGCCAGCTGGAGGCTACATCGATCTTGTGTGCTCTGCCCACAGCGGAGAGAGGCACAGCAGGCATTGCTTTGGGCAGCCCAGGGCTCTTAGCCACACGGACAACAGATCTCCACGTCTGCCCCATCAAGATTTGCCCTGGCAGCAGTGCTTTCTGATTAGCTGTGGCAGTTGTGGCCAACAGGGCGGTGTGCCCAGCTGGCACAGGTACCTGATTTGGCAGCTGCTCTCAATAAAGAGCTGCTGACACCAGCTGGCCACTAGAGGACCAGCAAACAGAGGAAAGTGAAAGGCAAATGAGAGTGAGAGAGTGAGAGAGAGAGAGAGAGAGAGAGAGAGCGAGAGAGAGAGAGAGAGACAGCATCATCACTAGTGGTTGACTGATAATGATTTTTTGATTGCTGCTCTTAGAGAGCAGGGTGACAGATCTTAATTATGTAATCTTTTAATTTACAGTAAATTAGTTTTTTTCACAAATAAAGGAATTGTCAAAGATAAATAAAAAGGAAGTAAACACTGTAACCAACAGGGCACTTAGGAATCTGGTATGTTTGTGCACACTGGGAGTTGTATTTTTCAAATAAAGTTTGATGGTACGTCCTCCCCTCCTGTCTACATTCAATTCACCCGGATGGACCATCATGCACGGAATACACGTTTTTTGCACCAAAATAAAAGCGCATGTGCGAACTGCACGTACTCTTCTGGTGACAAATTTTGGCACACGCTCACATGTACACATAAAAACCGAAGTATACTTTGGCCTTTACTCACATTGTAGTTTTGGGTTTGTTAATTGATGACGTTATGTATAATTGTTTTTGATGCCCTTTTTGTGATGCACAAATATGACTTGATATATCTTTGAGGAGTGTGCATTGCTCACAAATGTACTAGTTACAGTACTTACATTTTAAAAATGAATTACAAAATGAATAATTTTTTTTTTTTACTCACCCTCATGTTGTTCCAAACCGATATTAAAAGCTACGATAAAATCTACAAAAAATTTTATGAAAGTAGTCCATATTACCTGTCTTTTATTCCAAGTCTCCTAAATCAAAATGATAACAAGTAACAATTTATTTGCAAGATTTGCAAAATGCTTTACAGAAAACATGTAAATGTCATGTAATACAAACAGCAAAAACAAAGATTAAATGCTATTAGACTCATAAAATAAGAAAACAAAATGCATTTAAAATGCAGATCATATCTTACAGTAGTTTATACACTTATTATACTATTAAATAATTTTTATAAATTATTTATAAATGATATATATTATTTATATTTTGCATTATATATTTGTTTCATCTTAAGTCATTTAAGTCGCTGTTTAGTGAAAATCTTTCCCTCCGCAGCATAAATTTTATACAGTATTGTATTTCATACTATATTGCATACAGTCTTCATATTTTTTGTTTAAATTTAGAAAAGGTACTTGGGAGCTTGTAAGAAAGCTTGCTATATAGCACAAATGACAATGGACTTCTTTTGTAATGCATTTATGTCCGTCCCCATTCACTTCTGTTTTATGGAGAACATCTCCTTTTGTTTCATCGAAGACAGAAAGTCATACAGGTTTGGAACAACATGAAGGTGAGTAAATGATGATTTTTTAATGTGAACTATCCCATTAAACTTTCATTAGAGAGAAAAATTAACAAGAAAATTAACTGACAAGCAACAGTGTTTATTAAATCAAATGCATTTACATTAAATGCATTTTCTTTGTATCTGATTGTAATCAGATGTGGCCAAAAATTGAGAAACAAGTTTCATTTGCCAATATATTGTTTGCAGCAGTTCAATAAAACTGAATGCATGAAGAGAAAAAAAATATCTTCATACCTGTGATAGGTCATGACAAACTTCTAGTCCCTTTCCACTTCTTGTTGTCTCTGAAAATTAAGTTTGAAAATGTTCACCATTCTAGCTTATGTATCATCTTCAGTTATTTTCTGTGGTAATTGCTTTCTACAGCTCATGCAGTCGTCTGTGTATTTGTGTGTCTTGGCCAGTGCTGACAGGAAATCATTAGCGCTGTCTGGGAGGAAAGGTGCAGAGTGACGCGGCTCTAATGGAAGCTAAGGTTGCTGTCTGCTCTGCCACAGACCCCTGGGGAGCGCCCGGAGCATCCATCCGCCTGTCTGTCTGCTGTCCCCTGCTCTCTGCCTGTCTCCTGCTCGTCGTCTATCCCTGGCTTTTTTTTTTCTTTTTCTTTTTTGCGTCTATTAGCGATGTGCGCAACGACTAATTTGACTGTCGTTTAAACGAACCTTTTTTTTTTTTTATCCGACTAGTCTAAAAGCAAGAAACCCCTAAAAGATGTAAGAAAAAAACCTTGTGCGTGTGTATAAGCCTATTTTCTAAATACTTAATCTTTGAATCACACTGTCAAATTTCTTAACGAACTCTGCTAAAAATATGTCATGATTATCCTTGACCTGCGTTATCATAATTTAATTTTAGGCAGTCGGAAAAAAAAAAAAAAAAAAGAGTACACTCAACATCAGCCAATAATACATAGCTTATTTATTCAACTCAGCTGGGGCAATGCAGAATGGAAAATCAATCAATAGCCTGACAGAATTCTTCATATAACGTTAGCCAACATATTAAAACACAAGTCAAAAACATAGGAACGATAAACAAGGAATAGCATTAAACGGCTTTTAAAAACGTCATGTAGGTTATATATCGTCTAAAAACAAAACAATGCAACAATGCCCATTTTACTTACTTTACAGACCTTGCGTTTTTATTCAGTGAAATGAACATGTCAACGTGGTCTGGTGAAAGACGGGACCAGAGGCGATTAACAATTATTCCTGCACTTGAAAAAGCGCCCTCGGCAGGAAATTTGATGAAATAATAATGAAATTTATGGTAATTTAAATGATAAAATTATGTTTTTTTGTTGTTGTAGTTTTTTCCCCCTCATGTAATCGACTATTGTTTTCAGTGTCGACTACTAAGAGCTGTACCGTTTAGTCGGCTAGTCGACTACATGCGCACATCCCTAATATCTACTCTGGAGCTCAGATACCATGACTTCAACCTCTGCTGCGGCTTTCTCTACTTTAGTGACACGTCACTCTGATCTCACATCAGTTTGGCTTTGCACACCTTTAGGCTACCCTCTCAAGTTTGGTCGATTTTCTGCTGACAACCAAGATGGTTTTGGTGTTGGGTGTCTTGAAAGCAGTGCTGTCTATTTTTACAAAGCTTCTTCTGACCTGAGATCAGGTCTTCCCCTCCATCTGGAGATTGCACAGTCAGACAGGGCAGGTCTCTCCTCTGCTGTTAGCTAAACAGGTGTTTGGTTATTGCTCTGTACCTCTGTGGTTTGGCGGTTTATTATTGCTTAAATCTCAGCAGCAGTGTGTGTTAGCGGGGGCGAGCACATGTCTTTGAACAATTGTCTCTTCTTGTGATACTGCCAACACACTGTTTTTCTTAAAACACCAGTGAAAGGAGATCATCAGAACAGAGCAAAACAAAGAGACAAGGAAAACGGCACATTACTTTGGAGGAATCATTCACAGTCGTGGAAAATGTTGAGAACAGATTCTTGTAGACATCATTGATATTTACAGCTTTTATTTTATTTTGTTATTTTGTAACTTTTTCCAGAAAATTAAATTCATATCTTTAAAAAAATATCTCTTTGAAATGGCATAGCAGTGAATTGTTTGATTTTTATATCAGGCTGTCAGTTATTAAAGTCTTTCCTTCTTGAGCTTATGGCTTAGCCTGTTAGGATGCTTGACAAAGCCCCTGCAGACACATCTCTCCTACTTAAAATATAGCAGTAGCATATAGAATTTGAATAAACTTCAAGATTTGTGTTCTTCCGTGTTTTATGAAACCACATTAACTCTATAAAGTTACTGTACCATATTTGATTTGCAAATTTATTAGACCTTAATTATCAACACAATCAAAACTTTGCTAAAAACCTATTACATGCCTTCTGTCCTTTGATAGTTTATATTTTCCAAAAATGAAAATTCTGTCTTCATTTACTCACCTCCATGTTTTCCATTCCAAACCAAAAGACTTTTGTTCATCTTCGATATTACAATGAAATCTTAAAAATTTCTGCATATGTAATTACATTACATTTCTGTACATGAATACTGCTGTTAGAACTTTATTTGTAACTGTTCCATAGTATTTATTTATTTTAATTTGTGTATTCTTATTTTGCTGTCTGTTCACTTGTCTTTAATGATGTTTGAACTTTATTAGTTAGGAGTTTTTAGTATCAAAGTATTTAGTGTTTTTAAGTTGAATGTTAAGCAAAGTTATATTTGTCCCATTTTTATTTGTATTTTATTTATTTATTTAGTTTTTGCTTATCCGAAAAATGATCCGATCCGTGACTCGAAAAGCGTAATATGATCCGAAACATGATTTTTGTGAACGGAAGCTGAACAAAATGACAGTTTTCAACTGAAATCAACTGTAAATGCTAGATGACTCTAATTTGTTTTATTTGAGAACCAATCACTCATTATGTTTCCTTTTTGGTTATGAGATTGTCTTAGAAGCTAGAGGCCTGTAGACTCAGAGGCATCTCTCAAATATTTGAAACTTAGCCGCTCCATCTCTGACTCTTTGTACCAGCAGCACAAATAGAGCAGTCAGTAAAAACGGTCTCCACAGCCCCTCCAGTTTTCCAGCGTGTGTTTTTTGCAGGCAGGTGGTATGTGAGTATCGACTGTTGTGTGCTGTCAGAGATGCAGGGGGCAGAAATACTGCAGCATGTCCTCTCATACCCCTCCTGTTTCTCCACTTCGCTGAAGGCTATTATATCCACTCGCTGGGCCATGGACGAGCATGCTGTAAAACACATGACATTTACAGTACTGACCTCTTTTTGTGATGAATTCCCTTTGTAAGGACACAGAAAGACATTCTTTAAATCATGTTCCTGGGACAGATGGGGATTCTAGAATGAGGGTCTTTTTTTTTGGAGTTAAACTGGCAGAGTTTATGATCCACATAACTCACCTGCACTGACCGGCATGTCTCTAAAGACCTTTCCAATGTGTGTGGGTGTTTGTATCCAGGCTAACATTGTGATATTGATTTGTTAGGGCTGAAAGGGAGTATTAAGGTCCTGGAAATTCTGTCCCCTTTCTTTTCTGTAAGGTCGAGTTGCCTGTAGGCCTGTCATGATTACATAATAGACTGTTTGTGATCATTTGGTGCACTTTCAAATCTAATCACATATTGCCATGAAATGATAGAATTTCAAATGGATGTAGCAATGACAAGAATTTTTTTTTTCATGACTATTGTTGTGCATTATGGTAGTGTACACCAAAATACACCGTGCTTTAAACTGTGGTGTGGGTCGCTTATAACATGCATTGTGAACAGCAGGTGCTCAAGATTTAACCCTTTTCACTTTTTATCACATACATAAGTTTTTTTAAAGTACATTTTCAGAATAAATATCATTTTTTTGTGTTAATCAGGAATTCTTTATTAAAGAGTGCCAATATTTAAAAAAAAATAAAAAAAGAAGCTAATAACAATTTTTGTTAAATGAACAATTTTGCTTATAAATGTTATTTTAAATGCATTTATTTATTTTAGTTTATTATTAGAATTTTTAAAATTATTTTTCTGCTTCAAGTTAGTTAAAAAAGTTTTAAAACCCTGGTCCAATGGAATTGTTCTCGGAGCAATCCACAGAGCAAGTCTATCGTGCAGCTGCGCTCCTCCAGGACTTCTTGAATGTGCCGTGGAGAGTCGGTGCAGTATAATTCTCTCTAAAGGCCTCCTTTTCACACTCTGCATCTAGCTACCACAGATCATCCGGTTTCCGTTGTGGCTTCAGTGGCTCTAATCTTTATAAAATTAGCCACTGAGATGCTGATTTCCTTCCCTTTTAGTTTCGTTTCCTTTTTGAATTATTCGCTTGATTTGTCTCCTAGATGGCAAGCAATTTTGGAGATGATGTTCACACTCTACAGCAGCTCAAACTCAAGTTTTGGAGTGATGTCAGCATCTTAATCATCTAGATTTACATCTCACTAAGGAAATATCTACTGCCCTGTCTGAACACAATCAGTCAACCCTTTTATCAGTTACTGTTAAATATCAGCTAATTCTGCCATAAAGAGCAGGAGTGAGTTCTTGCGTTAATTATGTACAGTACTGCACAGTGCAGTTTATTTACAAAAGTGCAAGAAATTGGACTTTGAACACAAAGCCTTTTCATATCCGGTTCCATATATGAGACCATATGTGAGAATGTATCTCTGAAACACATTTAATAAAATGAAATGAGTTCTTGTTCTTGATTTAACATAGTTGTTGAATTGGGTATTTATTGTAAGTTCAAATTATATACATTCAAAATGACAAAAAATGGAATGAAAAACTTTTTTTTCGTTGTATTTAGCTAATGTATATTATTGAACATGAGTTAATAATGAAAAGTACAGTATACATAAAAATGAACTTAGAACTTCTTGAATACTAGCTCTTCCTGTCTAGTCTAGTGCCCATATTTACTTCTCTCTTTGAAGCTCGAGTTGAGTTGACTCGGCTTGACGTTTATGGTGTTTGTTTTGAGTGGGTGATGCGAACATTAATCAAGGCCTAAACAAGCATTTAAGATTCTTCATTTGCCTGTTACTGCAGTGAGGTTGTTCCATTTGACCATTTGTTTTATGCGTTGACCTTAGTTACGCATAATGCACTAATTCATGTACACACACCTGTGCACACACAGACCTTTTGTCTTATCTGTAACAAACACTATTTTTTCTTGACATCCTGATCCTGTGCTTTTGAAGTGGCAAGGAGGGAGTTTAACATGGGTAGCAGCACCATGCCCATTCAAACCGATAAAGTTCCACAATTATTGTTGGCAAAGAATTGCCAGAGCTGCAAAACACAATGTCAGTGTTTTGAGCCTAAAAATGTCATTAATGTGACACGACGGTGCAGAACGATGATTTTAGTTAGCCAGCATTTCATCTCATTTTAGCGTCAGCTTTTATTGTGTATATTTTTCATATGCACATTTAAATCGAAATGTATATTTAAATTCTAAATTATTAAAATAATAAATTATGTACCTTGGTTTTTACATATTTTAATTCACATACTTCCACTTTTGTATGCAAAATATTTTAGCAAAAATATTTATTTATTTTAGAATTATATGGCGTGTTTGACGTGCCTGCTGCTGTCTTCGCTGGTTCACTGAAGTCTGAAGTTTAATGGAGATTCGCTTACTGTGCAGGCCTTTATGCAAAATGAATACTTTCCGATTCTGAATCTCTAACATTTACAGAGAAATACACAACAGGATGAAACAAGTCATGCTCTGTGGGAAACAAATGCGCTAAACAGCGGACGCATCTGACAAGATGACAAGCCGCTTTAAACTGTGTGGTTATGAGTTAGTTTGAAACTCTTAATATAAATCACATCATGTTTTGGACACTTTTTCTGCAGCAGCTCACTCGCCATTGTTTTTTTCAGATGTGTTTGCATTCGCAACGTTAAAGTATATCAGTATAAACGGTATTCCCCCTTGTCAGAACGTCTGACCTCCCATGCCTGGAGACCCAGGTTCAAGGATCGTGGGGCGAGTAGGACCTGGGTGAGGGGTTATATATATATATATATTGCATAACATAATGTTTTCTGACCGCAGTGTGGCCAAATTTCACCAGAACACACCCCTGAGCTGTCAGGTGTCCTGCAGGTACCTACGCACACATGCTGTCTGAGAAATTATCTTCCGCAGAAGAAACCCTACACCTACGCAATCTTCTCTTGCTCACTGTAACAGATACCACCTGTCACAAACACCAGCGTTCTTCCTCTGCCACCCTCCCCGCTGCCCGTCTGACCGATTCTTTCGTCCTGCACTATATCATTTTCTCTACTTCTCTCTCATCGTCCTGTGTCACCTCGCTTTGTGCTTCTTTTCCTGTTTTTCACTCTGCATTTCCTTCTTTCCTCATATTTCTGCCTGCCAGCACATTTTCCTCCGTCATGCACTGCTGCAGAGGACATCTTCTCTGTCCATCATTATTTATGATCCCTGCGTTCAGCACTCTTGCACAGAAAGATACTTCAATGAAATATTCACCTGCTCAACTTGCTGTAAAGTGGTTTACCCAGGCTTGTTTATCCTGCATATGTGACCTGTACCCAGTGTTCTCATGTCTGCACTGGTCTTATCTAATCTGCCTGGTTCTTTCTGGCACCAAACACGGCATCCCTGCTGCGTGCTACAGCTTGTCTCTGCTTGTGCCTGTCATCTCTAGCAGCTGCTGGGAGTGAATGGCCGATGCACACTTACTGCACTGTTCGCAAAGACTCTCATGATGGCATGATAAATCAGCACAGTAGGGCACCTCACAGGTTCCTCTGTGCGCTGATTACGTCTAATGCTTTTTTCTTTTTCCCTGAAAAAAGTAAGTTGTGTTTCATTTCATTTGTTTTCAAGTAAAGCCTGGTGCACACTGTTCAGTTTCGGCCGTCTGAAACAAAAATTCCTCCGATCCTAGAGCAAAATCTGTAGTTTTTGATCGCTAGTTTGACATGATCGACAAAAGCCAATTAATGACCATTGCGATCAAATTTTACCAGTGTCAGAAGATTGAACACACAGTCCTATAGTGTGATTTCTCCTACAACAACCACCAAATCAAAAATGAATAGGAGCGCCAAACCTAATGACGCAATTATGACTGTCAAGGCTACTTACACAACTTTGAAACATTTGATTGTTCAGATATTTGTTTGGGAAGAAAATTTAGAGACTGAACCTCTTGTCATTTCTATCATATTACAGAATATTACACCAAGATGTTCCCCAATCTATGTTCTTTATAGTATGAATGTATCTGGATGTACTACATCCACCATATTGTCATTATCATGTGACCTATCATATACATAGGGAGTCCTGGCCTAATGGTGAGGGAGTCGGGCTTGTAACTTGAAGGTTGTGTCTGGATTCCCACGCCGGCAGGAATTGAAGGTGGGGATTGTGAATGAGCAGCACTCGCTTCACCTTCGACACCATGACTAAGGTGCCCTTGAGCAAGGCACGAAACCTCTAATTGCTCCCCTTGTAAGTCGCTTTGGATAAAAGCGTCTGCGAAATGAATAAATGCAAATGCAAATACCTATCAGTGTCAGTTGCGTTGCTTCACCTCCATTTGTAAATTCTCTCCCGTAGCCTTATGGGATAGCCTCCATCAAATGCACACTTCAGAATCTCGCAGAATCTTGCAGACTTTTCTCCTACTGTTTTCTCCTATCTGTTAGCATACTGTTTTTCTGCATACTATATAGTAGGGAAGTATTTGATTTCGAATGCAGCCTAAATGTTATTTGCATTTATACATAACGTCATTTACACAACATCTAGGGAACATTTACGCAGAACAACAGGAGGACTGTGACAGATTGAGTAGATAAAGTCCATTCAGATGTTATGGTGCTTCTGAGTGTCATGTACTGTATCCACAGTTCCAGCAATCTAGCATGGCCAAGTCCAGCTCTGAGCCACGCGTGGCCACTCCTCGGCTATCTGCCAGTAAGCGGCTTTGCGCTTCATGCCATCTGCTCCTGCAGTTTGTGTTGGGTAAAACACAGCCCCTCTCGCACCCGTATTAGCAAGATATAGTGATAATAAGCTCTCAACCACCTCTTCAATTTGCATTCTTCTCCAGTTTGCCGGCATTGCAATTTTATAGCTGAATCAGAATAGACTTGTGCTCTAAATGCAGGTCGCATTATTTATTAAGAAGCATCTGCTTGTTTTTTCAGAGTCTTGAAGGTCAGCAGACTGGTATAAGGATGAGATTAGATTAGATTTTCCTTACGTTAATCGAGTGTGTTTACGTGCTCAGTCTTAAACCAATTATGCTTATAAAAATATTACAAATGTATGGTCGTGTTAACACTTTAAAACCATGTTCTTTTATCATGTAAAAGTCATACAACACAGAGATTTTTGCCTAGATCCCTAATTTTATTTTATTTTTTGGTGGCTGATTCATTGTGTCTGTTAATTTCAAAATCTCATATGTAATGTGAGACTGATGGTTTTCCCATTCATTGTGACGTGCCAAACAAGACCTTTTAAACTTGTAGCTTATTGCTTAAGTAAAATTCAGCAAATTCTCTGTTTAAAAACTCATTTACTCATAGCCTGTGCTTTTTTAAAATTTAATTGTGGAGATGTGAGAATGAGAGGGCACTGCAGTCCTGATCTGTGCATTTGGCTAGAGACCTGTATGTTTTAGCACCGCTCAGTCTGAAAAAATGCTGCCTTCTATGTCCTTTGCTGGCAATAAATATATACAATATCATTCAACTTCTCAGTCAAAAGTGGAAAACGTTGGTCAAAAATGTACATTTTCACAGAAACTGAGCACCAACCGCAACTTTCAGATGCCGTATTTATTTTTTAGCTCAACTGTTATGGATTGGAATGCACAGGATTGTGGGAAATCAAAGGCACTGAAGGTTACATCTATGCTGCCTTAAAAAATCAGATGAAGGTATCTCAAGAGACAAGAAGTGAAGCTAACATTAGATTCAGTCTTGATCCTTTACTACCTTGGAATGCATCATCCAAAGGCTGTGTTTTTCAACTTTCGAAGGCAGTCACAGTCTAGCACTGCTGCTCTCCAAACACATTGTCCTCCACACGTTCAGTGCACCTGCAGTTTGTTAACAGTTCAGCCAGAGAACGCAGATGACAGGAAGACAGCAGTCAGCCAGAAATTGTTCTCTCTGGAGCACTGACCTAGGAACTGTACAGAGAGGTTCTGACAACACATATTTCATAAAGTCTGTCTATTTTTACGTCTGTCTGGATATCTGTGGGTCAGAGTAAACTGGGTCGTCTGTAATGAAATGTATCTCGCGTACCTGAGGAGGTTGAAAATTCTTACAGACTTGCCGGCAGTAATATAGAGAATAAATGTCAAGTTTGAAAATGTGGCCATGGTGAGCTTAGTGTATTGTATGTAAATATCACACCAAAACATTTTCCCTCACTGTAGAGGAAATATTTCTTTTTCTTTTTTTACTACAAGAGAGGAGATGATCTGATCTGACAAGCTTGAAGCCCTAAGAATATTTAAACTTGGATAAAGTGACTCCTGTGTTGAAAATTTTTTTGTTTAATGTTTTTTAACCTGTCGGCAATCAACCCACTGCACACAAACAGAAGCAAAACTTGCTCTGGAGGTCTCTCTGCTGCCATCTTTCTTCAGCCCTGCAGAAATACTCTAAACCCATGCTGAGGAGGGTGAAAGGCTTTGGGAAATCTGATCACAGCGCTTCACGGAAAGCCAACCTCTCCCCAGCCCCTCTGCTCCCTGTTGTTCCTCAAACACTCAGCCCGCACAGAGAGTTCCCATTATTCTCATCGCTGCTGTGAGCATTTCTTCATTCCTAGAAGGAGGGCAGGTTTCTCACTTCAGCCACTCAACTTGTGGCTATTGAGCCACATATAGTACGGCTCAATGACAGTGCTGATGCTGAAAATTTCACTCAATTTATGTCACCTCAAATTGATTGAAAATGAATGACTTCTGGACACTTTGTTTCTAGTGTGAATATTTTTTGTTGAATGGATTATGGCTGTGTAATCCCACCATTTAAAGATTAAATTGAACTTGTTTGTGGGTCAGAACAGCAAGTTAGCAACAATAGCTCAATTATTTTGAGAGTAGATGAAACAAAGGCAATGCTTGGGTGAACTAAATGAAAAACGGTTCACACTGGAGGTTTAGGCTTGTGTGTTATTATGTCCAATTGTTTTTTGTTCTGTTGGAAAAGATCTATATTTTTACTGACAATTACTGTTATTAGCTCACTCACAGAATAGGTTCTTTATTGCTGCTGGCATCTGTATATAAATGATTCAATCACAAGCCATAGACTTGATGAATCAGACCAAAATTTGAATAATCATATTTTTGGGATCATCATCATTAGCAACCGGTATGGCCGATTAACAGAAATACCAGTTCTTCCTTATGTCACTTCCAGAATGTACAGACAGCCTTGCTGTTGGAAAATACACTTTTATTTAAATTTTTTTTGTAATTTGAATATATGAATTAAATTAGAGTTTATTTCAGCGATTTAAAAGATTGCGTACATCTCATTTACCATCATGTAATAGCGTCATATATCAGGATTTTTTTGGCCATTACTCATCCTGTCTTGATAGTGATTTCATCGAAAAACCCAACATGTGCGGAACTCTAATTTACCCTTTTGTTTCCTTTCCAGGGGGCCGTTTAGCGTGGTAAGAAGATGCATCAACAGGGAGACGGGGCAACAGTTTGCAGTGAAGATTGTGGATGTGGCCAAATTCACCTCCAGCCCTGGCCTCAGCACAGAGGGTACGTGTCATCTCTGTTAATCTCAGCTGTTTTCCTCTTTAGGTGATGATTGTGTGGAGAATTCACCAGCTGTGACCTTTCCAGAGCTCAAAATACATATTCAGTGTTTTTTCATGAATAATCATTGAATTCTTTTTCTTACGGCTGGTAATGAACCAAACTGAGTCTGTGTTTGTGTTGATTAGATCAGCCACTCTCTAATCAGGACCTTTGGATAAGAAATCCTATTCTCATGCAGAATAAATAGTCTAGACCACCAACTCACCTCCTAAACATCTGCGGTTACTGTAACTAATACTGCTGTCCAAAATAAACTGTAGAATTAGTTTTGTTTTGTTGATGTGAAAATAGATATGCTGCTTGGCTGTAACGTATACATAATACCATGAGTTGGCAGCATGTGTGTTTTGCTGAGATAGTGGATAGTTAGGGCTGCCCTTGACTAAGATTTTTCTAGTCGACTAGTAGTCGTTCATTTAAGCGATTAGTTGACTAATTTTGCGTTTATAATGATAAACCAAAGCCTTTAATAGCCTAAATAATGCATTGCCTAATCAGAGCTCAAGTGCACCCATAAAGCTTGCAGCATCGCACCGGTAAACGTAATGATTATAATATGTTTAATTTATATAGCGCCTTTCCCAAGCTCAAGGACGCTTTACAAAAGCAGTAACATAATAGATAGTCGATTCACATAATAATAAACAGTCATTATATATAATCAATTAATCAGTTAAGCGGACAGTAGACATTTGCCCAGTCCGGAGATAGAAATGTTTGCAGTTGCATATCATGATACAATTTGTACAGAAAATGGATTCATAACATAGTATGAAGTAACAACAGGAAAAGGATAGTATCGATTACTAACAAACAAAGATAGATGCAACATAAATACACAGAACATTGAGTGATTTAAAGTTAAGCAGAAGAATTTTGTAAGTAATGCGAGATGTCAAGTGTAGCCAGTGGAGGTTAAATAAGATGGGGGTAATATAAGCAGATTATGAATGTGGTGTGAAAAAGGAAAGGGATACTGTCTGAATATTGTAATAATTTATTGATAAACTAGTGTTTTGGTCGGCAGAGATGAAGTTGACGATGCTGACTCGTCATCTCCACAGTAGTGGACGTACCAATATACACGTTTCATACTGATTACATAATCTGAGATCTTGTTTCTCTAATCTTGTTTTGGATTTGAATCAGTTCATTTAAAATTACATTTCAAACTTTCCGTAGATATATTTCTCATGTCTGTGAGGCAAATATATGCTTAGTTTCGGTTCATTTTTTTTGACATGCTCAAATTCACTTGAGACATAGAAAGAAGAAAGCGCATCCTGTTTGTTTTCATTAATTTACAAAAGAAAAACTTTTTGTTGTTATTGTGAGTTTACAGAAATTAAAGCAAACCATTTACAGTTACGAATGTTGGATTATTCTTTTCTGTTTGACCAAAAATGACAGAGTATTTTAAGTTAAATTCAAGTGATCACACCGGCGCCCCAAGTCATGGAGGATATGCACCAAATAATAGCAAACATTTATCTAGATTAACGTTAGAGCGAGCGGACTTGTAAAGTTGCTACTGTTTACACGGTTCAAATGATAAGCCATATTTGAGGTTGAAGAATGATAGGCAAAGTTTGGATTTCCTGCTGTTAATGATCTGTCCATCACAGACTTGTATGATTTTAGCACTTCCTGTGGAGTTTTTTTTTTTTTTTTCTGCAACTAACCGACTAATACCGGATTTGCTATTAGTTTCTTATTTAGTCTCTAATTGTCAATTAACAGTTAATTGACTGTTAGATGGCAGCCCTAGTGGACAGACCTGCTTATCATACATTACCATTTTCTTTGGGAGCTGCTGTGCAGCCAAAATTATTTGCCAATTATTAATGTAAAGCTGCTTTGCCACAATTTGCATTGTAAAAAGCGCTATATAAATAAAGGTGACTTGACTTGACTTGATTACAGTAACCTTGAAGACCCGACTCTTTGTAGCGTGTGTGATGTGTGAACACAGATTTCACCTTAAACGGCACCTTAGGAAGCCTCTAGAAGCAGCAAGATTTAGTATATTTTATATGAATCTTGCAAGGTGTAAAAAAACATTTGTCTTATATTTCCTCACTAAGATGCATCATATAGCCTACTCTGCACTTTGACTGAGAGGGATGTAGTACACGAGCAGGAGAGAGACCATCTCTTTTCTAATATCTTCTTGTTTTTTCCTGATATTACAAGCAAATGGCACTTGTTGTAAAAGGTCTAAAGAGTGAGTTTTATCTTCTGCAGGGACAAGACATTTAGGCTGTGTTTGATTTTGCGCTGCTAGAAAAAGCGAAACTAAAATCCCTGGCGTGTGTGAAACACGCTATATAAATAAACTTGACATGGCTTGTCAAGTCTAGTAACAAGTGCAAACTGTGTTAAATAGAGTTTGATGTGCAAGAAAAAAGGTTTCTATGGTGTTTTTTTCTACTTTACCACTGTAAAGATTGTGAATATAATAGGCCTGATTAAAGCGAAACAAAGGAAGAAAAATGTATCATCCCCTTCATTAATGAGTGAGCCATGAGTGAAGATTTGGGAAAAGAAACAAGAGATTCCATATCCAGTGGAATAACTATGGAATATTGTCAAATTTGCTGATTATCGGGTGATCACGAATCGCAAAACAGAATACAAAGCCGACAAAGCTTAAATTTATGGCCTTACGTACCTCTCTCAGTCGGCTAAATCTCTGTACAGTACCTCCTCTATCACAGTGAGGGTGTGTGTAAGCATGGAAGTATAGTTGTACAGTTTCAGCGTGAATTCTCTGAAGAGAAAGAATTTCTTTGTATGTGAGAAAGAGCTCTTTGCCCAGGGCTTTGTGTTATCTCAGTCCACTGCGAAACCTCTGTCTCATCTCTCCTGAGTTTCACAGTCTCGGCAAACACTCTGCCCACCTCCCATCTGTCTTCCTCCTATGTGGGAGAGAACACACTCATACTGGTATTTCAGAATCTACTGTAAAACCCATGAGATTCAGTGATCAAAATGCTAACTCTGACATTTTTCACTGTATTACCTTTCAAATGTCTATTCCTCTCTGAAAAAAGCAACTCAATGAACTTTGCCTCCCTGTACTTTATTTGCAATCACACACACACACTCGCACACACACACACACACACACACACACGTTGTGTTTATGTGTTTTGTGGGGACTTTCCATAGGCGTAATGGTTTTTATACTGTACAAACTGTACATTCTGTCCCCCTACCCCACCCCTACCCCTAAACTTAACCCTCACAGAATATGTTCTGCTAGTTTAGATTTTCAAAAAAGATAATTCTGTATGATTTATAAGCTTGTTTCCTAGTGGGGACCAACAAAAGGTCCCCACAATGTCAAGATTTACTGGTTTTACTTATGTTGTGGGGACATTTGGACAAGTACACACACACACACACACACAATGAAGCAAATAATTTCAAAGTTCGCAAAAAAAGAAAGAAAAAAGACAAATGCAAATTAGGTGTGTTTCTATTAAGTTGTTCGAGTGGACACTTATGAATTAGAAAAAAATAAACGAGAGCCATCTGAACTTTTCTCGACCTCATTAAGCGTCACACATGTGAGAGGACAAGCCCCAAAAACCCGCGACACTCCAGTACAAAAGTGTGCATGATGAGGAGAAAATGTATTGCACACACACACACACACAATATAACAGGAGCCAGAACATCCAGAATTAGTGCATCATAACTAGAGATCGACCAATATATCGATTAAACCAATATTTAAGCATTTTACCATAATTTGATATCGATTTTGTAATATCGGATTTACCGATGAACGCCGCTATCTTGTGGGCCTTATGAGAATTGCGTGCAGGATCGCCATTACAGCGCATCTGAAGGGACACCGCATGTAACTTTTAAAAAGATTCACTTGTTTAAAACACTGTAATTTTATAAACATTTACTATATAACCATTAATTTGCTAATAAACATCCAAGTAAACACAACTCTATGCAAATTAATTATTTATTATCTCTGCGAGCGATCGCAGTTTGAGTATAGTTCTGTGTAAATGCACAGATGAACAGCGCTTTGTCAGCAGAAATTTCACAATCTAGAATGACAAAAACATTATTAATAATTCCGATATAACATACCAGTTGAAAATACAATGTTTTGTTTGTTATATTCCAATATTCCAGAGAATATTATTCAGTTATTTAACATCCATTGAATTATTCTTCACTCTTCAGCCTATTAAACAGCTTATAAATCTACTAAAACTGTAGTTGTAATCGTGTGACAAACAGAAATATAACAGTAAATAAATATTGGTTCTGCATATCAGTTATTGGTCACAAAAACACAAATTATCAGTATCGGTTCTAAAAAAATCAATATCGGTCGATCACTAATCATAACAGAATCAGACAAAGTTTTCTGTTTCAACACCATTTGTGAAAACAGCGGATTATGATTAGTCACGTGGGTTTAATGTTCGCTATGTCATAATTTATTTGTTTAGAATTTAACAGCTGTAGGACTCAAGCTTCTCTTGATGGAACTTTGAAGCAGTGGAGAGGCCAGAAATTGTAAAGTGAGTGGACCTTGGTGAAATACGCTGGTGCATACTCTCAAAATACA
The DNA here is from genome assembly GCA_038088235.1 of Zacco platypus. Classification (NCBI taxonomy): domain Eukaryota; kingdom Metazoa; phylum Chordata; class Actinopteri; order Cypriniformes; family Xenocyprididae; genus Zacco; species Zacco platypus. The sequence continues at coordinate 25,972,844 of CM076081.1, read as the reverse complement.
TCATTTTACAATAAATGGGATAAAAATAATTAGAGAATTAAGATTATTTAAATGTGATTTATTGTCAGCAAACAATTTCATGAAAACAACAAAATCCATTTATAAATAAAGTAACCAATGAACGATAAGAACAATAAACAAAGGTAAATAATCATAGCATCTTAGCATTCTTAGATAGTTTTTTTTTCTATCCTGTCTCTACTGTATTATGAATAACAGGTGGTGAAAAAGAAAAAAAAAAGCCACTAGCGTTTGTAGTATCTGTCCACCTGTATACATGAATCTGTATGAAGTGCTGTACTGCTGTTGGCACATCTCAAAACCGATCAGTTTGTGTCGTCTAGACATCAGCTGGGGCAAACTAAACCGTCATCTGTGCCATATTTTGTGTTTGTTGCACCTTAAGGCCACCGTGCCAGCTGCCAGCCATCTGTGACGAATCCTCTCCAAACTCTATAAAAAATAAATAAAACCCATTCTGTTTTTAGGGCCTATAAACGCACACTCTTATTATTTGCTTGAATCCAGTGTTTTGTTATAGCTGCACTTAGGACATCAATACACTGAAGTACGGATGCTTTCACGTACCATTGTAGCACTTATCGTAAAGCTAAGGAAAACCCATGAAGGCCACTTAGCTCAGATTCTCTGTTACTGATGGACATAAATGACCATGAAGGTTATATTCAGTGTGGTTTAAGTTTCCTAATGACAGATTGAGGTTTACTTTAAATAAACCCAGTGCTCAAGCGTGTGAGTGACTGTTAAAAGCATTTACATACATAGGTGCATAATATTTATGGCTGCTTCAAGTTACTTTAGGAAAACAAAGTTTGAAATCTGATGCTTTTATAGGTTGATATAAGGATGTTGATTCAAGAAAAACTTTGGTCTCACTCAATGCATTCATACTTCAATTCAAACTTTAAATTCTCATAAGTGCAAATATTCATGTCTGTCATTTCAAATTCCTGCTCTTATCTTAAATTTTATAAATTCTTATATATTATATTTTTTATTGTTATAATATTAAATATTTTAAGTATTTTATAATTATGTATATATTTATAATATGATATATGGATATATTAATAATATAATATTATATTATGTTATACTTTTTATATATATAATTTAGAAATTAAAAAAAAAAAAAATTCTTCGTTCCTTAAAAAAGACAATCCATCACTCAAATTTAAGCACATTTGCTTTGTTACATCTTTGCCGAGTGCTCTGGAGTCATACTCATTCCGTCTACTACAGGAATAGTTAAGCCATCACATGTGAGAGTGACTGCTGAACAACACGGCTCCTCTCTCTCTATGAATTCTGGCCGTTCTGTAACCCCTGTTATTCTCCTTGTGCTGTTTTTTCCAGCAAATTCTGTGTGGTCATCCAGAGTGCTGCAATCGAATGTTAGTAGGGTCCTATTGATCTTGGGGGGGGAAGTCTTGCAATGTTTCGATAAATTTGCCCAGAATCAAAGGGAATGTAGCCTCCAGGAGGCAGAGAGATGGACTCCTTTATTGTCTTCTCTACGGGAGGTCCCAAAGTCTTCACCGTTGCACACGCAAACACCCGAATGTTAAATGATGTTACCATTATCATCATCATCATCACCACTGCAGAGTTCCAGCAGTCTCTTCTGCAACAAGAGGTTGTTTTGAGGTTACTGCTACCTTTTTGTTTAGCTACCCAATTTATTTAATGCTATTTTTGGAAAAGAGAGTGTTTTGTGTATATTTTTCAAAGCGGTTTCATTCAGGATATTTACAGAGAACAGCCTGTGGGAAATCCACAATTATAATTTAAAAGACCCTCCTTTGCTTTTCATGTTTGCTCCTTCGCAACGTTTCTATAAAGTCACTGAATCATGAAATGATTTGCTCGGAAAGCTGCAGACACAGAGGTTGTTAGCCTGGGTGAACTGTTTTTCCCTATGGATCAGATCAGTATGGTTTGTTTCAACCTCTTCTCCCCGAGATCTCAAAATGTCTAGCTTATTCTTTCTCTCCAGAAGCGTTTAGCAACTTTTCAAAGGTTGTTTCTTTTTGTTAGAGAACTGTTGGGGCAGCCTTTTTTCTGATTGCTTCTTTACTATACACAGACATGCAAATGAAAACATCTCTTCAAAGGTCTTTATGGTTCAAGTTAAAACCTACTGTATATATCATTTACTTATATGGGGCAGCCTATATACACACATACAGGTGCTGGTCATATAATTAGAATATCATCAAAAGGTTGATTTATTTCACTAATTCCATTCAAAAAGTGAAACTTGTATATTATATTCATTCATTACACACAGACCGATATATTTCAAATGTTTATTTCTTTTAATTTTGATGATTATAACTGACAACTAAGGAAAATCCCAAATTCAGTATCAGTATCAGATCATCTTGGCTGGAAAAGGCAAACCAGCCTCTCTCTAGTAAAGTTTTGATGGCCGAGGATTGCAAAGCAAAGCTTGAGTTTTAAAGTGAAGCACACACTGGAATGAATAATTCACTGAAGACATCATCTCTGATGTAATCAGCCTGGTTTTCTTTAGCGCTGTTTTGCTTACTGGAACATTACTGGACCGAAAACTTTTACAGAGTTTAGCATCTTAAAATAATTTATTGCAAACAGAGAAGCGAAATCTTGTTAAATAGAAAGGGGTTAGAATAGAAATGTGTTACCACTTACCAGGGTTGCTTAAACCATTGTAGATGCTCAGTGTGATAAACTGTGTGATAAAATTATTTGAACTCGTTAAGTATTTTGAATTAACTGCACGTGTTTACATTGATAGTGGTAATATATATATATTGTAAAGGTGCTGGACTAAAGCATATATATATATATATATATATATATATATATATATATATATATATGTCATACAGGGTGCTAAAGCCATGCATCTGTAACCTGCATCAGCCGTGGGGTGGACACTTCACTTTTTTATTACAACACTTAGAAGACAATTAGTCTGTTGTAATCAGCCAACCAGCCACCAAAGAATGAGAATTGGAGCCAGAGGATACAACAGAGAGAGAGAAGGAACATATTCTAGGCCTCTGCTTGTGATTCTACTTATTATGCCTTAAAGATTAGGCCAGACATACCCACATCCTTATAGCTTTTAATTGGAAGTTCTCATCTTAGCCTCTGTCTTATTTATGTTAGATTTTTTTTCAGTACATTTTGATAATTTTCTTGTTTTCCTGAGGACTTTATTTTGTTGTAATTAGTGATGTTTACTGATACAAAAATTTTTGTTCATGGTTGGGTTTTGGAAAAAACTTTGGCCCATAATTACCTACATGTTCAGCCCTCAATATATATTGGAACCTGTTTTGATCTATTCAGTTTATCTGTTTCTAACTTTCCCCCCCTTTGATGTGATAATAAATGTATTCTCTCTGGGCCTTGAGAACGAATGGACCATCCAGACCCATTTGTAGGGACTGAGGGTCTTTTTCTTCTCTAATCATGAATTGTCCCCTCCATAAATCCTTTACTTCTACTCAAAGCTGACTCAGCCGTGACACGTCTCTGAGCACCTCTCTTTACTGTATGTGTGAAATTATTCTGAAGCTTGGCAACCCGACAAAAAACTGTGAAATATGGATTTTCGTTATTCTTTAATAATTACAAAATGAAAAAAGATGCTGTATTGATTTTTAGGTCTCCTGTGCCTTTCAAGACATAAATCGGCACAGAAGTGATGGTAAATGGCTGTGTTCAAATGTAATATCAGAGACAACAGCATTACACAGATAATAAAATAAAAAATAAAGAAATAAAGACATATACATACATACACACACACACACACACACACACACACATATATATATATCTATCTATCTATATATATATATATATATATATATATATATATATATATATTATTAAGGTATTGTTAAGTAACCTAAAACAAAAAAAGTGGTGTTGCACATAGTTATCATTGCCCAGTGGGGATAACATTTATCTGTTCATGAGGTAGATTGCCTGGGGGTAGAAATCTTTCTTGTGCCTGGCTGTTCTGGTACTCTGTGCTTTGTAGCGGCGGCAAGATGGCAACAGTTCAAAGAAAAGGTTGCTTGAATGTGTGGGGTCCAGAGTGATTATCTGAGCCCTTTTTCTCTGGATGTATACAGTTTTTGTAGGGTGTGCAGGGGAGCATCAATAATCCTCTCAGCAGTCTGAATTGTCCTTTTGTAGTCTTAAAATTGAATAAAACTGTACGATTTCTATATTATATTATTCTATATATATATTTATGCTGTTTTTATAAAAACTAAACAAATTTTTTTATGTTTAACTTATGTATATAAAAATAATTGTTTTTATTTATAAAAAATATACATATATTGATTTATTTATTTTTACTACAATCGGTAAGAGTCTACCTGTTTTATTTACTTGCCAAAGCGGAACTTGTCAAGTGTAAATATTGAATTATAGTTTTTGTTTACCAATGCTGGCCTGGGGCTGAGAACATGTGAGGTCTGTGTTTGCTGTATATGTGTGTCAGCAGCTGCGTTTGCTGCCGTGAGAGTCATGGAGGCCACACTGTGCGTGTGGAGGCTGTTCGGCGAAATCCCCCATCAGCACCTCTGAATCACATGCCAACTGCAACTTTCTCTCTCTCTCTCTTTATTTAAAAAAAGGGGGATTGTGTTAACAGCCTCTGATTTGTCTCTGTACATCCATGTCACTGTGCACAGGGTGAGTAAGAAGTTGTCAGTGCTTTATGTTGTGTTAAACTCTTGAGTGTCTCTTTATGGGTTTTTTCTTCATCTACAGTCACTTATATAGATACACATTTAAAAAAAAAAAAAAAATGTTGTTTTACCTTTATCCCAAATAATAATAATCACATTTTATGTAATGCTTCAATAATATTAATGAATAGTGAAACAATAGCAATATATATTGTGTTAAACCTTTATGTAATTTATATAAAATTTATACTAGCACATGTAAGTGTACTTTTTTACTTAGGAGACTAACAGTGACAGTGAAGAGCATTTTAATTGATGTAATATTAGTAAAAGAAAAAATGGTAACACTTTACAGTAAGGTTCATTAATTAATGTATTAACTAACATGAACTAATCATGAGCAATACATTTGTTATTGTATTTTCTAATCTTTGTTAATGTTAATGAAAATATAGTTGTTTGTTCATGTTAGTTCACAGTGAATTAACTAATGTAAACAAGATTTGAAAATCATACAATGTGATTTTCTAGATTTTTGTTTTAGATTCCGTCACTCACAGTTGAAGAGTACCTATGATAAAAATGACAGACTTCTACATGCTTTGTAAGTGGACAAACCTGCAAAATCGGCAGTGTATCAAATACTATGTTCCTCTTCTGCATGAATAGCTGGGTAGGCAGAAGAGTGTTACTTCTGCCTTCCTCTTACAGTCATCACTTTAACAATTTAACTCTAGAGCCATTTATATCCTAACCCATCACTGATTTGTTCTCTTGTCATTTACCAACTGTTTTGAGTGGGGTTTTTTTTGAGATATTTGACAAGTGTGGTGAGTGATTCTTACGCTCTGAATGGGTGCTGCGCTTTGGTTTTTGGAGGGCTGGGATGGATGTCATTTTATAAATGCTTCGAGGGTCAATCGGCTGGTCAGTGGAACTCAGCGTCAGATGGCTCTCTGATACTCTGTTTGATGGATCACTGTTTACTCAGCTTAGTGACAGCACTGGTGTGATGGAGAGAGGCCACATATGCTTGAGTCGTGGCCCGGCATAACTCTTAGCTTGAAATTAGTCTCCGCCTCAGTCAGCACACTCACCGACCTCCTACGGTCTGTTAACACAATGAAATGGCATTACATGGCTGCAGTTTCAATCCAATCAGCTCACTTTGCACAACTTCCAAGAGTCAGGTTGCAGAGGTCTTTATTAGTCCCCCAGGAAAAAGCATCCTAGATTAATGCAATGAACACTTATGAGGAAGAATTCATCAGTGGAGTTGCAAAAATGTGAGAAGTTCATGACATCAGATCCGGTGTGGTGCAATTAGTAGTAAACTGCAGCATGAGAATAGATTGTGGGTTTTTCCCCACAAAAATTTCTGTGTACAATGAATTATGCATTATGCACCTTGTCTTTTTCAAGTTTTTGCCCTCAGATTTTTCAAGTATATTTCACACATTAAATGCACAATATGTAAGATTTGATTAAAATCTCTAAAAACCACTAGAACAATGTTATAGAGTCACGGACATTTGGCAGTGGTCTGAGTTATTTATTCACTCTAGGGAAGAATGAGAGTGAAACATGGTGGCAGCGGTTTTGTTTTTGGTGTCGGCGAACGGATTTTGTTTTAGAGCTTGTGTAAAGTTCACTGCGGGAAGAAGCGAGCCCTGTTGCGCCGACACGAGCCTCGTCTGATAAGATGGACAGCACACTCGGATTAAAACCACCGCCAACATTGATGCTGGACTCAAGCAACCTGGCAAAGACATGGAAGGCGTGAAAAGAAGAATTTCTGCTGTATCTTGATCTGACTTTGACAGAGGTGTCGGAAGGCACATTGGTGAAACTTTTCCACTATCTGGTTGGAGAAACTGTAGTGGGCTCATCAACGGAGGACAGGACTGTAAAGCTATTATTAGAAGCATTTGATCAACACTGCAACCCAAAGCTAAATGAAACATTTGAGAGATCGTTTGTTTATGAGAAATCAAGGGACTGATGAAGGACTTTGTTACTTAGTTAAACATGGACTGATTATTTCACCCTCTTTTTTTGATGTAAGAACTGACATGTTTTGCAGGCTGAGAAAAGACTGTCTTTAAATCTAAAGCCTAAGTTAAAAAGAGAATTGAAAATGTTTTGAAATGTTCATACAAGTCACCGTGTTCAGATATATGTGTTGTTGCACTCGTTAAAAATAAAAATAAGAAGGATTTGCTGTTACTTGCCATTTCTTTGTAATGAATTGTGAAATTGTGAATTGTGAAATCAGTTTCTGTGTGAAAATTGTTTCTACACCAATTTTTTTTCAGAGTATGCAAAACATTCTGGGAACTAAAAATTCGCCCATGCAGTTTAATCCAACAAAAATGATTAATATATTCCGAACATTGAATGAATTAAAAAAGCTTCCATTTCAAATATTTTACTGGACTGAACACAATGAAATTCAGTTGTGGTTAAATGTTCAGAAATTGTTGTTTTAGCTCATTTTACTTAAGTAAATTGATCAAGCTGCAAAAATCATGTTTTCCAGTGCACACACAGCACAACTGCCGCTCTGGTCAGTGTGAGCCGAGCCCTCCTGCATAACCTCTCTGAAGGTGGTCCACCTGACTGCACAGCTTGTGCAGCACAGACCGCTGAGTTCACATCTCTCCTCTCTTTGCACACCTGCAGTTCTTCTAATCTGTGCTAAGGTGCCTGCATGCTGATTGGTCCACTTCTTTGCATTCAAATGAGTTGCCTATATGCTTGAACGGATTAAGATTTACGGCTAGGGGTATGAAGTGATGCTAGTTAAACAGTTTATATACATGTGGTATATTTGCAAAAATACATAGCGTAAAATTAAAAAGTAATAAAACTAAGCAACATAATGAATATTGTAATGATTTTAATCTGGTTTTTAATAGACCATTAAGTTCTTCAAAGACTGCATCATTAGACTTGTTTTTATGAGTCTTGATTCGTTTCTGTGAATAATAACTGTCGGTTTCAGTTAATCAATTCAAAACTCTGATTCAACAATTTGTCAAAATGTGTATGTCATGAGTTTCTGCATGTCATTTTTCTTTTTTTTTATAAAACATTTGAGTAAAATATATGTAAGTAAATGATGCTGTTTATTGCATGTTTTATGTATTTTAGAATTGCATATAAAAGAACATTTTGATTTGGTCTATTTAGCTGACGACAGTATAGAAAACGTACTGTACCTTGATTATATTTAACTTGGTGTTTAGCCTAATTTATTTTGTTGTGTGTTGTGTTTCAGTCTTTTAGATAATTTTAGATTATTGTTTCGTTGAAAGCACCTTTGATTTGGTTCAGTGTTTTTGGAAACGTACACACTGTAAATTTTCGGAGTGATAGCTGCATTTAAATGCAGGAGTGAGTCCAATAAATGATTGTTTCGAGTGAGTGTGTGTGTGGAATTCGACTCACTCCTAAAAATGCAATGATTAACACTGTGGTAACCATTGCATCGTTCTGGCTTCTTGTGTGTTTGATATAAGCTATTCTAACCAAAGAAATATTACAGCAACAAAAGACACGTTATTTTCAACAATTTTAACTGAAGTACAGTTGACAGAAATGTTGTGCTTATAATAATGAGCCATGTCCTTTTATTATAAGTGTTTTAGGGCTTGTTTTTAAGCTTAAGTTTTTAAGATAGGTTTACGGAGTATTTAAAGCGATATTTTGGTCTTATTTTCAGCATAAAGATTATTTCAGTTTATCATGGACTTGTTCTTGTTCGCTGTTTTTCTTGCAAGATCTGGCACCACAAATGTGTCAAGGCTCATACCGCTTTCCCTGTGATTTCGAGCAGCACACATAAAAAAGAGAGAAACATTTCTGGTGCACGTTAAAATAAGTCATCAACAAGTAGTTGTTTAGATGTTGTTTAGGTTCTGTACACACTGCATAGAATTTTTGTAAATGTGTTTAAAATTTTGGTGTGTGTACAGAACAGGATTAAGCACTAAAAGGTCTGGCTTTTGAGTCCACATAGAAAGGAAAGTTCTTTCATTACAACGGTAAACTACAGTGACCTGTGGGAGGATGGTGTATGCCAGCCTTACAACAATTTAAGGCAAACAATGACATTTCATTCATCATATTGGGTGTAATTATCATTGCTGTGTCTTTTCCTCTTTTGAATCTTCAGGTTCAGCAGCTCTGTTCACCTTAAGGGCTTTTTAATGTCATTTTTATTGCTGCCAGGAAGACATTGTGAAGCTATAAAAAGCATGCTCGTGCTTATAGCCTTTACAGTTGTATATTCTCTGACAGAAATGATCTATCTGTATCTCTTTCTCTTCTTCTCTCTTCTTCCTTTTATCATCTGGTACACTTTGGTTGTGTAGTCATTGTTTGATTCGGCTTGAATTATGTATGATACTCTCATAGTGACGAAATATATAAATACATATTTTATATACAAATGTAGGCACCTATATAACAATACATTAAACTCATTGATTCATTTCTGGGAACTGTCCGTTTCATCGAATCGGTTCAATCAACAATATTATTCCACATACTGCTCCCGTGATCCATTGATGGAGTCCCGTGAGCCTGCAGCTCGGCGCCGAACTTCCGGTCCGGCGGTGTCGTCCAGGTCCGTCGGCCGGAAAGTTCCGCTGGGTCCTCCTCCAGCAGCCATGGTTCCGCTGTCGGCAATCGGCCCCAGGGCATCATCCCGCCCAACCACCTGGACTCCTCCCTGGCTCCTCCCACCGTCTGCTCCACCATGGTCGCGGTGCCCGTCGACTCCAGGGTACTGCCCTCATCCAGCTCCACGCCCTCCTCCAAAGCCTCCGCCCTTTATTTGTTTTCATTTTTTTTCTATGCACTTCATCACGGCGCGAGGATGCGCCTTTTCCAGGGGGGCGTAATGTCACATGTGTTTCAGTCCTGTCATGTTTTAGTTTACGTCATGTCTGCACCTGTCTTCATTTGCCCCTGATTAGTTTAACTTCCTCCACCTGTGTTCATTAGTTCCGTCTGTGTATTTATACTTCCTGTTCTGTTCTTCCTTGGTCGTTGTTTGTGTTACGCACACTGTTACGTGTATGTCTCCTGTTCATCGAAAGAATAAACCTGTCTGTTTATTGTATCCCTCGTCTCCTGTCTGCTACCACGGCGTTACAATAAGTGCAAAGTCACGTCTCGCAACTGTTTAGTCGTCATTAGTGAAGGGCACTACATTTTGAAACTTTTGTCTCAGATTTTAATTGGCGATCAGATTTTTTTCTTTTCAATTCATATGGAAGTCCTCATCTTGTTGGTCAGGGCAAAATATCTGCACTCATGCTCTCTCTGCAACCTTCAAAACTCTCATCTGCTTTCAAAGAGATTGCCATACATTTCATTCTTTATAGAGCAAGGGAGAAGGATCGGGCTTCATGGTTGCCATTGAATTGAAGGTCTTTCCTGCTGTTGTAAATTGCCCGAGCGATTGTGAGAATATTTCACCCCTTTATTAGTTATGGTGCTGTGTGAGTTATGGTGCTCATTCTTCAGCAGGTACCCTGTGTGTTTCACAGACTAATGTCATTTTGTGTGCACAGGTTGATTTGCCTGCTTATCTTCATAGAGTGATATATATATGTTCATTTTTTCCCCATTCGTTGCTCTATAAATTGGCCGATTGCTTCCGTTCGTCTCAGTCCTCTTTATTTACTGCGTCAGGGTGACTGATTGTTTCCATATTCTCCTCTGTGCCTCTGTGTCTCATATGTGCTATATTGCAGCAGGAGGACATTAAAATGTTAATGCAGTTAAAAGAGAAGCACAATCTCCCAAACATTCAGACAGTTAATGTGCAGTATATCTTTCCCTGGTGTAAGGAACCCCCAGAATAGCTGAATGAGACTAAAAAAATTATAAAATACTTTGTAAAAGACATGAATGGATCTGTGCCTAATAATAACAGGTGAAACATTTATTTAACTACAAATGTTTTAATTGTGTTGTTGGCACAAATGTAGTACTTTACACTAACTAGATATCACACAAAGCATTAAAGCTATTTCCGCATAACTGTGTCAGGATTTTGCATCATCCCACTTCAAGTGGCTTTGTTCATGTAACATGACTGCACAATGGTAATGCATAATAATTAAAGGAGTACTTCACCCAAGAAAGAAAATGCTGTAATCATTTATTCATGCTTCTTTTGTATGACTTTCTTTTTTCCATAATGAGATAGGCTGAATATTTATGCTGCTCTTTTCGTTACAGTGACATCGACTGGGAACAATTATATACATTTATTTTATTATTTTATTTTATTTATTTTATTCATTTAATTAGTATAACCAGATTGCAGCATAGTTACTATTTTCTTTTTTTAAATTTCTTTCAACAAATGTTTTTATGTGTAAATCAAGGAGATTTAACTAAATTGCTTTTACTTTTTTCCAAATAGATAAATTGATTATTTCAAATTGTTTTAGAAAATATTATAAAAATATTATTTTTAATGCAGTAATGTTTTACATGTTTTGTACTATATTTAAATTGAATTGTTTCGTTTAAAGATATTTCAGCTTGAGTTCAAGACTTTAAATAAAAACCCAGTGATTAAACCACTGATTTATACTAAGTAATAGAGAATAGAGTAAAAATTATAAGGAGAAGAGCAGGGAACCGGAGAATGTTACAAGGCAGATCTGAATTCTTGTCATCCCTTTTTGCACCATGGTTCAACATTTTAAGGCAGTTGTTCTAACCACTAGACCAGAGGTTTGTCATGATGCACTGCCCATCACATGCTCACACACAGTGCATAGCGCAAGATAAAGCACGCATGAGTCCAGGGGGACAGTAGAAGGTCAGCAGTGTGTTTGTGTTTGTCTGTCAGAAGAGATGTGAGGGGTTGTTCAGGTGCTGGACGTCTGCCGTCAGCTCAGCCCCTGCTCTCCTTACTGCTGGAGCCAGCCGACATGTTTTATTACTGCATGAAAAATGACTGCATCTCAGTTAGCCCTCACCAGAGAACCCGTAAAATCTTCTGTGCTTCGCTGAGAGTGTTATATGTATGTGCCGCAGAAATTTGGCTGCTTGTAGACACCGATACTCGTGGGAATGTCCCAGGGGAGGCTCCCTGAGAGGAAGCTGGATAGAGATAGAGAGCAGAGCGTTTCCAGACTGTGTGGGAATGTTGTGCCAAACATCCAAACCAAGCTGCCTCTTCTCTGAGAAAAATTCTCACCCAATATTTTCCTCTTCAGATAATCGAGTTTCATCTCAGATTGCCATTCCATCATATTACAGCTGTACATCGACATGAGCGTCCCAGATTTTCCCATAATTCCCTAAGCACCCCACCATTGAAACACAGGCTTCAAACACCTGGAGCAGATGGAAAAGGTGCTGCATGATGACCTGCACCATTTAGATATTTCAACTGCATAAACGCAACATATTGGTTAACTTCAGTTCAATGGAAATTTTAGAACCAATTGGCCAAACAAGTTAAGGTAAATTAAAGTTTTTGGGGTTTGTTTTTGGTGAGACAAAGTAGTATAATAAGCTACAAGAGGTTGTACTTTATAGTGATTTTAACAATGGGAAAATCACTTCATTGCACATCCTCATGGTGAAATTAGCAGTATGATAAAAGCGTTGTGATAAAAGAGTCAATGTTCAATAGTTTTATGTTCACTCATGCTTATGTTTTATTGTCACATTGAACATCAGCACTTCATGTTCATCTAGGCTTGTAAACAATGCTTGCTGTACTGCACAAGTGCTGACCCTAAAAGTGGTCAATCTTTCCTTTCTCACCTCCAGACATAAGGCATATAGTCGAGATGGTGTCATAGTGATGGAGTGGTCATTAAGAGGCCAGAAGCCATGCCAAAGGACAGAACTGCCACAGCACTAATAAATTCTGCAGTCTGGAGACGAGCCCCTCTCAAACTGTTATGAACATGAAAACAGTAGCCTTAAAAAGAATGTAGATATTGAACCCCTATTTAAACATGTACAATACCTTTCAAAATTTAAAGATTTTTAAAAATACTTTCTAATGAAGTTATTTCTGTAATGCTAAAGCTGGAACAGCCATTACTCCAGTGTTCAGTGTCAAATGATCCTTCAGAAATCATTCTAATATGCTGATTTGCTGCTCAAGAAACATTTCTGATTATTCAATGTTGAAAACAGTTGTGCTGCTTAGTAGTTTTTGTTGGAAAGCGTTACATTTTTTCACAAGCACAGTTTTCAAGTAAAACCTTTCAAGTTGAAGAAAAAAAGTATGTTCGAGTGGATCACAATTAATGTCAAGTGTCATAAAAACACTTTATTTTATGGCTTTTATTATGGGTCTTATTTTTTCCCTGTAAAATGTACTTTTACTCCATTGGCTCTCATAATTTAAAGTCTCGTCTTTAATGTCTGGTTGATGGTTTAAATAAAGAAGATCCATGCCATAGTCAGATTTATGGCTTATCAGTAACAAGCACCCAGGCTGGTCTGATCGTTGTTGGGTGTCTAGGATAGACAATTTTTAGGGGCTGACTCACCATGTAGAATCGGCGTCAAGCAAGAGAAAGAATTGCTGTTTGGTTTAGTGAACGTGTCAAAGCTACAGAATAATAGAAAAAGAGTGAGCAAAAGGCGGTACACACAAAAGGCATTTCTAGTGTTACTGGGTGAATATTTAATATTAACGTAAGCCGAGTGGAATATAGAAAGTGATCTGCATGAATGATATTCAAAACGGTAAGCACACGCTACTTTGTTAACTGTTTGTGTGTCTGCAGCCTGCAGTGTTGGTTTCCCATTTGAATGACGAATATACACTCACCTAAAGGATTATTAGGAGCACCATACTAATACTGTGTTTGTCCCCCTTTCGCCTTCAGAACTGCCTTAATTCTACGTGGCATTGATTCAACAAGGTGCTGAAAGCATTCTTTAGAAATGTTGGCCCATATTGATAGGATAGCATCTTGCAATTGATGGAGATTTGTGGGATGCACATCCAGGGCATCCCGTTCCACCACATCCCAAAGATGCTCTATTGGGTTGAGATCTGGTGACTGTGGGGCCATTTTAGTACAGTGAACTCATTGTCATGTTCAAGAAACCAATTTGAAATGATTCAAGCTTTGTGACATGGTGCATTATCCTGCTGGAAGTAGCCATCAGAGGATGGGTATATGGTGGTCATAAAGGTATGGACATGGTCAGAAACAATGCTCAGATAGGCCGTGGCATTTAAACTATGCCCAATTGGCACTAAGGGGCCTGAAGTGTGCCAAGAAAACATCCCCCACACCATTACACGACCACCACCAGCCTGCACAGTGGTAACAAGGCATGATGGATCCATGTTCTCATTCTGTTTACGCCAAATTCTGACTCTACCATCTGAATGTCTCAACAGAAATTGAGACTCATCAGACCAGCCAACATTTTTCCAGTCTTCAACTGTCCAATTTTAGTGAGCTCATGCAAATTGTAGCCTCTTTTTCCTATTTATAGTGGAGATGAGTGGTACCCGGTGGGGTCTTCTGCTGTTGTAGCCCATCCGCCTCAAGGTTGTGCGTGTGGTGGCTTCACAAATGCTTTGCTGCATACCTCGGTTGTAATGAGTGGTTATTTCAGTCAAAGTTGCTCTTCTATCAGCTTGAATCAGTCGGCCCATTCTCCTCTGACCTCTAGCATCAACAAGGCATTTTCGGCCACAGGACTGCCGCATACTGGATGTTTTTCCCTTTTCACACCATTCTTTGTAAACCCTAAAAATGGTTGTGCGTGAAAATCCCAGTAACTGAGCAGATTGTGAAATACTCAGAATGGCCCGTCTGGCACCAACAACCATGCAACGCTCAAAATTACTTAAATCACCTTTCTTTCCCATTCTGACATTCAGTTTGGAGTTCAGGAGATTGTCTTGACCAGGACCACACCCCTAAATGCATTGAAGCAACTGCCATGTGATTGGTTGATTAGATAATTGCATTAATGAGAAATTGAACAGGCGTTCCTAATAATCCTTTAGGTGAGTGTAGACAAATATGTGCATAGACAACTAACATAGACAGTTGTCTGCTTTACATGCAGGCGCAGAACACACGTACTGGCTGGCAGTCAGCAGTAGTCTTCTCGGTGTATTCAACTGCAGCGTTTTTCCCCCGACGCAGGTGACGCGAAGCGACAACACGGTCGGCTTTCATCAGAGCTAGTTCGTTGGCGTCGGTTTGGTGTGTCCCAAGCTTAGCATCTCAAACATAGAAACAGAACATCCATCAGTTGAAGGTTTGCAGTGATGGGGAACTTGGGTGAATATAATAAGGGTCATTATAATAAGATATAATTGATTTAGATTTTGTTGCACGCCAGCAACACAACTACCTCAAACATCATAACAATATCAGCCGTGTTCTCCGGTCTGTATACTGTAGCTGCTCTATAATCTGCAATGGTATACAGTAAGAGGTATTTCCCCACTCCTGAAGGCTACGGTTTGCCAACTGGGTCACAGCTGATAAAACAGATCAGAAAAGGGGGAGGACTTTCCTCTAGGGAGGAAGTTTGAAAGAACGCATAGGAGTTTCAGTAAAGAGTGAGGAACTTGCATGCACTTACTGTAATGCATATTGCTATTTTGAGTCACGGCTTTGTGGTTAGCAGCAAATTCGACATATTCCTCATGCTCATTTCCTGTTCTATCTGCTCTGTCAAAAACAAAATACAGTTATTTGTTTTGTGTTGGTTGAGCAAGAGAACTGATGCTTTAGTTTAAATGCTTATTAAAGAATGAAGAAATATAGTAAATAAAGCTGTCTCTCACATGCTGCTCTCAATTATGTGTTGTTTTTATAGCTCCGCAGCCTCTCCCATTGTTTGATAGTGGAATACTGTGAAATCCTTCAAATATATATATATATATTACTTTTAAAAGTAATGCATTACAATATTGCGTTACAACATTACATTACAGTAACTCTCTAAAAAAGTAACTAATTGCATCACTTAGTTACTTTTTATGCGTTACATTACTTTTGCATTACTTTTTCTCACATGGGCTGGGCTTGCTTTTTTGTTTTTTTATGGCAAAAAAAAAAGTTTATTTTTGGCAAATGCTAAGGCCCTTTCACACCAAAAGTGAAACGAATAAGGAAAATATGAAGGAAATACATATTTGCGCCTGTACATTACAGGGCGCTACTCAAACAAACCTTTCAGCCGTGCTGCCGTTCTGGATTACAGAAGAATAGGATACAGGAGAAGGAAGTTTAACACTCTTATTTTTAAATATAAAGTAATTTTTGCTTATTCGTATGGTTGAATTAGATCATAAAGTGATATTAAATACATAAAGTATATTTGTGTAATTTAATGTAGTTAATTATCACAAGATTGTGTAAAATTCTAAGATTGCATTACACTGTTTTTATTCATTTTGAGGAACACTGAATGTTTTTGTCCAGGTGAGAGGAGTAAATGTTTGCTCACATTTGCTCCAGAACTACAATAACCATCATGTTTACACAGCACACACAACACACCTGACCTTTATTTCTCTCAACATGGGGACAGGAGAGCTGTCAGTCAATAAATGTAAAAAAGTAACTTCCGTTACTTACTTGAAAAAGTAATCTGATTACGTAACTCAAGTTACTTGTAATGCGTTACCCCCAACTCTGGCGATGTCAGTGCCCTAAACAATGTCCTAATGGACTATTTCACATCCAGAGATAAAGGATCAGAAGGAGAAGTTAGTGAAGAGGAAGTTAGTGAAGAGGAAGAGTCAACTTAGCTTTGTGGCAAGGTGTGCTGTGCTATTCTAAATATAAGCTACAAGGTACACTAGGAGCTATCGAAACATACGGGGTGATCAAATGTTCAGAGACTATGCCCATGATAAACAATAGAAAGCTTACTTACTTACTAAGTTGCTGTCCTCTTCAGGGTAACGTTTGTTAGCCTCTTGATTTTTCTTGTTCATCACTATTTCAAAATAAATGTCTGAACATTTTTACTGATCAGTATCACTGAAAAACAATAGAATAGAAAAAAACAATAGAATAGAAAAACCCACGATAAACAATAGAAAGCTTACTTACTTACTAAGTTGCTGTCCTCTTCAGGGTAACGTTTGTTAGCCTCTTGATTTTTCTTGCTCATCACTGTTTCAAAATAAATGTCTGAACATTTTTACTGATCAGTATCACTGAAAAAAATGCTTTTCTTAGTATTTTTGTCTCGTTTCCAGTACAAATATCTAAAAATTCTTAAATCAAGAAGCATTTACTAGATGAGTAAAATGACAAAATGATTTTAATAAGTCATAAGTCTTGTTATCTGAAAGAAAAATCTAAAAGTATAGATGGAGGTGCCCTTCAATTTTAAATAAAGCTTGGATGTCTGGGTACTTGTACTGCGCCCAAACAAAATCTTACTGAAAGCTCTCTTTTTTTTTCTAACATGTTCGTCATAGGAGAGATGTATTTAAGTCCTTGTATGAATTGCATTTTCAGTGTATTTTTAAATACATTAACTGAACATCGTGTTATTGACCCTTCTATTGTACAATTTTTAAGAAGTTTTATTCCTGGTAATTCCTTGGTGAAAGTGTACGATACGCATATGTATGGGAATCACACTATACATGATGTGCCATTAATGGCACCAGAAATTGGAAATTAAGAAGTGTAACTGTGACTGTTGAACAGATATCTTAGCGCTGCAGTATAAAAGTACCTTTTAAAGTGATTTTGAGGGAGATGTACGAAATACTCTGAGGAAATCCATGCAAAGGTTCACGCATGCAAAATACCTTTATCATGCATTGCTTTTCTCAGCCAGGCTTGAATGAATTCACACGGCACAAGTGGTTTGTAAAACAACTGTTTTTCATGTTTTCTTATAGCTGTTTTATTCTTGAATACCAACAGTTTTAATTACAGATGAGAACTTTCTGTATTAAATTGGGTTGTTACAGATAATAAACAAGAAAAAAAGAACATTATGGTTACATTTAGCATTGTTATCAAACCTTTGGATAAAAATGTATTTTAATGTTGCTGAAAATAATAAATTGGTTTATACAAAATTACATTTTCTGAAAATGACTTGATTTGGAACTGAAATTCGCCTCTGCCTTTCTGTAGATCTGAAGAGGGAAGCGAGCATTTGTCACATGCTGAAACATCCTCACATAGTGGAGCTTCTGGAGACCTACAGCTCGGATGGGATGCTCTACATGGTGTTTGAGTTGTAAGTCCTTGATTCTGAGCAAAACTGCACTTGTGTTATTATTCCATTCATCCTTTATTCACATAAACTCCCAATTGCAATCAAACATTTTGAATTTAAATGTTGGATTTATAGCATTGAGAAACATTGACAAAATGAACACATATGTGCTCATATACACAAGAAATCCAAATGCAGTGCTGTCTTTTTGTTTATTTGAACACTTCAGTGCTAAACACATCCGTTTGGTTTAGAGTGTGAAAGTAGCAATGTTTTGGCGGTTATTTAGAAACATGTTATGAGGTTTGGTCAGTGAACTCTAAAATGCATCAGGCAACAAGGCATGAACATCCTGTTCTCTATCCAGAAGACTCTGTGTCTGTTGCTCTCTCAGCAGTTTTGTGGACTAGGGTGAGCTTTTTAATTCCTCAAATGCTAAATGCTATATGCTTATCTGAAGTGCAGAGCTTTCATGCAGTGTGAGTTCTTATCTGGAGAAGCGCAGCTGCCTCTCAAGGAATTTTCTTTAAAGGCCTTAGAGACTTGAGCCGACACAAAAGCAGGAGCTTCCAGAGCACTGCTGCCCCCTGGAAACAACACCATCATGGTCTTGGTGTTAAAGCATTAGGAAAATTTTTCCATCAGATAAGTGTTCATTTCTGAATTTTGCCATCATTGGCTCAGTCCACAACTTACAGTTCAGTTTGTCCTCAGAGATAATGGGTAACTACCAGTGTGCAAGTCTGGTTTTGTCTTTAGATGCAAATTCATACCCGAGACAAGTCTGACCACACTGAAAGTTGCGAAATTGCGAATCAATCTTGATGTTTAATGTATAGAGCTATTATGGAATTTTGGGCAAATGGGTCACAGACAAAATTGATTTCTCACTAGTGTCTTATAGATTTGTATTCATTTCCTGTAAAGTTAAATCATAAATGGACCTAACTGATAGTTTCCTGTCTTGTTCTGTCTTTCAGTATGGATGGAGCAGATCTCTGCTTTGAGATTGTGAAGAGAGCAGATGCTGGTTTTGTTTACAGTGAGGCAGTAGCCAGGTAAACAGCTCTAAGGACAGTTTCATCCATTTCCTGTTCCTGTGCTCTGCTTAAAGTTGTAGACTAAGATCTAAATGTTAAAAGGGATAGTTTTCCCAAAAAAGAAAATTCTGTCATAATTTACTCATCATCATGTAGTTCCAAAGCTAGTTCCCACTTTCTTTCCATTCAGTGTAATATGGGTTTCTCTCTTTCCCACCCTCCCTCTCTCTTTCCCACCCTCCCTCTCTCTTTCCCACCCTCCCTCTCTCTTTCCCACCCTCCCCTCTCTTCTCTATTCCTTTAGTCACTATATGAGACAGATCCTAGAGGCGTTGCGGTACTGCCATGACAACAACATCATTCACCGGGATGTGAAGGTAAGCTCAGTGGTGTCTTAGTGCTTCAGATGACAAGAAAACACCTTTTTTTCACACTGACATGTGTTTTCACACTTGTCAGGTTTCCCCCCTTTGCTTTTAAAGATGTTATTTAAAATCCTAAAATTACACATAAACTGCGTCTATAGGGTTGTTCTCAAAACACACAGCCAATAGATGAATATACAAAGATCAACCACGCTCACAGATTCTTAGGAATAAAGCTTTGGAAGTGCTGCTATGTTAATAAAAGCTACTATCAGTACATTTGGTTTATATTGAAGAAATCTGTATGAATTCAAACGTCAAAGATATAGCAACACTTTTAAAACCTAAGAAATGGGACATACAACATTACAAACCATTACATTTATTTTTAATGCTCAGAATGTGTTTTTCTACATAAATAATAATATTGGGTATTGAACACTTAATAATCACTGGTTTAAAGGGTTAGTTAGTTCACTCCAAAATTAAAATTCTGTCATTAATTACTCACCGTCATGTCGTTCCACTCCCATAAGACTTTCGCTCTTCTTCGGGAAACAAATTAAGATATTTTTGATGACGGAATGCTGTCAGATTTCCTTCGATTGGCTGCCTTTGTAGCTACCAATTTGATGCTTCAAATACTTTATAAAGAGATCGGAAAACTAATCCATATGAATCGAATGATTTGGAACAACATGAGAGTGAGTAATTAATGACAGAATTTTCATTTTGGCGCGAACTTACCCTTTAGTTACTGTGTTCAGAATAAATGCAAAGACAAACTTTAGACAGAATATAGGATAAGTAGTGGCTTTATATATGTCAAATGCAAGATAAAATCAGGCCTCCTAACCATCACCAGCTGCAGGGCAGTCTGGTCTTATTAGAACAGATATCTTGATGGCTGAGGACAGTGTATAATTTACGTCAAATCTTTGGTTTTTCTTAATCAACAATGACTTAACTCTACAGAAGCTGGAATCTTCATACATTGTTTGGAAACAAGATGTTTCTTTTCCATACAGAGCACTTCATGGTCACTTTCAGCTTAGTTTGAGTAGTAGAGCAGTTTCTTAACAGTGTATAGTGTGCCAAAGAAACCGGTCTCTGCTGAGCAAGTGCTTAACTGTGAAGACTGCAAAGTTTTCAGTTTTTTTGAATAATTTTGCTCATAAATTAACATTGCTCTTTATGAATTGCTTTGAATGTTTAGCATATGCATCATTGATATGGTGCTACACCAAGCAAATGGTTTTCTTTTAACTTTCTGATTTTTTTATATACAGTTTGCCTAAGATTTGGCCTTTAATTTGGCAAAATGCTTTATGGAGCTAGCTATGTTCCTGAGATTAGATTGACAGCGCAAAAGCAAAATAGGCAACTATAATCGTTCTCTTTTTTAGGAGTAATGATGCAGACTTTGAAGCTCCTGAGACACTTTAATATTTACTGTCGGTAAAGTAATGGCTTTTAATGCTGCTTCCATCAGAAACATAGATGGATACCTAGTCCATCATGCATCATTAGATATGACATAGTCATATGAGTGTGCTGTAAAAAAGTAAAGGCATTGTTTGCAAGCACACATAATCTGTTTGCGCAGCTAATGGAAAGCCTATCACACTTACCACAATTACCAGAGTGCAGATGGAAACAGGAAAGTAGGTACAGTGCATCCAGAAGGTATTCACCTTTTTCACATTTTTTTATGTTACAGCCGTATTCCAAAAGGGATTAAATTCATTATTTTCCTCAAAATTCTACAAACAATAGCCCATAATGACAATGTGAAATAAGTTTGTTTGAAATCTTTGCACATTTATTCAAATGAAAAAAAATCACATGTACATAAGTATTCACAGGCTTTGCTCAATACTTTGTTGAAGCACCTTTGGCACCAATTATAGACTCTTTATAGTCTTTTTGAGTATGATGCTACAAGCTTGGCACACCTACTTTTGGGCAGTTTCTCCAATTCTTTTTTGCAGGACTTCTCAAGTTCCATCAGGTTGATTGAGGAGCGTCAGTGCACAGCCATTCAATGCACTGGGCCACTCAAGAACATTCACAGAATGTCCCAAGTTGTCCTGAATGGGCAACATCTGTAATAGTAGCATGTTTGAAAAACAGCCTGAAATGAAAAGTTAATTAAAAAAGTCATTAAAAGTTAATGTGGCATGCTGTAAATGTGCAAGAAATCACAAAGGGGTAGTTCACATACACACATGCTGAAAAGAAATTTTTGACATTGACCCTAATGCTTTTCCAAACCTATATGACTTTCTTTAAGTTGCAATGAAACGAAAGTAGCGACAGATCTTTTATTCTGTATCGTGATGTAAATTGATGAAACAGCGGGAAAAATGTATTGTGAGCACTTTGTTCAATGCATTGGTTGCTGATTGAATGGAGGACAGATTGGAATGCAAATTTGTCATCAATTGTTCGATTAAACAACATCGATGTTGTTTAATCGGACTAATTGATTGGAGAATCCAGCATATGTCACCAGAGAGGTTGGTTGTTGGTTGGTTTTGGTTGTTTCACTAAATCAAGTTATGACATTTTGAATGAAAATGACAAGGTAATTAATATATATATTTAGGGGTATATTTAGGTTTAGGGGTAGGTTCAGGGTTAGTACATATTTATTACACAGTTATTGTAATTACTATAATAAGTACACAGTATGTACATGGGGATCAGGGCTGTAAAATAAAGTGCTACCGTAGTCTCTTTCCGTAGTCGAGGAAATTCAACTTGTAATATTACTTGTTTGCATTGGGTTTGTAGCAAATTAGCTCAAAAGGGAAATATTAATAATTATTCATAACTAATTATGATTATTCATTATGATCAATTATGAATATTTGAATTAGTTAATCAGGTTAACTTAATGTAGCTGCATTCAAACTACAATCAATCGATCTGTTCATCCTGTGAACACTCAATGTTGATTATTAATTGATTCTAAGAGAAGGATATTTCCCCTGACAGAAGAATAATCTTTCTGTCCCGTTTCGGGTACTTTTAAAAACATGTATAGGGTCAGAATCATTTAAGTGACAATTCACCTACGTAGGCAGAGTATGAACCAAACATGTATTGTGCACAAATTTTATTAACTACATCACGAACACATAACTAACTAACAAACATACATACACACAAATCACGCGTACAGGGGTAAAAGGGGAAGTGAGAGTGAAACCGAAAGTGGGAACAGGAAATGGAGTTAAGTCAACAACCCGGAAGGAATCATTAGCATTCAATACAAAGCTCCTCTGTTGAGGTTCACAACTTTAACTAACTAGCAGCAATTTAGTATATCGTACGATACTTGCATTCTGCCTCAGAGATGGAAGACCGTCTGAATATACGGTTGCAGTAGAAAGTCCTGAGTTCGGTCCGATGGTGCTGAAGTTGCAATCGATGTCATGGCCGGGCAGGGCCGAGGCCTACCGGTCTTTGGAACAGTCGACGATAAGAGAGAGAGCTTGATCTTGTGATCAGTGATTTTTAAAGTGTGAAGATGTCACACCCTCTGGAGGTGACTGAGCCAATAAGGATTTGTTCCTTCGGAGGGAACTTTTATGACCCTTTGTTCTCTAGCAAGATTAATTAATAATAATAATTTGCATAAGACATCATATTGGATGGATGAGAGAAGAACCTTCTAGATTCTTATTATACTTGATGTGTCAGAGTTAACAAAATGTAATGTAAATTAAGAGCTTGGGAGCGAAGATTGGAGTCCAGAGAGACCAAACGTGCTACCCATGTGATTATAGTTAGTCATAATATGCAACTCTGAAACATTAATACAAAAAGTTCAAAAGAGAGAATTAATACATAGGTCAAACCCTATAAAAGGAAAATTATGAGAGGGAAAAATTGGATACACTTTTAAGCATTTCTCAAGTGGTTATATATAGAATATATATAGGATTAAAACGGTTTATTTGTCCTTCTCAACAAGAATGAAGTCAGTCACATCCTCTGCACATTCTTTACGGTCGTAAAACCCTATCAGATGGTGTCCATGGGGGAGGGTTCCCCAGACCTCAGAGTGAGTTTTTAGAGATTATTTGTTAAGTATGACAAATAATCGTGTCTGATTTGTCTCAGTCGTTACAGGTTACACTGTAACACTGTGTCTGCCCACATTTCTCAGCACTAATTCCATACAAGAGTTCTGACAATTTTAGGTCCATAGTGATGAACAACGGACATGCGTAAGTAATCCACTTCACTTTCGCTTTCTTATTGGAGCATGCAGGCACACATCATTCAGCTGTGAAGGAACGTCGCTCACAATGAGACTCCTTTGTGTCAGCGTACAGTATCCTCTCAAGTAATGTCTAAAGATGCCCTGCTGTTACCTGAGATAACTGTCCCACATTAGACTTTGATGACTGACTGTCATTTGCACTGGCGCGTAATCTCAACAAGCTAAGTGTGTGGTTACGAAATGTCTTGTCCAACAAGAAGTACATAATGGGGTCTGTGCTACATCTCAAAGATGCTAAACAGAGGAGGAAGCTCTTTACCTCCACGTATATGGACAGTGGATGGCAAGCATCTGTTTTGGATGATGTAGACCCAGACTGCTCATTGACGATATTAATGAAGATGGCTTTATAGATGTGATGTGGCAGGAGACAGACCACCAGCACAACCTTAATTACAACGATATTCCGAAACACTCTTGCGTAGACTCGCTGCCTGTCAGAGATGTGTGCGCTTTTCTTGGACTTCCAGATGTGCCTGATCACTGCCATGTAGGCGCTTAAGACCAACAAGAAGAAGACGAAGAACAATGAAACTGCCACTAGCGCAAAGACGTGAGATCCTCCCCCTCCAACCTCCACCGCTACACTGTAACACACTTCATCTCCATCACTGCTTTCCATGCTTCCAGTCTCTCTGATCGAGTACAGCACCACAAAGGATGTGACTGCAATGGCCACAATGATCCAGGTGATTAGGCACAGCGCACTGGCCAGTTTTGCTTGCCGTTTTCGACAAAGGAAGGCTCTGGGTAGAACTTTGAGCCACCGACTTGGGCGGTCAGCATGGGAATGTTGAACTAGTGAGGCAAAGCGACTGAGCGCTACCCAGCTCAGTATCATCACACCAATGCAGATGTTGATGTGGATCACTGGAGTTAGACCATTTATTGCCATTTGACACATGGTGCTGTGTTGTTTCCATGTGGTCCCAAGCAAGTAGTATGCAGCCTGGAATGGCATGGTGAGGCAGAGCAACAAGTTTGAGATCCCTAGATTTATCAGGTAGATATGGGTGGACGTTTTGAAGGCTATTTTGCGTATGAACACCCATAGAGAAATAGCATTCCCAGGCAGGCCAGTGAGAGACATGATGGTGTAGATAATGGGCAGGGCTACACTTGTAGTGGACGTTTGGCACAGGTAAGAAATGTTGTGTTCAGGATGTGAACTGTTTGCCATTGAGCTCTTAGAAAAAGAAAGAGATTCCCAATAGCTGAGGAAGAAAAAAAATAGTTATAAACTGCAAAAAATTAAATAGTTGTACTATTTACTAAAGTGAGTGAAAATGATGATACTGTTAACCTGTGCTTTCTACATATGTCCTGTATTTACAGAAGCAACATTGGGTGCTATTTGCTTCCTGTAACAATTAACCCATTTGCGGAATTTGATAAACCACTTTCAGCACTGTCACCATTTTTGTCACCATTAACACCATGGCAAACTTAGGGTAACAAAAGAGCAGAAACTATACAGTATATGTGATAAGGGTACATTTTTTGCAAGTGAGAATTATACACCATCTGAAAGCTGAATAAATGAGCTGATGTATTGTTTGTTAGGATAGGACAATATTTGGCTAAGATACATCTATTTGAGAATCTGCAATCTGAGGGTGCAAAAAAATCTAAATATTGAGAAAATTGCCTTTAAAGTTGTCCAAATGAAATCCTTAGCAATGCATATCCACTCACAAAAATACATTTTTGATATGTTTACAGTAGGAAATTTTCAAAATATCTTCATGGAACATGATCTTTACTTAATATCCTAATGATTTTTGGCATAAAAGAAAAATGGATAAATTTGATTATTATTATTGGCTATGGCTACAAATATACCTGTGCGACTTATGACTGGTTTGTGTGTGTGTGTGTGTCTAAGGCTGCCAGACATGCTATAGTCGTTTGTTCATAGTTAAAGGCACGTTCCAGCAGTGAAGTGTACATGAATTTTACAGTCTTTCACAGCAGCCACATTTACCCACAAAATTGGTGTTGCAATTTAGTATCTTTGTCTCAATATTTGAGCTGCAAAATTATTAAAATTAAAACTCATTAAAAACTTGTTGCTTTTACTTAACTGTTTTGGTGTTACTGCCCTAATTGACATAGTAAAACCGAGGCTCAAATAATTCATGTAAATTAGCTATGCTAAATAGATTATTACAAACATTTTATTAATTATTAAAGGCAAAATTCAAACAAATAATTAGTCAAACATTTTGCATGTTTATTTATAAATTACTTGTTTGTTTAGCAATATTAGAGTAAGAATGTAATATGTACTGTAAGCAATATAATAGACTTACCCCTCTACTTATGCAGTCAGTGAAGTGTGTAACAAGAGTCTGTGAACTGCTTTGTATGCACCACCTCCCTAGACTGGCTGTCTAAAGAAAGTGACGCCTGAACAAAAATGATGTACTCTCAGTTCTCTTTTGCGAGGTTTGTCACACAGATACAGTTATCTTTGATTTTAGAGCTTCTGCTGTGAGTTTGTCAAAGGTGCTTTTATTATTTAATCGTTGCTTTGCAAAGTAGCTCATGAACCCGAATTATAATTTGCATTATATTCAGGAATACGTGGGGTAATTGGCACAACTTCTATAAACTAGTATAAACTTCTAGTTAATATGTAGGTTTTTAACTGTCATATACTGTATGTGCTATGATAATGTTTTTAGCTTAAGAGCAAGTGCTACTGTTTCTTTCTGAAATACCAGTCAAGGATTTTTAATGGTCTCCTCATGACCCCTTGGGGTGAATATACACATTGCAGTTTAAGGACTTTTCAAAACAAGTGATAAAATCACATTGATACTTTATTTATTTATTTATTTAATGGATACATTTTGACCATGCAAAGTATATATTGTATACCTTCAATATTTAATTACTATAAATTAATGAATACAAAAGCAGGTTGCAGAATATTAACACAGTTTCAGCCTCACTGAAATAAAAGTTTAGAATAAAGACTGGGGTGAAAAAGTATGAGGACATACTGCTGAACCATTTAAATTTGCCATAAGTTTTTGTGCTGTCCAATAGTAATAGTTGTAATAACAATGCTCCCTGAGGTTAGTATTTTTGCATTACACAGGAAGTGCAAAGTTGCAAACCAATTTCTTCAAAACTGTGATGGTTGGTGGCTTAATTCAGTTACATTTTTCTTCGGTTCGTGGTTTAATTCAGTTTTATTTTTCTCCTGTTCTACAATGTTTTCGGTCACATGTATAGTATGTATCTCAGGTGTTTCCAGGCTCTTGGAGGTTTCAGGTTTGGGTTTGGCCCTGGTGTTGCGATTTGCTCGACAGCAGCGCAAACGAAGCACCAGCTGGAGGGTGGGATGCAGGCAACAGCTGAGAGCTGCAATAAAGATGGTGCCCATTTTTATCCTGAACTCTGCCTGACAGTTTTTATTCTCTGATGTTAATAAGATGATCCTTTGCACGTGGTAGGGTAGGAAACAGAGTACAAACATTATGACCGAGGCCAGGATCTTCCTGCGAACCTTTAGACTTCCTCCTGGTCCAAATTTAGCTCCCCTCACCTTCTGCAAATGGAAGACCAGCAGACTGTAGCTGACCAACATCAAGCACAAAATGAAGAAGAATGCTGACACACCAAAGCAGTGGATAGTTTTGAATCGATCTCTATTGAGAGTGTAACTGTTGACAACTTGGTCAAAGCAGGTCCCTTTGATTTGCATGCCGAGTTTAACCCCCATGCTAATGCAGACGACTGTGGTGATAACTGACCAGGTAGAAAAGCAGAGGATCCAACTAGACCGAGTATGTTTAAAGATCTGAAAGAAGGCATAGCCTGGTTTTACCACTGTGGCATAGCGATTGATGCTGGTCCACAAAAGGAAGCTCATGTTGCAATAGAGGTTAATGTAGAAGCAAGAAAAGATGATTAGCTCTACTGCTTTGCAGACTGGAGTTCCAGATACCCAATTGTTGCTCTTTTTGTAGTAGGCTATTCTGAAGAAAAAACTGCAGCACATCAGCAGGTCTGACACGATAATGTTCAAAGTGAAGATGACAGTGGGTGTCCTCTCTGATCTCCAAAGATCCACCAAGACTATTCCATTGGTTGGAAGGCCCAGGGCAGCCAAAAAGAGATAAAGCCAAGGCAAGATGGTTTCATGGCTTTCTTCGAAATGTATCGTGCATGTGCTACAGAAATAGAGAAGGAATTGTAAACAACTCTGGATGGAAATAAGCAACCCAACTCAATTTTCCTTTTACTCATTTTGACAATCTGTGTGTATATATACATTTACATGAATTAATGAATTATAGCATTCATTTGAATCAATTATTGATAGAGAGAGAGAGAGAGAGAGAGAGATGTGTGTGTGAAATACCTGCATTTTTGCAATGTCTCTCTATTTACAACAAAGCTGATGGGTTAAAATACTTCAAAACCAGTGAGGTTACCCCGTTGTAGCTTAGAAATATAAAGGAGGGATTCAGTAGCAAAGCTATTTTATTAATAAAGTACTTGGTACACAAGTACCTGTGTTTTAAACAGTTTTATTGCACACCTTCCAGCCAATAAGAAGGCAGTATTCAGACAGACAATGGTATAAATATATATAATTAGGGTTCCAGACTGCGACCAAAATGGTCGCATATGCAACCTTTTTTTGAGAATGTGCGAGTTAAAATTTTGTGTGGTCGCATTTGTGCGAGTGCATGATCATGTTATTCGCGCGTGTGTAACAGAATGAGGTATCAGCAGCTGCTGCCGTCTGTAACTGTTTTGTTTTCAAAATGAACAAAATTTATATAATGAACGAGTACATCATGAATCCATTTTCCAAACCGTGTTTTTTTCTAATCCTGAATCACTACGGTACATCTATAATAAGTGTTTATATTAGGACTGTTTCAGACCGGGCTCGGCTCGGCTGCGGAGTATCACAGTACCTGCGTGACTCGTCATAGACAAACAGAGAGAAGTAGTTCCGGCTACAATGTTCTTCCGCAAGACACTCGCTAGAGAGCGCACGTACACGCGCATTGTACAATGATGATGAAACGCGCAAATTAGGAATTCAGGAAATTTAGGAATTAAGCCATATAAAAATGAAAAAGGTTAATAGCTGAATAATAATTTTAAAAAAACAAAGTTTGGAGTTCAAGGATGCTGGTGGAAAGGACGAGCCAGCATACAGACACAACTAATGTTGAGAGCACAGTAGAAAGGCATTAAGTTACTTCAACAGCAGGCTTAGACTAGGGTTCCTCAATAGGCCACGAGAGAAAAATGTTTGTCCTGCGCTAATGTCAAATAGTGTTGTCAAGGTAATGTATATAAGTACAGAAAGGCAAACTAAAGGCTAATATTTTCTCAACATTCAGCAAATACACATCTATATCATTAAAACAAATCTCTGAATATCTAATTAACATTTAATTTTAGAGACCTTGCAGATTTATTCAAATACAGAAGTGAGATTTTCTGAAGTGTTTGTAGCCCGCGTGTATTCTATGCGAGATAGTCGATCCGTGTGAAATGAATTCGGACTTCAGTTCAGCTTCACTAGAAACGCGATCGATTAATTCATACTTTTCATATTTCTAATTTAATAAATATGAATTAAAATAAATATAAATTATACATGTATACCAGATTAATATAAGCCATCAGCCACTGTGATTTAATATATTTAAGATTAAGACGACTATTCATCAAGCATGCATTGATTAAAATTGTTGTAGCAAAAAAAAAAAAAAAAGCTGTGACCAAATCATGTGCTGGTGCGACCAACTGAGAAAATTGGTAGCACCAGTGCAACCAGTGGAAAAGTTAGTCTGGAGCCCTGATAATACAGTTAATCAAAAGTTTGATCATTTGAATGTTTTTTAAAGAAGTCTCTTTAACTCTGCGTTTATTTTATTAGATAAAACGGTAATATTGTGAAATATTATAACAGCTTATAAAACTGTTTTCTATTTTAATGTATTTAAAATGCCACAGAATACTTTTTTACTCTTAGTGATCAATAACTAAATACGGAGCCCCTAAAGGGACGTGGTGGTGGGAAAAAAATGGGATGGGAGGAATTTTTTTTAAAGAAATCTTTTGCGTTCCCTCGCAAAGATGTTTGCGTTCCCACGCAAAACTTTTGCGTTCCCACACAAAGATGTTTGCGTTCGCACGCAAAGATGTTATCGTTCCCTTGCAAAACCTGTTGTGAGCTCGGACAAAACCTTCCTGTTTAATGTCCCTCTGGCTGGCAGTAGTGTTTATTAAGTCAGCTCGAGCATTAATACACACAAATGATGCGCGGCTCATTTAGAGTTTGAACTTGTTTGACTCAAATAAAGAAATGCGGTCAGTGCTTAAGGAGTTCGGTAAAGCTGGCAATATATTCACATATTCGATCTTCCCGGATCAATAACTCGTGAATTAAACGTTGTTAAAACACAAATGCAGATATTTCCAATCATAGTAACATAGACAACGAGCTATAACAACCCAATTTTCCTCAAATGTGCTTTATAATATATGAATTTGTCTCTACAAGCCGGCGCGAGACAAGGGACCGTCTGAAAAGTGCAAAATCAGAAAAGCATTTCTACAAAAATAGTCATTAATAACTTCAATGTTACACACTGTAGTGTAACAAAACTCAGTTAAAACATCACTGCTCTCCTGATGGTTACACTACAACACTTAGTTTGGCATGTTAGTTTGATGTTATGCAGTTTACATACTTACAACCAGCATGGACCAGCATGATAATTGCTTACTGAATTTGATGGCATTACAAGTTATTAGATGTTTTACTATTAACAGTGAAGTTATTGATTTTGTTTCATAATAATCATAAAATTTATATCTATTTTTTTTTTATCAAACTAAGTGTTCCAGTACAACCAGCAGGAGAGCAGTGACGTGTTACAGTGAAGTTATTGAGCGTTTTTCATATATAAAATGAGAAAAAGGGTTTTGGGTTTTGCACTTTTCAGACGGTCCCTTGTCTCGCGCCGGCTTGTAGAGACAAATTTATATATTATAAAGCACATTTGAGGAAAATTGGGTTGTTATAGCTCGTTGTCTATGTTACTATGATTGGAAATAGCTGCATTTGTGTTTTAACAACGTTTAATTCACGAGTTATTGATCCGGGAAGCTCGAATATGTGAATATATTGCCAGCTTTACCGAACTCCTTAAGCACTGACCGCATTTCCTTATATATGAGTTAAACAAGTTCAAACTCTAAATGAGCCGCACATTATTTGTGTGTATTAATGCTCGAGCT
Organism: Zacco platypus; assembly: GCA_038088235.1. Classification (NCBI taxonomy): domain Eukaryota; kingdom Metazoa; phylum Chordata; class Actinopteri; order Cypriniformes; family Xenocyprididae; genus Zacco; species Zacco platypus. The sequence goes on along the minus strand of CM076081.1, from coordinate 25,941,913 downwards.
GACTTAATAAACACTACTGCCAGCCAGAGGGACATTAAACAGGAAGGTTTTGTCCGAGCTCACAACAGGTTTTGCAAGGGAACGATAACATCTTTGCGTGCGAACGCAAACATCTTTGCGTGGGAACGCAAACATCTTTGCGAGGGAACACAAAAGATTTCTTTAAAAAAAAATCCTCCCATCCCATTTTTTTGCCACCACCACATCCCTTTAGGGGCTCCGTAACTAAAAATGTTGTCCCACAAACAAATCAGAATTATTCTGAAACTACTGTCCTGCTGTGCTCTTGAGTTTGTTTAAAAAAAATGGCTGGTAATACACCAACTAACCTACAGACCCATGACAGATATGCGAGTAATGATGCAAATGAGTGTACAGTACCTTAGATTGTTGTCTGAATCATTGACTCCCGAGGGATGGATTGTTATGCCACCTTGCACTGACATGATGCTTATTGCTTAACTTGTCGTTGTCTAATACTCATGTTCATGGTGTCTTACTCGTAGAATCGTGTGCGAGTGTAAGCTGTTTGTGGTTGGGGTGTCAAATTTGCTTCACATGGAAACAGAAACTATTTTCTTCTAACCACATCCTGGATGCAGATTTGTGCAGTGTGGCACATTAACACAAAAAGTCAATAATGTTTTCTCTTTCATCTATGATATAATTGCATAATTTTAATAAAAATCATTCATATTAATAAATATGTAACTGTAGTAAGACTGTGACATAAATGATTATGCATTTAAGCATTTCAGTCTTTTTCTGTTCACAGTGAATAACCCCTGTTTAATGATCACCTTTTTTTCTAGCACATATGCATATGTAGCTACCTTTATGTGAAGTCCTTGCTTCCCTTCCTTATTGTGCTCTTCTCACAAGAGTGAGAAGGTGTTTTACCACCAGGGGGCACCCAAAGTTCAGTGCTCCTCTTTCTGCCTGTTAACTCCTGTTGAAGTTCTCATGATATGGTTTATTATATATTATAAGGACATTGTATAATTTAAATGTGTATATATATATATATATATATATATATATATATAGAACAGAATTCAATTACTATTCTTGTACAAGGTTATGTTTTGCCTGCCTTACCACATTGTACACAGTGGATACAGCTATCATAGATCAAATGATCTTAGCTGTACAATACATAAAATATGTATTTGTTTATAGAAAAGAGCAGAAAATACCATGTATTCATGTGAGGAATTTTAGAGCCTACTGCTTATAGACATCTGTTAAAAGTCTTGAAATGATAAAACATAACATCATTAAATTACATAAATCATCATCAATCATCTAAATCATTGAATTGTAATTGAATCTTATTTTATTTGTTATACTTGTATAAAAGCAATGCAAACACAATTACAAACACCTGAAATTAAACAGATTAATATTACCTAACACTTTATGATAGGGTTCAGTTTGTAAACATTACTTTATGCATTAGGTATCATGAATTAACAATAAACAATACTAGTACATCATTAATTAATCTAGGTGAATGTCCATTTTTATATATACTAATTAGGGATGTCAAGTGATTTTAATCCAATTAATCACAAATTAAACGCACAACAAATTTGGAAATTACTCCCAAAAGATAGACTTTAATGTGATAACATCAAATAGATATTACAATAAGTAGCTTTAGAAAGAAATATTTTATTTGATACAATCTATTACACAATTTATTACACAAACATTTAGGCTACGACAGCCATGATTGTTTTCAGAAGCTGCATCTGAATTGGTATTAAAGTTGCAGTGTGTAAATTTTAGCGGCATTTAGCAGTGAGGTTACGAATTGCTCAGTCCACCGTTCACCCCTCCCTTTAGAAGCATATAGAGAAGCTACAGTGGCCAACACAAGACAAAGATGTCATCTGAGATAGAAGCGAGTAACCAGTCAACCAATGAGGTTTCTTCTTACTTCTAACAAAGAACGGTCTCTGCTTCTAATAAACCAGACGACTACCACTACTACTACTACTGAATATACTACTAATAGTATATTTAACGTAGTGACAATGCAAGCTGCCTCTAAGAACATCAACGAAGAAGAACAATAACATAGTGATGAAATGCACTCTGTAGAGCAGTTTGTCCTTTTAGGGCTACTGTAGAAACATTCTGGTGCAAAATGGTGACTTAACATGTAAAAGGACCCACGGCATATGTAGAAAGAAATGGCTCATTCTAAGGAAATAAAAACATATACAGTTCATTATGTGAGGTCTTCATACACCACTGAAATATAGTTGTGTATATTATATTGCATTTCTGTCAATAGATCATCCTTGAATTTACACACTGTAAATGTGTAAATGAGTAAGTCATTGATTCATTCATTCAATTCATTCGAACAGCGGATTTATTCACGAATTAAGTTAAGTTTTTTTGTTTGTTTTTTTTTTTTTGATGTTTGAACTCAAAATATCCGCAGAATTTAATCATTGGTTCGCCCGGTTGATTCGCTGAAAACGTGGATTGGGATCAGAAATTTGTGTGTCGTTCAAAGACGCGCAACAGTTCTGCTCTGTTTTCATTGGTAATATTTTCGTTGACAAAATTGAGCAAAAACAGACAATATTGTGTCTAAAATATAACATAATTTTAACTTCTTATTTATTGAACTGTTGTATAAAATCAATTTCACATTTGCTCTCATTCCATTCACCCGTGTGATATTGCGCTCGCTGGCAGGTGGGTTAAATGTATTTAAATCATTTCAATTGCATTATTTTCCCACAATTAATTAAATTAATGCATTAAATCGACAGCCCTAATAATTATACATTTTTAACATTTCAAACTGCATAAATTAAAATTTGTTCATGTATAATTAATAAAAAAAAGCCAATAAAAAAGTATTGAACTTTGTTGTAAAGTGTTACCATGTTAACTATTTTTGATCTGTTTTTGTAGAATACATTAAAATACTTTTTATTAAAAAAAACAAAAAAACAGTAGTGTTTTTGAAGAGTAACAAAAGGTAATCCAGATATATTCTCCGAACTGTTCACAACATTGAACTATATTTCCTTTAAGTTTGCTGTGCCTTTACACTTGTTTTATATGTTTAATGAACTCTCATTGGATCACATTACCGTCTTTGTTGTTTTTGATGTTTTGATGTTCCTTAGTGACTGTCATAGGCACAACTGACGAACAAGCGATTTTTTGCTGTTCTTGTGGAGTGTCACTAGAACTTATCAGTCCTCTGGTGGTTTGCTGACAGAAGCCATTACAGATGATCTTTAGCATCACTTTGCGAATAGAACTACACAACAAAAAGTACATGACTGGATCCAGACAGCTATTCAGGGAAGATAGTAGGAGAGTTACCTCATTGGTTTTGTCCAACACATTTATCCTATCACAGGAGGTGTTAGTTTCCATCTGTGACATGATATAGAAAATCCTCTCAGAGTGGTAGGGCACAAAACATATTGTGAAGAGGAAGAGCACAAAGAAGGATTTCCATGCTGTTTTGTTGTACTTGGCTGCATTTGGGAAATCTGGTTTCTTTCTGGAGGCTGTGAGGAGCTTCATTCCGATCCTTCCATAGGAGATTACCAATGCGCCATAGACCACCCAAAACAGACCCACGATGAGAAAGTTTAAATAGGCTTTCCATTTGTGTTCATTCAGTTTTTTGTATTGGAAGCACTTTTGAGGTCCACCATGCTCTGGATTGTGGGCAATATATGCCAAAACTAGAGCAAATGATGCAGTCCAGATGACAAAACAGAAAAGCACAGCCCACCGGCTCTGCAGAAACACCCGTCTACAGGATGCCCTCTGGAACTTCAAGTAACGGTCTACACTTATGCAGCCCAGTAAGACTATACTAATGTACATGTTCATGTAAAAGACGTTACCCACTATTCTGCACAGTGATGGCGGCAACACCCACTGGTCATTGTTGAAGTGGTACATCACTCGGAAGGGCAGGCAGATCACAAGAAGTAAGTCAGCCACAGCCAAGTTAATGAGGAAAATGCGAACAGAGTTTTTCTTTGGATGTACTCGCAGAAACACCCAAAGAGCCAGCAGGTTCCCAGCCAACCCGAACAAGAAGAAGAGTGAGTACAAAACAGCCAGCGGAACCTGCAAGCTGGTGTTGTCCATCTGGCAGTCATCCTTAGGAATTGACATCCTGGACAGTGACGCATTGGGGAAGGATTGAAGATCCATCATTGCATGTGCACACGTCAAACCTTAGAAAGAGAAGCAAATGTCATTATAATATTAAGTAAAGACAGTTTTAGGTTTGCATTGAGCTAAATGTCTGATGTGTTCTAGGTAAGTAGAGAGCAACTTGCCTTGTTTATTTTGTCCATCAGAAAAATTGTTGCGTTTCCTGTTGAATGTCTCTGTATAATCTCTCTTAGGAACTGTCTTTGCAAACTTCCTTTTTTAGTTCATCATTAACCTTTTACTTACTGCAAAGCACAGCTGTGCACCAAACAGTATTGACACAAAAAGTGTGCTGGTGCTTTTAAAGGGGGAGAGCGTGTCTCAAAACCACATTTCAACTCCACTTCAGATCTCGCGATCACCAGATCCGATATATTAGGCCTGCTGAACAATTGAAACAATATTTAATCATTTTAAAATATTTAATCGTGATTATATTATCTTATTTTTACGTTGTTTCACTCGTGGGTGATTGATGCTATGATGAAAATTTCACATACAAAGACTACTTTTTTTTTCAAATTGACAAAACAGTACATTCCATTTTACAAATGTAGGTGTTATATCAAACCTATATTTTCTGAAAGTGCTAGAATAAATCCAAAAGAAAAAAAAATAAAAAAATACTTTTACTAAAAATTCTGCCTGGGCTTTGTTTAATTAAATCAAGGGGGTCTTTGTTTGTTGAACTGAACTTTAAGAAATCACTCAAAATCACATAAAATCTTAATTAATCACAATTTTTTCTTCACTTCCCTTGACTTTTAATGTCAATTCCAGTATGGTCTGTACAACAGAGTAACTGTCTTTTGTCTTTTCTTTCTTTTTCACTGCAGCCTCATTGTGTGTTGCTGGCATCAAAGGAGAACTCTGCTCCAGTGAAACTGGGTGGCTTTGGTGTGGCTATACAGCTGGGAGAGTCCGGATTAGTGGCTGGAGGTACTTGGAAAAACCCTGTTTAAACTTGTAACGTACAACACATGGACATTTCCTGTGTACTTTACCTGCACTGCAAACTAGGGGTTTCAATGGCTCATGCATTGAGAAACTTCTGGTCAACATTATTCATAACTAGTAAAAGCGTATAATTAAAAATTAAATGAAGCACAACTACATGAGTAAATAACATCCTCTTTTTATCATATTAGCTTGAAGAACTGAAACTCTTCAGAATATGAAGTTTTCATTTGTATCATGAAGAGTAATTATACATTCAGTTCCATATTTTATTATACAGAACCATTTAGTATACAATCACTCTCACTCAGTGTCACTAGATAATTTGGGTCTTGAATTTCAAATTCAGACAATGATTTTGTCCTGATTCATGAGCTCTGTGCCACTAATGCTGTTTGTGAGTGACTATGTATGCATGATTGTGCTTGATCTTGTATCAGCGACAGCTCTTTTGTATATTTTTGAATGGATGCTCACATGTGATGTTGTCTGTGCCGCAGGCCGGGTGGGCACTCCGCACTTCATGGCCCCTGAGGTGGTGAAAAGAGAACCCTATGGGAAACCTGTGGATGTTTGGGGCTGTGGTGTCATTCTCTTCATCCTGCTGAGTGGCTGCCTGCCCTTCTATGGCACTAAAGAGCGCCTGTTCGAAGCAATCATTAAAGGAAAATACAAGGTAGTAGTTTAATAGCATAGTTCGTCAAGCTGAAACAGGACATGCTGGAAATATCTTTGAGGCTATCAAAAGGGACTCAAGTCAGGCTAATAAAACCAGGAACATATACTGATGTGCTTAAGGGCTTAGATTATGAGGTAAGAAACCTCAAGTCAGTTACTTTTTACACATAAATTACTTCCAAAAACCAGTGGTCAGTTCATTTTGGTCTGTCCCTGATCTGTCCCTATCTCTAATTATATTCTAGCCACATAAAGTTTACTCACACCTACAGTTAGTTCCGGTCTAATTCGGTTAGAGAAGTAGAGTTACAGTTTGAAGTATTCAAGTATTTACTGAACTAATTTTCCAAGTCCTCTGAAGACATATGATGAGCTTTGTGTGAAAAACTAATTACATTTTATGTAATTAGTACCAAGTGTCTTGGTCAGTGGAAATGTTGGTAGATTCTGAACATTGATTCTGGCACCATCACCATTTTGGTGGTATCAGAGGATCTGGGTTTGTCCATTTATGTATGCTTTTGCTTTGCAGATGAACCCGCGGCAGTGGGGCCACATTTCAGAGAGTGCCAAAGACCTGGTGCGTCGTATGCTGATGCTGGACCCTGCCGAAAGGATCACAGTTTATGAAGCTCTCAACCACCCCTGGCTCAAGGTATCAACATCACTCAAGAAATATCTGCTTACTGATCTTGCTAAATTTTATTATTAGTAGTATTGTTTTTATAATTAATAATAATAATATTAAAACCATACAAACTGTATGCATTATATATATACACTAATTATATATTATTTTTCAGCTTTTATGTTTTCTTAATATGATTTATTTTATTGTTTTTTTGTTTGTTTGTTTGTTTGTTTTTGTATTTATGTTCTATGTAGACTGACATATGTTTCTGCAATAATTTATGGACTTAAGTTGTCCTTCTTGAATAAGGAACATTTGAAGTATGTGTGTTTCCTGTTAGGAGAGAGACCGCTATGCCTACAAAATCCACCTTCCTGAAACAGTCGAGCAGCTAAGGAAGTTCAATGCCAGGAGGAAGCTAAAAGTGAGACAGCACTTTAAACTCTACATATTGCCTTAGCAACTGCTCTCATGCATGATTCTTGTGCATGTTCTGCGGTGTAATATAATGACCACAAATAAATAGTAATTGGGGGATCCAAACTGGGTAACACTTTATTTTATAATGTCATTGTTACATATGTTACATATATTTACTGTAGTAATAACTAGAAATTATGCATAATTACATGCAATTAACCCTAAACCAAACCCTCATCCTAACCTTAACCCTATAGTAAGTACATGTAGTTAATTGTTATTACTCAGTACTTAAATTACTTAAATTACAGTACAATAATTACAGTGTAACACTGACCCCTTAAAACAAAGTTTAACCCCACACTACACTATGTGCATTGCACTGTGAAAGTACAAAGGACAGAAATACATATGTAGAGGCAAATGTCAGCTAAATTCGGTTGATGCCAAATACGCAGAGCTGATCAATTTCTGTACGGCTTGACAGGGTGCAGTGCTCGCCGCAGTCTCAAGTCACAAGTTCAACTCTTTCTATGGCGACCCACCTGAAGAACTGCCTGACTATTCTGAGGACCCTACTTCATCAGGTACTACAGGAACCAGCAGAGATGCAACATCAGCTCCCACTTACTCTGACTTTTTTGTGACATTTTTTTGTGCTGAATTATCAGTCTCTCATCACACATTTTTGGTTACTTTGATGTTATCTGCATGACAGAGAGAAAGAAGTTAAGCTTGTTAATAACTTGCTAAGACAAGCATCACAGTCATTATTGTGCACAGTTTAGGGATTTGAACAAATCTATATATCTCAGTAAGCTATTCTGCTACAGGCATGAATTATTCCCAGGGATAAAAATGCCACGAAGATTTAGGGTAGGCTCTTTTGACTTGAGCCATTGACCAAATAGCCCTAGAAACTGCTTAGCAACACCCTAACAACCACCTGAGCGTTATGCCAGTGAGCTTGTGAGGCAGCACCACTCAAATTTTCTTGTTTAAATGTTTTAAAGACATCACAGTATATTTCATATGCTCCCAACACAGACCACAGATAATTTTTTACAGCTTGGTTCACATGTTTCCTGTTTATTTCTGTGGTTACTTCCTTTTTCACCTAACACAGAATTTAACGTGTCACTTTTTTAAAAAAAAAAAGAGTTTTATAAACGTCCTCAAAGATATACTAGGAATTTCACTTGAATGTGCATTTGTAAGTAGTTATTCACAAACTTCTCTGATTGTTTTATGTGTGCACTTAAGAGTGTGGCTGAATCCTATCTCTAATCACATGACAATCCAACTCTGTATTGTTAAAGTAATGCTTGTTGCTTGTTTCAATGCTGGCCTCCCTGCAGGACTACTAGCGGCAGAAAGTAGGTGTCACTGTCTGTTCCTTTACGAAGTGCAAGTGTTTGCCTGCTTCTTTCAAATCAAGTTCATGCTTTTCCTGGGCATCTGAAGGCCATGTTGTTTGTTTGCTTGTGTTTGTGTGTAAAGGGGCTGTGTCACAAGTGCTGGATAGTTTGGAGGAGATCCATGCACTGACGGACTGCAGTGAGAAAGACCTGGACTTTCTACACAGCGTTTTCCAGGACCATCACCTCCACACATTGCTTGATGTAAGAGACTACTATACTGGCAAACACATATATACACCCCCCCATAAAACACCTCCTTCTTTATACTACAGAAACGGATGAGTATTTATTTATTTATTTTTTTAAATTTTTTTTTTGATTAGTCAGCAATGACCTAGTCTTAGGCTCGGATCACTCACAGATCTTCTGATGCATATTGCACATAAAGATGAGGCAAGAGTTCACTGAGATTGCAGTTCCAGTATGAGTAACTGGCTTTTTGCAATTTCTGGGGATTTCAGGGTGCGCAGGGTGCTAGATTTTTTTTTAGACTTTTTTAATGTTTATATTACTTATATTACTATATATTGTCTTCCTCTGATGCTTTCCACAGAAATTTTTAGTGTTGACTTTTTTTTGTTTATTTGAGAACTTAACGGACTTTGTTCATGCATTGTTGTTTGTTCATTCATTGCGTCTTTCAATGCTTGTGAAAGCACACACGCTGCATGGTCTCGACATGCACACGTGCACTTTTGTCTTTTAGTATTATGTTATTATGCACATTTTTGTGCGTGTGAATAAGTGCAGCTGTGCACTCTCTTCATAGTCTCTATGTTTATGTATGCGTCTGTGTATCGAGGCCTCTATAGAGAGGCGTACAGCTCGGTACAACCCAGTGTGGATGATAGGGCCTGTCTCCATAGCCACAGGCCAGAGGAAAGCTGAGAGGAGGGCACGCCCCTTATGCCAGTGCTCTGTGGGTAAGATTATCACCAGGAGGATTTGAATACATGTCGTCCCATTGAGAACTCAACTCCTACCCTGAATAGGGAGGGAAACAATAGCACCTATTGTCAGCCTCCATGCTATTTTACTGTTGCGGCTCCAGCAGTATCTGAGTATCAGAAAAGCTGCTCCAGACTTTGCCATCCACTCCATTCAAGCTCTGAGTGTAACTCTAACTTCATGGAACAGAGGAACGAGGTTGAGATTGTATCAGCACCAAGTTTGTCTGGAGTTTAACTTTGGTTTTGGTTGTTTTTTCTTTGGCTGTGGTGAGTAAGCAAGGGAGTATTTATTGTTGCTGGAGGTGTTGCAACGTTTTGCTCAATGCTATCCTTAAACTCTGCTGAAACTCTTTGTGTGAAGTTGTGAAATGTAGACAAGTATAAGTATAAATGTAGAACTGTGCACAACAGTGTACTAACAGGATGTAATAGAGGTGTGGTCCTGGCCGTGAGACGGTTTGTCTTGTATGCGTTAGCACTTGAGCTGAGCCACTGAAGGATCACATTGACAGATGTGTTTTAGAAGAATATTTAAATGCAAAGAACTCAGAGCATAATGCAGCTGACTCAGATGCACAGCAGAATGGACCAGTAAAACATGACCACCAGTAGACATGGAAAACCTCTGTTAATGCAATTACAGCTGTTTATTACTGGAATAATTTTATAAAAGTATTCAATTATACCAGATTTTTTTATGTTTAACATTTTGCAGGAAAAACTGTAGCCTGTAACATCCAATAGAGCTGTTCAAATATCAACTTGCAGGCCCTAAAAAAATGCAGCAATGTCAATGAAATGTTATTGTTTGTGTGTGTTAACCTCTAGTTTCTCTTCTACTCAAAACAAGAATTTTTTTAAAAGATCTTGATTCCATGATTTAAAAGATCATCAGCATGCTGCTGTTTTTTTTTGTTTTTTTTAATTGAGCCAAGGAGTCTTGTGATTGTTCTGTCCTTTTTCACTTTTTCAGCTGTACGACAAGATAAACACCAAGTCTTCACCGCAAATCAGGAATCCTGCAAGTGACGCAGTTCAGAGAGCCAAAGAGGTGAATGCAGGATACAGTTATGGAAGCATGCTCTTGTAGTTGCAAATACAAAATGATGAGGTCCAGAGAAGTTTTGTCTTGAATGTGTTAATTTAGAATGACATTTTATATACTTAATACTCTGTTTATTTTGGTGTATGTACAGTATGTACTCATTTTTTAACTACTATTCTGTCTAGTTTGTATTTCCATTTTAATACAGCTCTTCTGGATGTTCAGAAATGACTCACTGCATGACCTACTCACTCCTTGGCTTTCCTAGAAACTGAATTTCCTCTGCATATTTCTGTCATGGTTTTTTCACTTCTGCTCTGTGGGTTTTTTCACTTATGCTCTTTTTTTTTATAGTTGATTGACTAATAATTTATTCGAGATTAATTTATAAACCTGGAAGTGAGCTAAATTGTCAGATTATTACTGAAAGTTGATGACACGTAACAAAAACGCGTTATGGTTTGCTGTATATTTTGTTAACGTAAAATGTATTTTACAGATAATGGTCTCACCAATTTTAGCTTTTCAAATAGCAAATCAGTTTTAGTAATTTTATACCGTCTCTGTTCATATCTGTTATTTAGAAAGCACCATGGGGCAGACATTCATGTGATTTTATAAAGTTGAACAGAAGGCCTCAAACAGAGGCCTGTTTTGTAGTCAATGCCTCTTAGAATTTTGTAAGCTCAGTGCATGATTTAAGTGACATTTACAGATCCCTAGTGGTCTGTTGCTTGTGTGAACACATGCCTGTTTTCTTCCTGGTGAATTAGAATGTATTCAAACCAGCTGCAGTTAGAAATCTGCATTAACAAGTGAATGAGATTGTTTGCTTTTACCTACAGAGTAGAGTAGAAAAAAATAGAGAATAATGACTGTGTGGAGCTGGACTATCATTGAGATCACAGAGAATGACATGATGCTTGTCATGTTACCTGAAAGTAAATTTGAGGAAGTGAAAATGTATTTAGCCTGTTGATCTTATAGGGCTGTATGCTTGATGTGTGACTGCCTGTGTGCTTTCCTCAATGTTGGCTGAATGTGTTTTGCTCTCTTAATTTGCACAGAAAACTGCTAAAATCCTCACAATTAACACACATAGACAGTTAATAGTTTTGCTAATGGTTCTATTTGTCCCTAACACACTAAGTGAAGTTTAACTATCCATTAATCACAATATCCAGTAACTTTAGGAGCATTGCTCCTAAAACAATCCCTTAAAAAAATCCCTTGCTGGCTCTAAAGACATAAAAGACATTGATCTAGTATTTCTTACAAACAATCTTATGTCAATGAGGCCAGGTGGGCAGGAAAGGTTATGTAAACCAAAAATCAAGGAAGTGCAGCCTAAAATCTTCCCAATAGTTAATGTAGCAGTTTAATTCAATTAAATATTAAAGTATATGTAAATTTATGTTCATTTTTGTGACAAGCTTCAGAAAGATGTTCATGGAGATAGAGAAGGCAGAAAGCATCCTGTTTGTTATCTTTATTTTACAAAAGCTTGAGTTTTGTTGTTATTGTGAGTGTACACAAATAAAAGTAGACTCTTTACAGTTTCAAATGGTGTATTACTGTATTTTAAGTTCAGAAAAAATGCAAGTGATTTCCGCATGAACACTTGGATATGTGCACATTTATCTTGGATAACATTAGAGTGAGTGGCCATGTAAGGTGACTAAGAATACTGCTTATATGTTTCAAATGATAAGCCATATTTGAGGCCAGTGAATGATAGGCGAACATTTGGATTTCCTGCCTGACATTGGCTACTGTAATTACTACATAGACCATCCATTTTAATGATCTGTCCGCCATGGACTTTGTCACTTCCTGTAGGTTTTTTTTTTCTGCGACTAACCGACTAATTAAAATTTGGTCGACTAAGCCTCTTATCATCGACTTTAGTGTAGTCGACTATCAGGGGGCAGCCCCATTGATCTTATTGTCAATGATTCATCAATATATGTTCATTTTTGTTTTCTTTTATTTTTTGACCAGTAAAGTTTCATCAAAATGTCAAGTCAATGTTCCGGTAAAACGACAGACTTCTCTCTGGCGATGATTGTCAGACTTATCCAATCGTTTAGTCGGCTTAAACCGCTACTCCACAATTGACTGCAAGCTCACATTCATTTACTCAGATGTACATCACAATACAAAAGAAAAGATCTGTTGCCACTTCTGTTACATAGCAACTTTAAACTACACTTTTAGGAGGAGAGTAGTCCCCCTTATAGTACAATATTTTTCTTGAAGTAAAGTATGTTACGAATGCTATTTCATGTTGACTTGAAGTTAATGAATCTAAACTGATAATGTCTTATCATACTAATTGCATCAACATTCAAAACACTCAGCTGTCTGAGTATTTTGAATATATGTCAACAAATCCTTACTTGATGCTATCAGATAAGATTGATCAATCAAATGTGTTAAACAGATTTTCACTTCTGGGTGACCTATCCCTTTACGTTCCCATAAAGAGATTAAAGTAATCTTAGTTTGGTTAAAACCATCTGCATACTCTAAGATAAAAATAGTAAGTTTCACACTAGTCTTGATGGTTGCTTCTGGTCTCAAACTGTAGTTTGATGGTCTCCATCAGTGGTTCCCTTGATCCTGACCCCTCTAAAACCAGTCACAAGTCACAAAACCTATGAATCTCAACCACTTACTTTAGTATTGCATCAAAAATGAACTTAAGGCGGCTGGTGATTTAAGTGCTGTGCTCTCAAATAACCCTCCTTGGCCTCTTGCTTGTGATCACTGGCAGTGGTGAAATGCTTAAGGATTATCCTCTTTGTATTGCTTAGAGCCAGCGGGGCGGAAACTAACCCATCACCTCTCACTGTTTTCCCTGAGCGACTGAAACTTGTGGAGACGGCATAATGCCTACCTCCAAAATTCAGCCTTCGACTCTGCTGCTTCTTACACAGACTATATTGTATCAAATGTTATAAAACTCTCCTGTGTGTGTCTCTCATGCTAAGACCTCCACTGAAGACGGGTCAAGCACGGCTTTGAAACATCTGGAATATGTAAGCTGCAGACATTTTCCCAATTTTACTTCCACTTCTTTTTACCACTTTTGTAGAACATGTGGAAATTTCTAGCATCACGGATTCTTGTAAATGTCTGAGCTTTGCATTTAGTGATGTTGACTGGCAGTGAGGGGCTGCCAGATGGGTTTAAACATTGATTAGAGCTCATTAGAGATGATTAGTGTGGTTCAAAAGACGTTCAGGTTCCGGCGCTCAGAAGCATTCAGCGGGAAGTTGTGACATATCTGCAGTACAGTGCCAAATCACCCCCTTCCCACCTGACCCGTCCAACCCACCAATAGAAGGGCCAAATGAGTCCAGACAGCAGTGCTGATTGGTCACATGGGGTCTAAGGGTCATGCCAGAAATTTGTATGTGTGTGTGTGTGTGTGTGTGTGTCTGTTCTGATATATGTGTGGGGTCTCAGCAGTCCAGCTCAAAGTTGTGTTGGAGTGTATGAGATTAAAAACCCTATGTCAGATATAGCATCTTTACTCACCTCAAGAGATATACTTAGCGTGGAAATGACAGCCTGAGGAAAAGCCTGATAACTCTGTCTGTCTGTAGGTACTGGAGGAGATTTCATGCTACCCAGAGAATACAGACGCTAAAGAACTGAGACGGATCCTATCCCAGCCCCATTTCATGGTGAGTCACTGCAGCACAGCTCTAATTCTTTTACTAATCTCTTTACAAAAACACATTAAAGTAAATATGAAATCAAAATTAACCATATTTACTTTCCTTAATGCATTTTCTGGTCTTGTTGACAATGATTAATCAGTCCATGTTATTCTTTATTATATTTAAACTACATGTAAAACCTTGCTTTTCCTCTGAAACAATTTTTCCTTTCCACTGATGTTGGTCAGGCTGTGCGGACTGTTGGATAGTGGTAGCCAGTAGCCAAATATCTATTTAGTCATTGCTATCACAAGAAACTGATACTTTTATTCAGCAAGGGCACATTAAATTCACTAAAAATTACATTTATAATGTCACAAAAAATAATTGTTGTTGTTGTTTTTTTTTTCTATCCATTCAAGAATCCTGAAAAAAGTAGCACGGTTTTCACAAAAATATTGAGCAACACAGCTGTTTTTAACAGTTAATAATAAGACTTTTTTTGATAATTTTCTGGAGGATTTCTGAAGAGAGCTTAGGAGGCTTCTTTCAAAAACATGAACAAATCTTACTGACCCAAAACTTTTGAATGGCAGTGTATGTTGCATTACGAAAGTAAAAAGTTTTTTGTACGTCATTTCATATTGACTTATGGATCTCAAGGTGATCCTTATTTTCATCTTAGTGTTAGACAGCACTGCTAACATCATGAAGTACAGTTAAACAGCAAAAGTGCAGTCTTCAAGTTTGCTTAAATTTCAGTCAGCAGTACTGAAGTACAGTACTCAGTCAGTATCTTGAGAGATTAATTTGAGCACTTGTACGTAGTCTTTATGAAGTAAACATGTTTATTCAGGATGTCAGCAGGCTTGTTATTTCACCATCTCAGTCTTTGCAATCCTTTTCTGTTATCCTCTTCGATAATCAATGAGATATCCATTAGTTGTGTTCAGAGCATAATTATCAGCTGGACAAACAACCTCATGACAGATGAAACAGATTTTGCCCTTTGCTCCACATTGACTGTTTTTGAAGGTTTTGCTGATTAAAGATTCCTCCACTTTTTACACAGACTGTGTAACTCTTAGAACTCCCCAATTCAAAAAGACCATTTGAATAATTAATATCGCATAATTCTACAGGTTTAACTTTCAATCGGGGTGGTAGTGAGGGTGAGAATTGTTGGTGAGATTAAAAGTAGAAAAAAAAATAGGAAAATCTGATTCTTCAAAGTGTGTGAGATAAGTTGGTGACAAATGATGTGTCATGGAACACTGAGCAAGATTAATTTAAAATGATATGGTATGATACGGGCTGCAAGGGACTTATTTGGGGGCTTTTTAAAATGTTTTTACTTCCACTTGAACTAAGGGATTTAGTATAGAACTGAGAGAAATAAAGAGGGAACGGTTGCTTTTCAGAGGAAAGGAGCCAAAAAGAACTCATGCATGAAAAAACAAGACTTGGCTGAAGTTAGCCTTACTAACTCCGACAGCAAGGTCAAGAGTGTGTGTGCGGGGGGCAGAACGGAGATAAAATGCATGAGAGGAGAGAGGCACCATCAGGTACTAGCTGTCCAATTGCAGCATGATGTTGCCCTTGATGCTTTTCTCACACTCATAATTGCACACAAGATGGTTGAGTCAGATGAGCCAGCAAGAAAAGAGACAAAGTTTGTGGTGCTTATTATTTAATTTTGTTATGCTGCACACTTTTAGGAAGGCAGACATTAGTCATAAATAGTAAACTAAATTGGTACACTATTGTTCAAACTTGCAGCTTTTTATTATTATTTTTATAAAAAAAATATTTTTTTATCATTATTTTTTAAATTAATACTTTTATACATCAAGGATGCAATAAATTGATCAAATGTGACTGTTACATTGACACAAAAAACTATACTATTATAATGTAATCTATTAGTATGGTTTCCACAAAAATATTAAGCAGTAAAAATATTAAGTGTAATGATTTCTGAAGGATCATGTGAATCTTAAGACTGGAGTAATGCTGAAAATTCAGCTTTGCCATCACAGGAATAAATTACCTATTATTTTAAATTGTAAAAATATCTCAAAAGACTATCGTGTTTACTTTATTTTTGTAACAAATAAATACAGCCTGGGGGAGAATAAGAGACTTCTTTAAAAAAAAATCTTACCTAGCCCAAACAACAGTTTCATGAGTGTTCATTTCTCAAGAAAACATGGTGCTTGCACAACTTGCCTCCTTGATTGATTACCTAGACATTGCTCTGTGATTGCTTCTGTGATCTGAGTGGATTTTACTAAGTGTGTTTACTTAGCTGGCTGCTTACTAGCTTAGGTACCTCCTGTATAAGTCTATGAGATTTTGTTGTTAGTGTGAGTGTGTGTGTGTGATATCTCTCTCTATCAATTTCTTTCAAGGCCTTACTTCAGACTCATGATGTTGTGGCACATGAGGTGTACAGTGACGAGGCACTGAGGGTCACTCCACCACCTACATCACCATACCTCAACGGAGACTCACCTGAAAGCACGAACGGAGACATGGACATAGAGAATGTCACACGGGTGCGCCTTGTTCAGTTCCAGAAGAACACAGACGAACCAATGGTATGAATGCTCAACTTAACATGTACACATACATATATAAACGTAAAGACTTATATGCCTAGTATGAACTTGAACTTCTCATATAGTTAGCTGTCATAGCACCTCTTTAAACTCTATTAGCTATTTTGACCCCTTTTCTTTCGATGTGTGCAAACGCAAGCTCTCCACTTTAAATATCCTGTGTTGAGAGACTTGCCACACATTTTGAAATCCTGAGCTGATGGTGTTGTTGATTAAGATTAACAAGTCAAATTTCCTGAAAGCTTGACGTTCTCATCCATGTGACTTTAAATGAGTTTCTGGCCACTGTTACAGGGCATCACGTTGAAAATGAACGACCTGAACCATTGCATTGTGGCAAGAATAATGCATGGAGGAATGATCCACAGACAAGGTAGATGCACCAGATCATTTTCCCTCAAACCCTTGTAGTCTTTAAGACACCCCACACTTCTACATACACTGAATCTCTCCTATATTTTCATATCTCCATAAACACTTGATGAATCAATAGGAATGAGATGAAACCCATGCTGCTTTAAAACAGACCCCTCAACAAATATTACCACATGATGAGCTTGAGAGTGTGTGCCGTCACCCTGTGAATGGCAGATTGCACAATGTCTTAGAACTTGGCAGCAGTGTAACACTGACGTAAAGGCCTTACCCTCATGCCAAACACACACACACACACCACATCATCAAATGTCTCATACATGCACCCTGCAAGCCAGATGATCTCATAAAGTGAAAGTAGTCAAGATAGATATCAAATTATGAAGTGTCATTAATTAACACGTAATATGCTACTTTGTCTCAAATCAGGAACTTTACACATTGGAGACGAGATCCGGGAGATCAACGGCATAAGTGTAGCAAATCAAACGGTGGAGCAGCTTCAGAAGATGCTTGTGAGTGGAAATATAATTTATTTCAGGCTGTGGTTTTCTTTAAAGGAATAATTTACCCAAACATTTAAATTTTGTTACCATTTACTCCCTCATGTTGTTTGAACTATGATGTTTTTTTTCCATGGAACACAAATGGAGTTATCTTGAAAAAAGTACCAGACCACAACCAGTGGCAATTTAAGATTTTGTCCTTTTTCTAAAGGTTTTCCATTAAACTTTAAGTGCCCTGAAAAGTGGACTCCACCGGTTAAATAACATAAAATACACATCTAATATAACCAAATTTAATTTCATATTAAACATTGCAACAGACATTTATCACTCAGTTTAGCCTTTTCAAATATGAAATATAAAAAATTATATTAATTCAATTAATGATAAAGGTATTTACTTAAAGGGCTGATTCACCCAAAAATCAAAATTCTGTCATTTATTGCTCACCACTCGTTTCCATTTGTGTTCTTTGGAAGTAAGAAAATCATATGGATTTGGAACAACATGAAGATGAGTAGATGACAAATTTTAATTTAAGTCTCTTCAACAGGCATTTAACTTTACCACCATTGTCCAGTAAAAATAAATAAATAAAAGCTTTTTGTTTTTCTATTGGCAGCGAGAAATGAGAGGCAGCATCACCTTTAAGATTGTGCCAAGCTACCGCACGCAGCAGTCGTCTTGTGAGGTAACGGCCTCTGTGGCCAATGCACTCTCTTCTGCTCTGTGTCTCTGCCAGTCTCCTCTCTCTGCAGTGCTGTGGTTTGCCTCCCTGGCCTGTCGTGGCCTTGTGTGGTGGGGTTTGATTGCCGTGAACTATTGTGTGACTAACTGCCTGCCTGATGGCTGCGTGTTAACGCTTTTCTCCCCAAAAGCCTCCATCCTGCCGGACCAAAAGGCCCGGTTCAGACACTACCGCACACCAATTTCACAACCAAGATACCGGAACCCTTCCTTTCATATTACCAGTTTAGATGTACAATGTGAGAATGTTTCACAGTCTTTTCATAGACAGTTGCAGCATTGTTCACAATTTATAAAGTGAATCTGTACCGTATTACATTCAGAAATTTATTTCCCATTACACTCGCCATCCATATCACACGATTCCTTATTTCTAAATACATATTGGCATTAAAGAGGTCAGATTTCACTTGGAGTTCCTTTAAAGAGAGTATGTTTATACATAGAAAGTTGTGTTGGCTCCCCCTTCTGGTGGAAAGCTCCAAAGCGGTCTGATGTTCACAATATGATTCCCTTCCCTTTGCAACTGTAACATTACTATGCTTTAAAAATGTCCATTTAATGACTTTCATCTCAAGTAAATCTTTTGGTTTCCTTTAAATGATGTCCCCAGTTTCTTACCGCAGTGTTGGCTAGTGTCCATTTGCTCTGCTGTTTCGCTGACCTTTATATCTTATTACAGAAAGAATCCCCCTCCACCTCCAGACAGTCCCCTGCTAATGGCCATTCCAGCATTAACAGTTCTATCTTGGTAAGGATCCCAGGCTACCTCAAATAACGACCCCCCTTCCCACCCCCCAGCAATCTCCTAATGTTGTTTGTGATTATTTCACCCCGTTCTTGCAATCCTACCCTCTTAATTTGCACCAGATGTTATTAAATCTGTTTAATGTCCAGTTTTATGTTATTATTTTGTTTTCCCAGTATTTCTTTATATGTTTCACTTAGAATTTTTGTTTTGACAGTCTTAGTAAACATAAACACAAAGACTGAACACGAAGACTGCGAATAACATCCTTTGAACATAGTTTGCTAGATTCCGTTATCTCAGTTCACAAATTGGTGTGCTCTGTGCTGCTGGAACTCACTCTGACTGTCAGTGTTAATACTGTTTCTGTAGACACGGTCCCAGGCACACTGTACAGTGGATGTGGGATGTACTATTGCTGTTTGTAATTAAATATTTTGTTTGTAGTTTGTAGTTAATATCAGTGATCTATAATGGCTGAAATTGAGCGCAATGATTAGGCCAAACTCTATGGAAGCATGCAAAGGATTTCTAGCATCAATAAAAGCATGCATAGTCCTAACAAAATCCAGTGAGATCTGCTTTAGCACTGTATATGAACTAGGGGTGGGCGATACAGACGTTGACACAATAAATGTATAGAAATTTGTCAAATAATTTAAATTTCCTTATAAGAATTAAAATAAAAAATCTTATATGCTGCTGCTGGTAATGACAGAGAAAAGATGGCAAAAAGTTTTGGAAAGTGGCAAAATATTCTGTAAAATATCAAAAGACAATTTTTTAATCAATATTTATTCATGCAAATATAATAAATTTATAATTGGCAATATTATAATAATATATTAAATATCAATATAAAATGCATACTGTAATAATAAATTATTTGAAATTTTTCAAGAAATATTCTTAAAATGTGCGATAAACCTGTCTTTACGTTGAACAATTTTTCAAGTCTTTATACTAAATACTTTTTTCAGTAATATTTAAATAAATTCAATAAATGTATTTTTTCAAAATTTGTAAGAATAACGTGATAAATAAATGTTTGCCATTATCGCTCATCCCTGATATGGACCCAGTCGGACCCTCTTGGTGTTCTTCATTGGAGAGTTAGTCTCCACCTCATGAACATGCTTGAATGGAGTGTGGTGCTGAAGCTGCTTGCTTGCTCCTTGCTTTCTTGTGTGTTGCTGTTCTGAGATTTACCCTCAACAGTCCTTCTTCTCTTTTAACATATGCATACACACAAAATGAAGCAACTTTTGTGATCCTCCCTTATGAAGTTTGCATTGCCTCTTAACCAGAGGTTTTTTTTATGTTTTGTCTTTTTATTGTTATTGTCTTTCATGAGTGAAAGTCTGCCTTTCCTCTGTAAATGGTCAGTCTCTCTTTCACTGCTGGGCTTTGCTTTACAGGACTTGCCATCAACCATCCAGCCAAAAGGACGCCAGGTGAATAGAGCATCCCTCAGTCTTAACCTTGTCTGTTGACTTTCCATACTGCTTTTGTGCTTAAGATTGAAAGAACGAATTAGTAATTCACCGCTATTAATACCCTGCTTTTAATCAGTTCTTGCACTAACACCATTCACTACACTGTATTCGCTGTGTAATTGTTGAGCTGTTCTGCAGACAGACTGACCAGCAGGTTGTAGTAGTATTATTGCATTGCATTTACACAACAAAAAGTTTGTAAATGCAGAGGTTTTGATAATTTTTAGTGACTTTTGTTTTAAAACATTTTAACAAATGTTTAGTTTTACAAATGGGTTATTCTATGCATTAGCAACAAACCAGTGATTTTAAATAAGTGTAATAAATTAGAATACATTTTTTCTGTATTCTTAAAAATAAATAAGTGAATTATTCATGTGTTGTGACGAATAACCTCACAGACAGTTGATTACACTTAACAGAATTTTCATTTTTATTTTTGACAGCAATATAACCTCCACTTTCAAAGTCCAGAAAGGTACTAAAGACGTCGTTAAAACAGACGATGTGACTGCAGTTGTTCAACATTAATTTTATGAAGCGATAAGAATACTTTTTGTGTGCCTTACACAGTTGACGGAGTAATCACAGTGAAGGCTTCCGTGTTTACTTCCTCAGTATTGGCCAAAGCTGATCTCGTGAGCAGCACGACGCATGTATTCTCGTCGCTTCATAAAATTAAGGTTGAACCACTGTAGTCATGTCGACTGTTTTAATAACGTCTTTAGTAGCTTTCTAGACTTTGAAAGTGGTGGCTATATTGCTGTCTATGGACAAGTCATATACCTCTCGGATTTCATCAAAATAACTTAATTTGTGTTCTGAAGATGAACGAAGGTCATACGAAGGTCAACCACCATTTTGTCCCTTTGTTAAAGAATGATTCAAGTATTCTATATGTTGTGTCTGTCCTGTTCGAACCGATGCAGTTTCGTGCTTTTCTACTGGCTCTGGGCTACAGAGTGGTGTGTGTATCCTTTCACATCTCAACTAGATTACCCTGTAAATAAACAAGGGTGCAAGAATGAGGGATGAAAGAGCTCATCACAATTTGTTCTCCTAATCTCGAGTCCTCACCTTGAGTAATTGTGTCCTAATAGAATAAGAAGTAGAAAGGAATAAAGGCGATCAGCAGAGGGCGCCATCTGCCAGCACAAGTCCATCTGTGTTGGCTGTAGTGCGTTACTGAGTGCTGGAAATGATCTACTATATTACAAGTGATGATAACACAGCGATGTGAATGACCACCCTGCTTTGTTCCTTTATGTCGACCCATAGCTTTTCCGAATGTTAGTTTTTGTAGCGGCATTCTTCATCTCACCAACCCCTGCTCACAGTGCCATATTAATGCAGCCACAGTGCCATGATATTGCATGATGTTTGTAATACTCTCATGCCCTAGATCTCCAGACCTCCAATCAAGGATAAATTTTCCATCCAGGTAAGATTTCAAAGAATGAGCCCAATCCACTGCTTTGAAAACTGTTATGTAACCATTTAAGTCCAAATATTGTAAGGACTAAAAAACCAATTACATCATCACTGCGATTCTTAGAAAATATAACGATAGGCTCAATTTTCTCAAAACAATATTTAAACTTAAAGGCCCTTTTTAGTCAATCCAATGTCATTTATTTTTAATGTGGGAGTCACACACCACTCTACTCTCAGACCGCGGTTTGGTACCCAACTGTGCTAAATGTCCAACGAGAGCTCTGTAACACAACTCACCCTCATACACAGCTTCAGCCAAGCATGCCTCTCATCGCAACCAAAACCTGATCTCCACTTGTACCCAGATGCCCAGTTGTACCTTGGTCTCCATATGTACCCTGACCTCCTCTAGAAGTCAGTCCTTTCCTTTGCACTCTACAGTTTTTCTGACGTTAGCTGATCTTGTCTCTTCTCAGATCTATGTACGAGCACAGTTTGAGTATGACCCGGTGAAGGATGACCTCATCCCCTGTAAAGAGGCAGGGATTCGCTTCAGAGTGGGTGACATAATCCAGATTATCAACAAAGATGACCATAACTGGTGGCAGGGCAAACTGGAAAACACCAAGAATGGCACAGCGGGACTAATTCCCTCACCTGAACTCCAGGAGTGGTAAGTTTGTTTCATTCCTTGAGCAGAATGAGCACTTGAATCATTTCTTGTCCATTCTTTATGATGGAAGTCAGAAGATTGTGATTGGCAGCTGCTGAGGGAGGAGGGAAAGAAGATGCAGTACAATGCAAGCCGCTGTCAATATGATTTACAAGCACTCAATCATGTACTATCAAGGCTAGCATATATGCTGCACACTCACCACATTCTTCAAATTGTTTCTTTTGTTTGTTTTGTTCTAGGCGGGTGGCTTGTATAGCCATGGAGAAAACCAAGCAAGAGCAACAGGCGAGCTGTACCTGGTTTGGCAAGAAAAAAAAGCAGTACAAAGACAAATACCTAGCAAAGCACAATGCAGGTAAGAGTTTCCACTGGGCTTTCTGCTTCTTTTCTCTTTTCATACAAACAACAGCTGATATTGGTCAATCAGCTCTCCCTTATTAGCGATCTAATTAGTTATCTGCCCCTGTTAACACCAAGACAGATAACTATAAAGATTACTAAAAACTGGTACTTAATAATGTGTTGTCTTAACAATTTAAATGCTAAAGTCGGGTGGATCCTGAGTGGCTGTCAATGTTTTTATTGTTCATCAGCTGGACAAAATCATTCTGATTCTGATATCGTTCCTCAGAGTCATTATCCATATAGATTTTTTAAAACTTTGTCTTTGTAGTTATCATTATAGTTATGATCCATGGTATGAACAGCCCTTAAGATTGAATAGATGAGTAAGATGAGTATGAGTAAGTTAACTGCTAACCAATTGCTTGCCGAGTAGGAAGTGTATTTTGAAATTTATGCTTCCTACTTGGAAATAGCGTGTCATTGTTGAGATGTGGGAGTATGACGTCACATGAACTTGGTGGCTCCCAGGGTTATGTACTGTAATTAATGATTAATGATAAACAATCATTTTAAAGAACTTTATATTTAAAGCCTGTTTTATAAATGTTTGTGGGGACAAGTGTGTAAAATACTATTGGGTCATTATATAAAATGGCTGGCTCTTATAGTTTGATACTGTAGGGACATTTTTATTTTAAGCATTATATCAGTATAGTGTTGTGATGATAATTCCATTGTGCCATCTTAAGCAAAATTAATACATTTTTATTATATTAATTATACAATATATTATATATAATTTTATATTACATATTAAACTTAAATATTAAAATTATTTATATACCAAATTTTATTCTAAAGTTTTGAAAGAAATTAATAATTGAAAATTGCTCTCTCTTAAAAAGAGAATTTAATGCTGCTATTTCTACAAATATCCACTTTTCAATTGTAATTTGTTTATGATGCAGGGTTGACATTTTTAGATTGCCCCTTACTAGGAGACTTAATATATGATAGACCTTGTAAATGACCTTGTAATTTATTATCTTATTGATAATTATATAATAGCACTGAAATTTAGTTTTTTTAATACATCATTTCTGTTGTCAGATACTCAGAAAATGTATATGATCAGAAGTACAACAGAACACTGTGTGGTTGATGCCCATCACTAACTCAGTCCAGGTGGAAGACCATGAGAATGAATGCATTTATGTCTAATTAGTCTCATGTTTATATTAGTTCCTGCTTTTCAGCTGAAGCAGATTTTTTTCCCTCATGGGATGGTTGTCAGCCGTTGTTGCTAGAAACGTCTCCATTGAATGATTCAGAATGTAGTTCAGAAGCTGTAGGGAGCGTCCGTTCCTGTGTGTCTGGTGGGAGGTATGGGCAGGTAACGGGGCCCTGTGCTGTCTGGCTCAAATAACCCGAGGTCCTGACTACAGCATTTCCACAAATAGCAGGGTGACTTGTGCCAGTACACAGCCAACTAGCTGTGTGTCTGATTCTGCCTGCTGTCCCTGACCACACAGCCCCTTATGAGTGCACCAGAGAGTCTTTCATTTTGCTTCAAGTACCAAAGGGGCTCATTAAAGCCAGCTACAGTGGAAACCTGGATCATTATAGCAGATTAGCACACCTGCATATACAGCACTATGTAACAAGTGTGTTTGTGTGTGTGTTCTATGCAAAGGCACATGTTTTCTGTAAGAGTTTGCCAGTAAAGGGCTAGGGGAGAGAAAGAGAGAGAGTGTCTTTGCTGTGACTCATATGTATGTGGTCATCAGAAGCTCATGTCTTCATCATCATGACTTCAGGTCTAAACCAAAACACAGATCTCCAGTGAAACTGCAGATGTACTGGACACCTCCTGCTCTCAGATGGATTGTGGCTTAGCACAAATTTTACAACCTGTATATAAAATGATCTTGGCATTATGAAAGGTGTCAATTATGTGATCTCGTTTGAGGCATAGTGAACCCCACTGGTTTTAACATCTTATATAAGCAAGTCATTTAGGTCCTCCTTCAGTCTGTAATACTAGCTAACATAGGGTCAGGTTACCACCTTTGAACACACAAGATGTTAAATGATGCCGTCATTTTGTCAAGATATCCCTGATGGTGTAGAATAGTTTAAAGGTGAGCTTCCTAAAATGTGGATTTGTTAGTTCAGACTGTAGACACAGTGGTGACTCCTCCAATATACATCACAAAGCTAAAAACATGGTCTACGCAAGTATGTAAATGTAAATCTTTCTAGCTACACATCATTGTTGCATTATGCAGTTTCTGGAAAAAAAAATATAAAGAAAGCACACTACTATTCAAAAGGTTTTTTTTTTAAAAAAAGAAAAAGAAAAAATGAATGCTTTTATTCAGCAAGGACATTAAATTAATCAAAAGTGACTGTAAAACATTTATAATAGAAAGATTTATATTTCTGTTCTTTTTAACTTTTTATTCATCAAAGGATCCTGAGAAAATGTATTAAATTTTACATAAACATATTAAGCAGCACAACAGTTTTAAACATTGATAATAAGATTTTATTGAGCACCAAATCAGTATATTAGAATGATAGAAAGAATCGTGTGATGCTGAAGACTGCAGTAACGGCTGATTTGTCATTTGTTTAATACAGAAAACAGTTATTTAAATTTTTAACAATATTTCACAGTCCTTACTGTTTAAAGACTTTCGAGAACATTAAAAAGTCCTACAGATGCCAAACTTTTGAACAGTGTTGCTTGTTTTTTTTTCTGCAAAAATTAATGATCAGCGTTGAATCTGCATTTGCATACTTGCATAAAGTGTTTCTGGTCTAAGGAGGGCCAACTGTAGATCATGAGATCTGGGTTGCTAGAATCGCAATGTTCTCTGAACCCAATCACTTAGGTGATCAAATAGGCTGTGTTCAGCACAGCCCCCTCAGCCAGCAGCGACGGGGAGCGCAGATCAGACATAATCCCTCCTGAGCCCAGTGCCCCACTTTAGTGAGTCTGATTTGAGCTCACTCAGCCAGAGAGGCAGGAAATGGGACTCTTTGCAGTATTACGGCCTTTTTTCCAGATCTTGTCACAAATTCGTCTAGGATTGTTTAATTGTATAAAACTGTTTTGATTATGCCAGCTTTGTTAGAGTTCTCCTTTAGACTTTTCGAATTTTAATGTCCAGCTTCAGATCAGTTTAGTTAAGGAAATAGGAAACGCATCGTTGGGCATTTTCCAGTAGGAAGCAGTTAGGGAGAATTTCATCTTTGGTAGACTCAAGACAAAAATAAATCAACATTGCAGCAACAGGCTTATAAAGAATATAGATCTCTATTTAGAGACGTGCATATCAACAGGCCAGGAAGTGCTTCTCTCAGTTATGTGTGAAAGCAGAAAGGGGTCAATGGTGGCTTAGCTCAATGTGTGTACAATTTTGATGTCCTATTAGCCCTTCCCTTTACTATGTTCCATCTAGTTATTTCAGCATAGACAAACATTATCTAAATCCACTTTTCATTGTATTGTTAAAAGGGGTTTGTTCAAGTAATTTGTTGTTCATATTGTTACATGCATGAATGACATGTAAAATCATGCAGTTACTTCTGTTACTTTTATATGTGTGTTCAAAAGATTGGGGTCAGTAAGATTTTTTTTTTTTCAGCAAAGATGCATTAAATTAATCAAAAGTGCTAGTAAAGACATTTATAAGGTTACAAAAGATTAATATTTAAAATAAATGCTGTTCCTTTGAACTTTCTATTTATCAAGGAATCCTGAAAAAATGTAGCAGTTTCCACAAAAATATTCAGCAACACAATAGTTTTTAGTAGTGATAATAATAAGAAATGTTTCTTGAGCACCAAATCAGCATATTAAAATGATTCCTGAAGGGCCATGTGACTGAAGCCTGGAGTAATGGCTGAAGAAAATTCAGCTTTCCCATCACAAGAATTAATTACATTTTAAAATGTTAAATATTTCAAAATGTTTAATATTTAATATAGATTAATATAAATTGTAATAATATTTAAACATATCTTTTGATCAAATAATTTCTTGAAGACCATTTGAGACATCTTCAAAATCCTTAAAAAATCATACAGACCCAAAACTTTTGAACGGTTGTGTATCTACAAAAACATTGAAGGAGGTGGGGTGTACCTTTTTGATGTGGACCTTTAACCACCTAGCAACATTCTAGCAACCATATAGCAAGGGTATAATGATACACAGCAGTGGTAGAAATCTCTTCGCCAGTAGAGATTTTGCTTTACCGAAATATGCACTGATGAGCCAAAACATTATGACTAGTCACAGGTGACGCAACAGTAGTGAGGCCAACCCACTGTGGGGTGACATCAAGCCGGTGGAGGGACTGTGATGCTAGAATCGCAATGTTCTGTTGGGAAACGCTGTGGGATTTGCTGAACCAACAAGTTCCATCCACGGCGGCTCCACCTCGCAACCATCAGAACTTGAAGAATCTGCTGCTGCTAACGTCTTGGTGCCAGATACCACAGGACACTTTCAGGGGTCTTGTAGAGTTCATGCCTCTGTGGGTCGGCTCTGTTTTGGCAGCATGCAGAGGACCAATGGCATATTAAAGGATTAGTTCACTTCAGGATTAACATTTCCTGATAATTTATAATTTACTCACCCTCATGTCATCCAAGATGTTCATGTCTTTCTTTCTTCAGTCGAGAAGAAATTAAGGTTTTTTTGTCCATATTTTTCCATATTTCAGTATTTTTGTCCATATAGTGGACTTCAGTGGGGTTCACCAGGGTGGAAGGTCTATACAGGACCCCAGACGAGGAATAAGGGTCTTATCTAGCGAAACTATACAAACAAAAATACTGGAATGTTTTTCTCAAAAACCTTAATTTCTTTTCGACTGAAGAAAGAAAGACATGAACATCTTGGATGACATGGGGGTGAGTAAACTATAAGGAAATTTTCATTCAGAAGTGAACTAATCCTTTAAGCAGGTGGTCATAATGTTTTGGCTCATCTGTGTATATATTTCAGTATCTATCAGTATCATTTATGATGAAAAATCTGATCTGTTCATAAAAAATAGAAAAGAATTGTTTTTAATTCAGTGGATTATCCAAGAACAGGCATTACCACATGATTATGTAATATATGTATGTCCACTTATGTCATGATGTATAACGTTACTGCAATAGAATGTTACTCATACCGTGACTGCAAATTATAATACTTAGCAGATGATCACAAAAACCTCTTAATGCCATACTTTAATTGCAGCTTTCAGATTCCAGCCTTGATATGCAAGTGCATTGCTGTGAATGTCAGAGGCATGTTTCACTGTTCAGAGTCGTGATACCTCACACGTTCTGAAAGCGCCCCATCCAGAGCCGCCCGAGCTCACGGATGGCCATCATGTCTCTGTGCTTTGAGCATCACAGCTTTAAGCGTGCTTGTTGTTGTATTTGTTTACTGATGTTCTGTTAACTGAACCATAACTCAATGACCCCCCTCCCCTGTCCATTTTACATGCTGTCTATCTACCAATGGCCTCTGTGCATGTAAGTAACTGTGTTGCTGTGGCATACAGCCTTTGTGCTGAATTCTCTTTCTCTATCTGTCTCTCTGTCTTACTCAACGCCTTTTCTGTGGTGATCTCATTAACCCCGAATCCATCTATGCCTATTAGCAACTTCCATTTTCTCTCAAAGATATTTTTCATTGTGTGTTTGAATGTTTGTGGTACTTGTGGTTTATTTTGTTTTGTTGTGCTACATGTTTTAGCTTCCTATTAATTCTGTATTCTCTCAACCCTGTGCATCCATATTCACTGATCCACCGCACGATATGAGGCTTCTCTGTCTGCAAATCCATTAAGCATCCTACATATATAGAGCTGCATACTCAAGGTCATGTGAAAAAGGGGCATGAATCATTTAAGGCATCTATTCAGAGAGGGAGATGAGTGCTGGAATCACATTTCACGTGAAAATGACACAGATGGCTCACGTTTCCCACAGCCAAGTCAACTCGGTGTCTCCTGCACACATGCATGCTATCTCCTCAACACACCCCCGCATGCACA
The DNA here is from genome assembly GCA_038088235.1 of Zacco platypus. Taxonomy (NCBI): domain Eukaryota; kingdom Metazoa; phylum Chordata; class Actinopteri; order Cypriniformes; family Xenocyprididae; genus Zacco; species Zacco platypus. The sequence goes on along the minus strand of CM076081.1, from coordinate 25,912,915 downwards.
CTGCAGCCGGTTTTGCTCATTATGCAACCGTAACACTGTGTTTTGAAAAGGCTTTGTTGAAGTTCACAACAAAGTACTTTGTCCTTCATTGCAGTCCTATTTCAGAGGCATGATCATTTTAGCCATTCAGATTTTTTTCCTCTTTTTTTCGTGACAGCATGTGAGAATTAACAGGTGTAGGTAGCATTTTTGTTAATGTGTGTGCAGGAATAGTTAACACAAAAATAAAACTCTGACTATGGCTTTTTTTCTGCCTTGGAACACAGAAGAAGACAATTCACAGGATTTTTTTTCACTGCCCACCCCCAGGGCTTTCTATTCATCTAAGAATCCCGAAAAAATGTATCATGGTTTCCACAAAAAATATTAGGCAGCACACCGGTTTTCAACATTGTTGATAATCAGAAATGTTTCTTGAGCTCCAAATCAGCATATTAGAATGATGTCTGAAGGATCTGAATGAAAATTCAGCTTTGCCAACACAGGAATAAATTAACTTTTTAAAATATATTCAAATAGAAAACACTTATTTTAACTTGTAATAATATTTCACAAAATTGCTGTTTTACTGTACCTCAGATCAAATAAATTTACATTTATGCATTTGGCTGATACTTTTATCCAAAGCGACTTAACATTGCATTCAGGTTCATCAGTTCATGCAACCCATGACCTTGGCGGTGTTAGCGCCATGCTTCACTGTTTGAGTTACAGGAATGCAATAGCATAACGGCATTTCAAAAACATTACTCTTACCTACCCCAAACTATTGAATGGTAGTATAAATGTGAAGGAAAACAAAAAAGTAAAATCAAATTTAAAAATGTTTTCATTTTAAATGCAACAAATGAAAAATAGATATTAATTTCGAGATCTTCATTTATCTGTGTTCATAAATTCTTAGTGATTGTGGATAATCTTAGTAAAGCAAAAATACTGGAAATTAACATGTAAAATGTCTCCAGGTTTGGCATTGGTAAAAGTTAGAAAATGCAGAAATGGCTGGGATGTTTCTCTGATGAAGCCACTCTGCTGCAGTGGAAATTGAATGTCATTCAGGCACAGTATCAAATCCCCCATCAGGCCTGTAATATTACATAAGCTGCCAAAACACATGCAAAGTCCTCATAGTCCCAATGAAAACAGAAAACACACCAACAGCATTACCCAAAAACTTCCTCCTTTTCCTTTGTAAGATTCCACATTTGTGTTTTGTTTTACTTTAGAACAGCTGGTTTGTTGGAGTCTAATGACAGTGACTTTTTTTGGAAATTTGAGATCAATCCCTCCCCTTATTAAATAACATTCTTCTGTTTGTTTTCAGTGTTTGATCAACTAGATCTGGTCACATATGAAGAAGTAGTGAAGTTGCCAGCGTTCAAGAGGAAAACATTAGTTTTACTAGGTGTGTATGTAGATCTGGCTTTAATTCCACATCTTACCTTTGTTAGTTGGTATGAAGTATATGTCTCTTACGTTTGTGGTTTGATCAACTGGCAGGTGCCCACGGTGTTGGCCGAAGACACATCAAGAACACACTCATCACCAAACACCCAGACAGATTTGCTTATCCCATTCCACGTAAGAAACATTCCCAAATATCTTAACAGTCTACATGTCACACTGGTGAACTAATAACCACAAACTCATTTCTGCCCCAAAAGACACGACCAGACCTCCAAAGAAAGATGAAGAGAACGGGAAGAATTATTTCTTCGTATCCCACGACCAAATGATGCAGGACATCTCCAACAACGATTACCTGGAGTACGGCAGCCACGAGGACGCTATGTACGGCACGCGGCTGGAGACGATACGCAAGATCCATGAGCAGGGACTTATAGCCATACTGGATGTAGAGCCACAGGTGAACGTTTAACTGCCCTCAGCATTTATTCATGAGAGAAGACAAAAGATGGCAAAACTATCAACATATTGAAATGATATAAAACTGTGATATTGTGATAAAAGAAAACTTACTGGTTTGATTTCATCTTTAATTTAATGGGTTTAATATCTTATTTAAAATACATTATGACACATATGATGGGAGCATAAAAATGTACTGCGTATCGTAATTCTTGTAGTGTTTGATTATTCTCAGGCACTGAAGGTTTTACGGACAGCTGAATTTGCTCCCTATGTGGTTTTCATTGCTGCACCAACAATCACTCCCGGCATGAATGAGGTGAGATCAGGATCCAAAACATGGAGTTCTCAATATGCCATGGCATGTGTCACCCTCACTGGCAGAATAACTCCACCTAACTTCTCTTGCTTCTTTCATTCGGTTCAATCTTTATTTAGCTGGTCTGTTTTTTGATTATTTGTTTGTTTGTTTGCATGCACCTTTTCGCATGGTTGTTTTTTTTCATTTCTTCTACCTTTCCTTACATCACACTCAGCTTCCCAGATGGTGCAGGAAGCTGCCTGTGAGTATAACAGGAAGTCAGCTAGATCGTAGTGGCCACTAAGCTCTAGCCAGACAAGTTCCACTCTATTCATGACCTCGTTTACACCGAGTGGAACGGTACAGTGCAGTTCAGTACGGTACACAATTTTTGCCGTCTCCATTGAAGTTGTGAATGGTGCCCTAATTCCGAACCGTACCGTACCACTTTTTTGGGACCCTTCCGTTGGGGTACCTAGCACAGTAGTCTAGAGTCGTTGCAGAATGTTGATTGGTTGACAGAGAATCGTCACTTGCGCATGCTACAAGGGGAATGACAACATAAGAGGCGCCATTTTTTTAATGAAGTTGAAATACAACACTTTCTTCCTGTGACAATCTGCTGTATTTCCTACATTGTTGTTTACTGTGTCGCTTTGTTCTTCGCACAAGAATGACAATGATCGCTACTTTGCGTCATACACCATGCCTATCAAGTAAGGGTACTGTTGATGGAAACACAAGCCGTATCAGAGTTTACCGTCCCAAATCGTACTGTATTGTCCTGTACCGCTCAGTGGAAACGAGGCATTTGACAGATGACTGTTTTTAAGAAAACCCTTATCCACATCTAAGTACTCCACTTTAGAGCTGTATAGTACTGTTCAAAAGTTTAGAGTCAGTAAGTGTTTTTTTGTTGTTGTTTGTTCTGTTTTTTTGTTTTTTTGTTAAATGTTAAAAGAAAATAGTTTTATTCAGCGTTAATTTTCACTTTTAGAAATATTATGAATAGCATAATGTTCCCAAAAAAATATTAAGCAGCACAAAATTGATAATAATAATAATAATAAATCAAAAATCAGCATATTAGATTGATTTTTTGAAGGATCATGTGACACTGAAGACTGGAGTAATGATGCCGATTATTATTTTTTTAAATATATTAAAATAGAAAATAGTTATTTTAAATTGTAATAATATATGACAATATTACTGTTTTTACTTTATTTTGATCAAATAAATGCAGCCTTGGTGAGCGTAAGAGACTAAATCTTACTGACCCCAAACTTTTGAACAGTATTGTATATACACTAGTACCATCCTTCCCAACTCTCCTATTGTCTGTTCATATTCCTGCACATACCTTAGGGATCGTCATTGAAATTTTCTTAAATGGCCACATGGTCTGAATTCATACATTGTCCTCCACTGATCATTCACTGATCATTCAGCTCTTTTTACCACTCATTTGCTCTTTTTCTTTCATGCTGCAGGACGAGTCATTACAGAGATTGCAGAAGGAGTCCGAGATCCTCCAGAAGACATATGCACACTATTTTGACCAAACCATCATCAATAATGAGATTGACGAGACTATTCGGCTCCTGGAGGAAGCCATAGACCTGGTTTGCACCACAGCCCAGTGGGTTCCAGTGTCTTGGGTCTACTAAATCAGCAAACCCATCAACCTGTAACCTTATGCCCTTCATAACCTCACACTTTGCAGTGAATCTCTGCAAGAAGAAAAAAAAAAAACTTCAGAACTTTCCCATGATGCAAACAAAAGCTCACCTCTGATGTTCAAGAACGTCAGTGTACCTGCAGTGAGCCCAGTCTTGGCCCCTCACAGACTACCTAGACGTAGTGTTGTATTAATGAAAAAAGATCAATAAAATAAATTACTAAATATTGTCATGTCTATATAGCTAGGAGGCAACATTTTGTAGACGTTTGATTTAAAGAGACAGTATCCTACTTGATGCATTTTCCTGAAAGGAATATTTTTGTAGTTTTCCTGCCCATTTTTCTGTTAGTACTGGAGTAAAAGCGCAGCATTACTACAGCAGAATCCTCATGGCTTTCATCTGTCCAGCCCGTCCATTAACTCAGCCATCATACGTAATCCCCACATTATCCATTCGGCAGACCCTAGCTGCTTTATCGCACAACTCTCTGATTCAGCTTTCATTTAAAACCAAACCTTTGCCCTTTTTTTTTTGGTTTGTTTTTCCCCAGTTCATCCTCCTCTACACGTGGATACTGTCTCTCTAAAGACCTGCATAAATGTTTTAGAGATTTGAATGAGATCTCATGCATGTGAACATTCACGAGCGTCCATGCTGTCAGTGTTAGCTGTGTTCAGACCGTCACCCACAGCAGAAAACATTCCATTCGTCTGGACGAACACATTCAAACAGGTGGAGCCGGTGACGAGGAGGGAAAAAAAAGACCTATGCACATCCCTTGCATTTTGGCAACTTTGTAAAGTTTATTTTTACCAATCATGTAGTAAAATGTGTTTGTAAATGGTCTTTTCTTTGTTGCAAGATTGAGGGGTTTGGGATGAAACTGAGTGCACAAAACTGTTCCGGCATTTCAGAAATGTGTCGTTTGAGAATATTAATGTTGACTCAGAAATCCCTGTTTTATTCTGTGCAGGTGTTTGAGGAAGTGGTGCGTCCATGCAAAGCAAAAAGACACTATCTGTTCATCTGAATGGTTCTGTACATGACAAACTGTTTACTCAAACTGCCCTGTGTAAATGGCTCTGCCGATGACAGAGCAGCTCTTCGGTATGAGCGTGTTTTTTTTAAATATATTTCCTTTAATGTGGTGAAGATCTCTGTGTCCTCTGCTCTGTGTTCTCATCCAGCTTTTAGCTCGGCCTCTCAGTGTGAGTTGGCAGAGACGGGCCCAATGGAAACTTTTCGTTCTACCGTTTAGTTTTTCCAGATTTTCCCCAGCAGCTGTGGTAGGTCACGCCCTGGCCGCTTGACTCTGTGTGATTGCAGTCGGGATCAATGCCCAGTTATGTGTCGGAGAGCGATGTGTGTTCGCTTGAACAATGGTACTGTATGTCTAACATATTTCTGTGTATAATAGGAACCGAGAGCTAGTATGTTGTTACGTGTGTGAAATTCAGGCATGAATTTTCAGTCTTAATATACACTACCGTTCCAATGTTTTGGGTTAAGATTTTTTTATGTTTTCAAAGAAGTCTCTTATGCTGACCGCCTTTTCATTTGATCAAAAATACAGTTTTACTTGTTCCTTTGATGCAAAGCTGGATTTTCAGCATCCAGTCTTAAGTGTCACATAATCCTTCAAAAATCATCATATTATCAATGTAATTTTTGACATTGGAAACAGTGATTTTTTTCAGGATTCTTTGATGAATAGAATTTATTAAAAAAAAAAATTGTGACAAATGTTGTTACTTTTAATCAATTTAATGCATCCTTGTTGAATAAAAGCATTAATTTCTTTAAAAAACTAAATCTCTGACTCCATACTTTTGAACGGTAGTGTATTTTTGTGAATACAACCTACATACAAACTGTCATATATAAAGAAGCAGGATTTATTATTTACATTCTAATGCCAGGATGCACAACTGAAGGCTTCTTCCTCCAGCTGGATTGGTTTATTATATCTTGAACTTTCTCTCCTGCTCACTCACAAACTGCTTTTCTCCTAGAGCAATTTCTTCACGTCAGTTTCTGCCTTAATCAAGAACAGAAGTTCGAAATGCTGGCTTCCCAAATGATGAAATATGAATAACATGAATGAATGATAACGCCACACTTTTCACCTGCTGACAATGCACTGATATGTGCCATAGCTAAAGTGAGACGAGCACTCGCATCCCTTTCTCTGTCATACAAAACTTTACACAAATGTTAAATATTTTTAAATGAACTTGGAGGAAAAAACAGAATATGAAACCAGAGCCAAATTTTGAATGGCTATATTGTTTTCAGTAAAAAAAAATAATAATAATAAAAGGCAGTAATGGTGAAGTAAAAAATATCAATGTATTCTCAAGTATATTTGGTCAGTTTTAGCAGGAAAAAAAAACTAATTTAATTTGTCAGCTGTAGTCTCACCACAAACGTATAAAATTATACTTTCAATCCAGAAAAAGACCATATAAATCTTAAACAGGAGAAAGTAGCCGGGCAAGGTTGTTGACTGCTGCAGTACCATGAGGATCATTTCTCATACTTTTCACTTTATGAGTGCATTTCCAAAGAAGTTTTACCTCACATTAACTTTAGCCTTTAAGGCCATAATGCTGCCAGACTCGCTCTGTAATATTTAACAAATTCAACACGCTTTATGCAGTTAACGCTAGCCATCCATCAGTGATTTAGTAACATACCCTCAAATATCTTGCACCTGGATGGGAGTCATTTTAGTGACTATTTATGTAATGACCTTTGTTTATTCAAAGTATTAATCACAAATGAACAAAAATCTGTATTAAAACAATTGAAAGGGTTCTTACACAAATGTAATGCATAGCTCAGAAGCTCCCGGATCAGAGCATGACAACATCCTTCTATGCACTGCTCTCTGTATAGAGAAATATATGGTCACAACAGTAACACGCCATGATAAAGCCAATTCATTTGGTTACAATATGAAGCGGCTTATGTTACTGAGTGCACTTAAGCTTTACGGAATAAGACGACTAATGCATTTTCCACAAGTGGAAACATTGCCAGTTCAATGAACCAAACAATAGAGGACAGTGTTTCGTGCCATCTGCTATCTGATAAATCTCCTACACAACAAATGTTTCAAAGTTACGCAACAACATGTACAAACGTATTAATACTATAGATGCATTACCAAGATGTTTTAAATCAAATCTAAATAAAAAATTATGTAAAAACGTTTGTGCCGCTAGTTGCAGGTCTCACAAAATGGCCCTCAGTTATACTTTAGTAAAGCCTCTCATATTGACAAAAAGTCTTTTACAGTCTCATTGGCTTAAAACATGTTCATTCCTTTCCCTTCAAGACCGGTTTCCGTTCATTTAAAGAGACGACCATCTCCAACTCCATTATCTGCCACAATTTCATTTTCAACATGAGAAAACGCACCGCTCATGGCAAGATAGATCAGACATTTAAGTCCAAACATTTCCCATTCAACTGCTGGGAAATAACTTCCACTCTTGAATGCGCTTCAACCCCTTTTGGTATTCAACAGACTCTCAAGAGGCATTAATGCAGTCAATCTGGGCTTGGAAAAGAAGCAGAAGAAGAAACACAGTCTGAGCAGCACCAAACAGACCATGTCCAGAAGAAACCTGACTCTCGGCGGGGTCCTGTTGGGTGCCGTTCCTCAGACCATCCGTGGCGTTGACCATCTCGTCCATCTGTTCCTGGTGTAGCAGTTTGGAGATTAGGCTGTTGAACTTGTTCTCCATGGTAGGGTAGTCGGGAAGAGATGTGGTCAGGTTGAGCTCTGGAGGATCCAGACAGGTGCCGTTCAAATGGGCGTAGACAACTTCGCTCAGGTCCAAGCCGGCCACTGAGGACGGGGATGTGCATGGGATGTCCCTCACCAACTTATAGCTCTCCATCCACTCCTTCAACCACTCCAGGTCGCAGGTACACTCCCAGGGGTTTCGGAAGAGATACAGGCGGCCGATGAAATAGATGGGCTGGAAGACGGAGAAGGGCAGTGACGTCAGATTGTTGCTGTTGAGGTGTAGCGTGATTAGGCTCGTCAGGTTCTCAAAGGCGCCCTCCTCGATATAGGACAGGCGGTTTCGATCCAGGTACAGCACCTCCAGCTCCACCAGATCACTGAACCATGTTTTGGAGACGTTGGTTATCAAGTTCCCACCCAGATTCAACATTTTCAAGTTGCTTAGGCCCTTGAAAGCCTGCTGGGGCAAGTCGACCAATAGATTATCGTTCAGGTAGAAGTTCTCCAGACGCACTAAATCTTTGAAGGCCTCGTCATGTATCACGTTTATGCGATTCTCCTGTAAGTTGAGGTACTTGAGGTTGGTCAGGCCCAACAAAGAGTTGTAGGCCACCGCTTCGATCTTGTTGCGCTCCAAGTAAACGTGTGTGAGGTTTTCCATCCCCCGTAGGGCGCCGGGAACGCGTCGAAAGTTGTTTTGGAAACACAGCAGTTCCTTCAGGGAGATTTGCTCCAAGAAGATCCGGTCTGGCATGTTGAACAGGTTACAGTCGGAAACGTCCAAGCGCACCAAGCGTTTGAGCGCCGTGAAGGTGCGAGTGTGCAGGTATCGGATGTACTCGTTGTGGGCCAAACTGAGCTCCACCAGGTTGGGCAGCCCTTTAAACGCTCCCGGCGTGATGAAGGAGATGTTGTTGTGGTCGAGAGAGAGCGTCTTGAGCGAAGGCAGGGTGCCAAAGGATCTCTCGGACAGAAACTTTAGGCTGTTCTTGTCCAGGTTGATGGAGGACGCCTCGCATGGGAACTCTTTGGGCAGGTCCATCATGTTGACGTGGTCACACAGGACGCTGCAGCTCTTCTCCTGAGTACACGTGCAACTGGGAGGGCAGGAGCGAGTGCAGGCCCACAGGGCCAGGGCGTGAGGGGGGAGGAGGAGGAAGTACACTGGAGAGATGGGAAAGGAGACACGTTAGAGGGTGCCATTTAACCACAAACTGCTGTCTATATCTATTCATTGTGTTAATGTAGGTCATGTTTTGAAATCAAACCAAATTTCATTCAATCATACATTGCATATGTGGGTCATTTAAAAAGGAAATTCACAGAAACACTGATTCACGTAATACCAATAAAGGATTAAACTATTTTAAGAAACAAATAAATTCAATTATAAATTAAGTTTTGATGGGAAAATTTTCATGTGCACATTCTTAAACTTTAACCTATTCTAAAACTTGACCTTAGAAATACTTCTCCATTTTTTTTTGAATTTTCAACATACAATTTTTAACAATGCCAAGGCCAATAAGCATTCTTTTTAGATCATTTCATTTTCCTGAAAAAACAGGTTACAGAATGAAGCCTTTATATGGGATTTCTTGACTGTGTGAAATCTATTTTATATGATGGAAGAGTATATATTTTCCTATTTTTAGAATGAGCCCTTTGAACTGTGAACGGCCACATTGATGAATCTGTATCGAACACACACTACGGGTTTGTACTTGAACTACATGGTCTAAACCGCAGAGAAACACTGATATTTACTTGACACAAAAAAGCCTTTAATGAACTTTCAGAGAACTTCCAGTCCTCTATCATGATTATACAGAAACAAAACGCTAGTCATGCAGCATAAGCGATCACTTTGCAAATGAGTCGCGTTCTCCCAGCAGTTATGGGAAGATTACAGAGAGCACAATCAGAGACTGGAGGAATAATTTAATGTGTGGCCTCCCTCTGTCCTGCATCTGCTCTGCACATTGAAATTATGGTGATTAAGAAAGGACAGATTAGAGATTACACAAACACACTAGGTCTTGTTTGTTCCCTTAAATTCATACAAGTAGAGATCCTGTATTTCAGCAGCACATAGTCATTTGAGCAAATGCTTTAATGTAATGTTCTCAGAAGAAACATTAAGACCAGTTTACTTAAATAGCTGAAGAAATACAGTAAACCGGTGACACCGAGGAACATAACGGCAGAAATCAGGGACTTACCAGCAATGGCGGTGAAACACATCACTGGTTTCGCTCAGCTGTGGATTTTTAAGATAACATGAAATATTTTTTCTTTATTTCCACGAAGACATTTCAAAAACAACTGTTGGTATCAAAGAAAATGTTCCATCTTTTCTTGGTAATATCAAAAGTCCCAAACTGTTCAATGATTGTAAAATGTCCACATTAGTCCCGAACTACCCACCTGCCCAGTATGTTCAGTAAAGGTTCTCCTGCACTGACAACCGATAAAAGTGCATCCACAAGTTCGCCCAACATGACTACGTCTGTACCGCTTCCCTCCAAGTGAAAATATGAATGGATTAAAGGCTCTATCGCTCAGCATTTGTGTTTGTATGTGTGCACATTCACTAACATCAGAACTCCCCTTCAGAAAGCCATCACTTAATGGCAGAAAAATCCTCGGATTATAAGCGTTTAAAGCAGTACTCTGAAATCAAAGCGAGCAGAAATGACCCTGGGCCTCAATAGTACATGCAGATTACAGTCTGCAATCTCCTTATATAAAGCAGTGGACTTAAGGTACTGTAACAAACTAATGTAAACTTTTCAGGAAACATTTGCCAAGTACTGCGTTAACACCTTTCATTAGAGGCCCTTCTGCTGCCCGGATTTCAGATTAGGAGACAGTCACTTTTAACTTAGACAAATGACAAAAGTAATATAACACACAATTACAATTCAGCTTTTTTAAAGAAAGCATCTATAATATAGGAGCCATCAATCTTCAGCAGTCCCATGATAAGCTGCAAATTGATTTACTGGTGAATATGCTAATGATTTAACAAACAAAATTTAAATTTAAAATTTATACTGCTCAAAAAATCAAATCAAATAGCAGTCCAAGTTTGTTACATATTCTCATTTTCATAAATATATTCATGAACACAAGGAGGATTATTTAGACTATTAAACAGCAAAACATTTCATTTCACAAATTTAGGGAAAGATTTTATAATTTAATCATTTGTGAGAAATCTAACATTATTTTATACGAATGCAATTCATCAATTTGCATTTAGACCTGGTAATTTTAAGACGTGTTGTCCTATTCGTCCTGTAATTACCTGAATTGTTGAAAACAATCATTTTAAAAGACACACTGTATTCAGTTCGATTAGAAGGCTGTAACGACACACTTATGATACGATACTGTCACAATACTTTGAGCCAAAATAAAGACGTTTTTTGTTTTGTTTTTAATATTATTACAAGACATATTGCAAAAAGTTTAAAAAATGCAATGTCGACTAAAATGCTAAATTTGGTATTATGAGGTAGACATGGTCCTGAACCCCAATTCACAGGGAAATGATGACAAGAATAAAAATATTCATGATTCTGAAGTAGAAAATACAGAATAATGTTAGACATATGCTTACACTGTAACTGAATACATAGATTTAAAATAATGCATGCCCTTTTTTTACTGGTAAAATCAGACATTTGGCATTATCAGGACCAGTCTAACTGCCAGTGGTCGTGACTAAATATTTTTTACCGGCCTGTAAAATTTTAGATACTAGTGAAATTTCACAATTCTTAATTCCCATTTCAATACCACAGCTTAAACTACTATCCTAATATAAATTTTAAACATTATTAAAGATGAGTGAACAGCCAATAATGAAATGAGCAAATAATCATATACAAGAGCACAAATATATACAGTAGAACAAATATACATATGAAATAAACAGTGCTTTTCAAGTAGGTTTCTCCAGGTAGATCTATCAGTGGTATACAGGTACAGAAATTTAATTTCAAGTAATCAAATGTTAAACAACATAATCTTCACTGTATAATTAAACACGTGCATGAGTGATTTTTTTCCCTTTGTTGTTTGCTAAACATTAAAAATGCAGACAGCAGCAGGATTATTAGGATGCTGTCGCTTTAAGGGCTAACGCATGGATCCAATATACTGATACTGTACACATGCATTTTCTTTCAATCATTTACGTTCACTTAAGACAAATCCGGCCATTTACTAGGATACTCAGTGACAGGGGTATAATTTTGACAATTTTGTGTGAATTCGTCTGTTCAAGCGTGAAGGGGAGCTCAATCTAATATTTTTGAGCGGTTCGACACTCAGCTTTCTTGGCTCGCGCTTCGGATGTTTAAACTTTCCGCACAGCGCATGAGTAATTGGGCTCCATATCATATCTTTTTGCGCTTGAATAATTTAAATCGGCATGCATGTGACGGGCCCGAAGCATTGTTCACGATTGATTACGTTCCAAGTTCTCACAACATCGTATTGTTAGAATTCATAAAAATGTTACCAGCCGACTGGAAATTGACACGTTTCATACGCTCGCCCCGACCGAAGTTCACGAGCATTGACAGGAGTGTAATGCACCATTTCTGAAACTGAAAACTTTCGGTTCCCCTATTAACAGTCCGCGGAACTGCCACTTTGACAATTCAAAACGTTCATAAAGAGACTGTAAAACTTATCCATATGAATAGAGTGGTTCAGTCCAAATTTTCTGAAGAGACACGATTGGATCATGAAGAATCCTAATTTCGGAAACAAGTAGATGGTTTATTTTACTGGCATATTGAATCGCATCGGAGGATTATGTTTGTATGAATCAGTGTGTCGCAAACGAGACAAAAAGTTTGCAAATAAACTTGTTGAAAGATGAAGCAGTCAATATTCTCTGACAGTGGCTGCGTCACAAACCGCAAGTAAATTATTTCATAATGCTGTGTCTGTTTATCGACGGTTTAATATGGATCATGTTTTCAAAACCGTCGCATCCAATAGCTAGTGGGCACTGATACCGTTTCCAATGCAATGACATCAATAAATGGCCACTGTTATGATTGGCTAACAAGCCTTGAAAGAGCCGCGCCTTAAAAACGGATCATTTCAGAGGATCAGAACGCTTGAACCTTCAGGTACCCGTCGCACAGAACATCACCCATTCAAAGAGGAAATAAGACAAGGGACACCAAGTAAAGAAGGAATTTTCTATTTGTAAACAAACTGGCATCAACTAAAAGTCAAATAACTGAGTTCAAATTAAGAATAGCCGTTACAATGTTCGACCAAATTTTAGCTACATCAAACACCTAAGAAACCATGCTTGATTTGTAAGGAATTTGCATCAGAAACTTTTATTTTGGTAAAATCATACAATAAACGCACAGCCGAGTTGTCTCATGCAGTGCAGAGCCTAGAAGCTACGACAAAGCAAATACTAAATCTAAGGAGCTCTGGTGTCCTCTCAGGGAGCGAACTACTCTCCTATTTCCATCTGAATGAAGGGCAAGGGGTGTGATTTAATCGTTTCCAATACACATTAAGACTTATTGCTGGCGTGGACACTTGCAGCTTCTCCTGAGTGGACTAATACCAGAGTCGCCATATATGTAAATACAATAGAGATCAACCACGTGTTCAAAGTTGTCATGTGCCAGACATTGACAGAAACAAAACTTCAACAGAACAAATGCCAATCTGTTGGACAGAAAAAAAGCACACATTTGGAGAATCTGGACACTTTTTGCACTGATACTTTTTTTTTTCCTTTTTTTTTTTTTTTTTAATGACTTTTGATTCCAAACCTTGGCATGTTTTTTCCCTGTATCCAATTTTGAAAGCCAATTGGTAATTCCATAGCGACGTGGTGCCGTTAGGCCTTTAACAGCTGTGGAAACTGACCGAGTCCATTATGTCTGAAACATTAAAAAGCTCACGCTACCCCGAAATATAGAAATTTTTCACGCATACAGGTGACATTCAACATTCAAGTGCCAGTGTTTAGTTATTGTCTTTTGGTCAAGTTACTTGAAACTTTCAAAGAATCACTTTGAGGCTTATAAAAATAAATATTTCTCAAAAAATGCTTAATAAATTACACAAAACTAGCAGCAAAAGTAGAATCTAGAAATCTGTGTGCAAATAGCTAAATTCCCCACTGCTGAACGCCCTGGTCCCAAATAAATCCTGGTAAATAGTGAGAACCCTTCCCCTTTTGTAAACAAGCTGCGTCTCTCCAGTCTCCTGACAATATTTGGAAGCTTGAGGACGTGCACTCAAGACACGTGTATAAAACTCGAAATGTGCAATAAAAGAACTTTGTAAAACTCGATGGGCACAACGTACACGGGCCTAGACCTAACTAAAGTAGCACCATTCAACTTGAAGCTCTCAATACTGTCAGTGCATCTGCTTGAATTCACCAGTTAAAAAACAAAAACAAAAAAAGTCAAGGCACAACTCACTTAAAGAATATCTATTGCACTTGCGATAAATGCCTTATTTCTCCTCTGCTGGACCGCTTCCTTCCTTTTCAAGAAAAGAAGCAGAAAACCGGCTCCTCGGCCAGCGGTTTAGTTCACATCTAACCAGATGAATTTCAGGAGCTGACAGCATTCAAACACCTGGTGTCCAGCTCCCGCAAAGAACAGCGGGACCAGACACAAGCTAAAATGGTGGCCTGTCTAACTGCACTCGCGTCAGGCCCAACGCAAAACAAACACCTGGTTCGGATCCACCAATGCCTCAAAATGAACTCTCGTGCTGCCTCTACCTACAGAAAAGGGAGCCATGCCTGTCGCGCAGCTTGAAACGAGAGGACGTTTGTATTAAAAGAAAGCCTGCAACAATTCGTTAGTCTTCTCTTCTTGACCAAAAAACAAAACACTAGCATGCGTATATATGACCAAAGCGGTCATGTTCCAAAGGCACGGCCGCTTTGGTTCTGTGGTCCGTTTGTAGCCATTTGAACTTCACTTTCAGGATGGCAGGCATTTTTTGTTTTGCTGACATTTGTAAAGAAACATTTTACCAAAAAACCTTAAGAGTTTTTCAATAAAAATCACAATATGCTTCTCTAAAAATGTTGAGGAGAAAAAAAAGAAGAAAGAAAAAAAAAAGATAGTAGTTAACAAAAAATGCTGCCCACTTACAGTGGCTAGCATGAGGTTCTTACTAGCTGCCATAACACTGTCGAGTCAATTAAAACAAGTGGATTAAGAAGTTCCAGCATTTAGAATTTTCAAACACTGAGTGTTTTCAATATTTCGTCATGAATATCACAACTGGAATGGCCTTTTCAAGACAACCATATTCCTAAATAGGTGTCTCTCCAGGATAGAGTGAGCAAAACAAAAGTAAGTCAGACCGATTTGTCCCTTGTGACACAGTTGCTTCACAGAGCGGTTCAGACGTCTGCAAAGTACCTGTGATGGTGCTTTACTTTGTGGCTTGTATTGTTGGCTTCATGATATCGGTGATAATTTGAAGTTCAAATGGAACAGCAACTCATCGAGTTACATTATCCCAGTATTTGCCAAGGTTTGATTAAGTACAAGCTTTCAAACGCCTTTACAGCAAAAACCAAAAAAACGAAACAAATTAAGCTCTTGGCCAAGTTCACTTGAAATGAACAAAACTAAATTCCTGTCTAGATTCAAAAAGGCACAGTACATTCACATACAAATGATCCTCTTTTTTTTTTTAAAACAAAGAAAAGAAAAAAAAAAAAAAGTCAAAAACCTAGGTGCTGTAAAAGATCAAATACACAAGTGGGCATCCTTGATATTCTGCTCCGGTTTTGCCACAGATCAGCTCCCTTTAGAATGTGGGCAGAGAATCACAGCGTGTAATGTACCGAGTTCATAAAGCTACACGGGGGTAGAGTCTGGCTATGATAACGTGGTTTCCGTTCAGCTCTAGTTTGGCAAACTTTTTTTTAGTTGCCCCACCAGTCCACCTGGGCATAGTTTCCTCCATAGTTTCCATAGTTGCCCCCGTAGCTGTCACTGCCGAAACTCCCAAAGCCACCTAAAACAGACAATGATGTCAGGATACATTTACATTAATACTGTAAAAATATTGTAGTTCATTACTAGTCAGTTTCATTTTTATCCATTTATAAATCATAAAATGTTAGTTTTATGCTACGACAGGAGGTAATAAACAATATTGATAAAATAATTCACTTTTAAGATAATTTAATACAAGTATAAAAAAAAAAAATTCAAATGTTGTAAAATAGAATTGTTAGGCCATTCCTAATGCTTGAATTGATATCTAATTAAACTTTAAAGTGTTAACTTGAATCATAAGATGGTTTTTAAACTTTGAACTGACCCTTATTGCCTCCAAAAACTCTGTTCCCTCCATGGCCACCAACGTTGCGAGCACCACGGTTGCCGAAAGTGTTTCCACCCCCAGCCATCTGGCGATAATCCCTGGCCCCAAAACCACCAGAGAACCTGGAGAAGAGTAGCATGTCATGAGCCTGGAAAAATATACAAAACCAAAAGGGGAAATTTGAAGAGCAGGAGGTTTCCTTGCCTCTTGGGTCGTCCACGGTTAGTGCTCTTATGCTGGTGCTCGTAGGCTAGGTTCTCAAGCCAGGAAGGTACCTCCTGTTTGGCCTCCACCAGGATGTCCAGCAGATCTTTAGTGATGTTGCTGTTCTTATCGTTGTAGAAGGAAGTGGCCAGGCCTTGAAGAAATCAATAATTCAAACAGATGTTCTGGCAAAAATAAAACGCCTGCAAGTTATTTCTATAAACCACAAACTCACCAAGGTTTCCCACACGGCCTGTACGACCAATGCGGTGGACGTATTCCTCAATGTCACTGGGCAAGTCAAAATTGATCACGTGTTTCACGTTGGAGATGTCCAGGCCACGTGCAGCCACCTACCAAGACAAAAACACAGTCAAACAAGCACAAGGCAAAGCACAGGCTTCCAGCGCACACTCAGACTCTACTCACAGCCGTGGCAACCATGATAGGGCAGCGTCCAGAACGGAACTGCTGGAGCGCTTCCTCACGATCACGCTGAGAACGGTCGCCATGGATACTGGTGCAGGCATAGCCCTCGCGGTAGAGGAAGTCCTCAAGAGCGTCGGCACCCTTCTTAGTCTCCACAAACACCAGTGTGAGAGAATCCTTGCCTGCAAAGAGACCGTGTAAGTCACTTTGGACAAAAGCATCAGTCAAATGCAGAAGTGTATGTGTGCATTTGTCACAGTAATTATCTGAATTCAATGCACTGAATCTGAATCAGCCAGTACCTCCCGTACTCAAGTTTCGGCATAACTCCCATTTGGACTTAAGGATGAAATTGTAGAGCACACTGCCATTTAAAAAAAAAAAAATGTTCCACTACTTGACTTCTTTCACCCCCTTTAAGATACTAATAGAAGCCTTCTGCTACAGTCCTTGCTTAGATAATGTTGGCATGGTAACAACGACCGACAAGACTTCTAAATGTAAAAGCACTGGTGACTCAGTATAGTGTTATGGACATACAGTGAGTGGCTCTTTGGTGAAGCTCTCACGCATCTTCACATTTACTAACACAACAGAAAAGCCTACAAGTACCATCTTTATCTCTTCTGCAGCACTTAAGTCATTTCAAAATGGGGCATGGGGGGGAATTTATTACCCGACTCTCCTATTCCACTCTAATAACAATGTTATTTCTAAAAATGTTCTGCTACAATACAATAAAATCTGTTCACACAGAGCTTGACCAAGTCTGTTATTCTTACAAGAGGGACCTGTTGACATTAGCCGGATTTCCATTACAAATATTTAAGTGTCGATAAACTACTGTGAAATGACATTGTTTCCATTAACTGATGTTATGGTAATTACTAAAGCATTCATTTTTTCCATTTGCAATAAGTCATTCCAAAAATCATGGCAATGGATGTGAGTAGGTTTAAGCATATCACAGTCACTGCATAGCCATTACTTTTAATTGGAGACGTAGGCATGTTATCCAAGCGTCAATGGCAAGGAAACCCCATTATATTTGGGTTTCTCCCTCCTAAATGCTTTGATGTCTTGATAAATTGTGGCATTTCTTTGTTGTTTAGAATCTTTAAAGTGAAGAAAAAGAAAAAAAAAAAACACGCATGTGAGCGGAATTTTTTCCGATATATGGGAGTTCACGAAATTGATGCGTTACCATTGGGCGTATTTTCAATTTGAAGAATAAAGGAACTGTAGCTACTGTAAAACAGTGGGCAAGGAAAGGCATCAGACCTGTGGCATTGAGCAGGTCAAGGAGGAAGGAGCGCTTGTCATTCTCTTCCACCCAAACCACCTTCTGGGTAATGTTCTCTGAGGTGGAACCCACGCGGCCCACAGCCAGGAAGATGTACTCCTCCAGAAAGTCACGGGCCAGAATCTATAAATAAAAAGGTACAAATGCAAAGAGTTCCTTATTAATAGAGGTACATACTGAGTCCTGCTAGTAAGTCTCAAATTAAATGCATGCATACCTGGATCTCTTTCGGGAAGGTGGCACTGAACATCATGGTCTGACGAGCACCTTTTGGAGGCATGGTGTCCTGCTCCACGATACGTCTGATCTGGGGTTCAAAACCCATATCAAGCATTCTGTCTGCCTCATCCAATACCAGATATCTGCACAAAACAAAGTCATTTTCCAGAACCAATAGGAGGTTGAACAACCTACAATCAATCAGACCTTTTCTGTGCTACACTTACTTGCAGTAGTCCAGGCCAATCTTGCCTCGCTCCATCATGTCTACAAGACGACCAGGTGTGGCCACTAGCAGGTGACAGCCTCTTTCCAAATCACGTATCTGCTGGCCAATATCTGCGCCTCCGTATACTACACATGGGCGCACTCTGGACCGGTAGGCGAACTGGAGAAGAGGAGAACAAAATTTGTTGTGAGGCAAGATTGATTGAACCAACTTTTGCAAACATGTAATTGGTTCTTCAGCAAGATATACCTTTCTGGCTTCATCATAAATCTGAAGAGCAAGTTCTCTGGTTGGAGCCAGGACTAGAGAGATGGGAAACTGCTTACGACGGACATACTTTCCATTCTCCTGCTTAAGACCAACACAAAATGTATTAGTCACAAAGGCAGAATTTCTTTCCCAATACAGAGATGTTAAATTGAGCTGTATAATAACCTGGGCACTGGCTTTGGTGGCCTGCAGTGCCTCTCCAGGTCCATCAGTGTAGATCTGACTGAGAACAGGAAGCAGGAAGGCTGCAGTCTTCCCCGAGCCTGAGTGAGCGGAGAGCGTGCACACACACACACACACACACAGAGTACACTCTTAAACAGCTGTACACTGCAGTTTTATCCTGACAAGGAAACTAAAGACACACTTTGCACAACCTGACTAACAGTTTATTCTGACAAAGCCCAACCTGCTGAGACAGGAAGTGCTCATCTAAGGGCAAGCTCACAGTACAGGATTGTAAGACTACCTGAATTGTGGTGCTCACACTACGCAAGGTTTCTTGTTATTTGTTGTCGTCGACTTGTCATAGCAGAGCAGATACTACACAACACAGACGAGGTGCATAAACAAGACATTTGGTTAAGAGGGAATATCGACCAACAGCGATAAAAAGTTGATTATTTCCACCTTTTCGTTGCTTTGCACACACTGCATGATCACGTGAGAATAATATCAAACAGGTTTGAAAATACTGCAGTCTGTGACTGCTTGAGGCAGACCTCGAGGCATGAGCATCAATGACCGCAACAAGCAACAACCGATTTGGCCGCAATCCGGGGGATGTCGGAGACCATGGAAATCTGTTTTCGACCACAAAATTCAGCCAAAAGTTGTGTAGTATGAGCTTGCCTTAATCCTCACATAAAGGGACCACGTGAAGGAAAGTGTTAGGTAGAAGTTATAGAAGATGAAAGCTGACACGTGAGTGACTCAAATCAAACCGATATAAATGTCTAATGAAGTGACTTATATTTGCGATATCAGATTACCATTCTCACTATTCAAGAAAAATAAAACGTTTTGCGTTTTATTTCCTAAAAAGTCACCAGCCAATGGGGATTAACTGCATTCGACACGTTTTGGTCTCTGTATACAGTTGCAGTCAAGGATGTGTCATTGAACTTATTTGAATTTAATTATTTATTCAATGGCATGAATTTGTGCCCTCACAATTACTCATTTTACTCAAGTCAACCAGAAAAGTACTCACTTAAACAATGGGTCAATGTATACATTATGTAAATGACCCACAACACAAAACGCATTATCAGCAGTCTTTGCCATTTTTGGCAAGACCAGCTAAAGCTATTTGCATTGTCCAACAGTGCCAAGCAAAAAAAAAAAAAGAATGTCCTGTTTCCTTAGCTTTATTTTTACAGCAGACTATATTTGCAATTATGTGATGATACAGTTCAACTGGGAAGCAATCTTAAGCCATTTTCCTACTGACTGGCACAATGGTCCACTGTCTAATGACCTACCGGTTTGTGCACATGCCATCAGGTCCCTCTTGGCCTTGATGATGGGGATTGCATACTTTTGAACAGGAGTAGGGCGTGTGTAGCGGCTTAAGTTGATGTTGCCCATAACGATCTCGCCCATGTCCACATCATGGAACTGAAAAGACAAACAGAAATTATCCAAACACATTCTATCTTCTGTCTTGCACCTCATTTGTTTTGCTTTGACACTTAATTCTACAATCATTGGGCTTACACTCTCAATATGCCCAGGAGAGTTTGTTCCAGTGGCCTCCACAGGAATGTCATCATACTTCTCAAAGTTAATCCCTGTGTTGCTACCAGAGAACAGCTCACTGTTGTTCAAGAGGGAGACAGAAGAGAAAACAATGGTTTAAATCACAATGATAGATGGACTCTCTCAGGAGACAAGGCACAGTGCGATTAGCAGTGGGCCACTTACTTTTCCAGACGCTCGTTGGGGGGCATTGGCTTTGACCAGTCCTCTTCATCTCTGGACTCTTCAACCCAACGACTATTCCCTCCCGTTCCTCCACCAAAGCCTCCACGCTCATATCTGCCAAGAAAAAAAATGTTTGTAAATAAGAACACTGCTGGACAGCATAATTACACTAAATTTCTTCTGAGCAAACTGCATTAAAAAGCTTATTTTATCATTCTATTGAATAGAAAAGTAATAGCCAATTAGTAGTGCAAATTAATTCAAACCACACAACTTGAGGCATCATTCAAATCTGTAGCATGGGTATGGTAATTTATGGCGACCTTTGTAGAAGCAATGGGTGATGAAACAGAAAAACCAATAGACGATTTTGGATTATCAAAGTTAAATTTAGTTATTTTTAGGCACTTTTTGTTCGAATGCACAAAAACATTGCAAAATGTATCTTCAAACAGTCTGAAGTAAACAGTTAGGAATTTGAACTTTTTAACTTAGGCTAGTATTAGTTTTTACTGAGATATTGAAATTGGGGTCAAGAATTGTATCTAAAACAACCTTGTTACAATACATGCACTGCACCCTTCCTCACCTTCCTCTTGAGCCAGCTCCCCTGTCATTGAAGAACGCAGACTTCCCTCTGTCAGAACGTCCACCAAAGCTAGTGTAGGCATCTCTGTTCACCACTGAGTTCCAGCCTCCATCTTTGTTCTCGTAAGTGCCATAACCTACAATTTAATCATGTCAGACAATTAAAACATACAACTCTCGCAAGGGGCTGTTTACAAAGTTAACTAAAAACAGAAAATGTTAATTTACATGACAACGGTGTTTTGGGGGATTGAAAACGCAAATTTTTGAGAACAGATTTCAAAGTACAAGCTTCTGAAAACAATACTGATAAAGTCTTCGTGAAAACAAAAAATGTTAATTTGTGAAGAAGGTGACATGCTCATTCTAAAGGCACAGCGTTTCTTTTTGATAATGTCGTCTGTACGTGAAAAGCAAATGAATAATTTCATTTTTTTGTACATAGTTGTGTAAAAGTACCCTTAATATCTCTTATTTACAAGACTTGTAAAACTCACCTGCATTTTGCATTGGCTGGTTGAAGGAACCACCATTCCTGTTTCCACGAAAGCTACCACGTCCTCCTCTGTCATTGCGAGGAGGTCCACGGCCAAAGTTTGCAGTTCCATTCATACGACCATCATGGTACCCATTGACGAAACCATTGCTACGACCGCCATCCCATCCTGGAGAATCTTTCAAAAAAAAAAATGACAGGCAGGTAGAGAAGGTCAGGATTTTGAGGAAAAGGCTCTAATTTATAGCTTAGCTCAAAACCAAGACTGGTTTCAGTGACGGTTGAGTGAGTGGCAGATGTGAAAAAGCCAGTAAGCAATTTGCTCCTAAAGCAGCAAATAGAACAATTCAAGTCAGTTGAGTGAACCAGACAAACAGGATCATGTCATTTCTCAAAAGAGAGAAGCAAATCAAGAACACGGAGCACAATAGGCATCTTTGGGCAGAACTGGCACTCCTGGTGTTTACAAAACCATACGAAAAATCAACCCATTTGGTCATCCTAGTGACTCACCCTGCTATTCCATTCGGAGAAAAAAAAAAAAAAAATTAAACAAAGAGCACACACACACACTCCTAAAATCACATAATGTGACCTTTCATAATTTATTTAACAAACGAGGGTGTGAAGACACAAAGGAAAATCTTACAAGTGCTAGAGCTTATACGGATGAATCACCACATAAATGGGTGGTTTAAAATCACTTCCTGTCCGAAAACAGTCAAAAGCAGGCCAAGCCATGCCACCATCCGATGCTCTAATTTACCACAGCGATCACCCCAGCTGATAACACTGGTTGAGTCCTCATTTCCGTCGGTGGCTACACTGCTGTTGGTACGCGCAGGAGAGGCTGCAAGTGACATACACAGAGATTAGCCAGGACTGCGCATGGGCATATATACTCTTCATTACCACAGTCAACAAAAACAGGCCAAAACAAATCATTTGCATTTCTAACTACTGCCTCAGATGTGGTTATACCACAACCAAACATGATTCAAAATTTACTTTACAAAGCTTTCCATGACTACAATCACTGCTGACATACTTGGAAATAAGAAAGTCAAGCAATACTGTCAAACATACGAGGAATGATCAAAAATACCCTTTATGTCAGGCAATAAATGCAAAAGAAGGCAAAGTAAACTGCGAAGAAACCTCTGTAGTTAAATAAACATTCGCCTACATGGTCTTCCAATAATGGGGGGGGGGGGGTGGTCAGAGTAGAACATGGTATGAAAACCAAGTATGAAACCAAACAACGGCAACAGTGAATCATGTCCAAGCTCAGATCAGTTTATCTTGAGCTAACAGGAGTGAACAAATTAAGTTGTGGTTTAGTTAGAGATGTTAACATGAGCATCTTTTAGTATTTAAAAAGAATGGCCACACGATTAGGCATGCTATTGACACGTAGCATCAGAACACGTCGAGAAAAGGCCACAAATTTTAATCTCAGTGTCTATTAAAGTGCAGTCATGTCAGAGGACAGAGAGCAGAACAGAGGGATGATGCACAAGTAACATGCATAGAGATATACCACATCTGTCCGGCCAGCCACTAGTGTAGGTGTGATAAAATGAGAGCTCCTGGGACGGATATCTCTGGGAACCTGAGCAGAGGCACAGGGCACTTAAAAGACAACCATTCCTTCACAAAAGGGAGGAACGCAAGAGCAAATCAGGTTGTTTTGAATAGTTACCGGTCCTAAAGTCATTCCATCCAGTTGGATAGTTATGCCTGTATCTTTGGTTTCCCTCAGGGTGCCAACTCTGAGGATACTGTTTGGGAGAAACTTGAGGAACAGTTCCACATTGTCAGAAGATGCCGAAATACTTAAAAGCATTCAAAAGGAGTGTGTGTGCGCATGTTAACGCATATAAGCCTCTTTCCTATTTGTTCACATATAGACATTCAATTTGAAGAGAAGAAAGGAGAGGAATGCAAGCAACCACAGCTGCTGGATAATCACAGGGAGCAGTCAGACAAAGCGATCAAACCTTTGCACACTAAAAACGGCTCCTTCAGTTTCATAAAGTGTGAGGTTCACTCAACACTGAGAACTGACTTTAAATGTCTGGCCTCAAGTACTGGCTCTGAAGGCATGGAATTAAATTTTCATGCATCTTGGAAGCAAAGCACCTTCAGCAGAACCTGACCAAGACTTACAGCTCTGTACTGGTGCCACTGAATAACCGCTCTGTCTACCAGAGGAATAAGCATTTCCTGCTGTGAAAAAACAAGAATGAAGTCAAACTGTAGAAAGAAACTCAACCGATTATAAAGCATTGATTTTAAGATCTAAGAGGATCTACAGATCATACTTTAAAGTGATGAAATGGAGAGTGGCTCATGTAAATTGGAATGAGAAAATGATCATCTAAAATGATTTATTGATGTATAAGAAAGGGTCAAAAACTTTTTGAAGAGAGTTCAAAAAGATATTCTAGTGATACAAAATATAGGGATGCTCTGATCAGGATTCCTGCAGCCGAAACAGACTAACAAACACTGACAACATTTAGACTAACCATGAAAGCATTTATCATTTTATGTTATTTGAAGTGGCATACATGAGTAATCGCTTATTTTTAGTAGCTCTACAAAACAAGGCATCATATCAAGTACATGATCTTATTTGATAACTCGTTCAAATATTGAAAATAGACTTTGATTATGTTTGAAGGTTCTCTTGTCACAACACTGCTGAGAAAACCAGAGAAAAAGTGATGGAATTTATTGATTTAATTTTGTTGTTATTCATTCTTGACATGACGACAAGTATATATGACAGATCATAAAATCAAGTTTGGTTTAGTTGTCAGCACTGTTTCATCTTGCTCCCCAATTCTATGACACACTGTAAACCAGGACCTGTCTCAATCAAAATGCTAAGTTTACAATTGTAAAACAATGTCCGGTTTGTCTCGAAACATTGTCCCTTACCCGAGATACCCGAGATACAGATTCCATTGGATGAACTTTTGGATCCTGGAAGTCCTATAGCTTTAGCCACACGGCATGTCACGTCACTCCGCGAGGATTTTCTCAAGATTTACGCATCATGTTATGTTGTGTGTTGGCTCGAAAGAATCGAGACAAACTGCTCTAAACAAAGATGATTTACTATGTTTTACTAATGTTTCGAAGTTACAAAGCAGTACGTGGTGCAAAAGCCTCATCTGTATATTGTTTACATGTGTGTCGGCAGCAACTTTTTTCGGTTTTACCTCAAACTGCGATTGGTTCGTGAGGCCGGCCCAAATTTAGCGACTCCCGATCAATTCATAGAATGTGATTATCGGCCAGTACCGATCTGCAGCTGATCGATCAGAGCATCCCTAGCTAACAAGCCATGAAAGTGCTTTTGTCTGTCAAGTATTTCCACATGACAGCAATTGCGAATCATTGACATTTAAGAAAAATTAAAGCACGCATCAAATAAAATTATAATAAACAGCAACTCAAAGGCCAAAATCCAAATTCAAAACTTTGCATCTGCAAATCTCTCATTTAATCAAACAATCCATGGTTTGTAAAGTAAACCAGAATAACATACCATTTTGTGATACGTCTTTGTTTCTCAAATGAGGAGGAATGTAACGCCCTGAAAGACGAAAGACATTCACTTATTTATGAATTTTTTTTTTTTTTAATTTTTTTATAAAACACTGTATTGAGTGCATATAAAATGAAAGTTCAGGAACACTAGGGAGAATTTCAACTATGAGAAGGCTGTGCTTTTCATGGGCATTCAATCTAAATGTCATAAAAGCACTGAATGAAATAAAACACTTACGACCAGTGCCAGCACCCTGTCCATCAGCCGAGTTCAAGTCTAAGACAGCAAGCTGAAAGACAGAAAGAGCAGAGGGTCATGCCAACCGGTATAAACAAAACAGCACTGAGCATGAGGGTTTCTCCAATTAAAAACTGATAACTGGGAATCGTCTAGGGTACACAACCTGTATGATTTGTTTTCCTCCATGGAACACACAAGGAACCTCAATCACTTTCAGTGCATCTTTTTAACATGCAAAGAAAGTTAAACATCCACCTAACATATCCTTTTGTATGTCTATATATTACACATGTTGTACATGCTGTCACAGACGTCATCTGTCAGACGGGTAAGCGTAATTAGCTCTGGTCACGTGACTATTTCATGGGACATTTTTACATGGCTGATGTGAACATAGTATGCGCGGCCATTTATAGTTGTCAACAGTATAAAATAGAACAACAAAAACTACAAAACTCTTTTTAACTTTAAATTTTCGGCCACACACATAACCGTTGAGATTAAATTAGTTAATCAAATTTAAGCGCCTGCCACAAATATTTGGCAAGCCGTCATGGCCCTACTCAAGCCTAAATATGATCATAATACCAGGAGATACACTTCCAATTGGCTATAGTGGAAGATCAAGACAAACATAAAACATGTACAATCCATCAATAGCCTGTTCCATGAAATATATATACATATATTAGGGAGATATATATATATATACATATATATAATCTTATCGACTTCAAAGGTTGCATAGTACTACAGGCCGCAGACTCCAATGTCCGACAGATTTCGACGCCATGCGTTTTTTTAACTGTACTTGTAATAATTGAACTATTTCACCGCGTTCACAGAACCTGAACGAAACTCTATTTTGCGTTACGATGACGGAAAAGTTCTGGTACACCGAAACGCGGAAAAAACTAAACAGATGAACAGGAAAAGGCGTCGGCTGTGTATTAAACACTTTAAACTCCAAACGTGGAGATGAGAAATGACCGTGTCTATACACATCTTAAAATATGTACAACATTGATGAAAGAAAACATTACAGCACGAGGAACCGCGGCGGTGACTCAACATCTACCGAGGAGCCTTTTTCGACAACATTTTTGAGTCAATGCTATGCTATGAGTGTTGTCTAGGAAGGCAGCTTACTAGGTTTTGATACGTAGCTTGCGTGTCAAAGCAAACCGATTACACATTTAAACACATTTAGCCTCACGTACCTGCTGCTCTAGACCGTGTGAACCGTCGACGACCACATGACTCATAACTAAAGAGAATAAGTGAGGATTACTCCTTGATTTCCGAGAAGCCGTTTCTTTGTTGTCTAAAGGATTTCAGCCAAGTCTCCTTTTATTACGACGTCACTTGTTCTTTTGTAGTCCTGTCCTTCTTCAAGGGCTTTTTGTGCCAAGACCGCCGTTGGGAACAAAGAAGGAAATGTTTACGTGTAAGTTATCCTCCCTCAGGCCTTATATTGGCACAAAAACGAAATTTAAGTTTCTTTCAGGACGTGTCCGTGTTCTGCCCGCTGTGCTGATGGCAGCCCAGTGTGTGCTGTAGCGGTTGGCTTCAGGCTAAATGCCATTGGATCAGCAAACGGAGAATAGACGTCATTGCGCTTCAAATATCGCGAGATGTTAGCCGTATCTTTGCACGCCATGTTGGAAATAAAAAAACGTAATAAAATGTTCTGAGCTTTGATCATCTTTTTACTTCTGTGTTATTACGTTGTTCTTCTATATTAAAATGTGAATGAATAATTAATATTCCCATTTAAGAATATATAAATCCATTATGAGCTTTTCTATTTCTGGCTGACACTTTTATGTCCCAGTTTTTATTAACTTATCATGCATTTATTATTAATTTCTGCCACTTTTCAAATGCATTCTACATATAGATCCATATATCTCGTCAACAGGTCATCTTCAATCAAGTTTGTAAATCAAAATATGTAAAATGTGGGGAACATTATTATGTATTTAGATTAAATAAAATGTTATATTTTACATTATTAAGGTAATTGAGTTAACAATTCAACAAAATTTAACACAATATACAATAGCATATTTTTAAACAATAGACAACGAGTTTGGACTGTTTGTCCAATGCGTATACAGGATATATAAATACTTTAATGGGTATTTCTTCAACTTCTGCCATTTCTGCGATACATAAAATGCTATCTATGAAATTGATTTTTTTCCAGCAAATTTCATAACACATACATTTTTGTATGAACATTAAAAAGATTCAATAACTGAGAAGTTTCACAGATATTTGATGAACATGAACGTAATAAGCACCTGAACAAAGGAGGATGTGTGTGTAATATATTTGCTCTACTGTAACACTGTATTAATAGAAAATAATATGGAATTGTTTTCTGATATTTGTATTTATAGTCTATAGAAATTGTAAATAATTTAACCAGGTGAATATTATCTAGTACCATGTGATGATGATGATGATGATGATGATTCATCATCGAAAATGATGATAGTGATGATGAATAATTCATATACTGTGAAAGTATTTCTATAGAAAGTGTTGCTATATAAATATGTAAGGCCTTATTAGCTTTCATATTTATGTAATATATAATTTGACAAAACTGCAACATGCAACAAAAACAAAAATAGATTTTATAAGGCATAATTTGTCAGTGTGTCCAGGAATATTATTGTAATCGCTCAGTGTGCAAGGCACCAGAAAGTTTAGCTAAAAATTAACATGTTTTATCTTTGACTATTTTGTGCCATATACTTTCAAAAAGCCTTGAGGGTCAAAAAGTTGATCATCTAAATTCTGAATTTGTGTAAATGATTAACATTGTCAATTAGTAAGTCATGATATTACCAAAAAAGTACCAATAAATTACGAAACTTGTACTTCGTGTGTTAACAGTTCATGTTAGCAGGCTATGGGGTATTTCCGTTGCAGCAAAGTTTGCACTTTGATTTATTTTTAAATGATTTACGAACTTTATTGTATTAACAACAATTTGTTTGGGACTGCCATTTAATAGCCTTACCTTAATCTGTTTATTCATCAGTATTAGGAACATTCTTATAATTTATGTGAATGTTAACTTAACATACACATAAATTGTAAGTATAAAGTGGGACGGTGCCACTATTGTGAAATTAATTTTCTTGTTTTTTTAAAAGCACATTTACTAAATATACGACAGTTCTTCCTGGTTCCATATGGCCTAATGACCATGTAAAAAAATGTGGGTCCCATCAGGGTCAATCCAGTGGAGAACCACTGCTGTAAATCACGTTTTCTTTTTAGCTGTTCTATGTTCAGCCTCTAGAGGGCGGACCGCGTACTGAACACACATCCGGGCACTTGACCCCGCGCCTCCCCCCCCAATTTCTCCGGAAGAAAATCCCCATCGCTCCCTTTAGCTTCCTCTTTCCGTCAACGGAGTTTAGGTATGAGAAATAATCTTCTGTCTCTCTGCACAATCCGATTGTAATCACCGTTTAAAGTTCATCATCCACGTACACAACAAGCTATATAATGTTAACATATTACTTAATGGCACATCTTTGTACTTTGGTGTCTTAGAATGTTGAAATTGAATGTGATATTTATCTTTGAAGTGATGATGTCTCTGGTCATGTTGCGGCCTAGAGCACCGGCTCTTCTAAAACGACTCGGGAGTTATTGCTTATTTTACGAGCCTAATCAATTTATTAACCAACGTACACGCGCTATTGTGTTTTGCTTTTAACCGCTTTATACTCACGAGTCGCATGAATTCATAATAGCGGCTGTTAGAGGGACAGTGAAGTGAAATAATGACAAGTACACTAATAAGAGGTTGAGCCTTCAGTACACAACATACGGGTTAATGAAGTATACTACATACTACAGCATGGAACATTAGCATAATCTTTCGGTTGTTGAAAGCCATTTCCTCCAATGTGTACTTGCAGAACAATTTTGTTGTGGGTCAAATTATATTGTTTAGTAATTCTGATGTTGTTCCCAATGTCTATTCAATTTCATTGCAGCTTTTGCTGTATAAAAAAGTGAAAGGTGACCAAATCAAATATTATGCAGAATGATATCCTCAATGTAAATATAGAGTTGAACTGTCTTATTAAATGTGTAGTTGTTTGTTTGTACAGGCCGCAATGGGACGTGTGATCAGGGGACAGAGAAAAGGTGCGGGCTCCGTCTTCAAAGCCCATGTCAAGCACAGAAAAGGTGCTGCTAAACTCCGTCATATTGACTTTGCTGAACGCCATGGCTACATCAAGGGGATTGTGAAGGTAAATTGTGGATTAAATGTTTAAATCGTGAAAAAGGCCTTTTGTATCTATAGGGAGTAATTGCAAAAAATTGCTTTCTGTTTTAGGACATTATTCACGACCCCGGCCGTGGAGCTCCCCTGGCTAAGGTGGTGTTCCGTGACCCATACCGCTTCAAGAAGAGGACAGAACTGTTCATCGCAGCTGAAGGCATCCACACCGGGCAGTTCATCTACTGCGGGAAGAAAGGTAATGAAATTTAAACCGAGAATAGGGCGAGGAAGCATCCAGTCTTATGTTCACCTGTTGATCGAAGTCTCTGTCTCAAACTGTTATAGCCCAGCTGAACATTGGCAATGTGCTGCCCGTTGGCACCATGCCTGAGGGGACCATTGTCTGCTGTCTGGAAGAGAAGCCCGGAGACCGGGGAAAGCTCGCTCGCGCATCTGGAAACTACGCCACAGTCATCTCCCACAACCCCGATACTAAGAAATCCAGAGTCAAACTTCCATCTGGATCCAAAAAGGTCATCTCTTCTGCAAACAGAGCTGTTGTTGGTAAGATGTTATAATTTGAGTTAAAATACTTTAAGATTTGGTTGATATGACTATCTTTTGTAGTATTGTTCCCTGCTTTGCATTGTTTTAATTAAGATGCTTGATTCATTTTCTACAATCCTTAGGCTTGGGTTTTTCCTAATTTCTTTATAAAATAAGCGTCTGCCAAATGTATAAATTACACAATGTTTTTTTTTTTAGTGGGGCTTGCCAGTGAAATGTTTTGTGACTATAGGGATCTATAATTTAAGAATATATTGTATTGTGTAGCACAAGGTTTCCCAAACTAGGGTTGAGCTAATACTTAAATGACTAATATGTCAAGTTGAAATAAATCATTAAAAAACAATCTACATGAATATAAAAATATGACATTCGGAAAGAAATAATTTCATGTGATCTTTAACCAACATCAGAGAACTGCAAAACACTAAATCCCGGGGTACTTTACATCACTAAAAAAAATAAGTTTGAATCCCTGCTATAGCATATGTGTAAAGGTTATTTGTGTATTCATTTTGACTTGGAGCCCGAATTCAATGTAAACTGAAGTTTACTGTCATATGTTAAAGGTGTTGTTGCTGGTGGTGGTCGTATTGACAAACCCATCCTGAAGGCAGGACGTGCGTACCACAAGTACAAGGCCAAGAGGAACTGCTGGCCTCGTGTCCGTGGTGTGGCTATGAACGTAAGCAAATTTATTATTCTGCGATTTATGGATTTCTGAGTCTTGATTCATTCCCTTAATATTGGTTTTAAATCTGACGTTTCCTGTTTCTTTCTCCAGCCTGTTGAGCATCCCTTCGGTGGTGGTAACCATCAGCATATTGGCAAGCCCTCAACAATCAGGAGGGACGCGCCCGCTGGACGCAAGGTCGGTCTCATCGCTGCCCGTCGTACTGGCAGACTGCGTGGAACAAAGACCGTCCAGGACAAAGAAAACTAATGTGTATCTTCATAATAAATGTCCCAACAAATTCCACTTGCCTGTTGATGTCTTTGTCAGTTTATCACTTTCTATTTCTCCACAAACATGGTTAGTGTTGTCAAAAAAATACATATTGAAATAATCTCAATTTCATAGTTAACAAATATTTTACAGGTTTCATAAATTAAGATGGTTTTATTTCTACAGTTTATGTAGAACTTGGATGCGCTTATGAGACTTATTTAATGTTGTTTCAACAGAATGTATTAGAACAAGTGTAGTTTTTG
Source organism: Zacco platypus (assembly GCA_038088235.1). Taxonomy (NCBI): domain Eukaryota; kingdom Metazoa; phylum Chordata; class Actinopteri; order Cypriniformes; family Xenocyprididae; genus Zacco; species Zacco platypus. The sequence goes on along the minus strand of CM076081.1, from coordinate 25,881,442 downwards.
ATTAGATCCAGGGTTTTATTATAAATTAAGGGTCATAAAAAACCTGGAAATATTGGAATTTTAAAAGTGTATAGTCCTGAAGATTATTTAACTCCCTATGGGAAATGTGTGCATATATATATATATATATTTTTTTTTTTTATTATTTTTTTGTTTATTTTTTCTTAATTACATTTTTTGGCCAATGTGTAAGTTTAAACAATGGCATGGGATATGACCAAATCACACCTATGTGCTGTAGATTGAGTGCAAAACAAACTAAGTTAAAACTATTTAACTTTAATACAGATCATGTAACAATTTATAAGAATACATTTTAACTACCGACAGATTGCCAGAGCTGTTTCTCCAACCAGTCCAAAGTTTTGAGTTGTTAGTTTCCAGCCTCAATTCATGCTGAAAAAGTTCTCATCCTGCACACATTGAGCTTGGCCTTATGGGTTATTAAAGCTGGCTAAGAGTGGCTGGTGGCAACAACTTAACCTAAAATTGGAGGTGCAGTTTAAAAGGGTTCTCAGGACCACCTTTCACTTAATTCAACCTAATATAAAATTTGTGGGTGTAATGCATTTTAAACAGTTGTTCTGGGTGCCTTTACTATCAGAGGCTGAACAAAAAAGAACTTTAGAACTGCAATCTTAAGATAATTCCTTGCACCTAAAAGGCTAACATGGTTTATTAGCATATGATTGTCACATTTGATAAACATATTCCCATTCATCTAGGCAAACTGAAATGTGTTGTCTTAAAATGCCTTTATAATAATCCACAGAATTATTAAAGTAATACCAGACCCACCAACACAATTAAATTTGTAGCTATAGAGCCATGTACTCAGTGACAAATTTGTGAATTTAATAAATACATAAAACATGCAGGTCTCAATCTTCACAATAACAGAGACATTTTCCCGATTTCTTTTCTTTATTCTTGAAGGGCGCAATGCTTTTTTTTCTAATATTTCTGTGCACAAAAACCTCAAAGTGAAAGTCAACATTGTGACTGTGGCTTCAGAATTCAACGTCACATCATGGCCAAAACAAAAGTCGGCAAAAAACAGGGCGAAGAACTCTGTACAGTCAATAATCTTTAAAAATAACACAAGGACAAAAATGTTCCTCTTAAATCAAATTCTATTTTTCTTTTAGTGAAATACAACAAAATAAATTCTATAAAATAAAACAGCAAAATATTTAAATATATGATGGGCAGAATATTTTCATTTGCAGGAGTATTTGGTATTTTTCCAACAAAATCCAAGAAAAAAAAAAGCATTCAAGTTACCAATTAAATACATACAGTATCTACTGATGTTTACTCCTTTAATCCAAGAGACTTTACTAACTGAAGTTGCAACATGACTAACCAGCAGTTATTTTATGGTACAACCCTGCTTTTACGTTCACTCTCCTTAAATGAAGAATCCCCAGACAGAGCCTCTATTCGATTAAACGAATGTGAACAGGGATCATGAATTTTGGCGACCGACTAAATTGCCAGGTCATTTATCTGACGCAAAGTTCAAGACAAATAAGCGAAACAAGTTCTGTCCACTAATGTTCCAGGCACCCTGGCATTAACTGTTGCGTATATTTTCTCTTTCTAAAATTCCTATCATCAAAACCTAAGTGTTTATCCCACCAAAAAAAGCGACAGCCAAGTATTTATCCAAGGAAACGTGTGCAATTGTAAAGCCACTTATTTCTTACATTGCTTCGAAAACATCAAATCTAGAAGAGCATATGGACAAGGGGACCAACAAAAGGGATCTTCCAAATGACTGTGGAGAAAGAAATCACAGAATTGCCCTTTGGCTATACTAGTTTGATGTGAAGCCATGCTAAGATGTTACAGCGTGTCAGCTGGAGCTTTCAAATTATTGAATTATTACCAGAAAAGAAAAAGAAAAAAAAAGGCAATAGGAATTTCCAGATTAAAATTGCATCATCACCCCATTCACATCAACTAAACGTCAAGATCATCACCCAACCGTCCCATCGTTCACAAACTATGGCCAACTCTTGCTCACGAGGTGCCATGGCCGGTTAAGCTTTGACATGAATATAATGTATGATCAAAAGCAGAATGACCCAAACGGCCCAAACCTTACTACTGAGCATGGGATAAAACAGGGGATTTTTTTTTGTCTTTCACCGTTGTATTTGCATTTTTTTTTTCCATTTTCATAAATCTGCAGTCTCCCAACAGCATCACACACGCTGTTGCTTTTGAACAGTCAAAACATTAACATAGTATGTACACCTCTGTCATGAGACAAGTGCGTCAGGCCCGTTTTATTATTACAAACAATATGCACAGTCCACTGCAAGTTACACTTTTGACAGTTAATACTGCAGAGCAGACAGTGAAGAGACTCCACTCCAGGGTTAGAAATTGAGGGAAGCTGAATGTTCTGGTTACACGGGCTCTGGAGTGGAGCAGCATGGTGGGGCCTGGCCTTGCTCTGGATTTGAGTATCTCGCTGGAGAATTCAGATGGAGGACAGTGTGACAAATATTGTTAGTCTTTAGTCTGGCTGGGTGGCACCTCCTCAGGGGGCTCCCAGCTCTCTTGTGCTCGTGGGCCGGGACGCTGAGGGTTGTTGACATGCTGTGCTGCGGGACCAGTGTACGGCTGCGTATGCGGGAGGTTATTCTGCTGAAGAGATGCCGGAACAATCAAATGAGTGCATGACAACCAAAATTCAAATTTATACTTATGTTTTACTTAGATCTGACATGAACACTTATTCAAAAGTGACATTCATCAGTGCACTGCCGTCCTAAGAATAGACCTTAAGAATGACCTTAGAACATCACTCTCTACTTATGAGCTAAAAGGAACATTTTTAATTTTGATAAGGAATGATTCTAGCAATTATTAGATATAATTCCCATTTCTTTCCTACGTAAGCAGTGCTCGTCAAGGATGCATTAAATTGATCATCTTACAAAAGACTTCTTATAACTAAATGCTGTTCTTTTGAACTTGTTTTTCAACATTAAATGTTTCAGGAACACCAAATCAGCATATTAGAATAATGTGACACTGGAGTAACGGCTGATTAAAATTCAGTTTTGCCATCACAGGAATAAATTACATTTAAATCTATATGAACTCTTTCCCCGCCATTGATGGAATATTTCTAGCACTGTTATGATTATTTGAGGCGCCATTACGCATTTGCTGAAAGAGTACAGAATCTCCAGATCCAAAAACAAGCAGAAACCAGCTATAGAAGCATCTTTAGGCATGCCTAAAAACCCACAAACAGCTACAGGACTGCTCAAGCTTTGGGGGTGTTGGTAGATTATCTAATTGATCGGTTTTAATCCTCTTTCTAAATCTGGGTCCGTATTCACAAAACATTTTCTTACCACTAAGAATTCTCCTAAATAGCAGTTTTTAGCTAAGAGTTCTCTTAAAACCTACTCACAAAGCTGCTGAGACAAACTTTTACTAAGGAACAGAGAGAAGTCTTAAGCCCAGTACCTGTTGAAACTTTGAGCCTGGAGAGTGAGGGTACAGAGCAGTGTCCTCTGGGGGAGAAGGGTCCTGCTCTTCAAGGGCCTCCTGCTCATCAGGCTCCTAAAACAATCAAATGAAATTATGCACTAGATATACGGTTTTAATTAAATATAAAAGTGGTGTGTTTCTTTAATACTAACCAGGGATGCAAAGCCAATCTAATATGAAGGCTCTGGGCTTATAGGTTTGATTTAGATGAGCAAAGCAAATTACTTGGGGACTGTACTACTATGACATACTTAAATTCACAGACAGATGAGAGAACACCATATATAGACAACACATACACCAAGCACTCCTATACTTCGATTTTACTAAAACTGTTTTCCAAACTAAAAAGGAAGCTTCTGATGACACAGGATGATCTGATTAGACAGTGGTGTGACAAAAGCTTCTCTTGAACATTGCGTCCTTCCCGTGAGAGTTAATCATCAGAATGCTACAAAGGCTTCTTAAAAGTGCAGGATGTTTTCAGATAGATGACCAGAACAATATCACATCCCAAAAATAAATGAAAAGACTCGAAAAGAAAAACACCACCAGACACAAAGATTATCTCCAACTCATCTGTACACTATAGCCAAGGCTTAGAGTTTTCGAACACTTAGTTAACACAAAGACTTGTAGTTGGGTAGAAAGAAACAGTTTGGACACACTGAGATGAGGACGAAATAACAGTTGATTCAGAATTGTTTTTGAGGGAGGTGGAAGATGGTTCTGTTTACATCACGCCCTGTGAACATCAAAAAGTTACGCAGATGGCACCAGTGTGGCCGGGCCATACGAGTCTTACGGTGTGCTGTTGTTGGCCTGTCACTTCCCCTGGCAAAAGCTGCTGTGTCGAGGACGGGTTCCGGCCAGCGTCCTCTTCAGATACCACCTCGTGCTTCGTTAAGTGACACTATTTTGAAATGGCAGTTAATATTGCATACTGTTCCAACAAATTATGCATCTCTAGCTGTATACATTTAACATTTGTAGTACTTCGTTATTGAGCATTAAACTGGAATTGATAAAGCGCTTTGGTTCTGCAAATTAATAGAAATTCTAATAAAAAATAAAATAAAGTCATGAAATCAAGCGTAAATGAAACTTAAATTTATGCAAATATCAACAGCATTTATAATTGCGTAAAAAAAAAATAGGAAATAAAAAAAAATGTCGAAAACTCAAAGCCCTACCTATAGTCAAAACATTTCAAGATTAGTAAACTCAAAATCCTTTTACACAATTACTTTCCAAAAGTTAAATGTTTGATGTGTGCCAGCCCATCATTATACAGTCAAGGTGTGATTTCAGTGCTGTTTTTGGAAGAAAAGTTCTAAACTAACTAATGGGCAAAGCATACATGCATGATTACACTTTAAACTAAATATACTGGCACCAATTTTTCAGACAATGAGGGGTGGCATGAGCCAACACATACCTCCTCTGGGCACAACTCGCAGGCCTTGGCTAAAGTCATACGGGCACTGTGGGAACGCTCCAGGAAGTATCCGTTGGAAGTCTCATTGCTCTGGACAGGAGGGGACCAGTTGTTATACGTATACTGGGTATTGCCAGTGTACGGTCTTCGTTCTAGCTCGTCACCGAGCCACTCCACTGCCCATGTCCACTTCCTCTTTAGATCACCATTACTCTGGAACAGGTAAAAATAATCAGTTTTTGCATATTCAAAACCATAAAACAAACCCATCCAGGTGCACAGTATTTTATTCTTATGCTGTAGTTGTTACCTGGAGAATCTGATAGGCCACTGAGCAGTTGCTGAAAAGAGCCACCATGCATTTGATACACTGATAAGCTCTCTTTTGGTAGTGGTTTTTGGAGCGCTGAATGGTGTCAAAAAGACCATCGCGGTCATCAGGGATTCCCTTCAGCACATTGTGGATCCTAACAAACCATAAAGAAAAAGACATTGTTATTTGATTATGATGTGATGAATTTCATTAACTCATGGATGTAAAAAGGTCAAGATGTCTGATGAAGGACTTCAAAATGTTGAGACTTCTGTAGACATTTTGGACCATATCTAAAATCGGTTAAATGGTTTAAATCCAACTGTTTGCAAGCATTTTATATTCTGACCATGTATGAAAAGCACTTGTTCGCATTAGATTTATAAAAATCTTTCCATACCCCCAAACCTTGGAATTACTAAAATCAAATTCCATGCTTTTCCATAATGCATGGAAAACCCAATTTTCTTGTAAGTTGATTTATATAAAAGGCAACTGCTAAATATGAAATAACCGTGGAAATGCAGACTGACCTGTGAGTCTGCCATGAGTCCTCAATAAACAAGATCTGGAGGAGCAAGTCTAGGTAAGGCCTTAACTCATACGTGTATGAATATGCCACCTACGCAAAAACAATGTTGTTAATTAGCATCTTCAAACATTTTGAACCTACTTGACTCAAATGACTAACAACTATAAAAAAAACAGTAAAAATAAATAAAGGATGCTTTCAACACATCAAAACTTTGTTTTGTATAAATATCAAATTGATGAACTAATTCACAACTAATCAGTCTATTCAGCTATACCTTGCTTGTCTTTCAGAAGTTGATCTCACTCACCTGCCACAGTAGTTCACTAAGCACAGTGGAAGAAAACTGAGGGTTCTCCCAACAGCAGAATCTCAACAGTTTGATAGTGTCCTCTGAGTTACTGCAGTCTTCGATAATCTTCTTTACATAACTGGTGCGCACAAACAGAATGTCCACCACCAGCTGCTGCAGAGGCATGATGGGAGCAGTGATGTTGGGGTCTCCATATGGGTTTGGCAGGGGAGGGTTACCTAAAAACATCAAGATGTGAAAATGTCAGCTCATTTCCTGGCTAGTGGTTTGGGCAGAAGTGGAGAAAAATGTTATTTGTGCGTGCAAATACTTAAATCAACAGGTTAAACTACTATAAAGACTATGGAACGATGACAAAACCATGTATTGGATATTGGCATGACAATAAAAAGACATAATGGTGCAGATCTGCTTGATTCTCTGTAAATGCCCTCAGCTCCAAGCATTGCCAACCTGGCACTCATGCCTGGAGATGGCTTTGTGTCAGACAGGAAGTCCTGAGCAAGGATGAGCATCTTCATTGGGCGATGGATACCGAAAATACATGTGAAAGCTTAAGACCATTTTGTTATCAGATTGCAAACATTTGGCAGCAAGGTATAAAACTTCTCACCGTTGATTGATGACTGCATACGTGATGTCACATCACAGCAGCGAACCAGCTGTGACACGACAGTGTAGAGCTTTCCCAGCTCAGCATACTGGTATTTAATTGGAGGGCCCGGACCCTCATCCAGGGCCACAAGCATGAAGGTGGCTGGTACCCCAAGCTTCAACAGCTGTGTCTTCTCTGCCAAACCTAAGTGAATGAAATAAGGAGTGAGACAGGAGAGCACTGTAGCATGCAAGTGTGCATGGATGAAGACCTTAAGGCTGGCTATTGGTCCTTACCAAGGTTGGCATACATGACGAAAAGGTTGAAGTACTGCTGCAGGTGGCGGCCATGCTCAGACACTTCTCTTCTCAGCAGATTAAGAACAGCACGGAATAAGTGCTCACTTAGACTCAAATTATCACAGGCCTGAGACAAAAGAACAAAAAAAACGTAAATGTGCAAGAACCTATGGACTGAGTTTCCACACAAAATTCCAAAAGTCAGATATTCATTGATTTTAAATGAATGCAGGACATCTGTATAGATTGAAATAAATGCTAACTAGGCTGAAAAGACATACCTGACTTGAAGGTCCAGGTGAGGCAATTGGTGAAGGGCAGGGTCCATCTTGCAATGAGAAATGTGCAATGAATACGATGAGTTTGGAAAAAGCCCCGCGAACCTCTGCACTGGGGCACTCCAGCAGGTACTCCGAGAAGCGGTTCGGATATGCGAAGAGGACGTTGTGTGCAAACCAGTAACGTACATTCTTACTGTGTCGCAGCAAAATGCACAGTGCATCATACCTGAAACAAGAACCAAAAACCAGGATCAACGGGAGAACACATGAAAAACATGTGCCTGACACACAAACGCATTAGAGCTTACCAATCACTAGCAGGGCCACGAACTACTTTCTTGGTGTGGAATCCAGTACTGAAGAGAAATCTAGCAGCAAGCTGTATACTAATCATAGCCATTTCTTCTGCTTCAGGCAAAAGGTGGTCTTGACCTAAAAGCCACAAAATTGAAATACTGATGGATAAGAGAGCAAAAACCTCTAATAAAAAAAGAAACTGAATCCTACACTCCACTACATACAAGTGGAGGCACAAATATGCTTCCGAAAGTGAATTTTAGGTGCATTTACAACACTTTACATCAGTGAAAAATGCATTAATGGAAAAAAAACAACAACTTTCCCCTTGTTTTTCTATGTAAAAGGGCCAGACAGACAAGCTCACGTTACTTTTTTTATCCATTCCTTTACCAGTGTCTTGCATTCTTCAAAGCAAAAACACATTCTGTGTGAATTCATTTCAGACAACCTTTGCCGAGCATATACTAGGAGTGTGCATGAAGAGTTGAATTTTCCATCTGTAATTATTACTCGAAAAACAATACAACTCTAAATAAAATTTTACTACGTTGCTTTGCTGGCCGTAAAAGCATGATAAATTGCAAGCATGCAAACTAAATCTCAGTTATAATTAAATTCACTGGGTGGCGCTAAGGAGCATGTTAAGTTGATTGTATTTGATCACATCGTCTGCTTCGCGAAGTTTAGAATTACTTGGATCAAAATGATATTACTCAATGGAAATAATTGATCAAACGAATTAATGAAACCGAGTTACCATAATATCACCATAATGACAAACACCAGCTGAAAGACAGCTGTCCATCACTGCATTCACGACTGCAGGTAAGTGCAGCTGAACCCCAAGTGAGCAGAGATGACGCCTTATGTAATAACAAAATAATCGAGACATGCTTCCTTTAAGTTTCATCGAGGGAGACTGCTTTAAGAACAGAAAACAAAGTGCTATTAGAAACTTGGCTTACGCATTTTCTCACCCAAGCATGCGGATATTATTGGTTTCTCAACATGAACGTAAAACATGGTAAACACGATAACCATATACCGACATGAATGTATTTGTACAGGTACTTGCTGTACGATAATTGGCACAGTCTGCTTTATTTGCGTTTTTTCCCCCCGTTGGCTTTGCTTGAGCTTAAATGCTTTTGTTCTTCATCTCTTTTGTTTACACATTGTTTAATGTTTAACTAAAAGAAAACATTAAGATATAACCTAAGCTCGTAGTGTATATTGCCTAATCGAAAGCTTGCTCAGAAATGGTGACAAAAACCTGATGAACAAAAAAAAAAATCGTTAAAATGTAATAAAAAAAAAACGGAATATTTGAACAATATTTTTGAAAAATGCCCATCCCTAGCACATACACTTACGTTCAAAAGCTTAGGGACCAAAAAAAAAATTATTTTTTCTTTGAAAGAAATGAATTGCTCAAGGTGACACCCCTAATCCCATGTACAACAGAAGAGAACAGAGCGAGTTCAAGGGCTGAATTTACCTGGCGGTGAGTTCAAGTACACACTGTTACAGGTCAGCAGTTTCCTGATGAACTGGAAGTACTCCAAGCTGTACTGCATACGGTTGTGCATAAACTGCACATTCTGTTTGCGCACACTGCGTTCGATAGCAGAGGGCATCTTCACCTGGTGAGGTTTGCTGGTCACTGTGAGCTCAGTGATGTATTTAACCAGCTCACTGTCCTTGTCTAATGTGTCCATACGCTCATAAAAGAGAATGTAGGCGTTCCACCAGCGCTTCTGTCGCCTGTAGGACATGCGTTTCATCATGTGGTCAAAGACCTCGCCCATGTACTCTCCACCAAAGCACTGGTTCTTCATCTCCTCGTCGTCGTCCATCTTGCACTCGGTGACATCACCGTCGTCAAACTTGTACCAACGGTTCCTTTCTCCCTCACCACCACTGCCATTCCTCTGAATGATGTAGGAGTAATAATGACCTCCACTAGCCTGGCCTGAGTGGACCAGCACTCCCACCAAACGATAACGAGAGCTGCAGGGGGGTTCCGGCTCTGAAGGCTCATTCTGTTGGATCACCTGGTGCCATAAAGAACAACTTAAACTCTAGTTATGTAAAAAATATTCCCAAATCACATTTGCTTGAATTGGACATATCTTGAAGACCAAAAAAAGACCATGCTGGTGTAATACCTGGTTTTCTGGGTGCACATCAGACCCCTCCAGCTTAGCTACTCCAGCTACTGTATAGGGCTCCATGTCTAACTCCCGTGGAAACTCAAAGTAGTCATTGAACTTAATGGCACACTCGCGTTCCCAGTCATAATCAAAGCGTTTCAGCTGGATAGCCAGCACTGGAGGAAGCTTCTTAATTAGTAAACGCTTCACTGTGTCCACCTGCCACAAAGACACATCACCACCTTAAGCTTAATATGGCGTTTTCTTAAAACAACAATAAAGGACATCATAAAGATTATTTAAAACTGAACACACACCTTCTTGTTGCATTTTTCACAGTGGTAGGCATTTGCACCCTCAAGCAAGTCTCCTTTCACATACTGCTCCATAGAATCGAGGAGATTTTGATGGTTTCTGATATCTACATTCAACGTTGTAAACGATTCCTCACATTCATATCTGAAAAGACAGTATGGAGTGTTTCATTGGGAGACAAAGTACCTAAAAAAACTGCTAACAAATCACAGTATTACATTTCTTATGTACCTGTGAGGACAACCCTGACATATTTTCTGGTCAGCAAAAGAGCCACCCAGGACTTTGCTCAGCATAGCAGGATGACCCAATGCTTTCAAAGCCTCATCTAAACTGTCCACCAGCGAATTGAAAAACTCCAGAGCATCATGCTGTTCCCTCAGATTGACTGGCTCACCCCACAACCTGCAGAGAGGAAAAGACCAGTTTAGAAAGCTGCATCTTGTCCGTTAGTCTTAAAAGAAAGGATGATTATATAAAAGAAAGTGAGAGCTTACCGAAACTGCTTCCAGAAACCCCTAGGGACGTAGTATTGCAACCTGGAGGCAGCCAAGTGTCCAAAGATGACCTGCAACTGTCGAAGAACTCCAATGTTGTATTCCTTCCTATCCTCTGACTTACTGAGAGAAGGTTTGTCTTCAAACTGATGCTGATAGCCAAACACCTCATCCCGGGGATCCACATTACTCTGCAAAATTAAAGCAAGATTCAGTAAATTGAGCTAACTTCCACTACACAATGATTTAAAGAAATCTTTTGTAAAAATGCCCTCAGCTCCAGGGAATGTCAACATGGCATATACACCCCGGAGATGGCTACATTTGTCAGTCACTTTTTACTGAGAAAGGATGATCATCATCATCATCGGGCAGTTCAACAATTACACAAGTACAATGTAATTTAATTTTAATGACATGAACATATAATAGGAACTGAAATTACAATCTCTCATGGAACAGCCCACTAAATGTGCTTTCAGAACAACAAGTGCAAGAGATGTAAGCGCTCTCTGGATTATTAAAGCACACACCTGAGCTAAATTATACTGGGAAACGAGAAGCCACACCCCTCCACCTGAGCAGTTCCCAAGGCAATATGAATCCCAATTTTCTTCACCATCATTTGGACAGGTGTTAATGGTTCATTACAAAAATGTATATGGTTCAAAATGCAATGCAATTTTTTTAAAGTGCTGTTGCAGTGTTTGCTGTTCAGTGTTGTTATTAATTATATTATTGAAAATAAAAGTAATAGATTTATGCTGAAGTATAACTTTTTAGGTGTTTTGGCCAATCATTTACACAACAATGATGTTTTGTGGGTCTGAAAATGCAAACTTTTGAGTTTTGTAAGTTCTTGAAAACGATACCATTATCATTTCCATATAAACTACAAAAACACGACTTTGTGAAAACGCATATGTCACATTGTGCGCATATGTTACGCGTTCAACTCATTTTTGGGTCATTAGACATCAAGATCATTAAACACTGGTCACAGACACTTGCCCCCGGTTTCACAGACAAGGTTTAAGCGAGTCCTAGACGAAAATGCATGTTTGAACCATTTTAACTGAAAGCAACTTGTACCTAAATATCTTAAAACATGATTTATCTCAGGATTCACACCAGTAATGTTCTTTTCAAGTGTACATTTGTAAAAGTTACTTAAATATCCTAATTGAACTAATGCCTAATCCTTGTCTGTGAAACCGGGCCATAAACACCTAAATTTTAATTAGTCTTTCCATTACACCATCAATGTTTTCATCGAGACCCATTACCAAACACGCACAAAAGAAAAAAAAAAAGATGGGATTTATTGCACGAACCAATCATATTCAATCATGACCAATCATAGCGTGATGGAGGCATTGCCTCCTCTCATGTGACTTTACCCCCTTTTCATTGTCATTGAAAGTGACATGAAGCGACACTTTTTTCACTTACACAAAAAAAAGTTAGAGACAAAAAAAAACACATAAAATTACAAAAATCGTAAATTAAATCGAAAACTAAATATTAAGTGAAGCATACTCGCAGCACTATAATGCAAAACAACTCTAGAAATGGTCTAAGTTTGTTCAAAGCATTCACATAAGGGCTTACATTCTGGAACTGATCTAAGATTCCTGAAATGAACCATATCAGGCAGTACCTCATTATCTTGCTTCTCATCTCCTGACATATCATCATCTACGTCGCTGCCTGTGCCTTCGATGGCCAGGATGCCATTCCTGATGGGGGGAATCATGTAGAGCTGCTGGATAACTGAGTTCATGTAGCAAGTTGCACCTGCATTTTTTAGACCCACAAACCCTTTAGTGGGCCGTGGGCCAACTGGTGGCAAATATTCCCATTCTGTAAGTGGTTCACAACCTGAAGGTACATAAAAAAACAAAACAAATGACTATATATGATGAGGTTCACTGCATATATTATGTGGTTGACGGCACTGTTTCTAGCAATCAGAATCTGCTACACTACTTTCTAATATTTGCACACACACCTAAATAGTACATATCAGTTAATGTGTCCACAATCTGCTTAAGGTTTCGCACACATCCGACGGCAAGTGCGACCAGCAGTTCAAAGCCAGCATTGATGGTGGCTGGGGTGCTACACACAGGTATGGCCTGTTCAGTAGGGAATTCTCCACTCTTCATGTATTGCAGGTACACATTAGATGCTGGGAACAGGAAGTCATCCATTAACTCCTAATAAGAGTTCATAAAAAGAAAATGAAGATCAATTAGTTTGAAATGACAATGCAGTCACAAATAGGAGAATCTTTTTGTCATTTAGTAAAAATTTCCATGGAGATTACCTTGATGAGACTAGCACCTCCTTTTTCACAGCCAATGTAGAACTTCTTCTCCGGGGTCTGGAAAGCCAGTAGCTCTTTTGTGACACCAATATGACCTTCCAAAATGGTCTCCTCAACCCCAGGATCCCCAGTCCTCTTCACTTCATCCTAAAAATAAACAGAGACAAAACTCAAAACTGCACATACTAAAGTTTACTTTCTTTTCATTCCAAAAAGCAGTTTAAGTAAATGAACATACCCGGATTCGCTTTAACCAATCAATCTCATTGTTTAAGAGAACTTCTGCATTTGGAAGATTAATGTTGCTGTTAAATGCATAGTTGAGTAAGTGCCTTAGAAGAGTGAAGTAATCAGCAGCGTGCTTTGCCCGCTCTTTTGCAGTGCTCTGGAACAAAAAAAAGATACAGAGAACTATTAAAATCATGAGATGTTCTGCATGAGCAAAAAAAGGAAACATTTCAATCTTCCAGCTTTGTACCAAAGAAATATGCAAGACACTTACACCTAAAACTGTGAAGAGGAGGGTGATGAAGAACAGAAGAGGCCTATGGCCCATACAACATCGGGTAGCCATGAGGAAGAACTGTTCTTGGGACATTTGACGAACAGACCTAGGAGCAAATATTATGTATTAGCGGTGAATGTTATGAAATCTTTGGGTTTGTCTCTAAACATATTTGATAAAATTACAGAAATCAGTTTGAAAATTTTACAAATCTTGTTACAAAAATTCAAAGATTTTTCCTCACTGAGCAAACTTTTTGGCATTGGTTTCATAATTTTCAGCAGTTAATTTTTTTGACATTACGTAAATAAATTGCATTAATTAAACATTAACTATAAACATTTATAAATTAAAAATTAAACATTTTAAGAAATTAAAATAAATTAGATGAAACTTAAGGATTTTAAAATTCAGGCACTTTTAATAAAAATGAAAAACATTTCTGAAAGTCAAAAAAAAAAGTAGTAAAAAAGCATATTTTATTAAAAAAAGTTAAAGTTTAAAAAGAAACAGCATAACTGGAATGGCCTTGTAGACAACCCCGTAAATTTTTAAAAGATGTATACGATAACTCACTTGCTCTGGCAGTGTAGCAGCAGATCTATAATGAAGGTCTGCCAGGCCTTTTCTTTGCTAAGTGCATCTAGTGCAGTGGGCATAAGGGCGAAACAAAGGGTCATGACTTCCAGAGCTTCACAGCACACCTGCTCATCCTCTGCATCCGGCTCATTGCCAGCATTGGTCTGCGGGAGATCACACAACAGGTATAAATATTGAGTCTGATTCTTATCAATCAATCAGACACAGGGTTTTTTCCAATATAGGCAAGAACAAGAACCTTCTCGTAGATCTTGCTGATCTCCTCATTAGAACTGAAGACGTGTTGAACAGAGCCGCAGCCAGAAGCCCAAACTATCTTCTGAACTGCGCGAATGACACAGATATCTGGGATATACTTGGAGGCCTGGAAGAAGTTCTATGCACAGGAATAGAAAGACAACCTAAGAAAACTGAGCCTGAAACATGAGGCATTTCCCTTGTACATGTCTTTTGTCACATTCAAAGAAAAGGAGATGTTTTAATGAAACACTATGCAACAATTAGTACAATAGTACATCTGCCTATTCAATGATTCCTTTTTATCATAAAACACATCAGACATTTTTGTCAAGACCGTTGAGAACATTCATTTGAATTGAATGCAAATATACCAGTTTCTGCAGGCTAAGGTTGTGTGGAGTTGTATAAAATACCTCATCCGAGATCTGCTGGGCAAGGCGGATTGCCACGTTCCGCAGCATGCATTCAGCGGAGGGGTTAGGGATATTCTGCAGGGCATTCTGTAGCACTAAAGCCTGGTCATGTGTAGTCTGGTTGATCTACGAATGAATAAAGAAAAAGTGCTGTTTAAAGAGTAGATATAGTACGATAGAATAGCTTAATAACCCTCTGCCAATCCGACTGTCTGTGGATGGGGATACAAAAATGCGGAAGTATAATCTGTAGTTTTCACAAAAGCCCTATAGCTGTCAAAATGTGTCATCTAGAGGACTTTTGCTGACAAACAAATGTGAATTTCTCAACCCAAGTGAGATGGAGAACAAGTAAACATTGTTTATTTACATATAATACTGACATTGTAACAATAGAAAGAAGGTTAGACTTTAAAGAATTCATGGAAGTTTGAGAGAAAATTGCATTATTCAAGCACACCTGACTTCCTTCTTTCCCATGGTTAATAATAATCCCTCATGTAAACGCTTCTGAAGTCAGAGTAGTGTTCCTCACAAGACACTGTACACCCTTGACATTTGTGGAGGTACATAGCCAGCCTGTTTCTAATATGATTGATGAATGTCAGGGAGGCCGAAAGGTTATAGTCTAGATATAACCTAAACAGAAATAAAACGCACAGTACTGAATCTATAAAATCCACTGAATCAACACCACTCAGAATTCTGTTTCTGCAATAAAACTTTACGGCCCCATTCCCCCATAATTGATCTTAACTACAAACTAGGGCTGTGTCAAGGGCACTTTTATGAGTTGTGGTACTGGACAAAAGTGTAAAATGAAGCGCACAAGGGACGAGAGGTTCACTCACTCCCAGTGATGCCAAGTCTCTCTCTCTCTCAGTCTCATGTTTTCTGCAGTTTTAAAGTCCAAATATGATATTGCAATGTTTTTGAATTGTGTTCCTTATAAAAAAAAAACTGCAAGGTTTTTTTTGTTAAACTGAATGTGTAAATATTGTTTTCTTTTCTGTAAAGTATTAGTCACTGAAGGTATTGTGTTTTTACTTCTGTAACACCTTCCTTAAAAGGAAGTTAGGAGCTCAAGCAAGGGCAACTTACAGGAGATACTGGGATAGTCCCCTCCACCACAGGCTGGCAGGCCTCCGCCACAGACTTCACATGGCCAAAGCCTACAGCTGTGAGCAGCAGTTTGGCTATTTTTAGTGCGTTGAGATAAGCTCCCCGCCGGGTCTCCATGTCAGCATTTGGCAGGAAGTTATTTCTGGTGAGCATGCTCAAAACCAGTGGCAGGCCACCACTCTTCAAGAAGTTGTACTGGAAGTCACTAGCATCCTCACCCAACGTCCCACTGGCAGGCATGAGCAAGGCGTACACCACCTGAAGCACAGAAAGGCATTGTACATATTAAAGATTGATGCCACACACACACAAAAAAAAGCCTTTTGGGCAGCGCTGTTATTGCAACTAATACTAAAACTATTAAATATTGTATTGTTAATTAAAATAAAATATTAACATTAGATGAAAAAAATTGCCTTGGCAAGTAACTGAAAAAAGTTCTGAAATTACTAAAACTGAATTAAAAAGTAAATATATTAATTTATCTATAAAATGGCTCCTTTTATGTTTCTTTCTTTTTTAGTACACAGTGTATATAAATGGGTTTGTCTGACATTTCGCATTATTTGTATTATATGCATACAACAACTTCTTGTGTCTATATAACTTGTTGCTTTTTGATTGCCCGAGATGACTTCTTGGAATTTTGACAGTTTAATAATAATAATAATAATAATAATAATAATAATAATTAAATTAAAAAAATTAAAGTACTAAAACTTGAACTAAAATTAAAATTATTTTTTAAAATCTAAAAAATGCCTCTATACTTGGCTAGTTTCATAAAATTAGTTTCATTAGCCACTTTTCCACCATCGGGCCAAACCGTTCTCATTGCCTTACCGTTCCATTCTGTGCCGATCTGGCCAAGCTGGTATGGATATGGTTTCATTTTCCATTGAAGGGGTGATAACAGAGCTCTTTGGAATAGTTTACAGACATATGACATGTAAACAGCGACAATGTTATGGAGGATGATCGGATATTTCTTTTAAATTTTATTATTAACTTGGGTTTACTTCACTAAAATATCATGCTTGGCCAGCTACAGAGTAGCCAGGCAACAGACAAGTGACCAGTTCTTAGTGGCGGCATCAATACATGCATTCTACCAGAGAAGACCAGGCCGAGAAGAAGTTTTGCTGAACCAAGCTCAAGTGGTAATATAACTGGAACCATTCCATACCATTCTTGGAGCTGTTCTGCTCGATGGTGGAAAAGCTACTATTGTCATATTGAGAACAAAACCAACCTCTATCAAGTAAAGCACTTGAGATGGTGACGGCCCAAAGAAACGCGAGTCCAATGTGGGGCTAAGGCTGTTTTCGCCAAGTTTGGCATGATCCAGACAAATGGCTCGCAGGCTTTCCACCGTGGTGTTATCTGGAAAGCAGAAAGCACAAAGAATAGAGACGGCAGATCGGTACAGCCAAGTCATCTCAAGCAGGCTTCTAATGAAACACATTGAGCACCTGGAGGCATGAGCTTCATTAAAACACGAGCTCCATCCCGTAGGAGAGGCATGTTGAGATTACAGCCCAGGTCTGCAACTTGCCAGAGGAAAGAGATGTATCGCAGGTGCAGCGACATTATCTGAGACAATAAGAATCAGAGGTTACACTTAAAATTCCTCACACAAAACATTAAAGACAGTTATAATAAATGCAGTTATAAATGTAACACTAAATGCAACCATTACCATTTCTGCAACACTTCCAATATACCAATTACAGGGACAACCCCTGGAGCAATGGTTTTAAGTCCCTTGCCCAAGGGCAGAGCAAAGGGACATTTACATCTTACAATATACACTTTAATATAATGCATATTTGAATAAATGATGACCACGGGAGAAAGGATCTGCGATATTGGTGCTGGGTTGGGTTTGATCAACATTCAATGCTTCAAAATGGCTTAAGTGGGTAATTGGAAAAAATTACATTAACCATAACTTTAATTAAAAAGTCACTGTCGCCAAGTAGATTCAAAATAAATTTTAAAAAGTAGATTTTTAATAAATTCTGATTGTCAAAGTCAACTTGATGTGTGATGAAGAAACACGTTCCATTTTGCACCATGTTAATAACCTAGTAATCACTGTCTGGTCTTAAGTGAAATGTAAAGTCTACATATTCGTCACCCAAAAACCAAGAGCACATAAGTTGTCAACAGTTTCTGACCATAGATGCGCTCAATTTTCAATGTGTAAACATTACCCTAACACAATAGATTATGAGCCTGAAATGGCATGATGCTCACCACGCCAGGAAGACAGCTCTCCACTTCAGGGTTTGGCCCATCACTGTAGTGATTGCCATGGTTCCCAGGGGAGCCAGTGGAGGAGTCTGAAGAGCTGTCTGGACTGGAAGGCATATTGGCGCTGACCTGGGTGAGCTTGGCTGTGATGAGCTGGGAGAGAGAGCGAGAAAGAAAAAGTACTCCTGTAAACTATAAGAACAGATACTGTTCACACATGACCACACATGCTGTTAAATTTAAGGCAAAGGTTGTGTGTGTGAAATTCCCTATTGTGTAAATTGAGAAAAAGAGTCAAGCAAATGCCTACAGTTTTGTCTTTGAGGTTTAGCTGTCCAATTAGCTTCCTGTCATCTGCTGGGTCTATGATCTCTCCCCCGATGAAAAGTTCAATTTTGGTGTGCGTGCTGTTAGCTTTTATTCGGTTCAGAATGCAGCGTCGCACAGAACCAATTGTGTCGTTGGTATGTGACCAAATATCCAGATCATCAACTTGTCGGCCTTGATTTGGGAAACGCACAACTAGCGTAATATGCTTTCCTCTGAAAGCCCTTTAAGGAAAAGAAAAACAGTGAGAGATTGTTAGAATCTTTCCATCACAGCAAAGCAAAAATAACAATTTAATTGAGTTCATTTATGACAGGATTGAATGAGTCTACCTAGACATGGGCAGGATGGTCCTCTCTTCATGGTAGTCACTGTCACACTCGGTTATATACTCCCTGAGCACAGTCAGTACTCTCACCATGCGGATGGCCTCCTGTCTGGCACAGTTAATGCTGTCTTTATCTCCATCCAGCACACACAGAGTGTCATAGGAAGCTTTGAGCCGGTCAAAGCAAGACTGAATAAAATCCTCATGGATCTCTACCTGCAAACAGTCATGTGACACGCTCAAGAGCAGCCCAACACTTATTACAGCAAGTGATATGTATCTCCACTAAACTATTACCTGATTGGCTTGTAATTTTGGTCCAAGGTTTGTATAAATCTCTTTCAGCAAGTCAATTGCTCGGCTCGCAATATCATCACTTCCTTGAATCACAACCTGTCAATGAAAAAAAGAGGACGAGAGATGGTTTGAGCTCAGATAGACATTTAGTATTTGGCTCAGTTAGCTTTGAAATACTAGAAAAATTAGCATTGTTCAGCTCTTGCTATAATACAATATTATATACAATTCTGATAACGGATTACAAACCCAAATGCTCCATTTAAGGACTTTTTTCCAACTTTGCTTCTTGCCATTTACAGTGCAGTGAAATATTTCAAAATAACCAACAGACTAAAGATGAAGACATTTCAGGCAGGTAATATCCCAGAACAAGCAGCTCTGAACATACCCATGAAGATCCAACAGCTTACCCTCCACAGGTAATCCAGCCCTATCAGCTCCAAGTCATCCATCATGTACGCCCGGCGTTTTGCCACTAGTTTGCCCTCCCTGCAGTTGACTGCCTTGAAGAATCGTTCAAAGCATTTCATCCCGTTCTCTGTCAGCAGTGAGGGGTCGAGCTGCAGCACATTGTTCTCAAAGAAGTCCTTGTTGATGTCGGGGTCAAGGTCAGGCTCGTCCCCCATGAGTTTGGAGTACCATTTGAAGCAGGCCTCCCGATCACACAAGAACACCGCATTCTCTGCCAGACACTTCCAGATCTGCTTAGCCTGAGGTGCGCACAGCCAGAGCTGCCCATCTTTTAGTAAGAACCTGAAGGATGAAGGTATTTAGTGATCTGTTAAGAGTCTTTAGAGAGTCTAAAAACTATGCGTTTCCATAATAAACCTTTTGGTGCAGACCAAATTCATTTGATGAAAGTTTGATTGGTGCGAAATCTGTTTTCTGAACTCTGGTGCACACCAAGAAACTGTCTGTTCCTTGGTGTACAAAAATTTGCTTTTTATAGTACAATAGACTAGTACAAAAAAACATTTCTATGTGCATTTACTTTTGGTAATAAAATCAAAGGGATGGAAAAACAAGTAAAAATGTGAAGTAGTAAAAAAAAAAAAAAAAAAAAAAACACGTTCCATTTCTGGCACCTTCATTACCTTGCTACAGTGATAAGCAGTTTAATCTAGTACACACTGTGACATTCAGGTTCATGAGAAAATTAGTAATGCTTGGAGTCTAATAACAATGTGAAACAGAAAGGGACAGAATAGAAGTTGGGTTCTGCAATCCATGCTGTATATAGGAAGGATGCTTGTGAATTATAAATACCTCAAGAAATTAAGCCGTTCCTGGACCTCCTGAACATGACTATAGCGACTTCCTGGCCTAACAGTCTGAGGATCAAAGTCTGTGTGCTCTGATAAAATATAAAAGAAGTTAGTATCAACAAACATTTAACATTGTGGGCATAAACCAGAATAAAAACAAATGTTTTAAATTATTTTTAAAAAATAAATCATGAATAGGCATGCACAAAAAATAAAATTGATAATAAAAAAACAACAACATATTGTCAAGACTCACAAACCTTTTGAGAACTGCCTCATATTCTCCATGTATGCAGACAGGTTCTCTGCTACAAGAGTGACCAGTGCATGGTTGTGCTGCAGTTGGTTGATTAGGTCATGTCGATAGAAGACATGCGGGCTCCGCTGCGTTTGACTAAAGAAAGAAAGAATAACACATTACAACAGAAAAATCATATCTGAATTAACTTTCCTTCCCATTAATTATTTTTAATATGTCCATTACATTGGAAGTTATTCACCTAAACTGTATGACAATGGGCTTTTTAGGTATATAGAAACAGACTATTTCCTTGTCCCTAATTGAAAGCTTAAATTTACATTAGAGAAGCAATATCCCGAGATGGCATCAAAGCAAAGGCAGAAAAAGAATTTCTCGTCACATAAAACTCATTGCATAAGGTGTTGGAAAGCATTGGAAAATGTGAGTTCAGCCTTCCTCTGCAATTTTATTTTTTC
The DNA here is from genome assembly GCA_038088235.1 of Zacco platypus. Lineage (NCBI taxonomy): Eukaryota > Metazoa > Chordata > Actinopteri > Cypriniformes > Xenocyprididae > Zacco > Zacco platypus. Next base: position 25,860,488 of record CM076081.1, on the reverse strand, counting down.
CAATGGACTCACATGTTTAAAGCATCCCAAAGGAAGAGTGCACTAGATCCAAACCTTGTCCATATACCAAGCACAGCAGCACTCTTACTATAAGAAGCTTTATACACATGAATCTTATCCATGGACACTGATTGGTGATTTGATTAGATGGTGCAGGAGACACCAAGCAGATTACTGATTTACTGAAATTCAAAAGCAAACTTAAGCTTCAAAATTAGTTAGAATAATAATAATAATGGTAATATTTCCCAAAATTAACTGTCCACTTACCCCTCTAAGCTCTTTAGTAAGTTAATAGGTATTTTCTTTCTGAAAAACAACAGGGATGTGTACGATACATTTGCTACATTTTCATGCTCTTCCTAAAATGTGTGGGTGAATTTCATGTAAATACTTGTTAATTATAATTAATTAGCAAGACAAGACAAAAAATGTCTTTGTCCACTTATTTTTGTGCACTAAAACAAGCATCAAAGGTATTGATGGTTATGGTTGGTTGAGACCAGTTGTATTACCTTAAGTTCTGGGGGGCTTCTCCGAAGAGGCTACAGATCTCCCGTATTTGCTTCAGTGCAGGAATCACCCATTTGTCATTAGTTCTTAATTCTTCTATGAACCTATCTATCCACTGCATCTTCTGTGTGTCCCTGTCCTACAACAGAAGAAAAACACTTTTTAATTTAACATCCTCAACTGTTTACTTGCACTGTTCCAAATGACCAAAACATCTTATAAAATTACTTTTGTTTAGCAATTTTCCAGTTTCAATTCGAAAAACAGACAGACAGTTGAACTAAGGTTGATCACATTACCTGGGAGCAGCTATAGTCCAAAATCTTGATATGAGCACTAAGGGCCTGGTCCATGATATCCACAGGAACATCATCACTATGGGCCAAATTCCACAGCAGATTAAGCACTTTGTGAGCCATCACACCATCCTTGTCATCCTCTGCCAGTCGACGAATCAATTCCAGTAACTTCTCTCTCTGCTTTTTACTTGCATTAGTCCAGCTCTCCTATAAAAACAAAAAAGATTCATTTGAGGACAGAGATTCTGTTATCTGTGGGAATGCTCGGAAGGCACACATACAAATGCTGAGTCTTAATGAAACATCTATAACGCATGGTCTCCACATTAATATAATTTTTTGTACGTATAAAATCGCCAGTTCATTATGAATAACCTTAAAGCAGTCGAAGAGATGGTCCAGCTGTTCAGGTGAGAAATCCCACGCCAGCTTGGCAAGGAGATCATGAACATTCTTGACAATAGCCTCATGTTTCCCAGCCTGAGGACATAAATACCATTATTACAATCACAAAACCAGAGTTTGCCTCAAAGTCTACTAATAAAAGCATAAATTTTAGAAGGGCTGCCAAATAATAAATTTGTGATTTCATTATAGTTCATAGGTTAATGTTTTGATTGGTAATATTGTACACACTGCATGGCTTTGTATGAATGCCATCAATGCTCTTTTATAAAAATAAAATAAAGGTACTAAATGCATTAAAATTGGGAACAATGATTTTAAGGGATTTTTTGAAAAAGAATTTAAAAGCAAATTTAAGAAGAATGTAAGAATGCCAGCCAAAAATACTATGATTTACCATTTTAAACAATATACATTATCGTACAATATGCATTAAATCACACAGGAACTTGAGACTGCCTCTCACCTGAGCAGCCCAGATGTTGTCCAGGTCCTGAAGCGTTAGGGCCTTTTCTTTGATGACGAATCGCAAGATCTTCTCCAGTTTCTCCACATACTGTGGCTGATGAAGGCTGTCTCTCAGCACAATAGACAAAATGTTGTTCTGCTGAATCCATTCCTGTGGGAAAAATGCATGTTCATCTAATGTGAAGATACAGATTTGAACCAAAAATGTTTTTCGACTGTCTTTACATTTAGTCATTCACATTTAGTCATTTAGCAGATGCTTTTATCCAAAGCGACTTACAAGTGAGGAAAACAAACAAGCGATTCTTCATGAATTGGCAAATAACACAGGAAGTGCACACAATACAAGTTTCATACATTGCTCAGTACCATAAGCTAGAGTAGGAAGGGAAAAGGGAAGGAAAGGTTTTTTTTTTTTTTTTTTTTTTTTTTTAAGCCCTTTACATCTCTGAATAACAAGTTAATGAAGTAAATCCAATGATAAAAACCAAATAATTTTCCTGACAAGGCTCATAACATTCTCTGGTTCAATCATTAAGTACTGCAATGTGACTTACGGCCATGCGCTCTGCCGTCAGCCATTCCTCTTCTTCAGGATTACCATGACGATGTGTGTAGTAGGAAACACTTGAAATCACCTTATTTACTTCATTTAGTGCATTCATTTTGCCATTAAAAGAAGAAATCTGCAATAACCTGTAACACAAAAGGTCAATGATCAAGAACAATCATTTAACATGCTGTCTAATGTCTAGAAACCATGTTTTTTAACCAATGTTCAGCTCACCTAAGAATCATTTTTAACCTAAATATCTCTAAATTCTTCACGGTTTCCTCTTGTCCTGGTACGCGAGAAGCCAGATTCTTCAAAGATTTGATTATCATAGATAGGGCGTCATTTTTGGCTTCGTTCTTTGCTTCCTTTTTCAATTCCTCATCAGTGAGGTTTTCTAGAAACTGGGGAACCATTTCTATGATGGGAAGGAAGTACTTCTTTACAGTGTGCAAAGTGAGAAACTCGTAGCACTGTCCAAAAGGCCTGAAAAACAAACAAGTAATCAAATCTTACTCAAATTCCAGCTCTCAAGCAAACTGGTCCAATATGGTTGATTGTTCTTACTTAATGAGTGCAGCGATGATCTGAACATTGAGAGCTTGGCCGCTCGTGAATCGATCATGCAGAATTTGAAACCCGTTTAAGGTGCCGAATTTGTTTATTAAATCCACCAACCAGCCCTGCAGAAAACAAATAAACAGGAAGTTGTCATTGAATAGACCAATACAGGGCCAAAACAAAATGAAACATTTGATGTTAAAGCTGAAGACAGATTTGCAAACAGGTAGTTCATGCATAAAATGTCCATCGAATTTATCATCAAGTTAAAACACAGGTAAAAAAAAAATGTATGAGAATGCTTTATTTTAAAAAAAAATAAAAAAAAAAGTGTACATTTCAGGTGCTGTGTGACTAGTCACCATTTCTTTTTAAATTTAACCATTTCAAAACACTAATTCAATAATTCATAAATTAAATTCATGACCTGAAGGTTTCATGAAAGTCCAAAACAATCATCTTAAAACACCCTCTCACCTTGGGAGAGCGAGGGTCAGGTGGACGGGCAAACAGCTCATCCTCAGCTAGTTGAACCCCAGCAGGCACCGTCTCAGAGGGCCGAGTACCATTGTAGATGTGGAACTTACAGTGGGGGTTGGTGGCCATTGCCAAGAGTTCTAGCAGAGGGAACCAGTCCTGAGAAAGCTTGGTCACACACAGCTCCACCAGGCGGTGGGCGTTATTAATGATGCACCGCTGTCGAGAGAATGAGACAGAACATTTCAGGCCAGAAATGTACTCCTGGAAGTGTTGAGTATGTTTTGGCTTTAAAATACACTAAAATGCAAATGTAGTTGAAGCACTTTGATTTACAGTGAGTAGGAAGTCTTTAAATGTGAAAAAAACGAAAAGAAAATAGATCTATATTTCCAGTGCCATTAAGGCTGATCCTAGAGCAGCCGTTGAAGAGCTAAAACAAGCTTTATACGAAAGCGATGACTCAGTGCTGTGTCCTAATACTGCCTCTGTTTTACTGAAAGGAGCTCTTTGATCAAAGCTTTGGCATTTCAATCAAACAGCCAAATAAGATGAAGGCAACCAAAATAACATTACGTTTCTTCACAGCCACCAAAAGAAGTAATCAATTCTTGAGAGGACAGACCTGACAGCCAAACAGTTAGTAAAACCCTTTAATGTGCAAACAAAAAGACGAAATGTGTTTCTGAAATGGGAGGCGTGATGAAAATGCCATTATTAAGCAGGTTGCAGGACTTACATGGATCTCAAATTTCCATCCACTAACAGCCTCATCTGTCAGTATTTTCGTAAAGGATATTGTCAAGCCATCTCTGAAAAATCTCTGGCATGCTTCACACTTGACATCAAGTCCTGGAGACAGAAATGAAAGAAAAATCTATCAGAGGTTGACATTTAATGAGGCTGAAGAATTCCTTTGAGAGCAAAAGTGAAAGCTTAACATGACGCAGATAAAGGTAATACTGCTACTGCTAATGATCAGCAAAACAATTAGTGAATAAAGCAAGAATATCAAATGACAAACAAGAGCTAAAAATAAAGTATTACCTTTTTTACAAAGATCTATAGCAGCTTCAAGAAGAACTTCTAATTCACCCTTTGGCAAGACTGGAACGACCCAGCGAGGTCTGTACATAAAAAAACAAACAAACAAACAAAAAACAGCACAATTAATCTACTTAATACGTAATTGATAAGACACAGATGTGGTGCAATCTCATTTTCAGTGGATAATAGCCTAAATAAATATCCTTCCTATCAACATCCTTATCGTTCATCTCCAGTGCTCCTGATTCAATTATAAACACAATTTGACCAAATCTAGAATAAGAGCCATAACCTGTTGATCATGTCATCCAGCTTGGCCAGTTCGGTGTGAGGGAAAGCTGGCTCCTCCTCCTCCAAGGGAGTGGGACAGTCCCCCTGACCCTGCTCATCTGGTGGGCTCACTGGGGAGTTCTCGTTGGATGAGTTGGGAGAGGATGTCTGCAATGCAAACAGTTCAGAGGTTGAGGAAGTGCATGACTCAGATGCAAAGATAACATTCTGGGTCATTACTAAAAACTTGGAGAGCACTATTAAGTGGCCTCATTAAACAAAATTTGCCACCCAGAATGTAAAAGATGACATGAAATGATGTTCGTAACATTTATGAAATGCTTTGTATTTACTAGTAAAACCATGTAGGGTTGTTGATTTTATCCATCTGGATTTCATTGAACCATTAATTCTATGCAATGGCATTATAGGTTTTGCTCCATCCTTCACGGCCTAGGTCACGCCAGATAAAGTTACATTTACATTTACATTTAGTCATTTAGCAGACGCTTTTATCCAAAGCGACTTACAAGTGAGGAAAACAAACAAGCGATTCTTCATGAATTGGCAAAAGTTAAAAAAAATTGAGTTACAACATTTTGATGGAAGACCATCAATGAAAGAAAAATATACACTAAAATATTAAAAATGACAGAAAACCCAATTTCATATTTCAAAATTTTCCGAGTCATGGTATCCTGAAAAAATGTATCAAGGTTTCCACAAAAATATTTAGCAGCACAACTTCTTTCAATATTGAAACGAATAAATGTTTATAGAGCACTAAATCAGCATATTAGAATGATTTCAGTGAGACACTGAAAACTAAAGCAATGCTTACTTAAAATCAGCTTTGCCATAACACTTAAGTTATTTTCAAACTTGAAATAATACTTCAAAAATTCTATTTTCACTGTATTTTTGATCAAATAAATGCAGCTTTGGTGAGCATAAGAGACTTCTTCCAAAAACATTTTTTTTTTTTTAAATCTTACCGGCTCCAAACTTTGGAATGTTTAGCATCAGAGCTGCACGATTCTGGATAAATTGTGAATCACAATTTTTTTGTTTAAAATAGAGATCATGAATATGAATAGACAACTAAACAAAATGACACAATTTAATAGAGGTTCTGATAAAATCTTCACTATTGCAGTTAAACAAAATTTAACTAATTAGATTTTTTATTTAAATTGGTTTGAATGAATGATTCAATGACTCACTCAATGGCTACATTCATTGTGTTTCCAAATCCGATTATCTGCATTTCCAATCGGAATCTGATCTAAAATAATCACATCCTCATTGTGTATCGCAACAGTTAAAATCCAATTTGCGTGTCCACGCTGCTCTTTCATTTTCCAGAATATCTGCATTGATTTCTATGGCAATAACGTTGCATTGGTAGGCATACGCCAAACAACAATAACAACAACAACAACAACAACAGCATGCATGCATGGGTTTGCAATACAGATGTGGTCTTATTTACAACAAGACATTGAGTAGCCGGCATGTGCGGGGTCTTCTGAGGCAGCAGGAGAAACGTAGGAGTATGATCCACTTTATTCCGTGCTGTAGTCACTGCCATTTTCAAAACATGTCTCAGTTATATTGTCATTCTGTTTGTTCTGCCCTTTGCAACAACACAACCTTGTTTCTGCAGTGACTTTCAGCATGTTTCCAATAATGTCTGATGTTTTTGTTTTATGTTCTCACGCCACGTAAATCACGCAAAATCTGATCAGAGCTGTCAGAAGCGGATTTCCAGAAATGTGAATAGGATTTCAAACCACATATGAATGTAGCTTGAAATGGATGCGTGTATATTAAAAAAAAAGAAGTTGAGATTTCAATTGGATTTGGACAAAAATAATCAGATTTGGACTGACAGTCAGAACGTAGCCAAAGACTTCACTTGTTGCATTACTGGATGAAGCAGCGTTTTGAATGAATCACTTAAATGAATGATTCAACGACAAATTAATCGTGCAGCTCTAAGTTAGCATAAAACCCATTCATGGCAAGAACAGGGTAAAATCAGTTTTAAAATATAGGTAAATAAAATAAACATAAGTTAAAGAAAATCATCAAATAATTTACACACTGAAAAATAACATTTATTATGTTTTGGTATACTTTATTTTTTTTTTATAAATATAGAAGTTTTCCTGTTAACACTTTATGTGGTTTAATAATAAAAACAGTGAAAACAAGAAAGCCACACTCAAAATATGTGAACCACCTCAATGATTCAGGTGTCTTAGTGACTGGATTACCCTTCATATATACAAGCATAAAGTATGTTTCCATATGATGGATTATAAAAAATGAAAGAGCATAAGGAAGATAAAGCAGCTTTAAGATGCTCAGAGTCAGTTTCCTGTGCCATGTCAATGGATGCATGTGGGCTGGAGCTCTGCATGTAGAGCTGAATGGAGCCTGCGGAACTTGGGAAATGTGGGGGTGTGCTGGAAAAGGCTCCTTCTGCTTGGCTGACCTACATAGCCAGTTTGCTTCTCAAGTCTAGGCACTACACATTTCTAACCAACTGGTGTGCTTTTCTCTGCCTGGCGTCTCATCCTCATTGATTCCTGCCTTTTAACATGCGCTCGTTGAGCGCAGGTGTAATAGATAACACTGCTGCAGTTTATCCCTGGAGAATGTAACAATTGCCCTCTGCAACATAATCAAAGGGAGCCTCTCACCTTTTCTTTGGTCATAATGCTGGGGTTTCAGTTTTTTGACCACAAATGCATTAAACCATTGTTAAAGTGTTATTCAATTGCAAACACAAAGACAGTGAAGCAGGTGCTTCTGGGAAATCCAAAAGCTCAGTAAGACAAAGCTATAAACATCTCAGAAGAAACCCAATTTTTTCATCTTCTGAAACTAAATTAAAACATTCCCTCATCATTTTGTTCCATCCATTGAAAGTCCATTGAAAACTAAATTTTCAAGCTTCAATGGGTTAATATAGACATCACAAATATGAACCCTAACCCTAACATAAGTCTTCTGTGACACTATCACTTCATATGATAAAGATATTTAATTTAGGCTTTTATTGTAAATTTTACATATAAACACTGACAAATGAACATCAAAAATGGAGAATGGAAGCTGAAACCTGCTTGCCTTGAAGTACAAGAACCAATAAGATTTGCTCTTGAATTAACTATCCCAGGTTAAGCTTCTGTTTACCATATCTGATGATGAAAAATCCTAAGAGAATATTAAAAATATCTCCAATTTTGGGGTAAACTATAACCTTTTTAAGGTCTTACTGAGAACTACTTTTGATATCTGCATACAGTATGGTCTTAACAGCTGTTTCTGTACTGCCCACATAGAAAAGAAGACAAACTAAACGCAAACTGTGGTAGGGCTCTGTGATATTTAGTGGCAACTAAAGCTAAAATCAATTATAATAATAGGCTGATGAGCAATAAATAAAGTAATTCAATTAATGATTCAGCAGAATGCTGTAAATGATTGTACCAACAATGGTGGAAAAAAAAAAAACATGGAAAATATGTACAAACTTTGTGATCAAAAACCACCCAAAAGTATGTGTTATATCACAGATATAACTTAGAACATACCTAAAACTCTTTGCTTTTAGTAGTGTACAAGATTAATATTTATAATATATTGGAAATGTTAAAAAAAAATCAATTATTACAAACAATTCAGAGGTAAGCTCATGTTTCTCTCTTACTTAAATGCCATAACGCATATATATCAAAGAAAAAACACTGATATGATATTGGAGAGAGGGGTTTTTTTTGTATCGTTCTACAGTTACCTAATAACATTTTCCTCAGTTGACATCTGTTCCTTCTAGAGCAGAGCACAATTACAGAAACACATTTGCATCCATGGGAGTCGACAAATGTTTTTTTCTTTGGAACTCGGTCAACTGTCAAACCGGATCAAATGTGGTTTGAAGAATATAATGCAGCCCAACGCAGGGACTGCAAACCTTATCGATTCAATATAAATTCTCTTCAGTGACAGTTTTACTTCAGCAACAGCAAAAGACAGATGTGTTCCAACAGGGACCGGAATGAAAAGGGGAATTCCAAATGGAGCACTGACCTGGTTCTGGGGCAAGGGTGGCTGGGACTGGCCATCCGGAGCCTGGCCCTGACCGTCATTCCCTCCCACAGGGGAGCCACGGGTCGTGGCCGTCATACTCGACACGGGGCAGATCTTTGCAATCTTGTCTGCTTATGTCGCTGGCACACCAGAAGAAATCAGTTTCTCCTCAGGAGCGATGGAGAACCGGCACACTTCTGAAAGTGAAAGCACCACCTGGGGGACTGGATATGTTGCAGAGACCATCGCATAACCTGAAAAATAACAAAGATACTAACATCAGTCAATCTTTAAAAGAAGTTCCCACACCTTCCCTAGTCATGAATTCACATGACTGGAGAATTTCATGGATTGCTGGATACAGAATTTTTAAAATCATTTTATTGTGATTGTGCTTACAAAGACCTCATGAAATATTTTTGATCTGAGCATAACTATAATTTAACTAAGATTTTATTCATTTTCAATCTATGTGCAGGCTTAGACCTCATATGCTTTTATGGTAAAAATTACATGTCTGAAATATTTCTGAGTGGCCATAAAGAAATAGGGAGGAGCTTCATTTTATCTATCGGGAATAGAATTGTAGTTGTGTTGCATATCAGAACGGAGCTAGACCAAAGGTGAGATAACTAAAACAATTTCTTCATTACTCACGTTACACCACAGTAAAGCTTATGTGACATCAGCCAAAAGGGAAAAGGAGGAGCAAGTTTTTAAATCGCAAAGATAATTTTTCTTTGGAACAACATGCACTGATGATTCTTGTACAAGATCAGGTATGTGCATTAATAAAGTAAACAGGGTGTGTTTTTTTTAAATAGTATTTCTACATCTTTCTCATATAGTTACGAATCTAAATCCAAAATACTTTACATTTCAAATTTGATTACTCATGAAACTGAATATCTGACATTTCATATTTAGTGCACATGCATTTCAAAGCTGACAGTTTTGATTAAGACTCTTCAAGAACCATTTATAATTGCTCATTTCTTCACATTTTGCAACACTCACTAAACAACAACAAGATATGTTGTACCAAAACAAGTACCAGATAATTGTTATGTTATGTTTCCTAGGAGAATGCTGCTGGCTGGTGCAAAGTGTATTAAATCATAGCATAAGAAACAGGTCTGGTTACAAAGAAAAGGCAGCAGAAACTGAGAACATCATGATGAGAAATTCACTAAGAACCACATGCAAAAAAAGACATTGGTTCAATCTGAAGCCTGTCTATTCCAAAGGTTTGAAGCAGAAATACATTGAGGAAAAACAAGAGGGATTTCTCGTCAACCCTTCTTAGCAAATTATGTTTTTCACATTGTAAAGTATATTCGGAAATATAATAATATTAAAAAGTTTAAAGAAGTTTCCTGGTATTATATGTGAAGGCAACATAATACTAAGTAACTTGGACATGCTACTGAATTCAAAACAATGTTTTGATTTAAAAAAATATTTAAAATGAAGCATGTCTGTGTAATGTAATAAACCCTAAACAACAGTCTTTTTTCATTGCCAAATGGCTCTCAAACTAACAAGGCAGAATAGTTGCAGCTTTGCTCAATGATTCAATGGATGTTTGATTTGTAATGAGCAAAACATTTCATTGGTTACAAAAAAAAAAAGTCAGCCAAACCAAAACATTTCATACGTGACAAGGAAATGCTGACATGGCATTCAGGCAATGATTTATGTAAAGTTATGTGGATTTTAGGGAAAAAAAAACTCTTGCATAATAAACCTGTCGATCAATGACAGTAATCCTAGTATTTTGTAAGAAAGCAAATAAATAAAAATAAAAAATAAAACTCTATATATTGCAGCATTACTGATTTTAAAAGTTTTAAAAATGTTTTAAACATCTATTTTACTTAAATTGTGACATCAAATGACACTATATAAATTGTTACAATGAACACAATTTCTGTAAACACATTTGACCAATGTTGGAAAAAATGTTCAATAAGGCCTCGTCAATGAAAAGCAACATGTATAGATTCCCTAACACAAGATAAAAACTGAAATTCACACAAATCACAAAACAACAACACAGAAGCGGTCTGAATAAGATTGTTTTAAACTTTTAAACTAACCTGCAAGTTTGCCAGTAATTGTGGACAGGCTAGTATGCATACTGAATACAGAAACATTTCCCTGAATCAATATGACATCACACTACACAGACAAAAAAAACAATGCAATAAAACATTATTTAAAAAAAAAAAAAAAAAATTATTCACATTTGTCATCATAAACACACCAGATGCCCAAGAACTGGCAAGCAGAATAAAAAAAGTACAGACTGACCAGATCAGATAATGGAAGGAAATTAACCTTACTGTCACTAATGGCCAAAGATGGGCGTTTCCCTTTACGTCAATATAAATATTGTCGTTATGAGAAATCATCACCATATTCCAGAATACTGAATTAAACATAAAAGAGGTGATATTATCCGTTTCTCAAAACACATTGAGCTGCTACCTAGACAGCCTTTGACGCCCAAAAATGCTGTCAAGGAAGTGAGCTTATTAGATTTTCAGCCTCGGTCAGTTTAAACGCTGAAAACGCGCCTACGATGCCCAAATATATATTGTCTGGGTGGGCAGCACACTAGGTTTTGAAACACAGCCATTATGTATTGGGCCTAGTTTGAAACTGTGGCAGTTTAGGCCCGTTTCCTCTTCCAAACACAATCAAGAGTTACAACAGGTATATTTGTGTAACCAGCCATTCTTACAATGTTATAAAAGCTCCGAAGCTTCACATGATGCTGTTTTTATATTTACGATCTTAATTTATAAGTCAAAAGTAAGAGCGAAAGTGAATGTAAATACAGTAGCAGAAACAGGCTAACGTGCTAACGGCTAACAGCTGGACTCCAAAACACAATCAGCTCGTGACAGTGAATTTAAAGCTATTAAAACATCAAAACACCCATTATAATTACACAACAAGCCCATATTATACTTCATAAGCTGCCAAAAGCTAAAAAGCACCAACTAGTGCCAAAAACAACCGACCTGCCCACGTCAAAACCACTTGTTTAGCCACAAATCAACCTCCTCAAACAGAGCTGCCGTTAAATGCAAATGCTATTTAGCTGGAATAGATGTTCAAAGCGGCTGAACTGCTAAAGTGCGCGGAGATTGTAAATATAAGCGTTGACAAATATCTAGACGTATTTAATTCGTTCATTGAGCTGTTCGAGCTAAGCTAAGTGAGCACTGACTTGCAAATCATCTGCCATTAGCGGCTAGTTTCCTTTAGCTTCACACACAAACCCACTTACCGAGAATCAAACGGGATCTTTCCTCCATACGACCCCAGATCGGATCATGTAAGTGCTGTTTAATAATTACTCAGCCGCGTGCATGTGCCTGGCTGTCCCGATTATAAATAACACGCCTGTGTTGAGATCAGACCATTGGTTTATTGTCTGCTGTTGGGTGTTTTTCCTGCGTCACCAGCATCGACTGCTGCTGCTGCTGCTGCTGCTGCTACTGCTGCCCCCCTCCCTTAAACTGCCTCCAGTCGCTCTCTCTCTCCTGTGTCAGGCTGCTTAGAGACCCGTCACCGTGCTATGGATGGAAGTAAATGAGAAGTATATCCGTGCACTAACTGCCTGGACGTGTGACTCAACTGGGCATGCGTGGTTTCGAGGACAGCTCGTCGCCTTCCTGACACCAGATTTGTGATATTAAAAAAGTGTAGCATCATTCTTCTTGTTACGAAATTAGAGTTGTTGAAACTCTTGAACACATTTATAGCAGAAATGTTGTGTCGTGATAAAATTATATGGATTACTCTGCTGTCTAACAGGATAGATTGCAATCTAGATTTATTTTTGATCCTCCATCTTTTGTGGTGTATCTTGGACATAGCATAGAAATAACACTGAATTATTTATTTATTTAAATTTAAAATAATTTTTAAAAAATAATTTAATAAATTATATTTAAACATGTGTCATTGAGATTTAATATGATATGAATATATGGAGATAAAAAAATTGATTTACCATTGTCTCTATTCAACATTGTTTAATTTAGGTAAGAATTGGTGTAATTAATGACATACTGTATTGTAAAGATTATATTTTGGAATGTTAATACATTTATTAAGTAAAATAAACATACAATGTACGGTTATTAATAATATAAGCTGAATTTAACTTATTTTAGAAATTAAGTAATAAGTCAACCTAAAACATCATCATGGAATTGCAATCTATAAAATTTAAAATGATGTTTTTTCTCAGTCAATGTGACTTTACACCTCTTTTCTGCAAAATTGAGACAAGACATCATGCACATACTTTTTTCACACCACCCTGAGCTAAAGGAAAGTGTTGTAAGCATGGAACATGAATGCTGTCTAGGAGAAAAACCGGTTGCTTATGACATGTTTTCATGCATGCTTGAAAGACTGGTACTGGATGATGTCGTGCATGAAAGTCAATGCATCAGAAACAACAAACTTATGGAGTGTGGCATACGATTACACTTTCAAATCTCTACATTTTGAAACTGGCTGTCTTGACACATGCTAAAAAATGATATTTTAAGCATATGATGTAATCAGGACTGTAAATGAAAAAGTAGGCATTATTCCAAGATAAATGCTTTGAGTAATTGTCATGCTACATGGTTGTTACATGAACTCATTATTTGAGTGGCGTGGAACAATTAAGTTGGAAATAAAATCAGTTATTTTTCTATATTTTTTGAGAAAATCTCTGTCAGTCTGATAAAGTAAGTCAAAAAAGGATGTATATTAAAATTAGTGGCTGCTGCTTACGGTTCATTCGTCGGAATTGAAGTGCATTGCATTGTGGGATACAGTATTTTGTTCATTGTGCTGGGATTGATTTATTTAATGCTGCTTAAATAATTCATGTACTGTACGCAAACAATTGAATACTGTATTCATGCTGTATACATACTATATACTGTCAAAGAGTAGTAGACTATGTTAGTATGCTATTCCAAACACAGCTGATCAATTTTGTAGACCAAATGATAAACATCCTTTACAACAACTTTTTGCTTTAGAAGAAGAAGTGCAGTTGTTTCAACTAAATTCTACACGACTACAATGACCTGGATGAATGAAATGCTTCATGGACAGACCACCTGAATAACATGAGTCACTCAGCTGGACAATCTCTGCTTGAATAGCGCTTGACCCCTACAATCCATCTGTGACAGGCATACAATTGACTGGTCACTAAAAAGCCTTTTGTACGTTGCAGAGAAGACCCCATGCTGGACAAAGTGTTGACGTTCGTCCTTGTGTAGTGCAAAGAATGGAAAAGGCTGTACTTACCTTTCAATACAGTTCACTCGCATTACGTCAGTTGCTGACGCTTTGGGGAAACTCCTATTTCCTAAACCCGAAATACTGAAGTCTGATTTAATCATGTCTGTGCACTTGAACAGACAAATAACACGCAAGTCTATAAAGTTTATGTAAGTCAACACTGAAAACCATATCATCACTAAAGATCATCTCCTCTCTGACTCAAAAGTTGAAGCCTTCCTGCTCAGGCCCACAGGGTCGAAGGAGTGGCTATCCTTCCATTCGGACTGTCTCTGGCACCTCGCACATTATAAAGTGCATGGATGTGGCCCTCTCCCCCCTGAGGTGGAAGGGAGTGTGCATCCTGAATTATCTTAACTACTGGCTTGTCTTGACCCAGTCGAAAGATGAACTTTGCCCACATAGATCTCTGTTCCTCAGTCACTTGTAAAGCCTAGGGTTCAGGATCAATGTAGCCAAAGCTTGCTGTCTCCCAGCCAACAAAATTTGTTCCTGGGTTCAGTTGGTTCGGCCTAGATGCGGGCCTGCCTGGTTCTTGCCGGAACGCTCTCTGAAAATTCAGCAGTTTATGGCATTATTCAAGGTCTGGATCTTACTTCCCCTCAAGACATTTCAGAGGCTGCTGGGTCTGATGGCTGCAGCCTCTTTCATAGCACCCCTGGGCCTGCTGCACCATGCCATATGATTTTCAAACGTTTCTATAACAACAGAGAAGCAGCAAGCATGTGCCATTGTCGTGGCAATCAGACACATTCACGCTGATTTCCTGTAAGGGCTGTGCTGGAAAGGTAGCTAAAAGAAAAACATTAAAGGAGGCTATAAACATAATTTGTACTGATATAAGACATAATCAGACTTCAGCGTCAGTTCTCACCTATTTCATTTTTCATTCAGGATAACCAGAGAGAAAGAGGCACCTGGGTCTCTCTCTTAGCCCATTTAATGGTCATTTTGATTAGGACATTCAACACAGTCACATAAAAGCCTGTCTAAATTATGCCTGCTCTGACCCACTTTAGCTCCTATCAAAGTATACAGTTGAAATTGCTGTGTAAATGTATTTATTCCACCTCTGAGCAGCATATGTAACAATCTGTAAAGACACCTAAATGCCATTTCAGAAGCTCTTCTGTGCCACTTTTGTGGTGCTATATTGAATGTAATGTGAACGAAAATGGAAGCATTTTTCCACCACAAAATAAAAAAATGGTAATTGCCAGACAATTGACTTTTTTGCAATAGTGAGTTATAAAAATCAGAATTAAGTGATATAAACAATTGTGAGATATAAAGTTAAAATTGCAGGTTATAAAGTTAGAATTTCATTATATAAACTCACAGTTGAGAAGAGGGAGAGAGAGTCCAGAAGAGGGCGGAGCAAGCTGTCTGTCAGATAGCGAGTCCTGTGAGTATTAAACTGATTTATTGCCTTTAAACTGTCATAAGGTTATGCCAAAACCACACAGTGCACAAACACAGTTGGTTATGTCTGAACGTAAACAAAAGGGAAAGAAATCGCATGTGTATATGGTTAAAAAGACAAAATTGTGTATTATTAAGTCAGAAACTTCCATAGACCTTATTCACAGCAGCACCATCTTTAATTTTTAAAAGCCCACTGAAGTACCTTGAAACACTAAGCATTTTGCAATTGCATATTACAGCTCGGCCAGAGCCGTTGAGCTCGGCAAAGCCGCATGTGACCGCTCCATTTGAACAGCCACAGTGTAATAGATTCCTCTTTAGATTTAATATGAAACTGTGACTAAAGCAAAACAGTGAATATAGTCATGCTTAGAATGTGTAGTTTGAAAAGTGTGTCATTTATGTTTGTGCGTGGCACCAGTGTTATCTCTTCTACTCGTCAGTGCCGTTTCTAACCGTTTCTCCTCCTAATCTCCTCTATAGCATTCTGTGTGGAATTCAAATAACATTTTGTGGCTTATTTATTATACCATGTTTTAAATGTCCATTTTTAAGTGGAAGGATCATATCTTTTAAATTTTTGTGCATGTATCTTTAAATGCAAATGAACTGCTGCTCCCCACCCTGCTTTCCAGAAGAGCTGCCTGTCAGACAGCAGTCCTGTGAGTATTAAACTGATTTATTGCACTTACATTTAAGTGTTTACAAACAGCAATTACTTTTTTTGTGGGAAAGGCCTACCTGGTGGTAGAAAATGACAGTTTTGCAGTAGCAGTCTGTTGAGGCTATGGAATAAAAGTTTATATCTCACAATTCTGACTTTTTTTTGTCTTGGAAATCCGAGTTTATATCTCATTTCTTAGAAGGCAAAACAGAATCGTGAGATAAACTCTTTATTATTTGGGGCAGTCATGGCCTGTTGGTTAGAGAGTCAGACAGGTTACCCGAAAGTTACCAGAAAGAAGGTGTGAGGATAATAGACTTAAAGACTTTACAACTGTATTGGATTACGTGATAACCTCACAAGTTAACTGTTTCATGGAGTTTTCGGAAAGACGTTTCGTCAGCTGAACAATCAACAACAGTAATGCATTCATTCAATCAGCCACAAACAGCTACAAACTCCATATCACCTTTTAGCTTAGGATATTGTCTTTTCAGTGAGACCATTTTCACTGTATTACTGCATTTACAGTGCTTATACTCAATTTTGACATTATTTTTAATATTATTATTAAAATTATTATTAATAATAATATTAATATTATTATTTTGAAATGTGAAAACACAGCAACCAATCTGATATTTGACAAAAATGTCAAAACTACGTTTCTGATATGACAAGGCTGCAGTATGCAGGCTTTAATAAAATTGTCATTTCAGTAAATCTACATTTTGATATTATGAAATAGATATTCTTACAGTGCAAAACAATGTGTATAAACTGTGATTTCTTTGTTTCAGTTTCTGTTGAAGATTAGTGAGCAGCAGCAGCTGGCACAGCTGGCATCACATGTCCAGGAGGAAGCCAAGTGATGATGAGGTGATGCTCAACACAGAAAAAAAATATGCACATAAGGAATTATATAAATCTGGAGGATGAGGATCCTGTTCTCGATTGTAACAGACCGCATATATTTTATAACTTATAGTCTTGTGTCTCCTGAAAGTAAAGAAAATAAGAAAATAAAACTGATCAAAGTCAAAAAGCGCCTCTTTTTTGTTTTGTTTATTATTGCACAGACCACATATACTATAATATTTATTACTTACAGTATTGTTTTATGTAATTTCAAAGGGTTTTCTGTAAAATGACACTGGGATATTGCATTTATGCCACTGTATATGGGGAGAATTTAGTTTTGGGTAGGTGGAAATTACAGTAAAAAAAGTAATTCTTCCCCTCAGGTGACTCTTGCAACCAACATGATAAAGAAGATTTTCCAGTGTTTGCTGAAATCTAGAGGAAACAAAGTGTGCTAGAGCACACAGGACCTGAGTTATGCACTTTCAATTAAGTATTTATAACAACAACAACAAAAAAAACCCCAAAGCAGTCTTAATAAACTGTACTGTGTAAAGGGTGTAAAATAGTTTATACATCACATATCACCCAATGCCACAGTACGGTCGTCATAAACTGTACTGAATAAAGGGTCAAAATAAACCACAGAAAAAAAGGGGTTAGTATAATTCCTACATAACAACACATACCATACAGGTAGTTAATTAGGCATTTACCATTCTTCCATTTAGATTGCACCTTTTCCATTAAGGGACAATATTTGCCCCTTAAATTGACTTTCAAGTGCTTTTTTTATCTTTGTAAGTACTGTTACAACATCAATAATGTTTTAAATAATAAAAAAAAGTCCAACAGAGAAATCTTAATGCGTGGTCATCGATTCATTTGTTCATTCATAGTAATGAATCAATCACTGTCACAAACGATTCGTTCAAAGAACCAGATTTGTTTGCTGTGTGTTGTAGTTCTGCTGTGGCTTTCGTTGGCTTACTGTTAAGAACATCACTTAATATAACCATTTTGTTTATTGAACTGCTGTATAAAATCAATGTCCACATTTGCAATTGTGTGGATATTTGGATTTGCATTCTTGCTCGTATAATATGATCAAAATTTATAATAAGAACTCATAAAAGCAGTTTTGTGTTAAGAGTTTGAATTTAAATTGATCTCTATGCACCTTCTATGCCAGGCTATTTGTTCTTCGTGCTACTAAGTGTTAACCCTCTGGTGGTCTTTGGTCATTTTAGACTGAAGTTTTTTTCCTCACTTCATTGGAATGGTAGGGAGAGAATGGGTATGGTTGCAACACTTTTTGCATTTCCTCATGTGGCTGCTTTCTTCCAGGATTTTGAAACATTTAATTCTTCCCCACCTTAAAAGAACATTAAAACTGAGCATGTATTTCTAACAAGCACAATGTCGTATATACATGACATCCAATCAAAATGCCACATCTTTTTGACTGCATCCATTTCCACACAAGCATGCATATGGGTTGCGTGCAGTCTGCTGCCTTAGCAAATTGTGCTACATTTTTACCATTCTCAACAATGTATCTGTAGATTTAAGTACAGAAGGAACACAATCGTGGCCTGTGTTTAACCATAATTTTGGTCAAGACATCCAGAACAACATCAAAATCTTTTCCAAAGCTAAAATGGTGTAAAGACACCAGCCTGAGAGAGTAGCCGGGTCCTGGAACATCCTGAAAATCCTAAAACCAAGATATATATCTGTAATCAACAAAGTAAAGGTATTTTTCTTATTTTACCTTTATAAACATAATAAATCTCGGTTACAATTTATTTTAAGGTGTCAGTGTTACACTGTAATTATACATTTAAGTACTGAGTAATGTAATTACTATAGGGTTAGGGTTTATCATGAGGGTTTGGTTTAGGGTTAATTGCATGTAATTATGTATAATTTCTAGTTATTACTACAGTAAATATATGTAACATATGTAACAATGACATTGTAAAATAAAGTGTTACCTAAATCTCTTATATTTCTTACATTATTCCTAAGTTACAATATTTATAACTAATATTTATTTATAAAATATGTAACTCAAGAATAAGAATCACTTTTTAAAGAATTTAAATAAAATTATGTATTTACACTATTCAGTCACACCTGACTGAATTTATATTTGTAGTATTTTAGAAACTTTTTTACAAAATAACAAGTCTTGCAGCATGATCTGCAGTGATCTATTGAATTATGCACCCTAGTGTAACTGTCGGTATTGAATTTCTGATGTAGCAGCAGAGGGCGCTGGAACTGCATATTCTATTCCCTAACCCCTAAACCAACCAATCACAGAAAACTTTCTGCACTTTTACATACAACAGCATTTCGTATGATATTGAAGCTGTTTTCTTCATGGGGACCAAAAATCTAGCCACAAAGACAAGGATTTTGGATACTGCTGTCTTTGTAGGGACATTTTGTCCACATAACATTGGGTTTACCAGGACCACACATACACACACAGAGAGAAATGTTGGGTTTCCATGTTTTATGTGGACTTTACATTGACAAAATGATTTTTATATTGGATAAACTGTATAAGTCTCCAAGTCTCCTAACCTTAACCCTACTCCTAAACACAATCTTCAAAGAAAACTTTATGCATTTAGACCTTGTTTAATTTAACAATGCGTTATATTTTGGCTGTGGTGTTCTCAGCTAATTGAAGTATTTATTTTCCATCCGTGACTCTTAATTTCTTGGGATGTCAAAGATGTACTGCAGAAATGCAGAAAACATATACAACAAGGGTCATTAGGTCATTAAAAATGGTGTCATTTTTTCATAACAAGTAGCACCCAATTGAATGTAATTGTATGTAGTAGTACACACTGTATGCAGCACCCCATTTATATACCCTCTTTCAATACACCATTAACCCTCTGGTATTTCTCACTAAGGGGTCACAGTTGTGACCCTCGGCAGACAATAACTTCTTTTATGTAATGAAATTAATAGGGCTGAGACAATATTGATTCTTGATACAATGATTCTGGATCAATTTTTGATATTTTCTCTCTCAAATCAAGTCTGAGTTTAGTTTTAATAGCAGATGGCACTCTAGTAAAGTTTTTAACCACACACTCAAATGCTCACGAAGAAGAGTGCTAGAGAGTGATCATGCATTTGGGTGAGTCATGGACTGCATTCCAGTTCATTTTTTTATGCTCTTCCTCAGTAACTTCCTACAGTCTCGATGACTCGGATGTACATCATTGCTTACGTTGCATGAGTACCCACGACTGGCGGAACCTTTGCAATGGGATGAACTGGAACGTTCTCAGCCCTTGATCACTTGGAATCTGCTATAGAGTTGATTTATTATTTTATTTTCTCTTATGAAGTTGTTTACTGCAACATTCTATATGTATATAGGTGTGTTTGGGTTGTTTTAAATATTTAAAAAAAAAAAAAATTAATATATCAGAGTCGTTTGTTGTTGGGGTAAATTAAATGCGATATGTGGTGACGTCACAATTGCATTGTGGTATATGGAACTGCCTGAAGTATACATATAGGATGCATTCCATTTCGTTTATTTATGCCCTTCCCTCCCTAACTTCATTCAAGTCTCGTTGACTCGGATGTACATCATTGCTTACGTTGTATGATTGTATGATTTTGTGGCACTACACAATATTCACCTCTAAAAATTGTGCACACTTTATATTTAAATAATACAAATATTCAGGCATTATTCATATCTTTGTATTAGGTTTTGTATTATGTGTATTTAGACATCATCATTATACGAAAACACCAAAACGTTAACAAACACCTGGCAAAATCACTATATGATTCTGAGTCACTTTATTTAGATGTGCAGAACATACACATAAAATAATTCACTTTAATAAGCATTAACATTTTTTTCCTCAAGAAAAATGTCTACATTCAAGAGAACAAATCACTAAATTCCGATATCACTTAAATAATAGCTCTTTACACTGCTGTTAATGGGAAATACAAGCTTTTCATTTGCCTTTTCTGTGACACAATTGCATATAGCAATTACAGAACAAGCAAAGATGTTTCATAATTAGAACATTTGTTTTTAGGCACTTTAATCAAAGGGCAAGATTGCAGGCCTATACTAGCAGTTACATTAGTTAAACTAACTGCCATATCAGGTGAACTCTAAAATTAAAGCAACAGCATAAAACATCCTTGAGGTCCTACAGATGATCAAGAACGCAAACATGGATCAAAAACATTCCCTTAGGTACAGAAATAGAAATGTGCTTTTACAATTCCTTTGTTTTAAGTATTCATTCTACACAGAGAAAGAAGACATTCAATATCCACATAACAAGAATAAAGACATATAATCCTTAAAGGGGACCTATTATTCCCCTTTTTACAAGATGTAATACAAGTCTCAGGTGTCCCCAGAATGTGTCTACCGTGAAGTTTCAACTCAAAATAACCCACAGATTTTTATTATACCATGTTGTAAATGCCCAAAAAAAAAAACATTCTGTTTACGTGCATGTATCTTTAAATGCAAATGAGCTGCTGCTCCCTACCCCGCTTTACAGAAGAGGGCGGGGCCTGTACAGCTCATGCCTCTAATATTCTGGCAATATCTAACAAAACATCTGTTTGGGTTTGATTATCATCTCTATTGCGGTCACGCTCATGTAACATTGCAGTTCTTTCGTCATCATGAAAGTTAATTATTCGCATACATTTTAAAGCCATAACAGTTTAAACTTCTGACATATGTTTTTTTTAACGCACATATACGAAGCACACGGAAAGCTGACTGTCACATGGCGCGTCCTGCGAGAATTACACTGATTTCTCTTACACGTCTTATTGCACTTAAACTGTCAAATATACACATGGTTGTCAAAAACACACAAAGTTCACAAACACAGTCTGTGAATGTAAACAGCAGGGAAAGGAATTGCATGTGTATATTAGATTCGCGTATTAAAGTGACAGTAGCATAAAACAGTACCTACTGCTGTATGTGCGGTTAATATAAATCAAACAAAAGAAAAACAAACAAACAAAAAAAAAAAAATCACCAACAGCTCACTCAGGGGAGGAGCTAAGCTAATAGGACAGATTCTGTTGCCTGTCGTGGGCGGGGCTTTTCCATACTCTTATGAAAGAGTAGGGCGAAATCTGGAACCGCTCATTTGGATAGACCGTTTGTGATTTATGGGGATTATAAAAAAGGAGTGGGTGGATTTCTACCATTATAGGCTGGTTGTTCACACACTGTGGAGACACATCTGTCTATTTTGCATAATAGGTCCCCTTTAATATAAAGCGAGTGGGGAAATATAGCAGAATAAAAAAACATACAGAAAAACTTTTAAATAAATAGATACTGGTAAATAAACAAAAAAGACATTGTCAATATTTTCCAACAGATAGATGCAGGCCACACAGGAAAAAAAATCCTTCCGGTTCAGGAAGCAAAAATACTGCAAAGGGATTTTAAGTCAAGCAATGACTGACAGCCTACACTCAAAATGCCAAAGACCAAACAATAAATTATCTGTTTGTTGTGATCATTATGGAGGTTGAAACATGGGCAAATAATCATTAATTTGGCTCATTCATTAAAAAAAAAAAAAAAAAGTAATGGAATGTTCATGGAATGAACAGAATGCTTGGAACCACATTAAGTCAAATTAAAATATAAAGATGATATATATTCACAGCGTGTACGACTCAGAATGGTCATAACAATTTAGAGACTTTCAACAACTTGACGTGCATTGATTAAGATCATAAGAAAATTAACAGAGAACTTTATGCATTTAATGTAAACTATTATGGTACAATGAAATTTCATTGCAGTTTTGTGTCGAAGAGAAACTGATTACATAAATTACAAAAGCAAATACAGAATTTGAGAATGTGATCTATCTAACTGTCCATTCCATCGAGGAACTCTCCTTCAATGATGTGCTCTAGGCGTTTCATGACCTGATCACTGCTGGGTGGTGGGTAATCCGCAGCATAATTTGGGTGGTGTGCGGGGGAGCCATTAAAAGAGCAGCAGAGGGTGCCGAAGAACGGCACGAGATCCACGATGGAGCAGAGGGAACGCAGTGTGAGCAAAGGAAACTCCACTCGATCTGTGCTCGACTCTCCCACTGTTCCATTCAGTTCCTGAACACACAAGCAAAATATTTAGAAACTGCCAATTGGGTCTACTTGTGAAAAAGCACCATCTTTACTGGTTCGGTAGTACTGAGTCACAGATACATTAAAGCATTTCTTGTGTAAGGAGATCTTACCCCATAGCGTCGGTTTATTCCATCCAGTACCCGAACAATATGGGGTTTACATTCTTGTTCGCCTTCCAGCAGAGTGTTTCCTGGTCCATCATAATGGTCAACATCTACTTCAGGAATGAAAGCCCAGCGATACCTATAATTAAATATTGGAAAAATATTAACAGGTAACAATAAATTTTAGGGTGCGGAGGAGATCAGAAGTCCTTTATGTTGGGCCAGGAATGACCGGTCAACTACAAATAATAATCTAATGATCTATTACTGACAGCTGCTAGTGTTAGGACAGCCATGACAGTCCACTTATGTTAAAAATGTCAAAAGACCTAATAAGGAGTTAACCATGTTACATAAATAGAAGGTGGCTGTACCTAAAATAAAAGGTCTTTGTGAGGTTAGGTGCATAAAGAAAAGGAATAAAGGATTATTTTAAAAATGTTGTTAATTCAAATAAGATTTTTTTTCCTTCCGTGGAAAAATTTCTTGCAAAATGTTTGAGTCATATTATCTTGAACTGAATCATACAATGAATATGGACATTAATTTATATTGCCAAGCTCCCCAAAAGGATAGAAGTGGAAAAAAATTGATTCTGAATTGTGTGCTATATTTCAAGTCTAATATATTCACTGAAAGAAGATTTGAATATAGCACACCATTCATATGGACAACTTTATGGAGCTTTTTGGTCTTATTGAGAGCTTTGGCAGTAAAAATCATGCCCATTTTTATTTTACAGAGAAAAGCAGCTATAAAAGACGTGAGGGCAAGCCCCATGTTCACTGCCGTTCAAAAGTTTGGGTTCCATAAGACTTTTTATTGTTTTTGAAAGAGGTCTTATATTTACCAAGATTGCATTTATTTGATGAAAAACAGTAAAAAAGGGGAAAGAAAAGATGTTAAATATTATCACCATTTAAAATAGACAATTCTACTTCTATATGTTTTAAAATGTAATTTATCCCTGTTATTGCAAAGCTTAAATTTCAGTAGCCAATGTACCAGTCACCAGTCTTCAATGTCACATGATCCTTCAGAAATCATTCTAATATAACTGAAGAATCATTTCTTATTGTTATCGATACTGAACTACTGTGCTGCTTAATATTTTAGTGGAAAGTGTGATACATTTCTTTCAAAAGTTTTTGCAATATTTTAAATGTAAATGTCTTCACTGTCACTTCTAAATCAATTTAATTCATCTTTGCTGAAATAAAAGTATTCATTTCTTAAAAAAAAAAAAATCTTACTGACCCAAACCTTTGAAAGCCACTGTTTTTGCTCATTTGACCACTACAGAATGTCCAACACAGCTTCTGTTCTTTAGATGTTGAAGTAAACTAAAATTTGACAATAATAATTTATAAAAACATCCATAATAATGCACAATTAAACTGTGTCTGGTCATTTAGCACAGGTATGGCAGGAGTAAACACTGTCAAACATGCATACACAGTTCACATGAGTCTCACATTTGAAACAGAGGCATCTGCTCGGGAGGGAAGGACACAGCGGTGTCCAGGAACTTGCAGGCTGACAGGTACATGTCCAGCTCTGCCTGAGGGAAGCACAGGAGACCATTCTTGTCATGGACACCCCGCGATTTACTCCTGAAACAGGAAGATTTTTTTTCAAGCAAATTGAGGGAAAAAATATATACAGACAGCATTTTTGTCATAAAGGAAGACTCACTTTGAAACTTCTTTATCATCCAGCAGTGTCTTCTCTAGGCGATTAAAAATGCGTATCTGAAATATTCAACATAAATATTCTAATTGCACCCAATCACAGTAGAAAGAACATTAAAACAACAGATGAAGCATTTGAACACAATCAAGGAAACAAATACTCTTTGTAAAGAGAGGAGCACTGGCGTATTTCTTACCAGCTCAGTGACCATGATTGGCCAGAGAGAGGTGAGATGTTGTGGTGAGATCCTCAACAGGAGAACACGGAACATGAGGAACATCTGAGCGGACACTGATGGAGTCTGTCCCACACGCAGGTTCTCTGTTAGACGCTCTAGAATATATTTCAAGTTAGCTTGTCATTTTTCCTATTCTACATTACATGTAACCTATATTTCTTTTAACCTATAGCCTATATTTGACATACCTTGTATGAGAGGCAAATAGAAGTGGTACTGGTCATTCTCTCCGCTAAACATGGCAAAAGCCTGTCGTTTCAGTAGCATGGGCTTCTGCTCAGCACTGTTGAAGAGCTTCAAAGAACTGCTCTGCATGCCTGCATATGGTACAACATGAACCCACACAATACAAGTCAACACACTGACCATACAACGAATGACTAAAGTAGAAATATGTGCACATACTCACTCATCAAGTCTTTGAACATTGTTTTCTCATGAGTCAGAAGATGGTCTACGATGGATCTCCAACTAAAACACAATATGAGAGTTTAGTGGCTTCAAAGTCAAACTAGCGAGATTTTATATCTAAAAAAATCTTATATATAGGCCACTCTAACTATTTGACTATTTTGATTTTATGGGCATGACTTGATAAAAACCACTACATTAAACCAGAATAAAATCCCAGGAAACAATGGTCCGACGGTCACGGTAGGACGGCATAAATCGGTAAAAATACATAACAGAACATTTCCTAAAAATGCACTCTGATACGTTTGTACATGTCTACAATTCTCTGGGGTTGCATGTATAATTGTAACTTTTACCTACATGTAGTTCAATATATAATGATTAATTAATAAGAAAACGCCAAAGACATCCGTTCAAATTTCATTTTGGAACCATTTTTCAACCATGACGGGATATGTCGGAAGGACGTCTTTTCAATGGTCATTAAACTTTCAAATGTTATCTTACTGGCAGGAACACGAGGACTCCATTGTGAAAAACATTGGGTCCATGAAGAGCTCCAGCACCTCTTTCTTCCATGCTCGTTTAGTGTAGGCATATCCACTCAGACTGCTCAACAACTGAGCACCCGCACAGAAACTAGGCATGTTGTAGGCACTGAGAGGGATATAAATTGAGAAACAGTTACAGAAACATCAAAAGTGAGTAAGAGTTTTAAATAGAGGAGTGACAATACACTTAGTATCTTATATTGTCTTATTTCATGAGCTGTGTTTACAAGAACGAAACCAGGGGTTATTTTAACACCATTTTTTAAGAATTCCTCAATTATGAAATATATGACTGTAATTTATTCGAATGAAAGTGACAAAATGCAGGTGGATTTTGAAATGTTTTACCTAAACAACTTGTAATGAAAGTCACTTCAGTTCTACTTTCGCAGTATGAATTATTATATGCAGTAAAAGACAGGACAATATAATGCAAGTACTGTAAAAGGTTTTGCCACAAAATCAACTCCGTCATGCTGATATCGCTAAACTGTGAGCTTTTCACATTGATGAGAAATATTGTCATGTTTTTATATCATGAGATCTCGTCGCACCCCTAAACTCTGAATAAAATACTAAGCAGTATTGATCACTACTACAACTGTATAATTTCAATTGAAGTGCATCTTTGGCATACTCACCTATGATTTTTTAGATAGGGAAAAACGTAATACATAAGACGGGAAATGAGAGGCACAGCTTTCTCCTTCTCATCACTGCGATAGACCATGTCCAAAAGAGGAGCCAGAACCTACAAACACAATGAGCACATATGAGAACACTCTGATTATCTGCACTTTACAATTTAATTAATATAATTTTATTTTAGTATTATTTCTGCATTTTGTAAATGATTTTTGCATTGAATAACAATGAGATTTTTTTTGGATTTCTTTTCCATTATTGGAATAAATTCTTAAACATATGCAACCATTTACCTAGAGCCATGTGTCAGTGCGTACATTTCTGCATGTCTCTTACCTCAGCCAGCAGAACCAGAGCTTGTACACTGAATACAGATGGCACTGAAGATGACACCATAGTGCTGCCCTGGCCTGCACACTCTGAGAGAAAGACAGAACAGTGTCCATTTTAAAACTGCCTCCATTTCAAGGTAGGTAATACAGCTAGGCATTATTATCATCATATTATATTGGCAATACAGCAATGGGCATAAGCATTTCTTCGTAGGTTTACCCTCAAACTCATTGCCATCATGGTCATCTTCATCTCCCTGAGGACAGACTTGAGGCTGTGCTTTCACTTCCAGGTTACGGCTCAGCCAGCTAGTTTGCTCAAGAGACGAGCCGGCCACAGCTCCCACCGCTTCTAGTATGCGCTGACTCACTTCCTGTTGAGGGTACAATTGCTAAGTAAACATATTTTGACATTTCTACAATATAAACAAAATTCTGGTTTTGCTGTCCAACCTGCAGTTCTTTAGTGTCCCTCTTGTTGTCGATATTGGGAAGTCTATTTACACAGTCATTAAGGATGCTGCAACAGTAAAATAAACAGATTAGGGTTTCAAAAGACGTTTTACCTTTCAATAGTAAATAACGAACAATAATTGTTTCATTTAATAGTTTTCTGACTGCCTTTTTTTAAGAAAAAATGTTGCATTATTGCTAAGGTGTACTGATTTTGTTATTAGCACGTTGTAGTGTTGTTGCTAAGGTGTTGCTAGGTGGTTTCGTAGGGGTATTTGCACTGGTCATACTAGCACCAAATGGTGCAAGACAAGTTATGCACCAAAGGATAATATTTTGGGGTAGGGTTTGGTCAAATCTCTGTAAGCAAACGTAATATTGACCACGTTATTTTATTCACCCAAGGAGTAAGAAATGTCCAGGAGGGGCGAGGTTAAGCTGGGCAGATTCTCTGAGCAGACAAAGAAGAGGATTGATATTCTCCTGAAGAGCCTGAGCGGTGAGACTGCAAAAAAAGACCAAAAAGGACAATACCAATACATCTGCAATACTAAAAACATCTGCATTGTAGAACAATACAGTCAAGGCTGAAGCTTCCAATGAAAAGTAAATAGCATGTTTAGCCATTTGCTTAAACTGGATTCCAACAGTTCACTGGACTATGGTCATTTTACAGTAAATTACATTATATGATAGCAAATAAGATAAGGTACAATTAAAATTGAAGATGATGTCAATGGAAACTTTTACCTTTGAATGTAGACGTAGCTGAACTGTAGCATTGGAATGTCAACTAAAGTGGTTTTCTGATAGTGAGAAAGAGAGTTAAGATTAATACATGAAGTAATTCTTAGTTAAACATCACTCTGTGTGTGTGCGCGCCCTCTTAACCATATTTTGGAGACAAATGTATAACCACAAGGGAGTTAAATTTAACAAAATCTCCTTTTGGTGACATCCTCATTTGTATAAATGATATAAAAAATACATTTTTATTGTAAAAAAAAGGAGAAAGCATTTGAAAGCTTTTTATAAAAACAATAGAAGTCTATGAAATGTCTCCATTTGTCCCCGCTAAGTAAACATATGTGTGTGTGAGAGTGCAATACCTGGTCTCCTTTGATCTGGTGGGGTTTCTTTACCACCTCTCTGATGAGCTGCAGTATAGTGTCCGTACGGAGCGTGCTTAGTGCCTTTACTAGGTCCACCAAGGTCATTTGAGAATCACTAGCATCTGGCAAAATCTATGAATGAATACACAAACACAAACAAATTTAAAATCATCATTCCAGAAGTCTACTGTATGACATGTCATTTTTGTATTCTGAAACTTATTGTTCACCTTATTTCTGGACCGTCTTTTGCGGCTCTTCCTGGTGCTCCATACAGCAGCCACAGAGGCCATGATCTGAACACCAAACTGTTGCGTCAATGGCATTAAGAACTCCAGAACCTTTTGCCTCAAGATCTATAGAGAACAAAAACATACATACGCACCACTAAGCATGATCTTTAAGTAAACAAAATTGTATAAAACATTGTTGTTTACTTCAAGTATCAGATATACCTTTGTGCCTTTAAAGTACACAGAGGTGGGTGAGGTTCTGCTGCCACGGGAGGAGTCACAGCCCTTGACCACACCCCAGAGTAAGGCCATGCTGCTAATCATGTGTGGAAACTCCTCCAGAATGGCATTGCTAGCATTTCGCAGGTCTGGAACATCACACCCAGCAGTTCCCTACAGTCATAAAACAAAACAAATATAACGCAAGTCACATTATTACATCTTCCTGGTGTTTTTGATGCCCATGACAAGATCAAACTTGGTTGAGACTACATCAGTATATCAGTGGATAAATATCAGGAAAACGGGTGTATTTTATGGTGCAGACAGTTTTTGCAAATAACCCACAAAGCTATACACCTACTAGCAACTAAAAGTACAGTAACTTTGCAACCTTCAGATTCGAAATGTAGTCTGCGTGAACAGACGTTTAGAGCCATGAGAGTGACACGTGAGGATTTTGGCAAATGTCTGTCACCTATGTCAGTATCTGCCACTATTTGCATTAGCAGATGCTTGTAGGTCTTACTTTCTTGTGGTCTAGAAGACAGTAGTGTGTGATAGTGGTCAGTCCTTCCAGTAGAGTCAGAGGATAGTCAGGCGCTATATTCTCCCTCTTTAAGGTACCACTAAAGAAAGTCACAAAATATACACCCAATTCAAGCTACGATTGCAACAAAACAACAACATGTAAGTATTCACACCTTATTAGACACTTCATGCGCACTCACTCTCACACAAAACGCAAACAACCACACACATTATTTACTTATGTGAAGCCTTGATTCCATCATGCTCGTGTTGTTTAACCAGTTCATCCAGGTTCCTGCAGATCTGAGCAATTATGGGCGATACAATGATGGCCAGTGATCGTCCTAAATAAGGTAGAACTTCGCATAGCAGTGTCACCCAGGCTGGATGCATGGCGCAGCCATACTGTGGGTGCAAAGCTCGGGCTGCTGCCGACACAAACATGCCCTGAGTGGTGATGGGCTGACTGACTACATAACGCACTGCTTTGATGGACTGCTGAAACATCACAGCTGTTTGCCACTCTCGAGCCAAGGCTGAAGAGGGTGGTTCTGTCCGTCTCTGTGGGTTGGAATGGCTTTGTTCGTGATCTTGTGCCTTGGAGTGTGGTGGACACACGTGGTGCTCCAATACAATAAGAACCTTCAGAAGCTTCAGTAGGGCAATCTGGAGTGGGTGCTCAGCCCAGGTCCCATCCCGGCCAAAGTTGATCAGGCTCTCTTCTGAGATCTCTCCTCCGTCTTCTCCTTGGTCTTCTTCAGGCAATGTGTGCTGGTCGGGCCTATCAGCTCTCTGGCAGACATACATGGAGGCGGAAAGCGTCAGAAGGACGTACTGCTGCACCTTGTAGCCCCAAAGAAGGTTGCGGACAGCCTCAAGACTAGCAATTCCCTTTGCTTCTCCAATTTGAGCTTGCTGGGCCACTCTCACCAACTGGATCATCAACTCTGTCAGCACTTCCACACTTTTCACCTGAACCTCCCGATTGGCCTGGAATTGGCAATTGGGAATGTTAGCATAGGAGGGATAGTGAGAGCGGAGATAGCGCATACAAAGGCAGGTGAGTAGCTCTAGAAGGAGAGTTGGTGGAGAAGAAGAAGAAGAAGAAGAAGATGGTGAATGGAGAGGAGAAGAGGCTGGCTGGGATGGGTCTGGAGTGGCTCCACTTGGTGGAGTTGTGTTCTGCAATTGGCCATAGAAGCTGCCACCATCCTGAGCCTGACGGTGTCTCTGCAGGAGGTTCTGGATGAGGTTGAGATGGGAAATGGAGCTGCAGTCCAGAGAAGTACTGGATAGAGCCTCCACAAATGGCCCTGCACTTGTCCGGAGGATGGTCTCTAAAATAGTAAAAGCATAGAGAATTCGCCTGCTCTCGTACTGCTGCTTATAGAGTAGAACATGGCGGAACAGTGAATCCACCGCCTCACGTTTCTCACGCTGTCGCTTCAGCATCCGGGATTTGGCCATTGCCTCCAACTGCCCATCATCTTCATCACTTGAGAGCGAATCAGAAACCTGCGTTCGTTCTGAATCCACCCTCTGTATGCCATTGGCCAGACCATCCTCCTCTACGCTACCATCGTCATGTCGTTGCAAGTAAGGGGCGGAGCTTGAGGTGGAGTTTTCGGTGGAGTTCTGAGCACCACTTGTGTCTGCAGATTCAGTGTGTTCACTTTCCTCTTCTTCCTCTACCTCTTCGTCCTCTCCCTCAGTCTCTTCACTCTCACTCCGGGACATTTTTGGGGAGTCTGGGGGTGTTAGTTCTGGATCTCGCTCTAACTCTGCCCACAATGCTTCACGGTCTACTATGGTGATGCGACTGACAAAGCTTTCTTCTGTTTGGCAACTGGGCATCATGTTGTCTCCTGCACTTTTAGTGACGGATCTGTCTCTCCAGCTCAGTGACTTTACATTACCTAAAATCACATATACAGTAGAATCAGACCCAAAGAATATAAATAACATAAATTCATCATTTCCATTACCCTAAAATAAATGTACTCTACTACAAACAAACATTTTGATTGACAAGGTGCTCCATACTTTTTAATACTAAATATTTGCTATTTACTATATAATTTTAACATTATAAAAGATATCATTGTCACTTTTGACCAATTTAATGCATCCTTGCTGAATAAAAGATTTAATATCTCTCTTTTTTTTTTTAATTCTTACTGAACCCAAACTTTGAAATGGCAGTGTATATCCAGAACAATAATTAACTCTTGCTATTGCAATCTGTCTTGAACACTATTTATGCAAATGTACTATATTGATTATTTTAGATGTAGAGGTACAATCCAGTTTATTCTGTATAATAATTACCATACAATTTAAATTGAATTTATATTACAAATTATTTGATTTTAAATTTTATTTCTTAATTCTGTTTCATTTCAGTTTTTATACTACAATGCAATACCTGAAAATTTAACTTCCAAACTCAAGGTCAGGTACCTCTATGTGTATTGATCTGGTGTGTGTGTTTTTGTGTGTTTTGATTCCATACCAATGGAGAGATTCTGTTTGACGCTTTGTATGGGTGATCTCTGTGTTCTTGGGTCCAACAGTAAGAGTAGCACGGGCTCCAAGATACGGACCACATCACTGAGGGAAAGAGCCCGCACCAACCAGTTCTGTGTTGAGGCACTAACACTACCATCCTGATTGTTTAAACTATCTAGTACCACGAACAAAGACCTGAGAAAACCAAAATATATAGGGAACATTGAGTGGTTGATACATGATATTGAGGGAGAATATTATAAAGACATATTATATAATATAATATTACTATAAATAATTCTATAAGAAATATGATGTATATGACCTGTCAAAGGAGCGGTTGAGAGAAGTGCTGCGATTTGTCTGGATCTCTCGTGTCAGGTGCCACAAAACTGAGAATCTGTGGAGCGCCTCCAGACACACAACCTAAAATGAACACACATACATACACAGTTTAAAACTGTTTCTGTTGAATGTGTGTAAAATTTGTAAAATGAGGCTTCCCTCGTACCTTGTCCCCACTGAGTAAACCTAAGCAGATGATGTCCTCGCAGATGGATGACGATGGAGCCAAGCAGTGAAGCCGATAGAAGAGCTCCACGCAAGATACGTGATGCTCTCTACGCTCTGTGTCTAACTGAGCCCATAACACCTGAGATACACGCTACAAGAGAATTAAAGTGAAGAAAATCAGAGTCAGAAAGTCAGATCTCTCTGCAGCCATCTTGGTAAAACCCCCAGGCAGCTATTTTTTATGTAGACTATGGGCAGTACAACTCCGATCTACTTGAATGGAGAAAGACTGAAATCTCATAATATGTTATTAAAACAATCAAGATTAAGGTTTAATAACATGCCATCAGTAAAATTTGACAGTGGTATCATACATGCTTTTTTTGCACAAATACTTCAAAATTGTAGTCCAGCTAATGCATGCACCATCTATAGAGGATTAAAAAATTGGTAATGTAACTATCAAAAGGGAAATTGCCTCTTTTAATTGAATTGCCGGACTTCCATTCATTAAAAAAAAAAAAAAAAAAAAAGTGGTCCTTCTGACCCTTGTAATGTCTCTGGAAATACCCTTTTCTATTTTATACATTTCCCATTCTTGACAGAAAAAGCTATAAGAAATGCAACCTGTTTATCATAATGTGCGTTACCAGGTAAAAGTCTGTGGAATCCTCCAGAGTTTTGAGAACAGCTGGGTAGATGGGAGGCAGGGTGACCATTTGTAGCTGTCCGCTCAGTGGGTTGGCATCAGAGTTCTTATAACGTTGGTTTTTATCCTTAATGACGAGGGCTAAAGACTGAGAGTGATTGATCAGCTCCAACAAAGAGGAGATAGCAACATGTTGCACCTAAATTAAAAGAAAGGTTTATTATCAAATGATTCAGTTTTAAGAAAGCAACAAACTAAAGATTTAGTAATTTTTTTTCCATGTCAAAAAACTTTGTCCTATATCAATTCAATGTGCAGAGGCAACTCTAAGTAAGCCATTCATAGGTTGAGTCTCCTGAAGAGTGTAAACAGTGCATCGCTTTCAAAACATTGCTCTGTTTGTTTGACAGCTCCAATTTTGACTTAATAGTGAGTTTGGGGGTGGGGCTCCCTATTTATCAGAACATTGGAAAATGGAGTGTGTGGAAATGTAGCTTATTTTAAAATATTTAAAAGAAATTAAGGGTGGACATAACAGACAACAAGGTCACAGTACAAAGAAACTGCATTAACAACTAACTGAGATTACAAACTCACTGTTCACCCAAAAAGGAGAATTAAATCATCATTTACTCAACCTCATGTCTTTTCAAACCTTTATGCATTTCTTTTCCTCTGCAGAACACAAAAGAAGATATTTTGAAGCACTTTGAGAACCAACTAACTTTTGAGTCCGTTAACTTCGATCGTAGAAAACATATTTCAAAATATCTTCTTTTTGTTCCACAGAAGAAAGAAATTACAACAAATTTGAAATGAAATTAGGGTGAGTAAATGATGACAGAATTTTCATTTTTGGGTGAACTATCCCTTTTTAATCTCCACCTTTGTGAACTTGTACCTGGTAGTCTTTCGTCAGGCAACACAGAGTCATCAAGGACTTCAGCCACCCAGGAAGGCTTCCCTCAATACCTGAGGAGAGAAACACCTCCATGTGTTGAGACATGCTACATTAGCATAGTTTTATGTAGTATTGGAATGCAATTCCTTTATTTACCCGTCTTGTTGAACATGGATGTGTGCAGGTCTTGGTTCTCTTCCTCAGTAAAATACACAGGAAAAGTTGTGCACTCCAGGAGAAGCTGGCAGATCACAGCGAAGGCCTGGCGGCACGACTCCGATATCTCCCCTTTGCCCTTTGACTGGAAACTTCCCATCCAGTCCAACTCTACTGGTCTATGGTCTTTACCCCCATCCCTAGAAGATCCATGAAGGGCATGGATCCGCAGTTTACTAGGGTTGAAGAACTCAGCAAGTCTGTCTTTGATAAGACCCAAGTCTCGGCTGCTTTTCCGTTTCACTGGAGACCGTTTACTGCCTCTAGGAGAAGCATTAGGACCTAGCTGATTTTCTTCATCCTGTTTCTTCTTCTTCTCTGGATCCACAACATCTAACAAATGCCTGAGACATACAGGACGTGAATGAGAGAGAGAGAGAGAGAGAGAGAGAGAGTTAGAGTGAGAGCAAGAGAGAGAGAGAGAGAGAGAGAATGCAATGCTAACAGTTGTCACATGACAATATAGGATTTTATTTCACCCATCCAGATAAACATTATTTAGCATTTTTATTTATTTACATTCATGCATTTAGCAGATGCTTTTATCCAAAATCACTCACAAAAGAGTAACAAAAGCAAATCATCAAAGAGCCAACAATATTTGTAATATACAAAGCCAGGTTTATTAGACAGTTAGATTAGGAAGAATTATATTAAACTGGATATGTTAAAACTTTTGGTGCATTTGTCACACTGCAAATGAAAGGTCAAATCAAGTGCATTGCATTCTAGAATATATTATTCCTTGCTGGGTGTTCTGATTGTATATGCACATTTTGTCAAATGTAGCAGGTAATTTCGGTATTCTATGCATAACGAAAATATACATATTGTGCACACACAGTACACACTGAATTTGTAAATTACCTTGTGATCACAGATTCCAGTATATCCTGAACACATTTGGACATGTTTTCTATAGTTCCTCCTCTTCTCCACACATCCTCTGCTTCAGAGTTCACCTCAGAAGCAGCATCTGATCCATTACGGCCTGGTAGGAGGTGCTGTTCAGAAGGAGACGCGCTCAGGCCTAATCCACTGTCTTCAGAGCGCAAAGGAGGGTACGGAGCTTCACCTGGCTCGGCCTCCTGTTCATTCAGACAGACCTCGCTGGTGCTGCTGTCATGGTTACCATTCACCTGGTCACTTTCCTTGACTTTGTTATTGCCAGTCATCACAATCTATTTTTGTGCAAAAACAGAGCCCTTTTAATACCCACCCATTTCCAAACAATATTATGAATGGCATTAGGATATAAGCTTTAATTTGTTTGATTATTAAAACTCTCTTTATATACAAAATGCAGAGGCCCAAATATTTACACTACTGCTCAAATGCTTGGGGCCAGTAAGATTACTTTTTTTTTTTTTTGAAAGAAAAAAATTAAACAAAAGTGACAGTAAAGACTTTAACACGCTGTTCTTTTTACCTTCCATTCAAGAAAGAATACTGAAATTTTTTTTCCAAAAAAGCCATTTTCAACATTGATAATAATAAGAAATGTTTTTTGAGCACTAAATCAGCAAATTAGAATGATTTCTAAAGGATTGTGACAATGAAGAATAGAGCAATGGCTGCTGATAATTTTAAAATGTATTCAAATGGAAAACAATTATTATAAATTGCAATATTTCACAATTTCTGTTTATACTGCAATAAATGCAGCCTTGGAGAGCATAAAAGATTTCTATTTAAAAAAACATTTAAAATTTTACCGATGCCAAACTTCACGGTAGTTTTACAGTAAAACTGACCCATAATACCTGTATTTGCTCCACATCTTGTGTCTGCGATTCGGCCTCCATATCCATATAAGTCACCGGCATCTGGATCTTACTGAGCACTTTAAAACATGCTCTCATAGCCTGTGTGAGCTCCTGTAGGCTAAGGGATGTCATGTGACTTCGCAGTGACTGCAGCATGCTGCCCAGCATCTGTGGCAGGTATTGCGTTTGAATCTCTGCATAGAGTTCCTAATAAGAAAACCAGACCAAATCAGACCAAAGGACCAAAAGTTTTGAAAAAGTTGTCCGAGGTGAATTACCAGATCATACCAAAGGAATAACATCCAACAGGAAGATAATGAGCGTTGAAAGTTCAGTCACTGAAGGAGGGCTGCTCCAGTCTTTAGATGGCTCCTTCCCAGCTGGATCACTCAGAGAGCTGAGAACACCATAACACTAGGCATCATCTCACAATCCCATTTGTTCATGTAATACAGTTATGAGTTTGTGCATGTTTACCTGAGAGAGATTTGGAAATGCCTTGTCATGTAGTCCCAGAGATAATTGCCGCTCATGGCACTCACAAGCATATTGACGGTCTTTATAATCTCGGAGGCATTTTTATTTTCCTTGATTTTACTGCACATATGAATAGATAAACAATTAGAAATAGTTCATTTGTGTATTATTAACTCATCTTTATATTTATACTACCATTCAAATGTCTTGGGGTCGGTGAGATATTTTAATGTTTTTCAAAGAGGTCTCTTAAGGATGCATTTATCAAAGTATATTAGTATAAGTGTAAATTATTATTACAATAAAAGATGAATTTTCACCAGCCTTAACTGTATTGTCACTTTTTTATCTTATTAATGCATCCATGTATTCACTTCTTTAAAAAATAAATACTGACCCCAAACTTTTGATAGTAGTGTATATCCATAAATTAAAAAAAATAATATAAAATATAACAATATATCATTAAGTATTGGTCCGAAAGGATTGACTTCTAAATGGTCAATGGCAGAATTATGCAGTCAAAAGATTTTCTATAATGAACCTCTATACTGGATATTCTACTGTTGACCCTGACAACCAGTTTTGAACACTGTGATAGTTTTAGGTTTCTCATAGCTGCGGACCTTACATAAACAAATAATTTCAGCTCAAAACTATTTCTTGTTCATTTATTTGGTAAAAAGGCATGTAATCAGTGAGATGATGTACAGTCAGCTGGTCATAATCCCAAATTAACCTAGCTTGATGGTCTGTTTTGCACAATCCTAAAGTTTTTGTGACTGACTGTACATTATGCCTTACTTACAAAGCCAGGTTTTAATCATATTTGACCATTGTTGTGTGTCATATCTGGACCCTGACTTTAATTGTGTTCTCTAGGAATCAAAATAATGATGTCAACATTGCAAGTGTAATTCTCTACCAGCTGAGCTACAGAAAAACTTTGAATTCTGACCTGTTGAGTTGGCTGCCACTGACGCTGGAGTTGAGACTGTCCTCTCCCAGCATCACTTTACAGTAGCAGTAAAAAGCTCTGACCACCTCCAGCAGCACATCAGACAACACCAATGGCCCTGTGAGTGAGAGAATGAAAATCTTGTCAAATAAGGCCAAAGTAAAGCAATTTAAAATTTAAAAACCATGTAGGTGTCTTTACCTATTTCAGATTTGTCCAACAGGCTAATGATGATGCGAAACGGTCTGAGATACTCTATTAGATTGTCTGGGTTGGCCTCTATATCTTTCTGCTTTAGAATATTCACCAAAGCCTATGAAGAAAATATCAAATAAGAACTGATTGTAACTATGCATACACTAACATACATGAAATGTGTTACGTGAACAACTCCAATTCTAATTGAAGATCTCTACGCTAGTACTTTGAATAAGCTCATTTGAGTTTGAATGAGTGTGTTATCTTCTATACCTGCACCAGTAATTCTCTGGAGTGTGTACTGAAGTAACATGCAGTGTATTCCTCCACACTGTTAAAGCGACTGGAATCTGCAGCCACCATTCCTCCTTTGATGTCTAAGCCTGACAATACACACATATAGAAAAATACTCAAACCTGTAGGTTTTACTTTTCTTATGAGAGAGAGAAAAAAAGAAATTATTAGCAGAATTTCATTTTCCATAAACAATTCATAAAAATTCTTCCAAGAGATCACTTATTTAAGACTTTTCAGTTTTAAGCCAACCATTCTTTAATAGATGTCAACAGTATTGGAGTATTTTTGTGGTATTCTGTAATTTTCTGACAATTTGTGTACAGTACCGAGCATCCATGCATAGAGGCGTCGATTCAGAGACATATCTCTCCTGAGCAGGGTGAGTGAGGCAGCAGACACCACACAGATCACCTCATCTTGCTTTAGTGGAATGGCACATTCCTCAGGATCCTTTAAATAAATGGATCAGGATCGTTTAAATAAATGTCTTACACATGGTCTGGGACAGGTCAAATATAGTTGGGAGTGAAAAAAAGAGAGGGATAACCTGGAAGGTTGTGAAGGGGAAGAAGTAGAGAAGGATTTCCAGCATGTTTCTCTGGACCAAAACATTAGAGTCTTGTAAAGCGAGACACACGGCCTTCACCTGGAGCAGAGAGATGGGGAGGTGTCCATTTCAGTTACACAATTCAAAAACAACAGACCTTAGTCACAGTAGACACCCTGTGTAATTTGACTCAAACGTCTGGCTGTGAGGAACAAAAGTACAGTCTTTTCAATGTCACACCGGCTCTGGGTCGTGTCTAACTTTCACAACCCTTGCAAAAGATGTACAATACTGTTCAAAAAGTCTGGAATTTTTTTGGAAAGAAATTAATTTTATTTAGAAAGGATGCTTAAAATTGATAAAAAGAGACAGTAATGATGTTAACAATGTTAGAAAAGATTTCTATGTCAAATAAATGCTGATGTTTTGAATTTTCAATTCAACAAAGAATCCTAAAAAATGTATCATGGTTTCCACAAAAATATTGGGCAATGTTTTTAACATTGATAATGATAATAATAATAATAAATGTTTCATGAGCACCAAATCAGCATATTAGAATGATTTCTGAAGGATCATGTGACACTGAAGACTGGAATAATGGTAATGAAAATTTAGCTTTGCATCACAGGAATAAATTAGATTTTAAAATATATAATGCATTTTCAATGTTATTTACCTAGGCTCTGACATTTTGAACAGACTATACGTGTTTCCATCACAGACTTGTTTTCATTAATGTCCAAATTAATTTGTGCAATTCTTGTAAATCGGTCTATTTTTGTATATACTGTCATTAATCTAGGTTTATGTACAAAATACATTTACTATATATATATATATATATACCTCCATACACATACTAAATATCTCCAAACACATACTATATATCTCCAAACTCATACTCACCACTAGTCTGTGGTCTGTCCCAAGCATATACTTCTGTTCTCGAGCCGTGACTGAGTGGTCAAAGTGAGCGACGATGAAGAGTGAGGCTGGGAGCCGTACCAGAGGACATATAAGCACTGAACCCCACAAAGCCCCATAAAACACAGACTGGCCCACCAACACCGACAACTTCACAAGCAACGCATCCGTCCTTAGACAGGAAGAAATATGGATTGGGGTTTGTAACACTGAAACCAGGAAGTACAGTGGTGTGGCCAAAAGTGATTTCCAGCTTAGGAAAATTGAAATCCCACCATATTCTAAATCCCATGTTTAAATGAATAAGGACACATACTTTTGGACAAATGTAAATCATGGTAATCTCACTTAATGTTATATTGGTTACAAATTAATTGAGGCAGAATTGTACTGAAAGTGTCAAAAGAGTTCAGGTACTGTTGTAGAAAGGTTAGGAAAGTTTAGGATCAAATCTCTGGAGTGTCAACAGGTGAATCATTTATTTATTGATGGTTGGTGTTAAGTTGTACCTGTCATAGACCTCCGCGCCCTCCTCCAGTCCAGGCAGTAGGCCCATGATAAAAGCCTGCAGGCTAGGTAACAGTGCCCTCTGAAGGGGCAGGAAGTACCGCTCGTACAGCGTCAACAGAACAGGCTTCACTGACATCGCTGCATGACCCAACAATGGGAAGAGCCCTGAGCTGAAGTGTACACACGTGCACAAATGATTTAATCAATGATTTCAGCACCATCATAATCACCTTTGAGGGTGAATCTCACAAAATTATATTTCACTCCACTTGCATAAACGAAGCCTATTTTAGAACCATTATGATTTTTCTGCATTTTAACATTGTTTTCATGACAGTTTATCACATTTTCTCCCAAGTCCCAAATAATTTATTATTATATTATTATTATAATAATATTCTTTATTATTTGAATTGTTTTAAAGTATTTATATTCCATTCATATTTATCATGATTACTTATTAGTAAAAGTAATGAGGTAAATATGCTAAGGAAGTCAATACAAAAATAGAGTTTTATTATTATTTATAATTGTTTTTATTATTATTATTGTTTTTAATTTGATTTTAGGGAGAAATATGACCTGGACATTTCCTTGTGAGACTCAATGGCACCAACCTGTATATGAAGAGATCCTTTGCTAGCCATTTTGTGCCAATGATTTTGAAAATGACCTCATAGGTCTCAAGTGCTTTGAGATGGACGCCGCTGGGCAGGGCAGGATGCAAACACTGTGCCAGACGCTTCCCGATGATCAACCGTCGTGGTAACAGGGAGTACTTCAGATTACTCTGGAGAGCCTGAGAAACAGAACATTGTTCACTAGCGTTTTATTTTTCAACACATATCTCACTCAGCAACCACATTTGCTGAACAGGTTTCAAACAAACTACCAACAATAGCTCAGAGGAGGAACTGAGACAGAAGGT
The DNA here is from genome assembly GCA_038088235.1 of Zacco platypus. Classification (NCBI taxonomy): domain Eukaryota; kingdom Metazoa; phylum Chordata; class Actinopteri; order Cypriniformes; family Xenocyprididae; genus Zacco; species Zacco platypus. The sequence continues at coordinate 25,819,410 of CM076081.1, read as the reverse complement.
TTAGTTTGTTACTGCGCAGCACTTAAAACATGTTTTACAAGGCATACCGTCAATAATGTCACTCTGTATACAAAGAGAAAAAATGTGTTAAAAAGGAGATTGTACATCACAGCGTCATGTTTAAATGTCAAATATCTGAAACAAATACACAAAACCTAATAGATATCTTTTATATTCACACAAGTTATTTTGTAACTCGCATGATATCCGGAAAGGCCCATTGAGCAAACATGAAAATCACATGCCATATAAAGTGATAGAGAGTAAGAGAGAAATTTAAATAAGACAACAATTCTTTTCACATCTGCACATTAACGTGGAAATGTGTTTGAAAAAAGTGCAGAGGAAGGTTGAGACGAAGAGTAGCCACTGTTTGTCTAATCTTCAGGACAGTGTACACAAGTCCTGTTCAGCGTATTCAAATCAGCTGCACTTTGAACGCAAGGTTTGATGTGCTTGAAGTCAAGCAGTAATGTTTTAACCAATGCCTTCATTCAACAGGGCTGAAGATCTCACTTCCCTGAAAAACTGTAGCTAAAAATCGATCTTTAACTGAACCAAGCAAACTTCATTGTCTACTTGCAGAGGGAGGTAAAGCTGAAGTGTGTCAAACTGTATTTTAAAACACTTCTCTCTCAGTTTAAAGTGCATACACAATTATAAGTAGATTTCCCCGAAACATGTAAAAACCTACTCTGCGTTTTTTTTCAGTGAAAAAGCAAGATGTCATCAAAAACACCTGGACGGAGGTTTTAAAGAGTCGCTTGTATTGATACTGCTTGTTTTTCAACTAAAGCAAATGATAACTTGAATCTTTAAGTGTATTGATTTGTTTTCTCCAGGCTTTAAGCACCTTGTTGAGTTTTCCTAGTGAGGAGATGAGATCAGCCCATTCACTAGATGATTCAAAGTTTCGCAGCGCCTTCTCGATGACAGCTGCGTAACTTCGGTAGCGGTAGTCATTCTGAAGTTCGGCTTCCTCAGGATCCATCATGCCTCAGTCATGTCCCAGCATGCTCACCATCTGTCTATGAGACAAAACAGAGAAATCCTGCATTAGAAATGCTGCATGAGAGTTGTACAAAGAAAAAAAAAAAGCATCATGAAGTGAGGTGAAATCCTGCTAATGACAACTGATTACTGATAACGAAATGTACAAAGGGCAAACAGCCTAGCTGGTAAATAGAAGTGCATGCTAAGGAATTTTGAAAAAAAAAATGTGACCCCAAGTATTAAACTGTGTGCTGCACACATGAATACCACCTCAAATCACGTGAGGTTTATTAAGGAGATGCGTGCTATAACTTCTACATCCCTTAGAGTACATTGAAAGAGAGAACCAATTCATATTTAGTTACCAGAATAAACACAAAGCCAATTAATACTTTAGCAGGCCATAGCAGTTTACATTGCCAAATAATGCGTAAATGCCATGTACATTCTTCAAAATAAAATTAATAATTAATAATAAAAAGAATATAAAAAGAAGAGAATAAGTAGTGCATGAACTCTAATTTTAATACTGTCCAAGTGTCCAACAGAGACATCAGTAGATTACAGAAGGACACAATGTCTCTTTTGCCTCCCTTGAGGGGGGGTGGGGGGGGACAGAGTATAGGCGAAAAGTCCCTTGAGAGGAATCAGTGCATTCATAGCACTATGATTGGCTAATTACACTGTTAATGCGGTCATAAACGCAAACCTATAAATCGGCTTGAATGGGACAAACTCGTGGAAAGGGATGGAATAATTGCAGAGCAACGAATCATAACAACATATCCAATGTCAAATAACATACTGATAAAGTAAGGGCAGAATTGTCTGGATATTCTGTGTGGGCCACAAATCACAAATATATACACACCAAAAACAACAGACAGAAGATAGATTATGGTCTCTGCTTAGATATGGTGACATCTGCTAGCTCTCTGCTGATAACACACACACACACAGTTACATTCTGTTCAATCTGATGCATCAAATGGGCATCTAGAGATTTACAGAGGATTTAAGAGACAGAAGCAAGCCCCAAAACACGTGCCTGTTGAACACAAACCCACCCAAACAATCTGATCCACGTCTACTTAAATAACTATTACAAGCACTCTAAATACTACCTGTTCACCCAGAAATGTATGCAACACCTCCCATGATGGATTTAGACTCATTACAGTCTAATTAGTTGATATGCTTCTGAATATCAAGTACTAATTTTCATTCCTGCACTGTAAAAAATGTTGTGTTAAATTTACGGTAAGAAACTGCAGCTGTAGATGCCAGAAATTCACTGTAAAAATTGACAAAAGTTTCCAGTTTTATAGAATGGCTGTATATTTTACAACATACATTTCATTATAAATAACATTAATATACCTACTTTAACTACCAAAATCTGCCTTTTTAGCTTAAAATGTACCGATAACCACCACAATAATACTGGTGGCACAAAAGAAAGCCACATGATGAATCAGAGTTCATCGTAAGCGGCCTGGTCAACACTTATATATAGACATCGCATATAGTCATACAAACAAAGACAAAACAACATCAGGATAACACACAGAACACTAATATAATGCAATAAATATTAACTAAACAACACAAAATGTAACAAAACATATTAATGTATATTACTGATAGCAAAAATAATAAGAAACAAAATCATTTATAAAAAAACACAATCATATGTGATATGTAACGCAGGGAATTCTGGGGATGTTCTGTTTACTGTAAATTATATGATAATTCATAGTTTTTTAACTGGAAAAAAACCTGTAAAATTACATATAATGTGATTAAATATTCACAGTTTTTCTCCACATATTCTAAGGTAACTTACATTTAACCAATTAACATGTTTTCACAAAAATTACAAACATTTTTTTACAGTGAGTGACTTTTATTCACACATCAGAGAGATTCTGTGTCTGGCAGGCGGAGGCACAAAGCTATAGCAAACACAAACACTCACACAATTATCCTAGCTTATGTTCTTAATATCATCAGCAGCTTATGGTCATTACAACACCACCTCGTTCAAAAAACCACAAGGAAGCAACAAAAGGCCTTTAAAATGATGATGGTGGTTAATGATGTCTTAAAAATTATAGCGCAATATTATTATCCAGTTTCAACATATTTTACACTACTTGGCTGAAAATAAAGAGGTTTATATTTTCTGCAACTATTTGAATATCCCAGTCTACATGTAATCAACATATTTTGAACAGGTAAATGAAGACATTGTTTTGCTGTGGTTTTCTCCTGTAAATACCACAGATACTCATTATTGCTATTTTAGTCATTCTGGTCAGTAACTCAGTGAACCCAATGAATTAATTCTAACAAATGTCCTAAAAAATAAAAGACAAGTGCTTGGTCTAAAAAAAAAAATGTTTCTTTTAGTGATTACCAGCATTGCCTTTGATTGGAAATGATTCATTGGAAACATATGACATTTTATATACAATATTTTAAAATTGTATATATTCCTGTGAATTTTCAGCATCATTACTCCAGTCTTCAGTGTCACATGATCCTTCAGAAATCATTCGAATATGCTGATTTGTTGCTCAAGTAACACTTAGTATTTTTACTGTTTAAAACGTTGCCCAACATTTTTGTGGAAATCACAAAATATTTCTTCAGGGTTCTTTGATGAATAGTGTGATGAATAAAAAGTTCAAAAGAACATTTATTCGAAATAGAAATCTCTTGTAACATTATATACGTTTTTGTCACATTTGATCAGTTTAATAGCTCCTTGCTGTATAAAAGTATTAATTTCCTTTAAAAAAAAAATTTAAAATCCACCCCCAGATGTTTTAATGGTAGAGTGAATATCATCTATAATTTTCATTTCCATGCACCATATATTGTGAACAATCTCCAAATATAGAAAGGATTGATTTGTCAGCCACTCTACAAAGCATATACAAAGTCAACTCTCCCCAGGCCATTTATTTAGTCTACAAAGCTGCACATAATAATATTGGTCTATTGATCTGGTCATTAATAGTGCTTCTCTTAGCAGCGAACCATCAGCACAGGGTGCAAGAGAAATGTACAGCAAATGGATATAGATGTGTATGAAATAAATTCACAGGCCTTCATTTCACCGGTTATGGAAGCTGGATCTCTGTTATACCCCTTTCACAGTGTTTGAGCAACAGATTCACTCAAGCAGCAGTGAGGCACAACAACACAACACACAGAGAGCTGTTATGTAACTCAAATCTGTCCTTGTTGCATCCATTGACTTACTGGCTACAACACAGAACATCATATCCATGCATTTCCATAAGAGTATATGAACCTCACAGCTTGACCATTAATCACTGTCCATCCTCAATACACATTTTACATACTGAAAACACGTGCTATTATGCTTGATGACTCAATGCATTTAAATAAATATAACAATAATAATATTTTTTAACAAAAATCTCACCTACTGTTGGGACAATTATATACTTGACCAGCATCCATCATCACATTTGAAAGCTATCTTCTGTTTGAACTAAAGTCATGATTACAGAGGTACTGTAAGTGATGGTTTACAATAAAATGCTCTTTAACATATTATTACATCCATTAAAACATGTCGTGCTACTGTAAGAACTGAATGACTCACCCACTGCAGCAAAATAGGACGGTCAACAGATCACAGGTTCTCGTGCCAAATAATAACCTCAGGATTTTAGATAAATCGACTGCTTAAAAACAGTAAAAAGCTAGCGTGAGAGAGTACAAACACGGTACAGTAACATTCAAAGCTTCAACCAGCTAGCCTTGAATTGAATCGCTCAGCTGATTTCTACCCAACGGTTCATTTGCGTACACTTCCTGATGGGCGGAGGGGGGCGGACGATATTGACACGGGTGTATTATTTTATTTATTATTTTAAGCTTTTATTGAATTCTTGATTTATTTTGTGTACATTTCAATAAACATTAGATATTTAATTAAATATTATACTTGATATCCGTTATAGTGCTGCGAGAAAACACGGTATTTATTAGACAGCTATATTATTTGTCAGCTTCACCCCTGTTCGTTGGTATCTTCCAGGATGTCATCTGTTTACATTTCTCGCAGCAAGCTGTCACATTTTACAGCGGCTGACCATCACTGCATCAATGATAACAGCGCTTAGTTTAACCTGGGATCGTTACACTATAAAGGTGAGATGTAGCAGTGACCATCATCTGAAAACATGGATGAATAAACAGAGAGAGATTGCCAAATACAGTAGATTACCTTTTGTAACTTATACTTTGTATAAGTCTGCTATTAAATGTGCTGTTGTTAAATAGTTTAATGTAGCATAGTATTAGTATGACTTACTACACTATATTTTGATAATATACCCCAAACCATCACTGACTGTGGAAACTTTACACTGGGCCTCAAACAACGTGGATTGTGTGCCTCTCCTCTCTTTCTCTAAACTCTGGGACCCTGATTTCCAAAGGAAATGCACAATTTACTTTCAACAGTGAACATAACTTTGGACCACTCAGCAGCAGTCCAGTCCTTTTTGTCTTTAGCCCAGGCGAGACACTTCTGATGCTGTCTGTTCTTCAAGAGAGGCTTGACACAAGGAATGTGACAGCTGAAACCCATGTCATGCGTAGTGGTTCTTGAAGCACTGACTCCAGCTGTAGTCCACTCTTTGTGAATCTCCCCCACATTTTTGAATGGGTTTTGTTTCACAATCCTCTCCAGGGTGCGGTTATCCCTATTGCTTGTACACTTTTTTCTACCTCATCTTGTCCTTCCCTTCACCTCTCTATTAATGTGCTTGGACACAGAGCTCTGTGAACAGCGAGTCTCTTTTGCAATGACCTTTTGTGTCTTGCCCTACTTGTGCAAGGTGTCAATGATCGTCTTTTGGACAACTGTGAAGTCAGCAGTCTTCCCCATGATTGTGTAGCCTACAGAACTAGACTGAGAGACCATTTAAAGGCCTTTGCAGGTGTTTTGAGTTAATTAGCTGATTAGAGTGTGGCACCACGTGTCTTCAATATTGAACCGTTTCACAATATTCAAATTTTCTGAGATACTGAATTTGGGATTTTCCTTAGTTGTCAGTTATAATCATCAAAATTAAAGGTTTTTGAATGGAATTAGTGAAATAAATCAACTTTTTGATGATATTCTAATTATATGACCAGCATCTGTACAAACTAGGCCTATATTTCTATTCACTATATTAGTGAGGACATTGCATAGACTTCCATTGAGTTTATATCAGGTTAATGATATTTTTAATGGCCCAACCCAACCCCTAAACCTGCTCAACACAGAAACATGTGGAAAGCACTAGATTTAAATAAATGCATGTTTTGGCTGATTTTGTAAGCCTTTTAAGCTAGTGAGAACCATTAAAATTTCATTATATTCTATATAAGTGAGGACATTGGCCATAAATATTGTGCTATTATTATGATAAATAATAGGACATAAATGAACTTTAGAATCAATAGATAAAGCTATAAAATGTTAGCTTAAATGTTAATTTCTCTCTATACCTATATCAACTAACCTCACAACTTTTACTTACACTGATATAGCAAGATTTTTTCTTTTAGTTGTCCTCTTCTATAGGCAGCTTTTTTCTTCTTGCTGCTGCTTCTGCTTCTCGCTGAGAAGTGAATTGCTGTTTCACAGCATGTGATTGGCTCATGGCTGTTCACTACTGATTTGACATCTAAACTCAGGATAAAAGCCTTAGTTAACAGAGAAAGTTGATTATCAGCATCATGGTACAAAGCCTAATTGGATTGGTTTGGTTTTGTCAACTCGAAACTAACCCTGTAACCCAGAGTTTGTTTGTAGGCCCACTGACAAAACTCCATGTTCAAATTGTTTGTTATTAACGCCCTCTTGTGGTTATAAACAACATGCCAGAAAGAGTATAACAATGAAAGCATTTTAAATCAGGAGTCTTACCTTTATGAACATAGCCTATAATTAAAAGTATAGTGAATATTTAAGATTTAAAAAGACTCCTATAAACTATGTAATATAGGTGAAAGACTGAAATATTTGAAAAACCAGAAGAATGGCCCAGGTTACAGTTGCTCTGAGTGAATAGGCTTTAAACAATGAAGATGCTTATAGAGACAGAAGACACAAAACACATCAGCCTGAAACTGTAAAATAAAGCTTTAACTGGCACTGTATGTTTAGCAGATCAAGGCAGAATAATTAATTTCATTTTGTTTTATTACTCTAATTTGCAGTGTGACAATCCTTCAGAAATCATTCTGATATACTGTCAGAAAAAGGTTCTGCTGCTTAATATTTTTATTGAAACTATGATTGAATCCTGGATAAAATGTAGCCTTTGTTTGGAAAGATCAGAAGAACTGCATTTATTTGAGAAAAACTCAAGTCTTCAGTATTGTACCTTCAACAGCATTTTCCCTATTCATTTAGAGCAAAAATTACAATTTAACACATTAAAAAAAATACCACACAGTTTAAATGTTACATAATATTTATTTGGAATACAACTGGACAAGGTCATTCAACTACACAATAGCAGAGAGGTCGCCCTTTCTTCAACTCCTGAATCTTATTAGAGTAGGTCTGGACAGTCCACAGGACTTAGGTCTCCCTGATCAGCTTGGTGAGTTTCTGGATCTTTGTCTTGGTAGACATGTCCACATACTTATCACCAATGCTCACGATCATGCCCCCAAGAATAGAAGGATCAGACTGTGGGAAGGACAAATAGAAACACACATCAAACATCTGCATTATAAGAAAACACTTTGATAGAATCAACTTATAGCACATGTTCATTTTCACAAGGATGAGCAGATGACAAAAGACTAGGACATTTTGAGAAGGTTTTGCTTTATTCTAAATTCAGTGTTTTCACACTCTTTCTCTGCTACGATACACCGAAAGTAACATTTGCGTTCTTTTAAACTTTAGCGAAAAACAAAATCCAAACATTATACGGACCAGAATACCCTCTTTAAAAAACTATGCATCTATGTAAAACTGTGATAAAGCCCACCCTCTGGAACAAACCCTCCTACCTTGGTCTCAAGCTTGATAGTTTCTCCCTTTGCGAGAAAACCATTCAGTGCCACCTTCAGCTCTGCAAGATTAGCTTCATCCAGAGGCTGTTCAGAAATTCAGCAGTTCAAAAACACACAATGAAGTCACTGAAATATTTTATTCAAAATTTTAATTAAAAAAAAAAAATATGCAGAGTAGAAAACCTCTTAAAACAAAACATTTGATTTAGTAGTGATATTAAGGTTAAAATAAAAATAAATGTGTACAAGGAAAGCAAACAAATATGCATTTCTGCATGGCTCACCTGAGCAGTGGTGACAGAGCATGTGACCTCTCCTCTGTGGGCACTCATCATTTTGCCAAAGGCTGTGATCACATCAGAGGTCAAGGTCAAGCGGCCATTTTCTGCCAGGACATCTGTAAATAAAAAAAATTGAAAAATATGAAAATATATAATACACTTTGTTGTCGATTTTCTAAATGCAACAAATATCAATTTCAATATTCATGTCTTTTGAATATAAAACTGCAAAACTCTGCAAAAAAAAAAAAAAAAAAAAGTCTAATTTTAAATGTCTAATAAAAAAAAAAGTCTGCAAAACTCCCTTTCAGACTTTAAGTGCAAACTTGTAAACTTCTACGCTGTGATTAAAATAACAGTACTTCTCAGTGAATCAATGAAACGGCTGGATCAGAAAACTCACTGATGAAGTTGATGGTGATGGGGGAGAGTTTTGCCTTGGTCAAGGCATCAACGAAAGTCTTCTGTTTGATACTGCGCTTGACATGGGGGTTCAACACAATACTTGACAGCTTAGGATCCTTAATCAGGCTCTAGGAAGCAGGAAAATGAAATATCCAGAACTGATTGAGGCAATATGTAAAACGAGCAGAAACAAGTGGGAAATCTAAAGGGACACTCACAAACACACGTCCAAGTTCCTGTTCAACCTTATCAAGGCTCTTCTGCTTGCTGGCAGCAGAGAACAGGGCAGTAGCATAACGTCCCTCGACCCCATAGACCTGGATTGGGGGCTGAAGAAATATAAAGTGGTATGAAAACAGCCTTATTTGCAGAAAACATTTACACTAACACAGTCAGCATAAATATAGAAATATTAGTTAGTATAAAAATGATTACTATGGCATTATATCATATTGGTATTAAGTCATGGAGTTAAATCAAGAGCCAAACAAATGCAATACTATTACACACAGAAATCTCTGTGCATTTTATCAAAACACCATAATTAATACTAATATCAGTACTGCAAAATCATACATTACACTTCTTATAGAATGTTAGTTTATATTTATAGCTAATAAGTGGTTTAGTTATTTTAGGGGAAACTGTGGGGAAAATATGTATTTTTTCTTCTGTCTTGGTGTGAAATGAATTCAATTTATAATTTTTTTTTTTTACCTTCATAAGTTTTGTCACCGGTCGGACCACAGAAGTGCTAAACTGTCGCACCTGAAGAGAGAAAAACAGAATAATTTGCATGCAGATGTGTCAAATATAACAGACTCTCAAATGACACGTCCTGGTCAGAAATATAAACATATACTCTTCCTTATTGTCATTGAATGCGAAATGATGAATCTCATGAATCTCAAATGATGCAGTTTAGCAGGTTATCCTAAATTAAACTTATATAGGTTTTAAAACATTAGTCCAATCACATTTTCAGCATTGTATGTTCAGCATGTGTGGAGCAGAAACTTTTCAGGTCGTTTGCACTGCTAGTAAATGAATCTAAACAGTTAATACAACTCAAGATGCAAAAAGCTAATGATTATTAACTTGATAGCGGACTATTAAGCTCTCTCAAGAGCACAGGGAGTAAGCGAAGTAAGAGCACAGGGTTTGAATCGCTGTACATGTTGCGGATTAGACGCTGCCTGTCAAGGCCTCGTTCAGTTATCAGACAAATCATCTTGCTTTAAGCCGGTCAAATAAGTAGACTTTCAAAAGATAGCATATATTTAAAGACACGAAGCCAAAAAGCTCGTGGTTTTTCATACAACTACCAAGGTTTTCAGAATGTCATACCTGTCGCCCCAGTCCAAGCGCTGCCATTTTCTCCTGCGACTGTGTAGGTCAAAAGCACTGCGCATGCGTGTAAGTCTGGGAAGAAATAGAAAGAGTTGCGCTCTCATGCATTGTGGGAAATGTAGTTAGTCATTTCAGTGGAAAATTACTCGGAAAGATCACGGGATAGTTAACAAAACCATTTTGGAAACAGCTTTAAATATTTATATAAGGACTTTATCTTTAGGACAACACCTTATATGAATCTATAATATGTCTTAAGCTATTTGTAATGCAAGATGAATGCTAAACACCTTAATCCACATCTGGTTGTAAATATATAACTGCAAAATTATATATCTTCTAATTATTTTAATAAAAAAATGTAGGTTTACTAAACCTGATATAGGCTACTTGTATTACAGAAAGCTTGGACTGCCCTTGCTCATAAATGACAACCTCATTTCAGATGATTTGGAAAGTCAATTTTATCTTATGCATTGCAATTTAATTTTACTGCACTTTTTCATCTGTTTATTTTGTGTGATATCACCTCGTGAGCATATCAGCTGCATATGACATCATGTCACGAAATTATCTTGATCCTTTCACCCAGATCACTCACAGGATTGAGTGAACATGATCAATGAGCAGCTTATTTATGTTTTATTCAGCTACAAAGTGTAAGTGTACACTTTCAGGTGCACCTGTGGGATGATTGTGACCCTGTGGATCTGTTAATAGATCCAATTCTATTTAATTAGCTGATTTCTAATGATGGACAGGCTGTAAAATATCTTGCTGTGTTGGATGAAACAATACATGCATACAATAATAAAAAATATATATCTAAAGTAAACAAACTTTGTAAAGATCATTGTTAACCCCACTGCTCAGGAGTGCATTTCCAGATTGTTCTTTTGACTGCAAAACCTAAGAGGCTTAGAATTAGCCTTTCCAAAGACTGTGTCCCGTTTAGTCCTGAAGGGTTTGCTCGTGGCAAAAGAAGGGGGATTTCTGGCAGTTTCCAGTATTAAGTAAGGGACTACAAGAGGTGATAAGTCATGAAACAATAGCTCTAGTGATAAATGGTGGGCGTGGCTTAACATGTAAATAAGGCTTTTGGCCACGTCACGTTACACACCAACTGTAAAGGGCGTGTACAGCGGAAGAAAAAAAAGAAGTGGCTGGACGTTTATAAAAGACATGTTTACAGCACCATTCATTCCGAAGCACTGAAACCTACAATTTCTGAACTTTTTAAGACATTTTTGACTGCGAACACATCCTGCAACCTTCTGCGTTTAAGCTGTCAGAAATTGATGAGGAGGATCTCATCGCTTCAGTTCGTTCGTTCAAGGAGCTCAAGCTAATCAATTCTTTATTTCAAGACTGTATCATAAAAATGGTAAGTTGTATTAGAAGTGTAACCATTGTATTAGTCAAAAATAAATTTAAAAGTGTACTGAAGCAATGATCACAACAGAATAGGTTCTTGTGAAGTGACTGTATTTGTAGCGTGGTAGAAATGCGCCATATTTGAAGAATTCCGTCATTTAGTAGTAAATATATGCAAGATAAATGGTAAATCTTCCAAGGTAATGTTCATGACGCAGTATACGTCTTAACTTAAAGGGATAGTTCATTTAAAATTGAACCAGGAGGCGTGACAGCTCGGTCCCCATTCACTTCTATCATATAGATTGAATGAAAATGAATGGTGACTGATGCTATTCCGAAGGAAGTCATACAGGTTTGGAGGCGAGGACATGTTTTTTAGTCGAAACTGCTGATTGTAATCTTCAGCAAAGAGCCAGCACTCCAACTGGTGTGACCGTCTTGATTACTGTAAAAATATCGTTTTGTTGTAGGGGTCCTTTTACGTCTTATCCGGCGAGCGCTGCTTCTAGAAATTTCGCAGGAGTCGTACAGTGTGTTGTTAGTGTTTCAGCAATGCCGTAAAATTCCACGCAAAATGAATCACATTTTTCCAAACAGGACATGAGTAGTGTCAATAAGCAGTGCAGGTCTTTGTTTTTAATTTTAAAATGTCACCCATCCTTGAATAAATTGTGTAGATCTCTTTTGTATTTACTCTCATGTATGTATGAGTGTAATATGTATATATATATATATATATATATATATATATATATATATATATATATATATAAATAATGTCGTTGCCATTGGTTACTGGAGCACATTTTGAAGTTGTTGTGAGGTGAGTTGACTAGCAGTGGAAATTTTCCTCCTTGCCCACCCCTCCTCCCCACTCCAAGTGCTTTTTTTTTCTTAGCCCACCAGAGGATCATGAGGAGATTAACTGGCTCATTGTCATAGGCATCATTTAATGGCATGGTTAATCCAAAAATTAAAATTATGTCATCATTTACTAATTTTTTTATGGCTCTTTTTCTAATGTGGAACTCAAAAGAGATGGTAGGCACAATCTTCCAGACTGACAGTCAAGGTCACCATTCACTTTCATTGTCGAGACTTGTTATTTGCCTACCATCTTTTTTTTGTGCTTCACGCTAGCCTGGCACCAGAGGGGGTTATCCCTGTCTGTCGCACCTCCATCCTGTGCCCCCACCTCCGAAACGGGACCACGTGATTTCAATTTCTTTGACCCCATGAGAAATATAAATACACCCTAAAAACGTGTGTCCTGGTGCCAGGCCTGGCTCCACTTAAGAATAAAAATCATGTGAGGTTTGGAATGACGTGAGGTTCAGTAAATGGTGATGTAATTAAGTTTAACTGTCCTTTTAACCGAGGGCATCTGTTTATAGTTTTGACTCACTATTGTGTCATTTGTGATGTGTTGTCAATAATGCCAAATTTATAGCACCTATGTGCATCTGGAAACTGATAACATCAGTACAAGTTGTGTTAGTCAGTGACAGAGTGTCATAGCTAGTGAGAGGGGCATAAACAGACAGTGTTATTTGGTAAGGGTTTGGCATATCCCAGTGTTATAACGTGAGGAATGTTCTATATATATGATATACATACTGAATGAATTACAGGAGAAATTTCTTAGTAATACCAACAGGCGGCAGCAGTCACTATTTATTGATGTTCCTTAATTTTATTTGCTTATTGGGATAAGTGTTACCATTGATTACTTTTAAGTCTTTCTTTCTCATTTCTGCTTTAAACCTCAACATTAATATGACCAAAATGTTTGGATAGTTGTCAGAGCTGTTGCTGTCTGGCCAAAAGCTTGCTGTTTGATGAGATGTTAAGCTGGCTGTTAGAACCAACCAGTGTTGTATTATGCAATAATCTGCCCTATGGTTCACTAAGAATTAATGCCTGAAGTCCTAGCTGGTATAGTTTTCAGGTGGCAGAGCAGTGGATTGGGAAGTGAAGCGGCACATTTGCGTATGTCTAAGTTATGCAACCGCTAAAGCCAGGCGATGATGACTGGGAGGCCGAGATGTAACAACTTCCAGTCTAAAAAACTGATCTGAATTCTTACACGTGTTGAAAGTGAGGTCTAAATAAATGTGGGGAAAACGATTGTTTACAAAACGATTTGTCATCATGTTTGAAAATGAAAACTTGGTAACTTTTATTAAACAGTGTATTTGTGTTATTATTGCTGTTATTACTTTTTAATTAATTAATTACTTTTAAGGAATACGTTGATAATAAAATTCTGACCGTGGAATACTGATAATTATTTTCATGTTATGGCTGATAAATGACTAATACCAAAATTCGATACTATTTTGTTTAAATAAATAAGAAAAAACACTTTGAACTGATATCAGTCAATGCAGCACTACATTATAATGTACTGTATGATAAATATAAATTTTGAAATTCACTCAAGATTACATTTTAGTGTGTTATTAGTGTTTTAAAATAATAAATGAGGAAAAGTTAATCTGTAAATGTAAATTGTGAAATGAGCATGCGCAATTAAATATCCTATATTTTCCAATACCGATAAATTAATAATGGCCTGGTTTCACAAATGGGGCTTAGATTAAGCCAGGAGTAAACCTTAGTTTAATCAGGACATTTAAATAGTTTTGGTAAAAGTCCCTTAGACAAAAACATTACTGTTGTGGATCTTGTGACAAAACAATGGCACTGATATATTAAGATATGTCAGTACAAGTTGCTTTCAGTTAAAAACAGCTCAAACACCCATTTTAGCCTGAGACCAGGCTTAAGCCTTGTCTGTGAAACAGGGCAAAAATGTATGTATATTGTTTATGTATATTGTTCAACTGAATAACTGGAACAGTTATCAAAAACTCTTTATTTTCCCTCTGTGGTAATTAAAGTCAGTAGTAATAATGAATGATCTACACTTGATCTAATGCATGCCATGTCTTTCTCTTTCTTTTTGTGTTTGCTGTCTTGCAGGAATGTAAACTCTTGCCATTTCTAGACCAGAAGCCAGAGACATCCTCCTCAAAATAACTCTTGTGCTTCATGAGAGCACCGTTGGATTACCATTCAAATCTAAACCTAGCACAAACCAAATAGAAATTCATCTGACAGATGGCGGATGCTTCCGTTTCCTTCTAGAAAGACAGCAAACCAAAGGAATAAGAGATTTTATGTGCTTTTGCTTGCATCTTTACTCAAATAAACCTATTTTTCCCAGACAATTGCATTTTGAACTGTGATAGTAACTTTAAACATGTTAATAAAAGGACCAATGATGGAGGCGGCGGATATTGCAGTTGTTGCACTTTATTTCGTACTTGTGCTTGGAATCGGTCTGCTCGCCATGTGGAAGTCCAACCATAGCACTGTCAGTGGCTACTTCCTGGCAGGTCGAACTATGAATTGGGTGGTGATAGGTGCCTCACTGTTTGTCAGCAACATCGGCAGCGAGCACTTCATTGGTCTCGCTGGTTCTGGTGCAGCAAGTGGTTTTGCAGTGGGCGCCTGGGAGTTCAATGCCCTCCTTCTTCTGCAGCTGCTCGGCTGGGTGTTCATCCCAGTCTACATCCACTGTGGGGTTTACACCATGCCAGAGTACCTCTCCAAGCGCTATGGAGGCAAGCGGCTAAAGATTTACTTTGCTGCCCTCTCACTTCTGCTGTACGTCTTTACTAAACTCTCAGTGGACTTGTACGCAGGAGCTCTTTTCATTCAGGAGTCTCTTGGCTGGAATCTCTACCTATCAATCGTCTTGCTCATCACTATGACTGCCTTCCTGACTGTGACCGGTGGACTGGTTGCTGTGATTTACACGGACACTCTACAGGCCGTGCTCATGATTGGCGGTGCATTGACCCTTACCATCATGGGTCTTATCAAGGTAGGCGGTTTGGAAGGAGTGCGGGAAAAATACATGGAAGCGGTCCCCAATGTTACAGCCATACTGGCTAACAGCAACTTCAGCTTCCAGTACACAAACTCCTGCCGAATCCATCCCAAGCCAGATTCTCTCAAGCTCCTACGAGGACCGCTTGATGAGGACATCCCTTGGCCGGGCTTTCTGTTGGGTCAGACACCTTCGTCCATTTGGTACTGGTGTGCTGACCAAGTCATCGTTCAGAGAGTCTTAGCTGCAAAGAATATAGTCCATGCCAAAGGTTCCACACTTATGGCAGGAATGCTTAAGATCCTTCCCATGTTTATCATTGTTATTCCAGGAATGATCTCGCGAATACTGTTCCCAGATGAGCTGGCGTGCATCGGACCAGAGCACTGCATGGCTGTTTGTGGCAGTCAAGCTGGCTGTTCCAACATCGCCTACCCTCGGCTGGTCATGAGCGTGATGCCAGTGGGTCTCCGAGGGTTGATGATGGCTGTGATGATCGCTGCCCTCATGAGCGACCTGGACTCGATTTTTAACAGCGCTAGCACCATCTTCACATTGGACATTTATAAAATGCTGCGTGTATGTGCAACATCCCGCGAGCTGGTGGTGGTCGGCAGGTTGTTTGTGATCATCATGGTGGCTATCAGCATCGCGTGGGTGCCTGTGATTATTGAGATGCAAGGAGGTCAGATGTACCTGTACATCCAGGAAATTGCAGGATACCTCACACCTCCCATTGCTGCCCTCTTTTTACTCGGAGTCTTCTGGAAACGTTGCAACGAGACTGGCGCATTTTGGGGCGGTATGACCGGGTTCGTGCTAGGCACCACCCGCCTTATCCTTGGCTTTATATATCGTCAGCCAAGATGTGACCAGCCAGATGAGCGTCCATTTTTCATTACTCATATCCACTACATGTACATTGCTGCCGGGCTGTTTTGGATTTCCGGGGTGGTGGCTGTGGTTATCAGTCTGTGCACACAACCGCCAGAAGTGGAGAAGGTCAAGCGTACCACAATCTGGGGCTTGAGAAAGCTGCTCAAGGTTCCTGTGACTGAACGAGAGGAGATGTACAAACTCACTAATGGCAACGGTGTCCTCAAGAAAGATGTGCCTGAGGATGTCCAGAAGGAGAGATGTCTTGATGGGGCTGACATGAAACTCCTTATGCCCTCACCTTGTAACCAAGATCCCACGACCCCCAGCACAGAAGCATCCACACCAATGGAGCTGTACAGCAATGGTCATGCAAAGCTTGTGAAAGAGAGTGATGAAGTCAAGTGTGATGAAGAGAGCTGCCTGCAAGTATTTGACTGGATTTGTCATAAAGAGAAAAGGTCTTTTGTTGAACCCAAAGTCATTGAAGAAGATGAAGAAGCTGTCCGTCAAATGCTTTATGAACCCCCAAAGATCAAGCTGTTGCTTAACATGGGCCTTGTATTGGTTTGTTCACTGGGTGTCTTCATGTTTGTGTACTTCTCCTTGTAATGTGGACTGCGTGAAAGACAGCACATTTATATGAACTGTTTGTTTTTATAAGCCATCTAGGGTCTGTAATATTTACAGTGTCGTTTTTTTTTTCTTTTTATAACTTCCATTTTGGGGACTCGAATTCTGATAGAAGTTATTTATTGTTTCTCCTTTGCTCTGTCACGCCTCCTTGAAAATATTTAAACTCTTCCTCGTGGTTTGTCGATGACCAAATGCATTATTGAAACAGTAGCTTTTATATAGTTTATGGTTGGTCAAGTTAAGCAACTGTAGTATTTGCTGTTTTTCTCCTCGGTAAATTTTGCCTTAATATTGTCACTCGTGTAACTGGAATCGTATTTCCTCTTTATGTGAAATGGAAATTGTGAAAATGATGAATTTTAAGTGGAAATTTATCATAAGATTCAAAGATTTTATTTAAAAAATCTTTTGTTTAAAAAGATGCCATATCACTTAGGTGTTGTGCCGTCTGATTAAACCTGGTACCTTGCTGTGCATTCCCAAATACAAGGAAGACTATTTAGGTCCATTAATGTAAATTGTAACTGTAAGTCTGTATGTAATTACTTGTACTTTTCTGAGTACTTTCATTTCTTTGTATTTAGAGCTACTTTCATTGGGGGTGAAAAAAACACCAAAATGCCTTTTGTTCAGAGCATAAGCTGTGAAGACCCTGCTTTGTCTTTATTTTGGGAATATAACATAGTTAATGTGAAAAAGGCTTCCAAGATGTTTTTGATCCAAAACGAATCAACTATAAAATGCACACGCTGGCTATGTGGATGTTACTGAATGACCCTCAGAACCGCCACAGGAAAGACTCAAGCTCGAGAGCACTGTCATTAATGTTGTAATTCAATAATATGATATCCCAAAACAGGTTATTAAGACTGGGATGTCCAATTTTGATTGCTGCGCAAAATAATATCTTGTTCTTCTAGAAGAAGAATTTGAGTATGGCTGCAGTAACAGGAATTACCTGTTGTTGTTCTGCTGTTGAATGCTCTATTTGTTCAGATAAAGGGGAACTGGTGAATGGCCTTAGTAAAAAATGAAATGGGCGTGAGGGATTTTGTAAACAGATATAACTTATTTTTTTTAAGTGCAAGCTCACTATGTTGTATTAATACTTTGACATTCAAGCCCGTAATTTTACTGAAAATTTAACCCAAAGGTGCAACAAAATTATTTTGGCTTAATTCAGAAGAGTTATGCCACAACTTATTTTATTGGCCTTCAATAAAACCTTATCGTCATAACCAAATAAAATAAACTTGGGCTAAATTGGCTGATTATTGTTTTACATTTTAAATTAAAATTGTATTTTTTTAAATCAGTTTATTTTAATATATACAGGTAATATATTTGTATGGGAAAAAAGGTACATAAATAAAATGAAGGTTCAATAGAGACCTTGTTGCTTCTTTCCCCCAAATTAATGATTTGGTTTTGGATTTGTTCCTTGTCAATGTTAATGAAGTGATTCCCATTTCTTTGCAAATAACAGTTAATCTTATTTTGGTTCATGGCGTTTATATTAACTGAATCACTAAAGTCAATACTGTGTTTGACGTCAATCTCAGAGTTATGTACAGTTAAATTATTGCTTAAGCTGTAATAAATTAACTTACATGTAAAATGACAAAATCTGGGAGTTGTTGTGATTATGTGAGAACTAATTGATTCTTTGTACTCATAATCCAAAACTGATATGATCTCTTTGAATTTACAAATTAGAGTTAAACATTCTTCAGTTTTATTTTATTTATTTTATTTGTAGTAGCACACATTGAGCACTTGTATGCGTAGATGTCTTTTTGTTCTGGCAATACCATACTAACTATAAACTTGCTTAGGGGTGTGGAAGTGATTGTTGGTTTTGGATATACCACAGATTTTCAAACCAAAACCCAAAGTTTTTGAATATTTATCCATGCACTTAGTAAAATGATGATGAGGTTCTGTCTTTTTTCAGTTTTATCTTGTTTGTGTTTGATAATGTGAATTTTAATAGACTGTTATGTTAGTTCATTTAACATCATTCTCTAAGGTATTTTTTTCATGGCCTTTCCTATGACAACAAAGGGTTTTGTGTTTTATTTGATTTCAATGGATCTTGTTTTACATTTGTATTGAATGATGTATAACATATATTTCGTTTGTGTTTTAGCTTAGAGTGTGTACATCCCTTAAGATTCCGTATGTTTCATAATATGGGCTTTATCGATTCATTGTGAAACGTTCCATAAGCTACATACGTAGATGCATATGGAGTTTATTGCTTTCAATCTCTGATCTAATCAGACATACACAAATGATTTGTACATTTGCTACTTTTATTATCAAAAGTTGCGGATGAATAAAAAGATTCATTTGAGAACGACAAACTGTGTGAGTTTGATTATTTGACTTTAAACCTTGTCATTTTATTGTATTGTATACTTGCATGTTGTTTTTTTATTTATAAATATTAAATCTTTAATTCATCTGTCATATTCCAAACAATTGACTGTAATATTCCAAACACCACTGCATTAAAAAAAATAAATAAATAAAGTTTTACAGTATTGTTTATCTGGGGCTCCATAATGCAAAATACTGCATAGTTATTTAGTCCTGTTGTTTATCCTTAAATGAATATTCTGCATAAATATAATAATCTATCTACAATATGAAGACAATAACTCATAGTCAAGTCAATCGTTATTTCAATAGCACAGTTAAAAACAACAGTTGACTCAAAGAGCTTTACAGATCAAGCAAGAAAAAATAATAAAGTATTAAATATAAACATAATAAAACATTTAAATCCAACATCATATATTTTATCAGCTTCAAAACCTATTCCGTAATCTATTCAAAAGCCACAAAAAAAAGTTCTTAAGGAAGATTTGAAAATGGCTAGTGATGAAGATGACCTCACATGGAAATATTATACATATTACACACATATGCAAAGAGAATCATCCATTCCACTAATATATGTATTCTCTGGGATATGAGGCACTGATATGCCAAAATGATAATGTTTTTACACATTAAGATAATGATACTTTTTGAGCAATGTTGCAGAGCAATTTTGCTTGAGCACTTTCGCATTGAGAATGGGCAACAAATTTTGATCTAAAGTAGTCGTGGCCTAGTGGTGAGGGAGTTGGGCTTGTAATCTGAAGGTTGCTGGTTTGATTCCCACGCCGGTAGGAATTGAAAGTGGGGATTGTGAATAAACAGCACTCTCTCCACTTTCGATACCATGACTAAAGTGCCCTTGAGCAAGACATCTAACCCCTAATTGCTTCCCTTGTAAGTTGCTTTGGATAAAAGCGTCTGCTAAATGATGAAATAAATAAATAATAAAGTATGCAGATAGAAATTTGTTGCCCTTTCTTAATGGGAAAGCTGTGCAACATTGCTCAAATAGTTTCCCCGTGTATCATCATCACCATTAGATGTAAAGTCACACAGTATTTGACATTTGCAGAACTACAGACGCTAGTAGACTACTTCAAATACATGTAAATTAGCCTTTGAAAATATAAAACACATAAGATTAGGCATTGCTTTAAATGAACATGTGCATTGTAAAGGATGAAGTGTTTCACAGTGCCACTAGTGGTGCAGAAATGCTACAATTCATCTTTAAACAGTCACTGCATCTTTGCTTGTCCTTGTTTCTCTCTCTCTCTTTCTCGCTCTCTCTACACCATGACCATTTATATCTGTGCACAGTAATTTTCCATTAAGATAGGTTAATCTAGGTGACTGTGTTGAGGAAGAAAATGCGTAGGTGAAAAATTGTTTAGGGCTAGCCTCACACCTGTGTTTGGTAAAGCCCTGCAGGTCATAATTAGGGTGTGTCATTTTTTTGATGCTGCTTTCTGAGAAGGGAAAAAAACGGGTACAATGTTCCGAGAATCCATGAGTGAGAGACTCTGTTTTGACTATGTCCAAAACACATGGCGATGATGCGGTAGATCCTGCGGTGTTCCATTTCTCCTGTATTGGAGATTCAACATTTCTTGTCTAATTGAAGGGATAACCTTGTCTAACCTTGAGTTCAGCACTAAGGAGGTTAAGGCTTGAACTAGCAATATTTTAAAAAGAGTCCTCAGAAACTTAGCATTATGGCTGAACTGTTGCATTGATGCATGATGAGAGCAAATGCAGTCCTAGGCAATGTGACATGCAAAGGAAGTCTGAATGCAAGGCATTATTTTATCTCTTCAAGGTTAATAGCATCTCAGAGCTGTTCTTTAAAAACACCTATTTATTTGCTTCTCTGTTTGGTTAATGTAACTGTGACCTTTTTTCTCACTGTATTTCTTCCTGACTGAGGTTGGTGCTGCTACTACTGGCAGTGGAAAAGTACTGGCAGAACAATACCGTGGGCTGCTCTTTGTTCATTGTTGCAGCCAGAGAACAACATGCAGTGAAGAACAACAAATCTATTTCAACATCTATAGGCATGCACATTTAAACTGACCACTTGACCGTTATCTTCAGGACTACAGGTCATAACTGTGGGAAGTGCACTCATAGTAGAATATGTCACTCCAGTTGATGAGAACGCAGATAAGGTGCAACACATGCTGATTGGAAATTACGATGCAATTCAGAAACTACCATAATATGACCATAAAACATGCTCTTTCACAAATCATTGTTTTTCTAATGTTACTATCTGTCTAAATAAAAGACATTTGGAGGAAATGGTCAGTTTTTTTTTTAAGAAAATGTTGCAATTACCTCAAATTTGAATTCCAAATATTTTATTATAGGCAATTTACTTTATAAATCAAAACAGCAATGATTAAAAAAACTTAATTTACAGATTCCGGGGTTTGGGGAACATAATATTAATGTGGTATCATTTTCATTTGGAAATAAAAAAATCTGACAACCACTACTAAGCATGATTCACCATAAAATGCAAATGCCAACTCGTGCATTTGATTATGAAATGACTCTTACATAATGGCACATGCCTCACTTTTTTTCTTTATTTTTTTGCCCTAGAGAATGTTCATAAAAATTTCATAACTGTATCATCCACAATTCCTGTATAATTTATTTAAAACTCAAGGTTATCATTTCTTACTGCGTAGCTCAGGTGCTTTTAACTTAAAAAAAAAAAACTATACCAAAATCTATTTAAAATACATTTATTTCATACTAAGTATACTTCAAATCCATAAACATATTTATTATATCACTTACTGATATAAAATTATAATTAAACTTTATTTGGAGTATTTCTTTATTGCACTATGCACGTTTCATATTACGCCTAAAATGTGTTTTAATAAGGATCTGTATAATATCAGTTTTAAAATGCAAGATATTTAACGTATTCCTATGCAATAGTTCCACTTTAGCACAATTAAATATACTTATGTAGATCTTTATTTGGACCTCAGCACAATCAAAGTGCATTAAGTACAAAATCAGTTGTTTACCTATACCAGTTTAAAATACCTAAAGAACAATTGCAGGGTATTTTTATTAAGTACATAAACATGTACATGTATTTGTAGTAAAATGTATTTCAAATAAATTTTAGTATATTTTTTTTCACTAGGGTTTACCTGGACCTTTGATAACGTTTGGAAACTTATAATTTTATGGTGATGAATATGAACATATATGTTGTGTATATTGTGTACATCCATTATTGTGTAAATACTGTCATATTATGAAAATACATGTTATTTTTTGTTTCTAACTGTTTTATGCTGTAAAATTACCGTTAAATGGGACAATCAGTGCTGCTTGGATGTTTGTTAAAAGTCTTGAAGAACCAAAATCTTTAGTTTTTGTCTATTGCTCTATGTATAAAATGACATCTAACCTCAACACTGACATATTCTTCATTCTTTTGGTGGTATATTACACTAGTAACTGAATCATACAACATCTGAATCCCTCAAAAACAACATCCCTGTCAAGGCTTAGGTAATGTAGTAATGTAAACCTGTCACAAGCAATCACACACCAGGGCAGAGACACACGAAAAACAGCATTGTTCAGCATCTCATATGATGAATCTGTTCTCCACCACAACCCACAGCAAAACAAACACGGATGCCACACATTCTCAAAATTCTATATAGATGCCAGTTAAGCAGTTTCGCTGTGCAGGAGATTCTTCCACTAATGAAATCATTCCACAAAAAGGCATCTGAATGGAAAAGGGGAATATTTATTGATGCTGGGTTAATCAAGAGGCTTTAGGAGTGTGTTCAGGCCTGTAGTAACTGACCTCAGAGGAGCCACACTGATGCTTAATCATCAGAGGACCAAACCGGTTTTGCACAAGGTGCAGAACTACTGATAGATGGATAATTTTATATCTGATCTTGCTAGCTGCATAGCTGATGATGTTAAGCCCATGATGAGTCATTTGCATAAATTCTCCTTCATCTAATGCTCCTGTTTTTCTGCTCCAGTACCTTGGAACGTTACATTCCCTCATACCCCTCAGGTCACTTTACTGTGTTACGTATTAAATGGCCCTTTTGATTCTAATCATTAGCCATACTGTGTCCTCCTTTCTGCAAACACACTGGTTCTCTTTATGGCGTCATAGGCAGCACACAGAGACATATAGTGCTTTATGGTCTAATGGTTCGAGAGTCTGACTAATAATCTGAAGGTTGCGGGTTTGAGTCTCAGTACTGGCAGGAAATGTAGGTGAATGAACAGCACTCAGTACTTAAGGTACTTAACCCCCGATTGCTCTCCCTGGTGGTCTATGTGTGTACGCACCCGGATGGGTGATGCAGAGTATGGGTCGCCACAATTTATTAATTAGTGAAAGGTGATAACAAAAATATTTCTAAAGCAAGTAAAATTGCCTTGCAATGAGAGAAAAAAAAACATAATTTTTTCTGAGCTTTGGCTTGTTTTATACATAGCCAGTCACTTATTTGCAGAACAAAAAACACACAAACAAAAAAGGCTGAAAATGCACTCTCAGAAAATATGATATAAAAGCTGTCACTGGGATGGTACCCTTTAAAAAAGTTCTAATGTGTACCATTTAGTTACTAAGGTGTATACTTTTGGCAACAAAATATTTACCTTTGTGGTACTAATATACACTCTTTACGTACAATAGTGACAGCTTTTGAAAGGGTACCGCCCCAGGGACAGCTTTGACACCTTTTATCTGAGAGAGTACAATGGGAAAAGTCAGAGGGGTGGAGGGTAAAGAGGTTGAGTCTCTGTGACAAGAACTGGGTGAGGCATGATGACGCTAGAAGGGACTTCATGGAAAAATACCATGCTGTCTTCATACTTTTTTTGTATTTCTTTTACCTTCTCAGAATTTTCTGTCTGGTTATATATAATAAAATCCAAATAAAATGTAACTCACTTTTGATTTAATAAAAACTTTGTGAAGGGTACAAGTTTAGAAGCAATGAACGCATTAGCATCTAACAAGAAGCTAAATTTAAAAAATATATATAAATAGTACAAATATCAGCACCGGAAATGAGCATTTTTGTGCGTAAGTCAATACATGTTGTTCAGAATAGTACAGTACTGAGGAGAATACATGAGATAACACTAACAGGATATATTGCAATAGATTAATAACTTTATATTATTATCTGTTCTTGCTGCTTGCATAACTCACAATGTTCAGTTCAGTCATTTGCATTAAGCTCTCCTTCAGCTCCTGATACTGTGATTCTGCTCCAGTAACTGGGAATGTTTTGTTACACCCCACACCTCTAGATCACTTTATTGTGTAACATATAACATTCTTTTGATTCTAATCAGCCATGCCTTCAAACATCAGTGTTCTTACAACTTTATTTGCATGAATTTATACTGGTTTACCCCTTGTGTGTAGATCAAATAAAGACAGTATCTTGAAAGATTATCCGTTTTAAATGAGAGAAAGGTGAAGAGATGTGTTACTGGTTTAGGGTATACCTGACCTTGCGTACTTGTATTCATTGCATTTTTTAAACATTTTATGTGCCAGTGGAAAGTCAAACATTTCCATCACCTTTCCCCCTTTTCTCTCTCTCTCTCTCTCTCTGTCTGTCTCTCTCTCTCTCTCTCTCTCTCTCTCCCTCCCTTTTCTTATATTGTCCTTGAGTAAGTCCTCAAAGGAACAACATCATACCTTATCTGTGTTGGAAAGAAATAAAATAAGACAGTGTGTCTTCAAGAAACAGGATTTATTCTGTATCCGAAGTGATCACCCGTCTGTCCTGAAACTCCTTCTTTAATCAATTTAACTATGAAATACTTAAATATGTAATTATATAGATTACTTTAACATTTAAACATATATAGACTTTAAAAAATTCAGTTAAAATGTGATTCAAATGTGAGAACTGGGGACAAAAAAACATATTTGGAAGCTTGTGGGCATAATTGGTCACTTAATGCATTTTTATTAAGTCAGTGTTCATTTGTCATTTAATCATCATGTTATTTGTCTCATTATTCATAGAGTATCACTCTTAAAAATAAAGGTTCCAAAAGAGGGTTTTTGCGGTGGGGCTAGAACCATTTTTGGTTTCCCAAAGAACTTTTCTGTGATTAGTTCTTAAAATAACTAATTTTTTTCTTCATGTGAAGAACATCTAAAGAACCATTTTCCACTGTAAACAAAGGTTTGTGTATTGGAAAGTCTCCATGGATGTGAAAGGTTGTTTTATTTTTAAGAGTGTGGAAAGAACCAAGAGAAAAATGATACAGATGGTTATATAAAGATAACGGAAACTGAGAGGTAAGTTCAATGTTGCCAGTAATGTGGACACTTTAAGAACAAATCCACAGCATTCCACAGTTTGAAACCAACAAAATGCCTCTGTGCTTGTGATGTGAAGTATGCTAAATTGCTTTAAATGTCAGGGCTAATAACAGAAAACTCTCAGGGTTCGTTCAGAATGTCACAGTTTGCTGTATCCAAAGCTGTGTTTCATTTGAAATGTTCAGCTAAATGCTTACTTGTGTCCATTATGGTTTTCTTGAACGTAGAAACCGTGGACAAATTTTTGAGAAAATTAGGTTAAAGGCCTACTGCAATTTCTGGGTGACTATATTGTTTGCTTCACCACTATACACAGACTTCAAATCTTGTGCAATAAATTGAAAGGAATCATTCATGTGTGTCAGGAAATAAGTATTCGTGAATGTAGGAAACATACAAATTGAGACTACCAGGTGTAATTTTGATTAAAAGGAACTTCTTTCCTTCTCACCCCAAACCTAATGAAAATTTCATTAATGAAACATGGGAAACACATGCCATCTAATAATTTAAATAAGCAACTTCAAATGAGACAAATGTTGAACAGAGAACGGGAAACAACCAAGTTCTCTCTCCACTTTTTTCTTTCTGCTTCCATTTTGGTGTCAGATTGGAAAAAAAAAGTGTCACGAGTAAACTCCTTGAAAACTGGCAGCTCAATGTCACCTAGTTCCAGCAGAGCCTAAACCAGTATTGAGGAATATATCTGCAACACCATCAGCTAACGCTTTGTGATGTTGTTGTTAATACTAATAAGCACAGTGTTCAAGTGAAGGGAGCATTAACCTATAGTAAAGTACAAACATGTAGACATACTTCCAGTGTTTTGTTATCTGTAATGGCAACCAGACATCCAATGAACCCTGACTCACCTATAAGGACATAAAACAGCTCTGAAACAAATTCTGGTACAGGATTGAGATTAGTTGCATATCCTAACGGGAGAGATTTGTAAAGCATGTTAGCAATTTGAGTTTGATTTAAGATTTATCCTTTGATGTTGTGTTTTAAGAGTAAATTTAAGACAGTGTGACTACATGTTAATATTAGAAATAGACTTTTTAGGAATGTCCAGAGCAATTAGACAGGAATCCTGGAGACAGCTGATACTAAGTTGGGCATTTCTATGACAACAAATTCTATTTAAAGTCACACAGACTTTAAAAAATTCTGGTAAAATGTGATTCAAATGTGAGAACTGGGGACAAAAGAACATATTTGGAAGCTTGTGGGCATAATTGGTCACTTAATGCATTTTTGGTAAGTCAGTGTTCATTTGTACGTTTGTTCATTAGTTTGTTCCTTCCTTCCCTCATTCACTCATTCCTGGAGAATTAAACAGAAATGGAATGGGAAAATATGAAAAAATATAATTCTAATAACGGATTGTGTGTCCTGTGCAGGGATAATACTCCAGGGTTCCTGCCTCCATTACAGATTCCAATTAAGATTTTTGGCCATCTATCCCTGTGCAAATGGCTTTTTTTACACGCACACACGCACGCATGCACACACATACACACGTATGTACACAAGTGTCCGGTTACAGTACTGTACACTCATGTGCACAATGACTTTGTCACCAAGCTGTTTTCTATCTCTCACACATGAACATACTTGAAAGAACGTATTTGCTCTTGTTTACATCTGTCTTATGTTGCAGTGAAGTTTTCATATCACTCTTTCCCTCTCTCAGCATCAAAATGTCATTAGCTGCAGCCTAATCACTCTCCCATAGTGTTCTTTTCCCTTTGGAGTCCAACTAGGTTGGTAATTCATAGGTGCTATTTTTAGCCCTGAAACAACTGGGCTCCTAAAAAAGGGTTAGAGGAACACTGCTATGTAAGGTATCCTGCCTGCTCTCTCCCATCCTATTACCAGCACAATCCATCAGCCACTCTTTGTCTCAAGTCAGGAGAGAAGGCAGAGAGTCAAGGGTTTGCTGAATTTTCAGAAGAAGGGTACATCAACGCTCAGAAAGAACGCTGGAAGAAGGCCTGGACGGTTGGCACCGTAATTATTTCTGTTAATGTCTTTTGACTTTTATTATTATTTCCTGAAAGTTTGTAAAGTTGCATGAAGAGCCATAGTTTCTTTTTGGAAAGGTCTTAGTCACTAGTATAGACCATGCAGACCACCTGGATCCTGCTGCTTGTCTCTCTGAGTCTCTCTACCCTGGCTGGTGCTGAGAAAGGCCTCGAATTCCCACGTTATGATGGCAAAGACCGTGTCTTGGACATTGATGACAAGAACTACCGCAAATCCCTGAAGAAATACGACATGCTCTGCCTGTTCTACCACGCTCCTCTGCCAACTGCCAAAGAGCTGCAGAAACAGTTCCAAATGACGGAACTAGTGCTAGAGGTAAGAGAGGAAAAGTCAAGTGTGAATGATATAAGGCAGAATGGAAATCAGAGTGTTTATTTGAGCAAAGCAACATAGGATTGCCTATGGTGTACAACAATTGTGCAGTGGTTAATTGTTTTTTTTTTTAAGCATAAATGGGTTTCTGGTATTCAATTCAGGTTTTTTTTTTTCTGTATAAGATGGATATGGGTGGTCATCATAAATTCAAATACAGTTTTTGCATGCTGCACGTAGTAATATCAGTTTAGAGGCCCACAGACTGCAGCTGACTGACATGTCCATCTTCACATGGCTCTCTTTTTTCACTACTGTATTTATCTGGATTAAAAAAGTAGACATCTTCTGTCAACATTTTAATCAGGCACTTCATATTCTGTACACCTGATAGCTTCTAAGGGGCTTCTGAATATCTGAATGTGAGCTTGGGAAACTGGACATAGAGTATTGGCTTTTAAAATTCAGTCATTCAAATTACTTGCATCATAATGAAAGCAGAACACCAGGGTATTTATGGAACAAGAGCACTTCTAAAATGATTGCATAAGTGTGCTCTCCTTTACTCTAAATTTATGGCTCACTGGTTCACTATCTAGACTATGATGTCAGTGTGACTCAGTGCACGGTACTCTTTGTACTTCTGATATTCACAGTAACATCACAACATTAATATTCTTGTTTGACATTTTCTTTGGGGCCTGAACTAATACTAATTGACACAAATAACAACATGCTTTTATAGTACAAAACATGATTTGTTTTTCCACAGTTAGCTGCTCAAGTCTTGGAGGAAAAGGATATTGGCTTTGGAATGGTTGACTCCCAAAAAGATGCTAAGGTTGCTAAGAAACTAGGTGAGGCAAAACATGTATATATATATATATATATATATATATATATATGTGTGTGTATCAGCGACCATGGCAACGGTGTATGCTCAAAGTGGCTTTCATGCCTCTCGTATCACACGGTGAACATGATTTTACCAAGTATATCATTCAACAACATTGCAATAAACCAATCAGGCTTGAGGGACAAGTTTAGGCAAACAACCAGAGTTAGGTACTTCTACATCACCAATTTTATGGGATAATCCTAACGCTTCCCTTAGGGGAAGTTCCAGGAACAATAAAATATGTTGATCCATGCAGGAACACGTCTTTTATGAAAAATAATTGTGACCCGAATGAACTTGCGCTCTCGTTTCATATAAATGCAAATGGTGCTAATTTTTGCGGTTTTCGTCTTGTTTATTCTGACTGTTTTTAATTGTTTTATTTTTTTCTATACATGCATGATTATTATTATCATTTTCCTCATTAAATATCAGTTACAGATATGTTATAATATATTTATAGTGTATAGTTAAACACAACATCAATCCCAGCAGGAGATTTGCATTAATGGATGATGATACAGTAGGCTATAAAGACTGTACAGTATACAATGTATTTTCCACTGCCATGATGAATGACTATAGTTTGTGTTTTACTGCAAGGTTTACATGAGGAGGGGAGCGTCTATGTCTTTAAGGAGGACCGTGTGATTGAATTTGATGGACTGTTCTCTGCAGACACTCTTGTGGAATTCATTCTGGATGTAAAGAATCTGTATTTATCATAAATCCAGACATCTCATTTGTTTTAGTACTTTTCTATGTCATTTTAACTCTCTGCGTCCCCTTCTCGACCTCATTCTTCAGCTGATGGAGGATCCGGTTGAGATAATCAACAATGCTCTGGAGTTGCGAGCTTTTGACCGTATGGAAGAAGACATTAAACTCATTGGCTTCTTCAAGGGTCATGAGTCTGAACGTGAGTATGTGTACGCAGACTATGAGAGGCAGGAGGTATCTGAATGCTCAGAGACAATAATATCCTTCAGCTGCAGTTATCTGATCTCTGCATGTTTCAAACACACACCTAGTATGCAATGAATTAATACTATTTAATAAATGTTAAAACATTTTTAAATGTCTGTATATTGCAGTTCTGTTTTTAAATGCACATTGAAACCTTATGAGCTCTCTTGAGCATTGTAGGCTACTACTGTTCCATGCGATAGTTGACATTTAGAGGTCATTTATTTCAAGTCACCACTTTGTTAGCCAACACTAAAAATAAAGGTTCCAGTTACAATAAAAATGTAATTTAATGTAATGCCTTTAATCAAATGCAAGCATACTAGCTTCAACGGCTCACTTCCCCATTTTTTCCTCAGATTATCTTGCTTTCCAAGAGGCAGCTGAACAGTTTCAGCCTTTTATCAAATTTTTTGCCACCTTTGAGAAATCTGTGAGTATCATGTTATTTTATGCTCTGTTTATGGTTGGAAGATCTTTATCATTGTGCGATTATTTTTCTTTTGGGGAGGCACTAATTCTCTGAAATGAGAATGAGATATGTTGTTCTTGTTTTTGCATTGTAGGTAGCAAAAGAGCTGACTCTGAAGATGAATGAAGTAGACTTCTATGAGCCCTTCATGGAGGAACCAGTCACCATTCCAGACAAACCCCACTCAGAGGAAGAGCTGGTGGCCTTCATATCTGAACACAGAAGGTAATCAGGAAAGCTAATCTGGTGATTTTCTGAATGATGAATATACAGATATTTTATACTGATATCATACTACATACTGATGATATCCTTTATTGATCTCCACAGACCAACTCTAAGAAAGCTCAGGGCAGAGGACATGTTTGAGACCTGGGTGAGCAATATTTGAAGAATTCATTCGCAAAACAAGATAAACGCCACTTTTCTTCACATCACTTTTCTGCTGTGCATTATTCTCCACATATAGCACGTTCTGAACCCGTTTTGTCAGAAAAGCCTGTTTTGTCCACTGTCAAGGCATCGTGATTTCACGTTTTACAGCAGAAACCGGCAAGCGGCCTTGTTTGTGTACAGAAACCGTTAATCCCGTTTTAGCGAATCAGCGCGCAGTATTCAGGTCAGGTGACAAGGCTGCAAATCCCTTCAGAAAGAAGCGCTAGCTGAGGGAGGCGCTAGCTGTGTGCGTGTGTTTGTGGACGGGTATTCCTTACATTGTGGGTACCAAATGTCCCCACAACGTAAGTAAAACCAGTAAATCTTGACATTGTGGGAACATTTTGTTGGTCCCCACAAGGAAACAAGCTTATAAATCATACAGAATTATCTTTTTTGAAAATCTAAAATAGCAGAAAGTTTTCTGTGATGGGTAGGTTTAGGGGTAGGGGTGGGGTAGGGGGACAGAATGTACAGTTTGTACAGTATAAAAACCATTACGCCTATGGAAAGTCCCCACAAAACAAAAACAAACGTGTGTGTGTGTGTGTGCGTTTGTGTGCAAATGTGTGTTTTAAATGCAATTACAAAGCAATTACTTGGTTTTGTTTAACTCTGAAACATGAAACGTGGAGTTATTTGCTTTTGCCAATATATATGGGCTATAAACATACTTTCAATTTACTTTAATTTTGTAAGTTACCTGTATTTTTTTGGAGTTGTTATTACTTAATCAAAACAACCCAACTGCAGATTGATTGATATTACTTGGAATGCACAATTAAAAAAAACATGATGTGAAAATTAATAGAAATGGAGTTATGTTTTTGCAAATGAATTCTTCATTTGTTAAATAAAACTTTGGTAACACTTTAGATTAGGTATACATATTGATAGTTGCTTTTAACAATACTGGCTGCTTATTAGTACTTATAAAGCACATATTAATGCCTTATTCTTCGTGACCATATTCTAGATCCCTTAACCTTACTCCATGGACATAACCACTACAAATACCACCTTACTTACTATAAATAAGCAGAGTTTATTGAGGGAAAACTAGCTTTCCATTTTGTATCACAGTGCAGACTTGCTCTCTCTCTCTTTTCGTACAAATGTGACTGCATGCCATCTCACACCATCTCAGTTATTGTTTTCAATAAAAATGACCCCAGACTATTTCATTGGTATAATATTGTTGGTCTGGTTATATTGTAATGGACTGTTTTTTTATTTTTAGCAAATGGTTTAAGATATGCAGTTATAAAATAATTTAAACTCAATTTATTAAGTGAATTTTTTTTTTATTTATTTAGTGAATGGCCATGAAAAAAGAGGGATAGTGAAAAGTCAGCATTATCACAAAAATGATGCCCCGACAGGATGATCAGACTCGGGGTCTGGATCAGACTGCATGCAGGAATATGTTTAGATATCATAAAACAATGAAACGCTGAAAAAAAAATGTTCTCTTATGCAGGAGGATGATTTGAATGGGATTCACATTGTAGCCTTTGCAGAAGAGGAGGATCCCGGTATGTGCAGTTTCAAGACACCTCTTTTAATTCCTCATAAAGCCAAATGAGTTTTGTTTGGTTTAAGCATCATTGACTAAATGACTTAATGAGATAAGTATTTGACCTTGAATTTGTTTTTTAGATGGTTTTGAATTCTTGGAGATTTTGAAGGAGGTGGCCAGAGACAACACAAACAATCCAGACCTGAGTATTGTGTGGATCGACCCAGACAACTTCCCACTGGTGACTAAAATATGTCTGGATATAGATGCATGATTATATTGAGTCAGTAATACTGTAATATGAAATGGATGTCCGAAATTGGAAGAAAAATCTTTTCCTTTTAAATCCCTCTTCATATGCACATTTCCTTTTTAGCTCATTCCGTACTGGGAGAAGACCTTCAAGGTTGACCTCTTTAGACCACAGATTGGCATAGTAAATGTTACAGATGTAAGTGCAATACTTTAATTTGTTAACTAGATCTGTTTAGTTCATTATGAAGGCCCTCTTTCTGCTTGCATCTGTTCCACTGTAATGTCACATAACAATAACTGTATTATTAATATTATTTTTGCTGACATAAGTCCTTTGAATCATGGCCTCTATGACAGGCGGACAGTGTCTGGTTGGACATGCCTGATGATGATGAGATGCCATCACCTGAAGAGCTGGAAAACTGGATAGAAGATGTGCTCTCTGGAACAGTCAACACAGAGGATGATGATGATGATGACGACGACGACGACGACGATGATGATGACGATGATGATGATGATGACGACGATGATGATGATGACGATGACGACAACGATGATGATGATGATGATGATGATGAATAATTCATATACTGTGAACCTCAAACAAATCTGCTGAGATAACAATTTTATGTCTTTTACAGTAAAATCATTTCGTACATTTTGTACATCAGTGGATAGTACATAACTGCATAGTGTTCTTAATGTTACACTGAAATGATACAAGTGAAACATGTCTCTTATTTATAGGTGAAAATCATTTATTTTAATCAGCTCTAAACTGGAAATTGATAAAGGGATTCAAATGTAATCCTGTAGTGTAATTTTACCACTGGGATTATATTACTCTATTGAACATTTTCTACTGTAATCGCTCATCAACAATAATAAAACTTTACAAATTGTTAAGAAAGTGCATTCCTATTTAAATATGTAAGCCCTTATGGGCTTTCTTATTTATATGATTTATCACACATCTGCTACAAAATATGTTCTGTGCTAAATTTGGATTGTGAATTTATCAATGATCAATGAACTTTCTTTTTTTTTTTTTTTTTTTTTTTTTTACAGATCTTGTTTAAGAATTTGGTCCTAATGTCAGGTTTCAATAAAGCTCTTACTTGATGACATATAAGGTGGATTTAAAAAAAATGGACTTATATGAAGAAGAAATTATACAAGTTCATATCACAAATGGCAGATATAGCCTATTTCGTGTGAACAGGACGCATCGTTTCAGCTAGGGTTAGCTAGGGTGAAAAATGAAATATACACTGATTGATCATTATAGTGGTTTAGTATGGAAGCCCGTTTCCGCCACTGAAAAAAAAAAAAAAGAAGATTTTTGTGACTTTTTATCTCAGAATTGTGAGTTATAAAGTCAGAATTCTGAGATAAAAAGTCAGAATCCTGAGATAAAAAGTCAGAATTCTGAGTTATAAAGTCAGAATTCTGAGATATAAAGTCAGAATTCTGAGATAAAAAGTCAGAATTCTGAGATATAAAGTCAGAATTCTGAGTTATAAAGTCAGAATTCTGACTTTTTTTCCTCAGTAAAAAAACAAAATCTAGTTTCCTGTTACAGAGATTAACCTTCACTTGAGTGTCAAAGACGGTAGGATTGCATTAGCCTAAAAATGGAAATGATTATAGAGGATTATTTTCGGCGTGGTTTCACTAATAGAGAAATCTTAGTTTTATTGGAGGAATCACACAACATAAAGCTTAGTTTCCGGACTCTTGAGAGAACGTTATGCAGGAATCAGTTGTGGCGGAGACGCAATAAAACAGATGAGGCTGAAGTGGCACGTTTTATGGAAGCCCGTTTCCGCCACTGAAAAAAAAAAAAAGAAGATTTTTGTGACTTTTTATCTCAGAATTGTGAGTTATAAAGTCAGAATTCTGAGATAAAAAGTCAGAATTGTGAGTTATAAAGTCAGAATTCTGAGATATAAAGTCAGAATTCTGGGATATAAAGTCAGAATCCTGAGATATAAAGTCAGAATTCTGAGTTATAAAGTCAGAATCCTGAGATATAAAGTCAGAATTCTGAGATATAAAGTCAGAATTCTGGGATATAAAGTCAGAATCCTGAGATATAAAGTCAGAATTCTGAGATAAAAAGTCACAAAAATCTTCTTTTTTTTTTTTTTTTCAGTGGCGGAAACGGGCTTCCATAGTTTAGAGTAAAACCGCGGACTTGGCAACATCACCTGTGTTTTGATCCGAAGATTCTTACTATTTCAGAAAATGTGTAACAGCGCCCCCTATCGTATAAAAGTGAAAACATAGCCTACATTTCAGTCAATGGAGAGGAAGCATTGGTAAGAAGTAGCCTAGATTCTTTACCAGTGGACTACACAAAAAATCACATTTAGAATAAGTAACATATCTGTTTTCTTTATAAATCAACATTTTCAAACATTGTAAGTTTATAAGACAGCGTAAAACTACGTGAAAAAGTATTTAATAGGCTACTCAATCAACAGAGAAAACACAACTACAAGACAAGTATACTATACTTAACTATAAGAAGGCCTAGATCTCCATCAAAAGATTGAATTGAAGCGGGCTAAATAGCCAAATGCTTAGACTTTTCTGTCAGTAAGTCAAGTATTGGACTACTTAAGTGCAATTTTAAGTATATTTCTGAGAAGTACATAAAAAGTAGACTGAAAGTGCACTTTCTTATTTTTTAATTTAAAAGAAGTATACTAATAGCACTCCTGAATAGCCTACAGGTATTTTTGGTAAAGGCAACAAAGCCACTTATGCTAAAACTCATTATTAGTGGATATAATAACATTTGTTAATGTGAAAACACACACACACAAAACATTATTCACCTCTGTTTGCATCTGCAAAGCATCCGTTACACGTTTTTCCTGCGCGTTACCGTCAGTGTTTATGACGTCGTCTATCCGCTTTCCTGGCATTTGGGAAGACTTCCCTTGTTCCCTTGTTCACTAGTTTTCTCGTCTTCTACTTAAATTTAGTGTTTCCTGATACAAAAGCGTGTGGTTATTTTTAATTTTTCGCGATGATAAACTATGATAAAGTAATTTATAATAAACGACCTTGTAGAAATTGATACATTTCTTATTTATTTTTACTTAGAGGTGAAAACGGGCTTCCACAGCTGTAAAATGATGAAATATGTAAGATGAATTTACGTTTTATCCTATATCTCAACGTTCACTCTGCGCCGTTCTCTGAAGTGTAGTTCACTAGTTCATGGTAGCACAGCGACATCTAGTGTTCCGAAGAAACACCACAGTCTAGTCTAGTTGCTCAGTTCCATATAGGGTAGTTCACACACAAAAAATGTGAAATTCTGTCATAATTCACTCATCCTCACAAATGAAGATTATATATATATCTTCATTTGTGAGGATGAGTGAATTAAGACAGAATTTCACATTTTTATATATATATATATATATATATATATATATATATATATTTTTTTTTTTTTTTTTTTTGATGCTTCAAAAAGTTCATAAAGAGTGTAATGGTTAAGTATTCATGTTCAGGTGTCATGTCTTTTATTGTGTAGTCATGGTCATGTTTCATGTTTGTTTTGCCATGTCATGTCATGTGTTTCCCCTGCAGGTCATGTGATCCTACCATGTGCTCCATTGTCATGTGATTCCCCTGTTTCATGTCTTGTCTTGATTAGTTCACGGATTAATTATGGTTCACAGATGTTTATTGTTGGTAATTGTGTCTGTATTTAAACCCTCATGTTTGCCTTGTTCCAGGTCGATGTTTGTGAATTTTTAATGTCCCTGTACCACTGTGGTTAGTGTCATTGTCATTGTCTGTCTCTACCAGTGTCATGTGAAGACTATGTTTCGTCAAGCCATGTGTAGATCCATGTGTTTTATGTTGGGTTTATGTTTGTTATGATGGACTATGATTGAACTGCACATGGGTTCCAACTACAACTTGCCTACAGTGGATTACTTTACAAAGAGATTGTAAAACTAATCCATATGAATTCAATTTTCTGAAGAGACATGATCACTTCATATGATGAACAGATTTAATTTAGGCTTTTATTCACATAATAAAAGAGGCATACTTTTAATTTTTGGGTGAACTAACCCCTTAAAGTGAACAAAAAAAGCCTGACTTGAAAAAAGCGCTCACACTGCATCCATCATGGGGACATGATGAAGAAACAAGTGACAAAAAAATCTACTTCAAGTGAATCTGAGTTTTAGTCTTTGCTGTCTTTAAATGATTTTCACACAAACCCACGTTTGTATTTACTGATGAAAGCAAACTTATAGCTCAGTTTAACAAATTGGTAACCTGGGAACATTTTATTAATAACTGAACTGCTGAAAAAAGGTCAAATCAACAATGCCGATATGAATGCTAAAACACGTTTCACTTGACAGGATGTTAACAGATCCTTAGACGGCTTGTTAAAACTGTAACATTGCTGTTGACTAACAAAGATGGCTCTAGTGGCAGGATCAACAATATATTTAGGACAGGGACTAAAAAACAAACTAAAAAGAAACGAGCTCAGTCTCAATTGTTCATTGACATAACAATAACAATCAGCATGAGACAAATGAAAGAGCTGCTTAACTATTCATCAGAATCAGAATATTAATTTGCCTTCTTGCTCCTTTAAGTCTCACAGTGCATTTCAGACAAATCTAGACAATTCATTTTAATGCAATTCAACTATTCAAAAAGATTTTATATTTTTTATATCCACAGTGGAAATTATGGTGATTACAGTAATAAAACATATTTGCACATGCAGAGGTGTACACAAAAATTATTGTAAACTACATACACTAATAAATAAATATATACATATAGTACAGTCTTAATACATGAAATATTCCATATTTATATTTACATACAGATATATAGGCTACGATTCTAAAGACGACAACAAATTCCAGTTTGAAAGTGACTAAGAATCTACCACAAATCATAACATTTTCTTGCTGAACATATAATGTAAATACCCAACATGTTTGTCCAACATGAAGTATTATACAATCAGGAACTTGGCACAAAATGTCCTGATTCTGATTTGATTTATGTCTTCGGCCAGAAAACAGTGCCACTATTCATAACACCAAAGATCAAAACATAGAAATGTATATTTGAAAGGGGAAACCTTGTTTATTTTAAAAGTTTTGCCCAAAGAATTTTTTTTCTGGCTCCTGCAAAGGCTTTCATTTACATAATGAGGCAAAGCATTGACTCTTTGCGACTCTTCTTTAAAGATAATTTGAACATTTCAAAACTTTTGAGCTTTGCAACAATGATTTTCAGTTGAAAAACCTCTCGGGCTTCTACTGCTGTTTAATAGGAACTGAGAGGTTCTGTAAAACCTCGAACAAACATGATCTTCAGTAAAATAAATCTGTGATATTTCCCCTTTAGAAATCTAACACTGATGAGTAATATTTGAAACAAACTTATTTGACTTGTAATGGTTTATGGCAAAGTATTTTGTGCTTAAAGGGATGGTTCACCCAAAAGTGAAAATTCTGTCATGATTCACTCCCCCTCAAGTTGTTCCAAACCTGTTTGAATTTCTTTGTTCTGCTGAACACAAAAGAAGATATTTGGAAGAATGTCACAGGTCTCGCCCATTGACTACCATAGTATTTATTGTTCTTACTATGGTAGTAAATGGGTTTTACTGACATTCTTCCAAATAACTTCCTTTGTGTTCAGCAGAACAAAGAAATTCATACAGGTTTGGAACAACTTGAGGGCGAGTAAATCATGACAGAATCTTCATTTTTTGTGTGAACTATTCCTTTAATTTCTCACAAACTGAATGGGATGGGTTTGTATGATTAGATAAGACAGAACTGACAATACACAATGGGAAAATATATGCTGTAACAGCTATAAAATGTAGAAATAATATGGTCCTGTATCATTGAATACAAAAGAAATCATAGATTATACTTCACAAGAGCAGTATTAAAAAAAAAGGCATGACAGGTTTATTCTTTGTTTTTGCTACATAAGCAAAGAAATTTCAAGCTTGGAGAAAACACGGTCAAGAGCAAGGTTTATAAACGTGTTAGGCAGCATTAATGGGCTTGTATTTTATAAACACAAGTCGTTGCTTTAACGATGATGCACACGCACGATAAAAAATAAATTAAATGTAAAAATACCTTATTCACAATTTAATTTCCACACAAAAAAGAGGCAAACTACAAATCACAATTTATTCATCACACAGGAAAGGCTGTTCTTCTTTCAATATATTACCCCTTTTTCCAAACATTTAACAGTGGTAGAAATCGAGCGATCCAACAGGCTGAAAAAGATCATGTATATTTGGCTATCAATCAACAAATCCTACTCCCTAGCCGATGTTTACCACGATCTCACGGAATTCCAATATGATGATTATTTATGCTGCGGTCAATTGGAAAAACATACATGCCTCACAAACATAGATGTGATAAACAATATCTACTTGCATCTATTAGCATTTGCTCTTTGCAAAAAGTAACATACATAGCAGCACAAACACACAATCACACCAGTCAGCACTAGGTAATCGGATACATACAATACAGGTATACAATTTTTTTTCTTTCTTTTTTTCCTCTTCTGTGCTTGGCAGTAACAAATATTGTATCAAAATACATCCATTATGTAAAATGCCATTTATAAACTGTGAAAAAGTGAAAAAGAATTTCAAACAAAATAGTACTAGTCCAAAATTTACAAGCGTAGAAAACCATATGGACAAAAGCAACTGAATCCATCAGACGGAGGTCTCGGACTGTAGCTGTAGTACAAACTTGTGAGACTTGGGGTGGACGTACTCCTCACTGAGTTTGAGATGAGGGATAGCTTTGCTGGTGACCACTAAGCTGAAGTCAGATGATTTGAGCTGGAACTCAGAGCCGTGGTGGAGGGGACTGGTGACAGACGCCTCGCTGACCAGCGTCCACTGCCGGGTCTGCCAGCACTCTCTCCCGTACTGCAGCGTGGGCCCAGCCATCAGGTAGCTCTCGAGAAATGCCTAACAGGGAACAACAGTATCATATCTGCTAGTACTGTATAGTGAGCTGATTTGATGAGAATTTGTGAATAATGTTTTAAAATTGATTTTCCTAAAACACCAGCAAAAAATTTTGAATAAATAAATAGTGAGACAGAGAGATTTATAGTAATATGCACTGCAGACAGATCAATTTAATGACCAATCCCAATTCAGTATGCAAATATAAATATGACATCATCGCTGATGTGCACACTGGAACTATGGTAAATATAGCTGTCACTTCTCTTCTGAGTGTGACAGATTTAAGTCGTTGAGGTTGACGTTTCAGA
Source organism: Zacco platypus (assembly GCA_038088235.1). Taxonomy (NCBI): domain Eukaryota; kingdom Metazoa; phylum Chordata; class Actinopteri; order Cypriniformes; family Xenocyprididae; genus Zacco; species Zacco platypus. The sequence continues at coordinate 25,779,527 of CM076081.1, read as the reverse complement.
CATTTACTGGAGAAATTGTGAGTAGAAATCTTTTAAATTTCTATTGAGTACACACACAAGAGGAAAAACAAAATTCACGATATAAAATAGTATGCATTGCGGTTGACGTTTCAGACATTTACTGGAGAAATTGTGAGTGGAAATCATTTATTTCTATTGAGTACATACACAAGACTGAAAAAAATAAATTCATGATATAAAATAAATAGTATGCATTTTATATATATATATAAAAATAAAAAATTGCTAAAAATACAGTAGCTGGTGATTTTTTGTTAAAATATGTGTCATTCTTAAGATAAACAGCCAAAAGCTCAATTACTTGCATAATACTGCTCTCATGAAATTAATTGTAGGCTTCTGAAATTTTTTTGTTTATATGTGAAGTTTTGTATGTTGACGTTATAAATTATGAAGTCATTAACATCTGCCCATTTACAGATGTGAATGACTTAAAATCAGTACAAACCTCTCGCTCATATACAGTAGATTGTGTGCAAGTGCTCATGACTCCTATTACAGACGCTTGAATCTTATATTTAGGAATATTTTTTGGTGGTATCAAATGTGAGAAGTCTAGATTAATGTCACACACTATGTTTCTAACTCTTGTTTTATTTATTTATAAGTTTATTTAAATAGGGACAGTACAAAGGAATATAATTCCAGTCGACAACTGGAAAATATGTATTGTACATCTACAGTATAGCATGAGCTAATTTGCATCTTGGGTCCCTAGAAAGGCTTTTCTAAGAAAAAATCATGTAATAAAATTAGCTAATATAACATATCATTTATACACATAACATCAAAATAACCTGTACCTATATTAAGGATACGTCCAACCTTGGTAACATAACTAGTTAAAAACAACAATTATTAAATTTAAATATACGTACAGCTCTAGTTTGTTTTAAACCAGTGCTTTACCATCAAAGTGAGACTTAAAATCAAGTATTATTTTAAGCTCATTTGACAACATGTTCCAGAGTTGGGAGCCCTTTACAGAAAAGGCTCTTTGCCCTTGTGTAGTTCTACGAAAATCAATCCTACAGTTTCCACTCGCTAAACTCCTAGTGGTTCTACCCGTGTCATCCTGTCTTTTTATAAATTTACATTGAACAGGTGGCGCCTTATTGTGCATTTATATTTAAAAATTTGTAAAACTAAGTATATTCAATTTTTTTTTTAAATGTGACAATGATGCCATCGATTAGGCTTTTTAACCATTATTTTTAGAGCCCGATTATACAACACCTCAAGTTGTATAGAAATCACTTATGTGACAAAGCGTGTCTGTGAGTCGCACCTTTGGGGTCATGTTGTTTGTGATGCAGAACGCCAGGTGGGCCTGAATGCTGTCCATGCTGTGGCAGTGCTGCTGGCGGGTGGTGCGCAGGTATTTCTGCAGCGCTCGAGCCATGGATGGGAAGATGGCCTGCGCTGCCTCACGTGGATCCATCTCATCTCCCGGCGGCTTCTTTTTCTCCTCCTCCTGCAGCCGTCTAACATGTGTGAACGCCTCCTCTACGGCTACCACCAGCCTAGAAATTGGTGCATATTAAGTTGCAGTAGTTTCATTAAAATTAATTCATGTTCTGCTATCACTTTCTCACTGTCACGCTATTGCTTCTCTTACCGTGCTTTGCGCTTTCGGACTCTTCTGTCATGCTCAGCTTCCTCGTAGTACAGCTCATTGTGGCTGGTGTCTCTCTGTCGGGCGGCAGCTGCTATTTTAGCCCGAGATTGAGCGGTTGCAGCATCGCTTCCAGCACCTGGAAAGATAGAGATGAGCATGATCAGAGAGAACAGATGCGAGTTCAATTCAAAATACTAAAAACCATCTTGACATTGATCAATATCACAAGAAAAACAAATACATTTCACAAACTGACCCACTGCTAAGTCTGTCAAACTTTTATACATTATTACCAAAAGTTTTACTGCGGGTGTCATGCATCCTATCAAACTTGGACCCCAAGCTAGGGGATTGTAATGCTTGATCAAAAATACATGCCACATCATCCTGTTGCAGATTATCATATAAATGTGTCATTTAACAGCCGTAATGGGTAAAAGAACTTTCAAGAGGATAACATGGTATGTCTTTTAAATAGTCTGAATATTACACTAAATGTGTGAGCAAACAGTTTATTTATTTTACAATACTGATGACGGAAATAAAAACCAAGATGTCAGCAAAGCTTTAGGTCAATTTAATTCACCAATCTAATCACTATTTTTTTTTTTTTTTTTTTTTTACATCTAGTCATTATTCAGTTTATTTCCCATCAGGCTAAGACACTACCATAAAAAACTTTGGGGTCAGTATGAAATTAAGAAATACTTTTATTCAGCAAGGACACATTAAATAGATCAAAAGTGACAGTCAAGACATTTATAATGTTATAAAAGATTTCGGTTTCAAATAATCACTGTTCTTTCAAGCCACTGAAGAATAAAAAATACCATGGTTTACACAAAACAATTAAACAGCATAATTGTTTATAATATTGATCATTTCCGAAGGATCATGTGACACTGAAGACTGAAGTAATGATGCTGAAAACTCAGCTTTGCTATTACAGAAATAAATTATATTTCAAAACATATTAAAATAGAAAATGATTTTAAATTGAAATAATACTTCACAAAATTACTGTTTTTACTGCTTCTATTCACATAAAAAAAAAAAAAAAAAAACGACCCCAAACTTTTGAACGGTATTGTATCTCTTATGCAAAAAGCCCACTGGCAATCAAGTATATCTTCATGTGGAATCGGGTTATGATGATGATACGTAATGCATATTAGCTGAGTGTGCATAGTAATGTGGTGAACAGAATAATTTATGCACATTTATCCATATTCAGGTCACAGATATGATTAATAATGCATGACAAGGGCAGCATGACTCTCCTCTCTAGCAAAGCAGGTCTGTGATCTGTACTATAACTCTCTGAATCACCTCCAGAAATCACATTTACTAAATCTTCAAAAGTTGATTTTTGTGAGTAAGAAAAAAAAAAGAAAAAAAGAAAGTACACACAAACACATAACACCAAAGAGGACAATTACAAGAAATAAGATACTAAAATAATTTCAACCACATACAAAAACAAGTTAAGAGTATTCAGAAGGCTTTCAAAACCTGGAAAAAAGGAGATGTGAATTTTTTTTCGGGGGAGAATCTTTTTCTTAGTGATGCATTATTAATACACTGACAATCCGTGCAAAGCACAAAAAGAGCTACGCACTGCTGTTTTTTCATATACGTGCACACACACATTCCTGTCCTGGTTCGATAGCCACAGGCATGAAGGAAGGCTTGAGTGCTTAAGGGGGTATCTTGGTCCCAAGTATGCATCTCTGGATCATGGTGTGTATTTCTTGTGCTGACAGCACATCATAAATGTCAGACAGAATGATTGAAAGAGGGAGATAAACTGGGTGTGTTTGAGATCTAGGGTAATTATTTAAAAAAAAATAATTTTACTTATTTTTACAGCAGAAATAAGTGCAGAAATGAGTGTCTTCTTCATGGCATGTAGAAGAATTTTTCGATGCATTTCACCATCGTTTTTAGGATGAGACTGTGACCTTGTGCACGGTGTACAATGACTGCATGCACAAGCAAATAACCAAGACATGTGGAGCACGTGACAATTCATTGTCTCTGTGAAAGGATTTTTGAATGCATTACACGGTCCAAACTTACAATCGAAAAGATAGCTTTTCAGTTTGGCTTTAAACTCTGCAGAAAGAAACAATCACAGAAGATTTATTAGATGTTGGTGGTGACTGATTAACACGGCCAAGTTTCTGCATTAGAAGTGTGCATGAGTGTTTGCTTTTTAATAAATTCAAGACAATATTATTGCTCAGAGGTTGCACTTTCACAGTTCAGCGGACATGATAACCAATTGTAGGATGTGACCCCTTTAACTGGCCTTGATCCCAAGTATCAACCTAGTCTCAGATGTCTCTATTAAAATTCCTCATGAGGGATACAAACAGATACAAATGAGGCAATTGTAGATATAAGCAGTGAAGCGCAAGGGTGGTCATATACAAATCGATTTTCTTAAAATGTTAAAAATTTATTCAGTAACAATTTACATTAAGGTTTCGTTTGTTAACATTAGTTAACTACATTAGGAAATATGAACTAACAATGAACAATACTTCTTCAGCATTTATTAATCTTAGTTCATGTTAATTTCTACATTTACTAAAATGTATCTATTAACAGAAGTTAATGCACTGTGAACTAACATGAATTTTTTTTTCAACTAACATTAACAAAGGATAATAAATGCTATACAAATCCATTGTTCATTGTTAGTTCATGTTAGTTAAGGATTTAATGTTAATAAATGAGACTGTATTGTAAGTGTAACCAGTAATTCTTCTACATATTGATATACAAAGGTAAAGTTTAATGTAATATGTATTATGAATGTAATATGAATATATTATGATACAACGCATGCTTTTAAAATGACATTTTAAATAAAATGCATTAAAGCAAAAATGAGGTTTACCAATTACGGCTTTACATTTACATTTAATGTGGATAGCATTTCTCAGATAATTTGATGTTGGAAGAACATGAGAATGTTTCATGTTGAAATAACATGTTTGGTTTTCCTGAAACTATAAACAATACTCCCCAAAAAGGAGACATAGGCTCTCATAGCTATCTAGGAGAAACATTGGATATATTAAGGGCATCTCAATTTTGATTACTTTTCTATAAGCATTTCAAAATGAATCATTCAGAATTTTTTGGTCAAGAGAACAATAAGCAATAAGTCAGAAAACAGACAGTGATTTTGCACAGATTACACTCACCATCCACATTATAGACTTTCAGCCCAGCCAGATGTTTAGCTGCCCTGGACTTAGCAGCCGTCAGTAGGGCAGGGTTGTGAACTGAGAAATCCTTATAATAGTGTTCAAGAATAACCAGGGCTGCCCGCTGAATGCTACAGAGAGAGAGAGAGAGAGAGAGAGAGAGAGTTGATCAGTCTCAACGTTGTAAAAAATCTTGTCATGTTCACTGGTAATAGGGATTTGGGTGTCTCTTAAAACACAGGAACAGACAATTCCGTCATATATTTCATTAAACAGACGTCAGATACTAATTTCACTTTGCTTTGTGTGTGTGTGCTAACACTTGACTCTGCAGTAGCGCTGGATCAAAAATGTCCAACCGATGAAACAATGAGAGCAAGAACAAAGGAAAGCATTGGGCAGGAGAGCGGAAGGGAGAGGGGAAGTAACGCAGGGCAAAGTAGGGAGTGTCTCTAATGGGGTGATTAATGGACCTTTTTCCCTTGGCCCAACCTCAACTCATTATTAATGCATTAAACAGTGCACACACACACACACACATACACAATTTTGCGTACATAGACAAGCACATATAATATCTAAGTAATAAAGCAGCTCAGCCATAAAATCACCGCAATTACAGAGGCAAAAGAATTTGTTTTTTTTTGTTAATCTACATAGTAGGTTTGAAGATTTGATGCACAGTTCTTGAAAAAAAAACATTTTCACTGCAAAAGGTTCCATAGATTTTCTTAATTGCTTTGAGGTTCTTGGACACTTATGTGCATAGATGGTTTTCTAAACAACTAGTTAACTATGTTAAAATTTTTGGTTCTAATTGGAACCTTTATTTTGAAGTGTGACGAGTGAGTTCCTATTTCTTTTGCCTTTTAACTAAAGACCATTAGTTAAGTACCAGACAGTTAAACAGCATAATGTAGTTGCTTATTCAATCTTTGGTCATCATAATCAGCTGGCACCTGAGTTGTCCCAGGTTGTAGTGGTGAGTCTCTCCATCAGTGGAGCGCACGACACAGAGAGAAAAGCAGGGCTGCAGATGCCGGATCTCCAGCAGAACCACTGCCAGGTAATGGATGAACAGCAGAGCATCCACCAATGATACTGCAAACTGCACTATGCCTTGGTAGTTCTCTTCCTGTCAAGCCCAGAAAGTAAAGCATTAAATCAAGGGGGTCAAAATGACCTGCACTGAATTGAATGGATTTATCCTATTTTATCAATATTTTCTGTGTAATTAAATATTTGATTTGAAAAATCGATTATACACAACTGTGTAAATGCTTTAAAACAGTTCATTTGTTCACTTCTACATATACAATAAAAATACCAATAATTTTCCCCCCTGAACCAATAAATATAGTCCAATAAATATTTAAACACTTCTGAGGCTCACATACAATATTTATGAGGAACATGCAATTTCAAAAAATTACATGATTTTAGTGAACAAACATTCCAAAATATTCCCATTTAACCCTTTTGATGATGATGATGATGACAATAAGTAACATTAGTAAAGCTGAATAAAGTCATTAACCTAAATGTAAGTTACAATTTAAATATGCAATTTCAGCACCACTAACATCATCAAAAGGAATTGCAAAAACAATGATCCATGGTCACAGACGTACATATATATTTTTAGTTTTGATTAGATATTATAGCCAAAACTAACCATTTTATTAAAAGAGACTTCACACAATCGCAATTCCACAGATCTCAACATGTTTCTCTTGGCTCTTTTTTAAACCCCCACACACATTTGCCCATACCTGTGAGTCCAAGATGCGCACTCCAAAGAACAGCCAATAGGAGAGAAGCAGGAGGAGCGTGAGCAACCCCAGCAGGGCGCGGAACACTGCTATCCGGGGCAGGGAGGCTCGCGTTGGTCGCACAAACAGCGCCCAGCCAGCCAGCAGTAGAATGAGGAGCTTGAAAGCCAGTGAGAGAAACAGGCCCTCGCAGGCAGTACCACAAGCCTGTAGACGCTCTGGCCATAGCACTTGGGGCAGCACCAGGAAGGACAGGGGGGTGACCAGGACCAGCAGGCCGAGGAGGAGGGTGAGGGCCAAAGGAAGGAAGCGTATACAGTTCAGTTTCTCTACTGGACCTTCCGTCTCCTTCCCAAAGCCAGCCAAGTCCTCTTGAGACAAGCTGTGGTCTGATGTTCCGGTGACCGCTGTGGTGGTCTCACCCCAGTTGTCATCCTGTCAAGAGGTAGGAGAGGAACAGCACTGTATCATGCCCATAAAAAATTCAACATACTCCTAAATGCCCCATTATCTCAGAGGCCCAACACCCAAACCCAGCACTCAGGATCGATAATACAGAAAAATACAGATTTACAGCTTTTGATTTGCTCCCCTTCCCTTCCCTGTTGGTGAGATGGCAAATCTGCTTCACAGCTAATTCAGACAGACAGTTCGGAAGTACCTAGGTCTCCCTCATCAGCATATATTAATGACAAATACCCAAAACTCACATACATCTGCATATAAATGAGCTTGAGAACTGAGAGACCCACTAACAACAAATGAGAACTTTCTAACAGCAGGACGTCTGAGCCAACGCCACTAGAATGTAAAATGCAGTGCAGATTAGAATTCCATTAAAGATTATTCTGCACTAAGGACAGTAATTCATCTGCAAGTATTTATATATTTATTTATGGATTTGTTTGCTTATTTATGCATCTATTTGTGTGAATAGAGGCTATATTTTGTATGGTAATGCATTTTAGCCAATTTAATCTGAATTGAGATAGTGGAGGGATTACTGGTAAGTGAGAAGAATAGTGACAAATTAAAAGTGAATTGTTTATGCCTGGTGGTTTCAGCTCATTGGACAATTTAAAGAAAAGAAAAGAAATGAATTTTCCTTTCCGTTCTACACAGTTTAGTGCTTGCAGCAACCCTTGTACAAAAATAACTTTACGGGTGATCGTCAAAAGTGAGGAAATGGCAGATGGAAAAGGTTAAAGAAGCATATTGTACTGTAAAAGGTGGTGGAAACACAAACACAGATGCACAAAGGCTTTTTTATTTAAAAAATGGAGCCAACTGAACGAGGTCTCAGGGTCAACATCCAAATGAGTTTTGGGGCAGTTGTGGCCTAATGGTTAGAGCAGTGGTTCTTAACCTGGGTTCGATCAAACCCCAGGGGTTCGGTGAGTCAGTCTCAGGGGTTCGGCGGAGGTCAAGACACACACCCGACTCATATGATTCGTGATGAGACGCCCCGCTTTTTCCTATTAAGAAGGGTTCGGTGAATGCGCATATGAAACTGGTGGGGTTCAGTACCTCCAACAAGGTTAAGAACCACTGGGTTAGAGGGTTCGACTTGTAACCTGAAGGTCGAGATCGAGTCTCAGAACCGGCAGGAAATGTAGGTGGGGGGAGTGTTCTCTTCCACTCTCATTACCCACAACTGAGGTGCTTTGAGCAAGGCACTTAACCCCCAATCTCTCCCCAGACGCCACAGCAAAAAATGGCAGCCCACTGCTCCAGGAGTGTGTTCACGGTGTGTGTGTGTGTGTGTGTGTGTGCACTTGGATGAGAGCACAAACTCCAAGTATGGGACACCATACTTGGCTACACGTCACAAAATTAAATTAAGTCACAAAGAATTTCAATTATCTAACATCAGAGGCAGCTAATGCTGTAAAATAATGCTGTAAAAAACACATTTACACTTATATTTGTGAGCACTTAAGTCTTAAAAGGTTAAGTCTTAAAGTCCCAAAAATGGAAATTTTGTCATCAAGTACTCACCCTCATGTCGTTTCACACCCATAAGCCCTTTATTCATCTTTGGAACACAAATTAAAATATTTTTGATGAAATTTGAGAGGTATATGACTCGTCCATAGACAGCAATGTAAAGGTCCAGAAAGATACTAAAGTCATTGTTAAAACTATATTCTACAGCGCGTCTCGGAAACAAAACACCTATTACCATATCTGAATTTCAGCTTTATAAACAGTAATACGAACAGTAACGATGGCAACGTTTTTTTCCATATTAATTCCAGCACAAGTATACTTGTGCTAGAACTTAATAAAAATGCAAAATGAGCCGAATCTGAGCCGAATCTTGAGTGGAACAAACTGAACTGGCCCACATGAAAGGACAAGAAACATTCTTACTAATCTAACTACTTTTAAACTTGACAATACTTAGAAAGCATGTGTTTAATATGCCAACAATTCTAAATAACACCTCTGTTTCAAAAGATTTCTTTGAAGTTATTTCTTTATGACCAGAGGGAAGGCTATTGTACAGGACTGTGGTCTGATCTGTTCCATTTTGCCTACAGTCCACATTGCTGAATGTGCTTCCCCCACTGTGAGAGACAAAAGAAGCACACAAAACAGCTAATAGTGTGTGTGTGTGTGTGTGTGTTTTAGTGTTCTGCTTGACTCGTGTACAGCTCATTTCCCTGTCACAGAGCCACAGTCTGAACTGTACCACAGAAAGAAAAGCAGGAAGAGAGGGAGTGGTAAACAAGTGTGAGAAACTCCTGCACCTCTCTCCTCTCCACCCTCCATCCTTTTCCTCTCATTTTTTTCCAAAATAAACCAGCATAGAGTTTTTGCTCAGATTTACAACTCCAAACATGAAGGAGACAGGCATTATTTTAGAATTACAGACACTATGAGCACAATGATTTAAAATGATAAGCAGTAGTCAGAACTACATTTTTCTTGATTATAAAATAAATCATATTGAACCCGGGACATTGTAGTTGACTTTGAAAGGTTAGAAGCGGCCTTTGACAGGTAAGATTTATGTATGTCATTATGACCCTGGGCTAGTAACTATGAGAGGTGAGATGAATCAAAATCAAGCAGTCTTTTGATTCAAACACAAGTGAATCTGGGGTGAAGGGGGAGGGACTAAAACATCTGTCATCGGTGATGTGGCTCTGATAAAGGCCAATAGAGTGCTGCAGGGAAAAGTATTTTTGTAGACCAAAACCCCGAAACAAGTTGGTATTTTAGCACTTCTGGTTCCATCGGCTTGAAGTCAATGACTAAATGCCTGAAATAAGGTTCAAGTTCAAGATTTTTCCCTGTTTTATTCTATGACATAAAAGACATCATACCCCCTTGTGATTTATATAAAGCTTTAACTTGTCTTGAAAAGCTCACAGGTAAACTCATCTACTCGCTAGTCTGCTTTTGTAGCTTGATTGTGTATATAATTATGCTCCTGAAAACTATTCCATCTCAAATTTTCAGGGAATGTTTTCGAAAATAAAGCAGAGTTGTTGGAAGTTTGTTGCTGGTGATGTCTGTTTGTAGCCTATGCTTGGGTTTTTACATACGTCAGTTGTATATAGACTGCAAAATTCATAAAACCTATTGGGTTTTTGTCAAGAGAACCTTGGTGATGCTAATTTCTGGGCTGGTCAACAAAAATATGTCATCACTGCAGTAGTCTAAAGAGACATTAGATTATCAGACAACATCACCATGTGCCTTAATTTAATTTTGAAGCACTGAAAAGGCTTGAAGACCAAAACAAAGGTTGAAGCAATGGATACATCTATGTAGCCTTTGATATTCATCCAATCAACTTACAGATCTAATATTTTATAAATAAAAATGACACTAGCAAGAAAGACACACTCAAACAAGGGCACAACAAGCAAACATAAACATAGACCCTTTCTTAGCACGCTGGTTATGACTTACATGCTTGCTATTCCAAGTCATTCTGTTCACTAACGTCTAAAGTTTCCTCACTGGAGACAACATTCCAGAGGCCCAGGCTGAATGACATGAAGACGAAAGAAGATCAGAGCCAACATGATGAAATTACACAGGGAAGAATAGACCTGACAGCCGTTCATGGGTATGGCATTAACCTGTTAGCAGTGCCAGGGGCTTTCCTCGGTTTACTATGATATTTTTATCAAATAAATCAGTGAGTATTTGCTCCTTCATATATATCAGAGATCTGCCGTTGTAGTTTAAATTATCTATGAAAAGATGAAACCTACCTAATGATCAACGATGAAATGGTGTTATTGGCTTATGAAGATCTGGCAGGTTCATGCTTGTTTCCACACACACAACACTTCAAAATTTGTGGTTGGTAAGATTTTTATTTAATTTTATTTATTTTTTAAATTTTCTCTTATGCTCACCAAGGCTGCATTTATTTGACCAAAAATACAGTTACAACAGTAATATTGTGAAATATTATAACAATTTAAATAATACAATTTAATGTTTTAAAATGTAATTTATTCCTGTGAAAGCAAAGTTAAATTTCCAGCAGCCATTACTTCGGTTTTTAGTGTGACATGATCCTTCAGAGATCATTCTAATAAGCTAATTTTGTGCGCAAGAAATATTTCTTATTATTAACAATTTAATTAGAAATTTAATTATTAAATTTTTAATGCATCCTTTGTGAATAAAAGTATTAATTTCTTTCAAAAGAGATTTAATTTGATCTTACCCCAAATTTTTGAATGGTAGTAAATATATATATATATATATATATATATATATATATATACAGTACTGTGCAAAAGTTTTAGGCAGGTGTGAAAAAATGCTGTAAAGTAAGAATGCTTTCAAAAATAGACATGTTAATAGTTTATATTTATCAATTAACAAAATGCAAAGTGAGTGAACAGAAGAAAAATCTACATCAAATCAATATTTGGTGTGACCACCCTTTGCCTTCAAAACAGCATCAATTCTTCTAGGTACACTTGCACACAGTTTTTGAAGGAACTCGGCAGGTAGGTTGGCCCAAACATCTTGGAGAACTAACCACAGTTCCTCTGTGGATTTAGGCAGCCTCAGTTGCTTCTCTCTCTTCATGTAATCCCAGACAGACTCGATGATGTTGAGATCAGGGCTCTGTGGGGGCCATACCATCACTTCCAGGACTCCTTGTTCTTCTTTACACTGAAGATAGTTCTTAATGACTTTCGCTGTATGTTTGGGGTCGTTGTCATGCTGCAGAATAAATTTGGGGCCAATCAGATGCCTCCCTGATGGTATTACATGATGGATAAGTATCTGCCTGTACTTCTCAGCATTGAGGATACCATTAATTCTGACCAAATCCCCAACTCCATTTGCAGAAATGCAGCCCCAAACTTGCAAGGAACCTCCACCATGCTTCACTGTTGCGTGCAGACACTCATTCGTGTACCGCTCTCCAGCCCTTCGGCGAACAAACTGCCTTCTGCTACAGCCAAATATTTCAAATTTTGACTCATCAGTCCAGAGCACCTGCTGCCATTTTTCTGCACCCCAGTTCCTGTGTTTTCGTGCATAGTTGAGTCGCTTGGCCTTGTTTCCACGTCGGAGGTATGGCTTTTTGGCCGCAAGTCTTCCATGAAGGCCACTTCTGACCAGACTTCTCCGGACAGTAGATGGGTGTACCAGGGTCCCACTGTTTTCTGCCAATTCTGAGCTAATGGCACTGCTCGACATCTTCCGATTGCGAAGGGAAGTAAGCATGATGTGTCTTTCATCTGCTGCAGTAAGTTTCCTTGGCCGACCACTGCGTCTACGGTCCTCAACGTTGCCTGTTTCTTTGTGCTTCTTCAAAAGAGCTTGGACAGCACATCTGGAAACCCCTGTCTGCCTTGAAATTTCTGCCTGGGAGAGACCTTGCTGATGCAGTATAACTACCTTGTGTCTTGTTGCTGTGCTCAGTCTTGCCATGGTGTATGACTTTTGACAGTAAACTGTCTTCAGCAACCTCACCTTGTTAGCTGAGTTTGGCTGTTCCTCACCCAGTTTTATTCCTCCTACACAGCTGTTTCTGTTTCAGTTAATGATTGTGTTTCAACCTACATATTGAATTGATGATCATTAGCACCTGTTTGGTATAATTGTTTAATCATACACCTAACTATATGCCTACAAAATCCCTGACTTTGTGCAAGTTTACCTTGAAGAATTGATGCTGTTTTGAAGGTAAAGGGTGGTCACACCAAATATGGATTTGATTTAGATTTTTCTTCTGTTCACTCACTTTGCATTTTGTTAATTGATAAATATAATCTATTACCAAGTTTATTTTTGAAAGCATTCTTACTTTACAGCATTTTTTCACACCTGCCTAAAACTTTTGCACAGTACTGTATATATATATATAATTTTATTTAGTATTGATCTAAAACACTAAAATTTCAGAATGTGCACAGAAAAATTTCAGAATATTTCGGTTCAATCAGAATTCTTCCATATCTTAAAGTCCTCTCAAGAGAAATGTATATTATTTAAAGACACACACACACACACACGCACACACACACACACACACTTGCACAAATTAATGTAGACAGACATGAGGACCTATAAAAACTTTGTGCGCCTTTTGCCCCTGAGGGGGAGCCAAGTAGGTCAGAATAACTGTGACCCTGTAGGAAGTACAAAGCGACGTCCCTTCATACTGAGATGTGTGTCACTCCGATTTAACATATCTGCCTACACACACACACACATACACTTAGCCCTGTTTCTACCTGATTCTCTCATTCCCTTTTTCATTGTTTCTCTAACAAATATTCCAGTACAATCACTTAAGGGTAGCTATGGCAGTGTGTATGAGGTTATTGTCTCATCACGATAACCAACATCATAAATATATATAAACATTAGGCATTGTATCATGCGCAAGGCAGCAAATACTTATTTTCCCAGTAAAGTTTCATCACTGAGCCTTTTGCAACACTTAGTGTGTTAAACTCTAAAGAAAATACAGAGAAATCTACATTATAAACCATTTTATCAACACAGTGTTTTACAATATAGGCTTTCAGCTTATCAGCTACTTTCCATTTGACAAAAAAATACATCTGCCTTAATGTAATTTACACAATGGAAAATCAGTAAATCCAGCTGATTCCAGATCATGTAAAAAATTTACGGTCTTTGGGGTTTGGTTTCTATTGTGGATTAATTGCTGTTTGGATGTAAATGTGATCTAGTTCACTTTAGATTTCAAAATCCCATTCATAATAATAATTCTCAACTGCCCACTCCCAAAACCCATTGTGGTAACGCAGAAACCACTTTTCTGTACAAATCTCCAGCTCTTTCATCCAGTTAGTGTGAAAACACAATGCAAGCCTGTTATTGCAGTTAAGCTGCAGCACCGCTTGCGTGCTGTTTATGTATGCGGTGTGAGGCACAAACCGCATCTGTGGTTTGCTCTCACAATGTGCAGTAGAAGGCCAGCAGAAAAAAGCACAAATGTGAAGCTTGTAATTTTGAAAAAGAACTATATACATGAATAATATTTATAAGCTGAGCTGTAAATGTGTCTTTTTCAGGTTGGACTTGAATATTCCTTTAATTTAATCTGGCATTACACTGAGCATTTCACACATGAATTACACCGACAGTAAAGAACATTCGATAAAAAAATGCATTTTTCTGTTTTCTGGAGCATGTCACTGTCTGAAATCCCTGTTATCCTCTTTAACTATGGCCAGTGTTTGCAGAGGAGTTCAATATGACAGATGCCCCCCACGTCTGACATCACATACAGTATCATCATATATATTCTACAAAAATGCATATGCATGATGTGCATATGTGGCTATTTTTATTGTGTATTTGCAATGAGCATAATGAATGAAGTAAGGATTAGATCATTTTTTGATACTACTAGTAATTTAAAAAATACAGTAATAAAAATATATACCAGTACCGCTCAAAAGTTTGGGGTCGAATAGAAGCCACTTATGATCACCAAAACTGCATTTATTTGATTAAAAATACAGTAAAACAGTAATATTGTGAAATTTTAATATATTTAAAAAATTAATAATAATAATTTAATTCTGTGATGGCAAAGCTGAATTTTCAGCATCATTACTCCAGTCTGCAAAGTCACATGAGCCTTCAGGAATCATTGTAATATGATGATTTGCTGCACAAGAAATTGTTTTTTCTTAGTATTGTTATTTTTAGTAGAAATTTAGTATTTTTCATAATACTATCAATGTTAAAAACTGCTTATTTTATTTATTTATTTTGTAGAAAACATGATACATTTCTTCAGGATTCTTTGATAAAGTTTAATAGAACAGCATTTATTTTAAATATTTTGTAACATTGTCTTTACTGTCACTTTTGATCAAATTAATGGATCCTTGATGAATAAAAGTACTCATTTATTTAAAAACAAATACAGAAATGCGATATAAATACAAATACATATAATGGATATTAATATTAATAATGAATATTATATAAATTATATAATTAATTTGACGCTTAAAAATATTTTTAGTATTAAAACAGTAATTCCTTTGATTTTTCCTTTTTTTTTTTTAAATGCTTCAATTCCTTTAACATGCAGTCATCACAGTCCCTGGCCCCCCGCTGCTTTATTCTAATCCTTGTCAGTCTGAAGAGAGGGACTGCCGGGTTGTTTTACTCAATTTACAGGTTCAGTTCCTCTGGAGTAACTTAGGGGACCTACCTCAAGGGCACAATGGTGATACTCACTATCACATTCATTTTCTCAAATAGATCCAGTGTCTGACTCACCTGGGCATCTGTGGGGGCGGAGCCTTGATCCGGCTGCTGTGGCTGGACTGACGATGCACTGATGGTGACATTTTTGTCTGAGCGGCTGCTGCTGTCACGGCTATGTGATTTGTGCCGATCCCTGCTGCTGCGTTCACTGCACGAGAGAGACACACACAGCGACGGAGGTGAGGAAAACGCTGTCGCCATGGCGATGGGAGCAGGGAAACACATTCACACTAATGACAGGATAACCACCATCATCATTCTCCCTCTTCATCCTCTCACTGACACGTGCTGGCTTCCTCTAGCGCCGTCTCGTACATGCCCTAGCTGGAGCATCTGGTGCAAACTGGGTTAGATGCAGTGAGCTGTGACGACCCTAATCCAAGCACAGCTTTCTCTCTCTCTCTCTCTCTCTCTCTCTCTGGCTCATTCCTGTGTTTAGTTATAGCTAATGTCTGGCAAGCCTTAGAATAAAACAAAACAGATAAACACAAACAAATACAGTATTGCACACAGGCCCTCTCTCACACACGCATCCTATCAAACAGCAGCAGACAGAGACGTCTCGCTCAGAGTAAATCAGCAAATAACTCTGTAAGTATTTGCAAAGACAGCCCTTGATCTCACGCTGCCTGTGTTTGATACCATACAGCAATGAGGCATGAAAATGACATTGTTAGAGTAACTGATGCTCTTTTCACAACCTAGCGCCATCAAGATACAAAGGGGCAGCATCTGGTCGGCCATAGAACCTCACAAAATACTGATTTGGAAAAAAAAAAAAAAATCACAGAAGATTTGACTCACAGTTGATTTCAATAGTGTTTGATGTTGGTATATTGATGAGCTAAACTAGCATCTGGCATTTGAATATTTTGACTATACCAGTGGTTATCACCTTTTTTAGCTAATAATTCACTGCACAAAAACTGTATAATGATACAATTTTTCAAAGTTATTTATTTTACCATTGTAAAAAAAAAAAACATTTTAATATCACTGATACACTATTATAGTTTTGTTAATATTTTGATTTTATTTTTATATGTTTTCATTTTACTTTCAGTTAATGTTTTAGTTTTTGTCATGTTTTGTCATTTTTTAAAAATGTGTCTATATAGTTTTTATTACGTTTTAATTTTAATTATTTTAGTACTTCAACTTAAACTAAATGAAAATGAGAAATTTTGCTTTGGCAACTACATTAAATGAAATAAGTTTAAGTTTGTTTTATTTTATTTCATTTAATGTTTATTTTTATTTCAAGACAGAAAATGTTTTTTTAATGGTTTAGTTTTAGTTTACCATACTTGCACTGAACAAGAGTAGTAAGCATTGTTTGTTTTGCAGTCCGTGACCCTATCAGAACAGATATGTGACCCTTTAGAGGTCGTGACCCACCAGCTGAAAACCACTCAACTATACTTTTCTAAAGCGACTCTCTTATCATATTAGATAAGTGAGTATGAATAGAGAAAACGCATTATGAGGATTAGAAAATTGCTTTTGTCTTACAAGGACTTCTAACTGTTAAGTTTGGAGGCTGGTTGACAGTTTATAAAAGGTGCATATTTGATTAGCTAAAAGAAATTATTTTAAACATTAATTCCAATTCAACCCTTAAAATGCTCCTGTCCTTTTACAGCTAGTCATCACAGACCCTGACCCCCCCTGTTGCTTTATTCTAATCCTGGACAGCCTGGGAATAGTGGGAACGTTGGCAAGAGATTGTGTCGCATTATAGAACATCTCTACAGCTGAGCCTGAGGGACTAAGCCAAACAGCTGCTACAACATACAACAAACTACAAAGTTCAAGATTTGCGGACAGCCATGTATATGAAGAATCAGTTATTACAAAAAACTATATTTACCACTGAATTTTGGCGAGAAAGCATCCACCTCTGGTTGGTTTGGGTACGATGTAGGAAAATACACAAGTTCTCCAGTAATATTTTCAAAAGAGTTTAAAATAGTCATAATAATAATATTACCATATTCTCGAATTCTTCTCCCTTTCCTCATTTTAGCGAATATCTAAATAACTTCAAGACTACACATATTTACTTTGCTTTTAACAGTGCTAAAGGTCTTGGCACTGAATTCCCCAAAGAGATTTTTTAAAAATGCAATCAATGAATAAAACAACAAAGCCCATTTTCACAGCAGTGTAGATCTACACAACTTTGTGTGTATTGCAGTATTGTAAATACCCTGCAGGAAGCATGGGATTGTAATTAGAAGTTATATAAACTGGGTGTTGAGGCTGAATGGGAGAGGCAGTATGATAGCCCCTGGTGAAACACTGAGGTGTCCGACCCCACCCAGGCATTATGAACGTGTGTTGATGTAAAATGTGGAGCTCAGCTTCATTTGGAGATTGGACTAGAAAATATTTGAGCCTGTGATGTGTAAAAAAAATAAAGTGAAAATGTTTTAACTATCATTTGCACATCTTTTACGGACCATTTTTGCCTTGCCAGACTGAGTACTGAACAGGCACGATTACGGTAAGATATGGAGATGATCTAATTCATCCAGAAATAGTTATTGGCTGATAAAAAGTATTAACGGAAGGAAAAAGAGCTACAGAAATAAAAAGTGGCAGGAAGTTAGAAAGCCAACTGAAAGAGGACATGCATTTGTGGCTTTCTAATTGAAGATGCATACATTCTCTGCTTTCAAGCTGGAATTCCTCAGGCCTGTTTGGGCCTTTCACTGAAGTTTTTATAGGAAACCTAACAATAGTCAAGCTCAATAAATAACTTCCTAATTACAGTGGGTGGGGTCAACACAGTCTTAAAGCATTAAAGCATATCAGAAAATACTGACAAATAGAGCTCAGAAAATTTGTGAAATCTCTGGCTCAACTCACAGCAACCAAAATTCCGCCCAAACCTGTGAGCAAAAAAGTGTCACACAAGTATGAACAATCATTCAGGAAACCACTGAAACAATCTCACAATTGTTGCGCACCTAAAAGTTCAACCTAACAGTCCTTGTGGTTTGTTTAAATGCATCTAGAGCTACACAAATCGAATCTTCATCTCACGCGAGCGCATTTCGTTTTAATCATAGTAGTATTTATTTTTAATGAAGAAAAATTACAGAGTGTAGAACATTTCTTTAATGAGTTATGACACTGATTACCTTTTCAAAGTAATAATTTAGAATCATCAGAGGCAAATTCTCAATAATTTAATCTGCAAGTAATTAAAGACATCCCGTCACTAATGAGCAACAGAATCATTTCATAGACAAATTTCGTTAATACCGGTACACTTGAAGCTTGAAATAAATGCAGAATCTTTTCATGATGATAATATTCATTTTCTGCATGAATAAATCTGAGAGAGAGAGAGAGAGAGATACATGAGAAGGAGAAAGAGAGTATGGAGTGTATGTGTTGCACAAGAGTCAGTTCAGCCCTTTACCTCTGTTTGTTTGACCCTCGTGACCTGTTGGAGTGGTGGGAATAACCAGAGTGGATGGAATCCGTGTCCATGGCAATACTGTCTGTGCTGTGATTGGCTTAACACAGCGGACGGAGGAATGTGGAGACAGTGAAAGTGCAGACGATGATCAGGATATACATGAATTTGCGCAAGATGATAGGATCGTCTCTAGGGGCTTTCTGTTATCAATCGTTCACCTAAAGAGAGAGAGAAAGAGAGATTTAACAATCTCATACCATAAATACATCAAATAAAATACAATCATGTTTTAATAATGTACATAATTGAATTCGGAGCACAAAAATAGTCTCGTATTTTTAGACAAGCAGGGAAAGCATTGCTGTGAAGTATTGCAAGTTAGTCTACATATACTCTCAAACTACTTATATATTTGTTTTAAAAATGCACTAAATTATCTAAAATTGTAAAGTTTTAGATTTCCTGCTGTATCGCTCAAGCAGAAAAATGTTAAATTTAACACAAAAAAAAATTCACATCTTTTGTTAACCACAAAAAAACTCAACAGCCCACATTTCATACTTGTTTTTACACTGCTTTTCTCCAAATGTGACAACAAACGCATTGAGATCAGAAACAAGCGCTCACTACAGCAAAGCCTAAAGCACTGTAAAGCACCTCTGCTGGCATCAACAAGCTCAAGGTGCATTCAGTTCAGTACTACTCAACTTTAGCCAGTTCAGAAGCCAAACTAAATTTATTCCGCTTGCAAAAAAACACACTTCCTTTCCGCTTCCTCCATCCTAGCTGGAATATATCTGCTAGTGATAAATTATTAAAGAATGGAAGGTATGATCCTTGGGATATCAACTATAGTTCATTACTATTAAACTATTCCTTTTCATTACTATGCCCCCATTGCCCGCTCACTTGAACTGTTGTGGAAGCTATTTTTCTCAGCCGTTCTGTTCTGTTTGAGTTTAAGCTTTTTAGGCCCACTGTTCTTCACCTTCAGGGAATTCTGCACTGTCTGTTGGGTGCTCGGTTTCGTGGTGTTACTTTAAATTTTATCTTTGAAATTGCGAGACTACACCACCGCAAAGCAGACATATGCATTTTCCCACACACTATTCAATCACATTTAGCCTAAGCCAGCTTTCCTTATTCTGGAGGGAAAAAACTTTGAACATCACACTGTCATTATAGTGTCACTAAGGCTACCAAATCAAAAGAATCAAGGCTCCATACAGAGACTTCCAGGACAGAGCTTGTGCATTGATTTATCCACTCATCAATTACTCATTTGGATTTCACACACGGCTTAGTGCCACCTGCCATCTCAAAGCAAGCAACCAACACAACACACTCACAAAGCATACACACCTATAACAGGATTTACAGATCTAAAAATGTAGCAAAGCATGGCATGATGGCACAGCAAATGTTTCCATCACATGTGACTTGCATTAAACCATCATGATGGTATTAAATTCCGCAATTTACTTTTTTCCTCTCACATTTCTTGCCACATTCACATAAAGTTAAGTTCAATTCATTTGAGTCATGACAACTCTCACAGTGTTTGGCATGGTAATGGATATAACAATGCTGATATGTTTGGTCTTGGTGAATAGATCTGCTGCTGCTGGGTATTGCTGCTGCTGCTGCTGTAAAGCAAGTATGCAAAAAGCTACTGCCAATACATACACGACAAGCTGCTGTGAACAAGTAAGACATGCTGTTGCTGTACAATATAGCATACATGAATTACCCATACCAGATCTATACAGGTGGAGCTGGGGAAGGTGGAGGGTTTCTGAAAGTGCTGCAACTCCTACAGTAAATGCTGACCAAGTGTTTGATAGTTGAGCACATTATTTACTGATCAGCTCTGCCCTATGGAGAATGATGTGATAGCCAGCAGATTGAATTAAGGACCTATCAGCCTGCGCCATCTAGAGTTTCACGACAGAACTTTTTATTTCTCTCTGACAAACTTTTTAGCAGATTGTGAAATTAAATGAACTTAAATTACCTGTTTGTTAAAAAATTGACAGATGGAACATTTGAAACTTGTTTAAAAACATTAATTACATTATTTTTGTAATTCTGTTTTTGGAGACACCTAGAGACATTGAAATTTGCGTCTGAGAATGGCGTCTACGCTAATTTTTTGTCTCTCTGCTTATCCCGAGGTTTACCAATTAACGTGATTGGCTGGATCCGGGCCGTGTCCAGGTCGGACGGGGAACCTGTGCCTGTGTGCGGCAGCAATGTGGCCCTGTGGTGTCGGCGGAGACTGTGTTAACTAGCTCATCCTTTGTTAAGACCTTACCGACTCATCAGCCAGTGGCACATATCCCAACAAACCGTCCCATACCGGCGTGACCAAAAAGATCTTAAACTAGATGGAACTAGATTAAATATTTTGACTGTTGCGATTCCAAATCAGTTTAATGACCTGTAACTCTGCCTGAGTATCGGACAAGTGTTCATTGTTGGCCAGAGGAGAACTGGCCCCCCGACTAAGCCTGGTTTCTCCCAAGGTTTTTTTCTCCATTTGTTGGAGTTTTGCTTCCTTACCGCTGTTGCCTTTGGCTTGCTTAAGTTGGGGACACTTGCTTGATATTCAGCAGTGTTTTTGATATGCCTGCATTGGCGCCGTTGTATGCGAACTGAGCTGAGCCGGACGATTACGTCACTGTTTTCTGCAGTGCTGCTATACATAAATTAACTAGACTAATAACTACTGATATTTGCAACAGAATGAATCAATAATATATAGAATAAGCTGCACAATGACACCATTTTCTTATAAAAAGCGCTATATAAAAAAAAAAAAATTATTGATATTTTAACACCACCAAAATACAGATATTGCTTTTTTTCATAAACACTTTTTGTTATACTCTTTGAAACTCTCTTCACATCCTGATAGCAATCAATAATAGAAGTGGTCTAAATATATGTACATATATCTTCTGTGGAAGTCTCTGAACCAAAAAATGTTCGTCCAATTATTGCATTCGGTCCACTAGTCACTAGTGCCACAAATAGCAGCCACCTTTTACAATTCCTGCTGCATTTTGATGCCTACTCTACATTGAAAACATTTAGTCCAACTAAAAGTCACTGCACTATTCACTGCAAATATTTATTCTATATTCTTTAATCCTTTCAACATCTGTATATTTTAGAGGTATTCAGAAAAATCCTCTTGAAATAAAAAGAGAATGATAGTAAACTTTGTACTGTAGAAAAAACAATTGTTTTGAGCTTGTGGTTTCCCTTGAATGGGACGATCATCTCAATTGCTGATTTATCTAAGAATTTATAGGTAATTTGTGGACAAATTATGTTCTTGATCATGGTGTGGTATGTGAGTTAGCCAAGATAACTCTGACCACTTTCAAGTCTTCATTTCTCTTATCAATGGGAGAAATCTGACCTGGACAAGCACACACAGCATTCCTCTGAGGTTACCTCATAGTGCCCTAAAAACACACACACACACACAAAGAATTCCACTAAAGTTACTCCATGTACACTCATATGCACTAACAGAAAGTGTATCAAGTTTGGGAAGCTGGGGCATATCCTATCATAAAGGAGAAGAAAGCAATTACAGTCAAATGTTTAATAACTTCAGACAGGTTTCACTCTCCTTAACTCAGTTTTGTCAGTGTGTCAATCCATTACTATTCTGGAGACAATTCAAGGGTTGTCGCATATTTCACAGGGCAGCATAGGCCAAATAAATCTTTTTTAAAAAGCAGGAATGCAAGGGTTTGAAGACTTTGATACGTGATCTGTCTAGATGAACTGTCCAGAGGCAGTTGAAATCTGAAATCTGTTTACAATATTCATTCTATTATTGGCGTACACAGACTCCTAATTCATGGGGAATAGTTTTCTAATCTTACCAGGCTCGCTCTGTTAACTTTAATCAGTTTTCAGAGTTCAGATAAATAATAATCCCCCCCCCCCCCAAAAAAAAAAAAGAATTATTGGCCTCTCTTTTTTTTCTCTGTGCTTTTTATTTTTTTATTGAGATGCAGGATTAGATACTGTTTGTGTGTGTGTGTGTGTGCATGTATCATACATTATTGTTTACGATATATCTCAAATTAGTAGTTATCAGAAATTCACACATAGATAAGAGCAGAAAAAGTAAAGGAACAAAATGTTTCCATAAGAAGTGATCTTTGCGTATATTGTCAAACTATATTGATTTGTGAACATAAAATCTCTCTGAGCTTTTTTATTTATAAAGGGATAGTTCATCCAAAAACAATGAATTTTTTCCACTGTGGAACACAAAACAAGGTATATTAAAAAAAAAAACGTCTATTTTTGTCCGTTCAACGAAAGCCAAAGGGGTTTGATGTTATTTTGCACCCCACTATCTTTCATTGTATGGGCAAATATGGCTAAAACATGCTTCAAAATATCTTCTGTCTTGCCCCAGGTCTCAAATCGTAAAGTATTGGTCTATATCTGAGCCTCAGCTTCTGGTTTCACAAATGGGCACAGTATCTTCACTGTTACATACAAAAGAATTTCATGTCTATGAACATCTATTTAGTCATTTTATAAACTGACTGAATGTTTAAAGTGAATGCTGCCAGCAATAAATGTACAATTTTCCTTCAATGGCAAGTGACCTTAAATTTCAGCCTGTCTGTCACACAATGCTATTGTATGGTCTCACAAGACTTGGTATGAGTCACATTAGTAATATATTTGTGCCCTTTGAAATCTCCATTACCTAATTTTTGTAAGATTCTTGGAAATGAGCAACCAGTGCATCATTAATATATATAATCCTTTTGTGGGCTGCAGAAGAAAGAAATTGAACGCTGCAGAAACATTGGCATAGTTTAATGTGAGCTGATGGACAGTTGCTATTAGAGCATATAGTCAGAATGTAGTGCTAACTGGAGCAGGAGAGTCCCTGGAGGCTTTTACATTTAGCCATCAAAACTCAAATTTTCACAGCCATTACACCTACAGTACAGAGCTGAGACACTTCGTTTGACAGAGAGGCCCGCTCAGCCAGCGTAGCCTTTAACATATGTTCAAAGCGCTGAGTAATGCAGATCATACACACACATGTAGAAACACACATGCACACGCAAGACTTTCACATTTGTCTTGCCCTAGAGGCAGTCATGGATGATCAAACGCAGAACAATAACATTTCTTCACCTACTAAACAAGAATACAAGTAACAAGAAAGGCAGAAAGACAGAAGCAGAAAGAACGAGAGTGGAGGGGGAGGGACAGTGAGAGTGAAAGGAACAGAAATAGGGGGAAAAAATTCACTGTAGTCTTCAGACTGAGCAAGCGTGACTGACACATGAAAGCTAACACATAAACTGACATATATTAATGCAGACTGAAATAATACAGTATGTGTGTGTAAGTACATGTGTATGCATATATAGAGATATAATATATCTCTCTAATACCGGCTAGTGCTATTGCTAAGATAATCTTAAATTCACCTTGAAATCAAAATTGACAATTCATATCTTTAATGGAATATTGCAGTGTTTATTATAAATTATTTATCTGTGCACATCATTATTTTTTTAAATTCATGTTACCTCTTAATATTTAATCAAAATAACTTCCCCTCCCTCTCGCAATGACATCTCTTCTCTTCTCTGACATGTTTTTTGGCTCGAGGGCGGGACAACCTGTCACTCAAATGAACTCATAACCGACGATCCAATCAATTCCTGATGGACAAAATCAGGTCCCGCCCTATATTTTTTCTTGTCTGAGAAGCAGTTTCACTTGGATATAAACCACAATAAGATAGAAAAATCTATCTCATTTCATGCTAACTTTAAATTTAGTAGTGTCCATTTCAAAATGCTTGAAGCTATGGTGCTCATATGGGTGGCACAGGTTCGATTCTGGCCTCCGATATACTGATAACATTTCTCCCCTTTCCTAATCATTTCCTGCCACTAAGTTTAATATCTGTTGGTTAAAATACAAATACCTCAAAATAAACACACAAACATTATACAATAATGAACTTTCACCCGTCGTCACGTCTTCAACACACACTGGCTCTTCTCCAAGACTACTGGAGGTTAACGTCACAGAAAATGTAAATAACATTTTTGTGTGTATATTTTGGTGAAATGGGGGGAGAGAGAGAGAGAGGTACAGCGAACAAGACTACGAAATAGAAAAATTGCATTACAGAGCCTTACTCACTTTAATCTGGGTGTTGAGGCCAGATGGAAATTAAATAATTGTGTCAGAAACATTGGTAGCTCTATATTTAGCCAGCACAATCCAGTCCTACACAGAACAGTTCTCTTTCGCAAACTGTGAGTGCAGTCTCTCTCTAAAGAGTAGATGTGGGGAACCCACCCACCCATTTTTTTTAAAACTTTGTTTTAAATATGAGGACTCATGAAATGTCCTCATAAAACATGTTTACGTCATAATACCAGTGTAATACCCATGTCATTATACAAATTTGTGTCCTCATAAATCATGAAAATGAGCACACACACACAAAAACAGGAATAGTATTCAGAAACATCACAAAAGCTGCTGATTCAACAAGACAACTTCATAGTGTAGTCCTCATTTACTAGATGGGCTTTCATTCATATTTTCCTAAAGCATTTCATTCATGCACTTGTGAAACATGCAAGCCTCATGCTTGCAGCCTCAGCTACACCACACTTACATATTATAGTAGTATTTGAATTATTTGGATGGTTATAGTGCTAATTTTGTCTTATAAACCAGAATTATTTAGTATACAAATACTGCGCTTATCACTTCTAGATATAAGCACATACAAACACCTACTGTGAGTATTGTCTAGAGTGATAGCAGTGTAATACTGTTCATACACTCTTAAAAATAAATGGCATTGAAGGTTTCATGTCAAACCTTGATCATCAGTGGAAACTTTCCATTGCACAAAAGGTCCTTTAGTGTAAAAAGGTTCTATAGATTATTAAAATGTTCTTCACACTAAGAAGAAAACAGTTCTTTTAAGAACTGATTACTGAAAGGTTCTTTGAGGAACCCAAAATGGTTCTTCTAAAGCATCAGTGAAAAAGCAAAACAACTTTTTGGAACTTTTTTTATTAGAGTATATTTTTAAGAGTATATTCTTGTTTGAAAGGCCAGTGACACCGGTTGGGTAGACCATCATCTTTCCCATCTCTCCTCATCTCACTGTTAACATTGCAGCTAAGGCCAACACATGAGCTCTGTTGATGTTTTTTACAGCAAGGCTTCCCTGTCATAAGTGTTGTTAACGCACTCTTCCCTGTTTGAACAATCCTTTGCTAGAAGTGTTGCCAGGTCAACATATGTTGTGGTGGACAGTATAAGATACTATGAAATTAAAATTGAATGTGTACGAGTGAGTTTCTGAATCTCTTATCAAGTCCAATGTCTCCATGCCATACCCTGTTCTTCCTTGGAACACTTTTTAAACAATGATATTTGGTTAAAAACCTAAGCAAAATTGAAACACTGAAGTATTAAACATAAGAAACGATCCCATTTTAAAGACATCCGTGTGTGGCAAATGTGTGCGCTGTGTAGCAATAGAAAGATGGATTATAAATACATTACAGGTACTCAAACAACAATGTGGAAGACCTGTTTCTTTGTGGTGTTCTTGAGATAAAGTTTAGTGTTATTTTAGTGCATTGAGCATAAAACTTCCAGATAGGCCGATGCATAATTCATGCGCTGTCAGATATAAAATGCAAGAGTTGCACTGACAGATTAAAAGCCCAAGTTTTCAAGTGTGTCTTGTTTTCTGATGTGTAAAAGACATAAAAACGTCTGCTTTACAAGAAAGACTGCCTCAGTGCTTATTTCTAGTGCTTCAAAAGGAGAAATTCACACTTCCACTGTTTATCCGACAAAACAACATGCTCTGTTAAAATACCTGTATACTAATTTGTTTCTAACACAACTCACATTCTCTTTTTAGGTTTCACAACTCAGTCTCCCCTGAAAAACATACCATCTTTCAAATGATTCTGAGAGTCCAACATCATTATCTGTCCTACATTATCTGGCAGAAGTTTCCTTAAGAGACCAAGAAGCACAAGGAAGTCCAGAGATGGGAATTTATGTCAGATGTTAGCAGGGTGATTCTATACTCAAAGCAATATACACTTGTTGTGCAAGTCGAGATAAGGAACATGTTACAGACCACATTTTACAATAATAACCTGTAAGGACACTGCATCCGAAGAAAACTGTATGTGTATGCCCAATAAAATTAATTCACATCATTTTAATGTTGGAGAGATGCTCTATGAGACTAAGCGTTAAGTCTCACACTTAGGTTTAGAGAGTCAGAGAAGAAAGTGAATTCAAGATGGTCAACTCAGCCTCAGCCAGCAATCATAATAAGCACTTGAATAAGTGTTTGCAGCCTATATGTAAAAAAAGAAGAATATGGTTTAATACTGCAGACCCCTTTTAAAGAGAATCAACCCCACCCCCTTTTTTGTCATGATAATATGATTTATATCCTATAAAGAAAAGAAAAGAATTTAGTCAATCAGGATTTAAAGTTAAAAAGAAGCACCAATTTACCCTCTGACGATACCAAATCCAACGCAATGTAAAAAAAAGGCACAATGATCTGTCATTCCTGCAAGCCGTTCGTTGTTTCCATGCGCACCTCGCTTTCAAAACAAAAATGATCCGCTTTGACATTGAACATATATTCGTTTCATTTTGCAGTAATGCGAATGCAACCCTCTCACCCAGAGCGTTTTCTGTGATGAAGGAAAGAAACGGGAACCGCAAGAGGTCATAAATCGCATGTAGCTCATGGGCGTAAATGATAGCGTTGGAAAGACCGGTTCATTTGAAAGAATCGATTCGTTCGAACGGTTCGAAATTCACCAATGCGTTTCATACCTTGCAGTGCAGGAGCATTTAGATGTTAAATTATGCAAAAAATGTATAATACATTCATTTTAAAATTTAACAATAATAATAATAATAATATGAAGAATAAAACAATAAAATAAAGTTCATACAAAAACAAACAAACAAAAAAAAAACATTAGATTAAGCCAGCAGTAAGCTTTTGTTCAATTAGGACATTTAAGTAGCTTTTTATTAAACGTGCCTTAGAGAAAAACATCTTGAGACAAAACAATGGCACTGACATATTTTAATATATGTCAGTACAAGTTGCTTTCAGTTAAACAGCTCAAACATGCATTTTATTCTGGGATTAGGTTTAAGCCTTGTGAAACCAGAGGTAAATGTATAAAATGAACAGAATTTGGCCCATACTCAAATACGAGTATTATTTTTCAATTCCGTGATTAAAATATTGTTATCATATATTACCTTCCCCAGTTGTAAAACTACATTTAGTTATAAAATGTTTTGTCAATCCATTCCTTTGCTCTGCTGCTTGATTCCACAGAAAGGCTAAAATGACTCGGCTCAAAAGAACGATTCAATTGCGAATCGGACATCTCTAGTCATGGATACACCACCCAAGTCAATGGAATGCCAACCATGTGCTTTAAAAAGGGGAACCACTGTCTTTAATACATCCGATAAGCACATCAACAAATAAATAAACAAGCACTCAACGTGGTGCGAGCGTGATCCACCCAGCAGCAATTTTGGAGGCGACTCGATGCCACGAGACACGAGATTAATGATCATATTAAGAAGTCAGCCCACTGCAAAATAAGAAAATGTGTTTCATTTATTGGAGGACATGTTACAGAAAATGCATCTAAAGTGCTATTAGCATCTAAAGTGTAATGTTAGCAGTATGAATTTTCATAGTGAATAGCTATAACGGGTTAATTCGTCTCGTCAGGGAGCATCAATAATGATTTTCATTGTAGCACTGTCATAGGATTAATCATTACTCTGTGTGAGCAATGACTTAAATATGTCGTTTTAGAGACAGCAGCTGGGCGTGAGAACTTGAGCATGAATCCCAGTGTCTTCTAACGCCAAAAGGTGTTCACTTGTATTTAGATCAATGCAATGAGCACAAAAGAATAGACAATAGATATAGTAGAAACTTACCTAATGGCCACGCCAACATCCCCGATAAAATTATCCGACGATCAATACACTGTATCCAGATTTACCCACTGTCATGCATTGCGACCAATCTGACGGCAGTAATGATAGTATCCTTTACAGGCGGAGCACATACGATGCACTTTGGCAAAGGAGGTGGAGGGACTGAGACTCATGACAGTGGGCAGCGCTAGGGGGAGTTATCGCCTCTAATTAGACGTACATATACATGTGTATACATAATATGATTATATGATCACGTATACGTGAATACAGACACGCATATATATATATATATATATATATATATATATATATATATATATATATATATATATGAAACGTACATGTATTCAAGTATAGGCTACATCGTTGCACCAGTAGTTGGTGAACAGTGAATGTCCTTAAAGCCTAATTGACACCGCCCCGACAAACGCCAACAAACAAGTTGGTCGTTGGATTTATAATTCTAAGAGAAAAACCGGTCATGTTCACACTGCCCCAACAAACACCGACAAACGAGTTATAGAGAGTCAAGTCTAACTAGGAAAAATTGAGATCTACAACTATATGTGTAACCATGTTAACAATATTTTCAGGCAAGTTTATTAGATTAATAATAAAGCATCAAATGTATTTTTATTGTATTGAAGAATTGAGGAAAACATAAAAATACTAACCTGAAATCCGAATTCAAGCGCTAGCCATCGATCTGATTCCTTGGGGTGTTCTACACCGGTTTTAAACTTTTTTTTTAGCGCGACCCATCAAAGGGATACAACCATTTGTAGCTAAACAAGCCAAACCGAATTCATTTAAAACTAAACTGAGGTTAAACCCGCGTTGCTCTCACCATACCTCTCTCTTTCGGCACGAATCCAAATATTTCAATTTCGCAAAGTATTTGGATGCTATACTTACTTTTTATTATGTAAAATCCTTCAACCGTGCGTTCCAGTATCAATAGAAAAAAAAATTCTCTTTACATGAGTAAAAATGGCAACACCACAGTGGAGTCTAACTGTCGACTCTCTTACTGAACGGCACGGATTGCACTACGGACTATGTAATTTGAGTATTGTAACTTTTATATGTTTTGACTGTATTTTATTTTTATAATGAACAAACTGCGATGTCATGTTTGCAGTGCTTTGTTGTGTGTGCGTGGGGCGCCGGCGCGATCAAACCGCAGTCTTTGCAAGGGACAAAGGCCGACCGACCGACAAACAGACTCCGACCAACTCCAACATACGCCAACGGAGGTGTTTGTTGGCGTTTGTCGGTAAGGTGTGAATTGGCCTTAAGAGTGAGTCATTGAACCATTGATTCAAGCGATTCGTTCAAACTCACTTTTTAATTAGAGGGCTGTGTCCGAAAAATGAAAAATGCTGCCTTCGGAGGACACATTTCAAGGTAGGAAGGCATCAAAGCACGTCCAAATCCAATGTTAGCTTCACTTCCTGTCTCATGAGACGCCTTCATCTGATCGATTTTTGAATGCAGCATAGATGTAGGCCTATATCCTTCACTGCCTTTGATATCTTACAATCCTGTACTTCCATTCTGTGACAGTTGAACTAGAAAAATAAAGATGGCGCCAGAAATAAAATGTTCGTTTTTGACCAACATTTTCTAATTTTAATGTAATTTCATTACTGTAGTCAGGGGCGCTGCTAAGGATTTTGGGCCCCATGAGAAGAATCTTGACAGGGCCCCCAACACAGCTGAGACTTTTTTCATATTAATTTGCATAAAATCATGCGCTTTTATGGTATTTTGACTATCATTCTCATATATTTAAGTCAATCAGACAATTGAACTCCATCCCATGTCCACACCCGTAATTTGTCCTCTGTAATACTGCACTACTTCAGTACTGTATAATGTATATACTGTGCATAGCTGTACATGTGTCATATAGTGTATTCACATATATTTATATTTGTATGTATGTACTGTACATATTTGTACTGTACACTGGCAATGACAATAAAGTTAATCTAATCTAACCTAATATTTTTAACATGACAGTTGAAATGTAATGGAAACACTGAGCACTCTTAATACAATGAAATGTATTTATATTTATTTGCTTCAACACTGATACTGAAATTTCAAAATAAAACTCTTCAATTTAAAAAACAGGAATTACAATCTGTGGTGGAAAAAAAAAATCTCAGCAAGAAAACACCACCATGTGAGGCAAAGCCGTGCACCCGCTGCACCTGCTCTATCGAAACGTGCTAACTTGTCGAAAAATGCGTAGAGACCTGAGGCCTCGTGTACAAAGCGTGCGTACGCACAGAAAAGTGCCGTAGGCTACGATCATTGTCACGGACGGTCCACTAACAATTTAGGCCCACTTACAAACCCACCTTTTCTTGTGAAATATTGGGTAACATACTGTTGACCCTTTGCCTCTTTCACTTCTCTTATTTTTTTTCCTCTTTCTGTTTTTGATTTCCAGATTTTTGAGGAATTTTCACTTCCTCTGCCGGCGCTATAAGTGAAGTCAAGCTGTTTGTGTTGCCTGGATACTTGGGGTGTGACGAGATTTCTCGTCGAGGTGAGAAGTTGTCTCGTCGTACTATCAGTGTGAGGGTGAAATTATTATTGAAAATGCCTTGCCACTTTCAAATCGTTTTTGTGGAAACATTTTGGTTTTCCAGTAGAAATAATACACGGCGAAAGAATAACACACAAGACACAAACAATATGTAAACATTGTAAGAAAACTATGCCGTACACCTCGGCCAAGGTTGTACAGACTCTTAGGGGCCGTTCACATATCGCGCGCATTTTCATTCGCGCAAAATGGAAGCGACGCGGTCGCGACGCGCATGCGGTGCAGCGCGCTCGTTTTTTCCTGGCGCGCCTGTGCCGCGGCGAGATGAAAACATGAGAACCGCAGGTCATGTGACAAGAACCAACCGATCATCTTCGACCTTTCCGTAACAAAACATGGAAATCTCAGCCGAACAGCTGATGATAGCTGTACAGGGGGGGTTGTTATATCTCATCTCCATAATTATTTCTAGTAGTAAAGCTAAAGCAAGGGCTAAAAATCAATTTATCCCTTGCTGAAACTTCCTTATGGTCGTGCACAGTTCATGGTTGCATAGCAACGACAGACGCTACAGAAGCGCGAGCTCCCGAACGCTTGCAAAAGAAGGAGGAAGCGACGCGGCTGCGCTTTACACGCTTTTTTAGGCGCGATATGTGAACGGCCCCTAAAGAGGCAGAAAGCATCGCTATCACTGCTAACGGTTGGACTTCTCGGTGTACGCAGAGCTATATAACAGTTACAGCCACACAATCAATAGTGACTGGGAAATGGTCAACTTTGTACTGCAGTTAAAGTGACACTTAAAGTGTTATTTGAATTTTTTATTTATATGTTTATTTTATTTATACTGTTTAATTTATGTTCAATCTGTAGAAAGAAGTTCAGTGAGATTTCTCATGTGAAATTATACAGGGCAGAAAACAATTGGTTGATTTTGTGGCAAAACATTTAGCAGTGTTTGCATGTTGTTTTACTGCAAATAATTCATTAAAATAGAAGTAAAATGACATGCATTACAAGTTGATTTCAAAATGCACCAACATTTATTGCATTTTATGATTTTCAGATGAATAAAAGACTATTTTCCCTTCATACGTTTCATTATTGAGGATTTCTTAAAAATACTATAAAAATCTCGTCTCGTGAACCCAATCTCGTGTCTCGTCTCGTCTCGTGGGATAGGGGTCTCGTCACACCCCTACTGGATACAATACAATACAATACTGAATCATTTTATGATAATCGAGAGGGGCCCACGGACGTTTGTGTTTCCTAAACAAATAATTTTTTTTGACACCAGGAAACAGCAAATAGAATAATTTAAAGTTAATAATTTTTACTATCAAATATTTTTTTTAGCACCACAATTTTATTGGGGGCTTCTCTGGGCCCCTGCTTAGTCATGGGCCTCGAGAATCGTCATCGTTTACCCCCCCCCTTTACAGCGCCCCAGACTGTAGTAATTAAACATTTGTTTAGGTCTCCCCAAAGCTCACGCTATTTTGCTGTAGATCATTAAACTGTTACGCAGGGGTCTGTCCGAAATCAGTTTCATGAGGTGCCTTCATGCACAAACACTGCCTTACAAGTCATTGTCTGATAAGGCAGCGAGGCAACAAGTCAGCTTCCTAGGTTTTCGGATGCAGCAGAGAATTGAACTTCGTTATGAGTGAGTCAGTGAATCATTCACTGAATCGATTAGCTCAAAACACTGTTCAGGAATGAAACACCTGTGTTGCTCAGAGATACAATGGTTGGTTCTGATTCTGCATTGACTTTTTTCGTCTGCATCTGCGGGGAAAAACTGACAAAGTAAATGCCAATTGTGTCTAAAACATAAGTTATTCAATATTAACTGCTTTTTTTATTGAACTGTTGTAGTCTAAAGCCGTGGCACACTCGGCAATTGTGCCCTCGGTTTGATTACCTAAGGTGTTATACATACAACAACAGTACTCAATTTGTTATGTACGTTAAACAAGTCACACATGATATATTAATCTTATATCTTGTTACAAACCTCTGTCTGTCTCACTTTCTCTGTTTCCTTTACCTCTCTGTCTGCAGTCTTTACTGACTTCCTGATTGCATCCAGCTATCATACCCCATAAAACCGATGAAGCGAGAGAGATGCAGAGAGAGCTTTCTACCATTAAATATAGCTCCATCCCCCACATATTCCATCGTCTTTCCCTGCCACTTAAAGCTTTTTTTCCATGGTTCATTCACAATGGCCACCAAAATAAGGTCGTTTGGACTGATGTTGTCATAATAAAACAATTGACGAACATTTCAAAGAATATTCTGGAGATTATAAAATATATACATTCAATATACTTAAGAATATGCCTATACAAATACACATATTAGCCTACTTTAGTACTATACATTGTCATATAGGCCTATTATGTAAAGACATTTGTTATCAAATAGCCCATTGAGAAGAAAATTAGCCTAAGTTATTCTGTAATAGTCACTTTGATGAATGACTGACAAATTGACTTGATACCGAGAGTTTATTTGGAGAGATAGACAAATCATTCTCTCTTTCTGGCAGTATCCATAGGTATCTTTGCTTATGACTCATATAGCTGAATCTGAAAATTAGAGTCTTAGAAAATGAATTTATTAAATAATTTCATAAAATTTCCATTCCAAAAAATAGACCTATCAGCATAACAATTTTAATAACAAGTTGAAAATTCACAAAGTCACAGATTTGCTTATTTAATAAATGACCTAGAAATAGTTTAACATCTCAGATTCGTCTTTACATCTCAATATGTTGATTTTATTAAATCATAACTTGTATTTTACTCTAAAGAGACAGTGTATTCTTTACAAAGAAAAAAAAAACACTTTTACCGCTCCTCGCTGACCAATAGGGGGCGGCAAAGACTTTTATTACAGTATTGGACTGAAGCAATTCTCTAAACAGCAATTTGAAACAAAATGTGACCCTTGACCACAATGCCATGCAGTCATAAGGGTCAGTTTTTTTTAAACTTAGATTTATACATCATCTGAAAGCTGAATAAATAAGCTTTCCTTTGATGTATGGACAATATTTGGCTGAGATATTACTATTTGAAAATCTGGAATCTGAGGGTGCAAAAAAAATCACAATATTGAGAAAATGGCCTTTAAGACCTTAAAGCATTTTTAGAGTTTTTTTTTTAACTACAAATACACAAATGGTTTTATACAAAACTATAGCAAAGAGAGTCAAATGGTAGGTATTGTTTGATAGAACACTTTTTATATTTAAAAAAATATATAAATTACATTACAATTGGACTTTCTCATGCTGAGAAACTGCTGATAAAATATGAAAACTTAATATATATTGTTTTTACTATGATTTACATATGTTTTTTATATGACATGGAATAATTCAGGAAAGAAAAAAATTATTTTTGATGACATGTGAGCTGCAAATGGATCAGATTTTGTGGTGATAGCATAAAGTAATCAAAAAGTTACAGCATTTGGAACAAATAGCCTTTTTGTTCTAGCCTTTGATGCCCCCTAACCAGCATTTTTAAAATCGTTCATCTATGAGGAATATCTCATGATTGATGCAAGGAATTATGTTGATTTTGGACTCATTTTAATCGCGAGAATCTGCTTTAAATAATGTTGTGCCATTTTCTATGATCTGTGCATGTTTCATGAAGTTCAATGAGTAAAAATGCCACTTGAAATCTGTATATTTGTTTTTAGATAAATTTTCTATTTATCATCGAATAACTCTTCGAACTGACGAATTGACTACTTGCATTGTAAAGTTCAGACTCTAAGCTTTCAAATGACAGGTATTTTGTGTTTATTCAGTAGTTTTGAAAAATATGATTATTAATTTTTTCGTGATGATCTATGATCTGTGCAATTTTCTTGAAGTTATTAGCAAAATACCACGTGATATTTACATATTCATTTTCAGTTTGAGTGCGCCAGACCCTGCTGGTTTTTGTTGTAAACTGAGTTTGTGAAGACGCCCTAGAGGATGAAAATAACCCAAAAGGAGCATGTTGGGGGCATGATCAGAATTTGTAAAGTTTCTTATTTTGTATGCAAAATGAATTATTGTGCTACCTTGGTTTCAGTTTCTATTAGCTCTTAAAGAGAGACACGCAAACGGGAGTCCTTAGCAACGTATATTACTTACAAAAATAATTTTTTGATATTTTTACGGTAGGAAATTAACAAAATATCTTCATGGAACATGATATTTACTTAATATCCTAATGATTTTTGGACCTATACAATGTATTGTTGGCAATTGCTACAAATATACCGGTGTGATTTATGGCTGGTTTTGTGGTCCAGGGTCACAAATCACTGTAGTTGTCGGTTGAGAGTTAAACAGATCATATCTGTGAACAAAATCACACACACACACAGGTTTGTTTTGCTATCAAGTTGAGGACATTCCATAGGCGTAATGGTTTTTATACTGTACAAACTGTACATTCTGTCCCCCTACACTAACCCTACCCCTAAATCAACCCATCACAGAAAACATTCTGCATTTTTATATTTGTTATAAAACATTGTTTAGTATGTTTTTAAAGCTATTTGAAATATGAGGACTTATGAAATGTCCTCATATTTCATGTTTACGTCGTAATACCAGTGTCATATCCATGTCATTATACAAATTAGTGTCCTTATAAATCACAAAAATGTGCGCACACACACACATTGGGTTTCCATGTTTTATGGGGACTTTCCAGTGGTTTTTATACAAACATTTTATACAAAGTTTTATAAATTTTCAAATAAAGATCATGCTGTATGATTTATAAGTTTGTTTCCTCATGGGGGCCAAAAAAAATGTCCCCACAAGGTAAAAAATGTACAGGTATTACAATACTTATGGGGATATTTGGTCTACATAATGGACCAACAACACACACACACACACACAGTGTTATATTTTTTGAATATTTCCGGATGACTTGTTATTATTATTACTACTAGTAGTAGCATCAGTAGTAGTAGAAGTAGTAATGCAATATATGACATTTTTTTTCTTAATCATCTTTATTATTATTTTTTAGTATTTATTCAATCACAGACAAGTACAATGCAAAAAATACAAGACAAATATAAGGCATTACAGTTCAGAGTGTATAAAACAAATAATAACAACAACAACTAAAATATAAAATTAACATGTATATAAAAACAAAATAAGAAATGTCATCTTTATTATTGTACAGCCCTATCAGGAAAAATGAAAGGACAACGGGTTTATCCACTAAGTGGCGCTAGTGAACACCTCACAGAAAGTTTATGCTTCGCATAAACCCACATCACTTCACAATTTTTCTGTTATCTGATTCATTCAGCTCAGTGGAGCTCTCAGCTAATGAGCCAGTGATCTGAATCAGGTGTGTTAAATGAAAGAGAAGAGACGAAATGTGCAGTGCCCCAAGACCAGGATAATATGGAGAGATATTTTTGTCTCTATATTGTTTATACAGGCCAAAAAATATTTGGACACTTATGAATATAAATAGAGTTAGGAGAGCTTAGCCTATTACAAAATTTGTGGTTGATTACTGCACCCAACACTATAAAGGTGCTATTATTGTTGTTGTTTTTTTTTAATTTATTTTATTATTGTCGTCATTATTTCGGGTTTCTGTAAAAATGCTGTTAAACTCAATTCTGTTAAAAAAAAAAAAGATAGAATACTTCCATTCTGTTGTGAGTGACAATTGTTTTGATGGGTGCCAGTATGTGTATAGATTATATTTGGGTAGTTTTAGTGCATTTTTTTGAAAGAGTTGAGTCAAGCTGCGTGCTGAAAAATAGGCTACAACTGTGTGAAGAATAACAGATGATAAAAGCATTTTTTATTTCACAAAACAACTGTAAAATATAGATATTTTATCAATAGCGTTCGTTCA
Source organism: Zacco platypus (assembly GCA_038088235.1). Taxonomy (NCBI): domain Eukaryota; kingdom Metazoa; phylum Chordata; class Actinopteri; order Cypriniformes; family Xenocyprididae; genus Zacco; species Zacco platypus. Next base: position 25,742,180 of record CM076081.1, on the reverse strand, counting down.
TACATTAACCAAATGGCTACCTTTCGGAATACTGCTGGCCTGTAGCTCAAACTTTATTGTGTGTGAAAATGTAATTTTTCCCTTCAAGCTCTTCCTGTCGCCTTACTGAAGGAAGGTTGTAAATCTGTACTCCTCAATGCACGCATCAGCAAATACATGCGCGGACTATGTCAGTGTGTCATTGTGTGATGAAAATGCGAAAATCTGATCATTGTATGTCTGACGCGTGCACAGATGGTCCGGGAAGGCGCGCGCAGCCGGGTCTCATTGTTCTGAGTGTGACACTTTCTATGCGCGAGCTAATGAGAACAGACTGACTCTCGTTTTACCCTCTAAGCAGTTTTTTTCAAGTCTTTTCTTTATAAACACCCTTAAAAATCCTCTGTCTCTCATTCGTCCGTTTCCATCTGGCTCCAAAATAATTGAGCTTTTCCAATTGGACGGATAGATAGATAGATAGATAGATAGATAGATAGATAGATAGATAGATAGATAGATAGATAGATAGATAGATAGATAGATAGATAGATAGATAGATAGATAGATAGATAGATGGATAGATAGATAGATAGATATTTTTCAGTTTTTAAACTGAGGGAGATAAGATAGGCTATACGTGTTTGATGAAATACCACGCTGTTTTGTTTTTAATGAATATTACGTAAGACACATTTAGACACGACAGATTGGCTCATTGCATGAAGGGTCAGCGTCTAATCTGGCTACCTGAGTTTAAGGCTAATGTATTCGACCCTTCTCTGTGACATACTCGCAGACATATGGTATTACAGCGGGGCTGAGGGTCATTTATTACATAGCTAATCCTCTAAGGCCTTTTCCCTTCCAGGATGGAACACACAAACTGATCACTTTATGCTACACTTCCTGGTATAGCTACATGTTAAATGTTTCATTTTCAAATGTAAGATTTTTATCTTTTAACCAGATTTTCCCAAACTAAGCTATGACGAGATGAACTCGACGGTATAAGTTGCAGCATCATCAGCTGAGTAAAGTTATGAGCTTTAATGTGAAATATAATCAAGACTTGGACACACAAGCGTGCGCGCACACATGCTCTCTTGCTTTTTCCCACGGGACGCAGCAGACGGGTCGTAATTTGGTTGCCTTGGCCCGTCTGGACAAGCACCTGTCTCATCTCTGGGGAGAAAGTCGCCTTTGGGCCGTGAGCAGAGCGGACTGGGCATGTGTGACAGCACGAAAAGGTCTTTTTTCATGTTTTTTTTAAATAGTAAAATAACGACAATGAATTTTATAATGTCACCCATAGTTCCTTATTTCATTCTGAAATGGCAAGTGGGCTGTAAAGAACATAGAGTACATCTTATTGGTACAATATCTTTAATTTCATAGTGTTTTATACAAAAACAACAGACGAATCGGCGTTGAATTAATATTATTTACTATTTATTCTAAAATAGTTATGAAAAACTGCGATACAAACCAGTGGAGGCTACTGGCTATTCCACTACAAAATGACGGACAAAACCCCGAATTAACAGGGTAATCTTTGGATATGAGGCAGATGTGAGATAATTTGTTCACTATAAAATTTCCAAAAGGTTCACAAGAATCACGTAAACAAATAATCTCTATAAATAGTTTCTAAAAGAAAAAATAAACTACTTTGAGATCATTTTTGGTCGCAGCAGAGAGAGCGTCTGTGGGTAGCTTATAGACTTGGAAGGCAACTCTTCATGTATTATTCCAAATTATTTATGTGACATTGATTGTTATTCAATTTAGTCCAATGGTCCTTTTAATCCATCACAAGTCATCTGGTACCCAAGGCGCTATCTATGAGCACTTTGTAAACAAAATAAACAATACAGCAATAGATCCTATCCGATGGGAAGTGCTTCTCGTTATCATAGGACAGGACATCAACAGCAACACCATTATAATAACCGCAGTGCACACACAGCGAAGGCCCTCCTACTCCTAAGAAAACTGCCAATGAAAAGTGCAAATGAAAAGCAACAGTAAACCCAAACTCTGCGACATCAGTCTATGAATAATAATAATAAAACATTAAATATTTACATGTATACGTAAACACTTTAGATATGCTATTTAAGGACACTCACATAACTTAATTTACTTCATAAATAAACAAAAACACATGTAAAAGAACATAAATTAACAAATAAATTAACAACAAGGTTACGATTTGTTCCAGCACATAGATGTAGCCTATACATTTTTTTCCCCCCAGATGGTTGGTAGCCTATAAAATCAGCTTGATTTATTTCAAGATTGTGAAAGATAAATGTTATTTGTTTCGTGTAGGCCAAAGATCCAGCCCAAGTCAAATCTCTCCACAACAAATTGTTAGCACAAATGTGCCCGTGGTTTTGGATGTTGAATAGGATGGCTATCCTAAACTCTTGATACAGTGTCAAAAACAACAAGCTTCAGCGTGTTTTGGGTAACTCTTCATACTAGCATAGCCTTCATCAAGGCTAATTATTTTTGTGGTTAGCAAACAAACACTGTCTAACAGAATACACGACTTCCTTCTATCTTTTTTGTTCAAATTGTCTTTTTTCAAGAAAAGGCCATTCAATGTCAACACATACTGTGGGCCTATTACTGAATTATGAAGTGCTACCCATTATTTTTAATATTTGTGGGTCTAGCGGTCATGTCATATTCTTTTTACACCTGTAGGATTTTGTTTCTGAATGCTGCGTAATGCGCTGAAATGAGTCTAAACGTCCAAAACGTGGTTAAGATAAGAAATGTAACAGATAGCAAGACGAAGTATTTCTATCTTTGACAGCTTCTTGTCGGGTGGAAGTGTTGGTAGCAGCTTCCTAAGCTCAGCGAATGCTACGTTGAAGGCTTCCACTCTGATGCGCTCGCGCGTGGCATGCGCAGAGCGGTACTTCGCAGTCGCGCGCCTCCTCCGTCTCTTCTCCTCTCTAGTGAGCGCGGCTGGCACGAGTGCGCGAGTCTTGCCATCCTCGGCCTCTAAGGGCTCGTGAGCCACACATTCCACCTTCATGATGTTCAGACATTCCGTGTCCGACTGTGTCCAGGTGAGGTCAGGATCCGTCTGATCGGGGCTCAGCATCATTTTCAGATCCGTTTGATAAAAACTTCAAAAGTGCACTGATTGTTAACTGCCCTGGTGAATTAGACACAAAGGATTTATGTTTTTCCACATATGAATAGTAATCTGTACATATTATAATAAAATCATTGCTTCTTTCACCTCTATTTTAAGGGTAGTTTTTGCATGCAACTTCGTTGGTTCGGGTTACTTTAAAAACAGTTCAGTAGGTTGTAAATGCTTGTGTACATTTTAGCTCGTTCATTGGAATATTCTCTGGTCCAAAGCAAAAGTTAATGGAAATCAATTATTGCCACAAAACCCTAGTCATAGTTGACCATCTGTCGCAAATGCAAATGCAAAGCCTTTAGCTCCAGATGACACAAGGGTGCATGGTATAGTCTTTTTTCCCCCATTGATTTCTATTATTATTATTATTATTATTATTTTATTTTAGTTATAAGATTGAATGTTTCTGAATAACGCCACGAAGATTTGTCTGTACGTTTACTTCTTTTTTTGCATGTTATTACCTGAGGGATGCAAATGAACTAACAATGTAAAAAAAAATTCTATCCATAACAACTGAAAACGTTCTTTGAATTACTGTCTTAAAGAAAAACATCAAAGCGCTGGCAAAGTGACAGCTTCCAGATGAGTTCATTGCACTTTAATTACTGATGAAGATCGAGCTGAAATTATGAAAACCCATTAAAGGAGAAATTAGGTAGGCTATAAGTAGGCTGCATTATTAAACACATGAAAACTAAGACGTTGTTATGATAAAATTATGAAAATATACAATATCAATGCATAATTATTTTGCAGAGCTGCCCATAATTAAAGACTGTTGCTATATAGTGCAATTTAATGCACGAAACACGAACACCGTAATGTAAAGTGTTTAAAATAATCACAAGTATTAATCTAGCCTGCCAACATTTATGAAATTGATTTGAAACTCACCTCTGTTGTTGATGAATATGACGAGAATCTGTTTATTCCCCCAAAATCCCCTTTATCAAATCTGTTTTAGTGTTTCATGTTCATCTGTCCATTGTGCTTTCTGAATTTGATCAGCAACAGCATTTCTCAGCGCAATATTTTCCTCGTCACTAATTCCACTTATAACGCTGCCGGTATCGTAGATTCGTGTTGTTGTATGATGAAATTTCCGTGAGCGGTGTTACAGAATGGATATTATAATAAGAGGACCGGTAATGCACGCTCTGAGATGTGTTGCCCTCTGACCCGTGTGCGGATAACAATGGACACGCGTCCTCAGATAAGATCGACGAGATAAGAAAGTGTCGTCTCCGGCTGTCCCCCTTTCTGTTTCCCGTGGATCAGTGTAATATTGCTCCAGCCATCCTTACAACCACGCGTGCTTGTCCTCGTGCCTCTGATGATTTGAGAGATAACATTCCACTGGCTCTCTATAAAGTCTCTCTCCCTCTCTCTCTCTCTCGCTCCCTCTTACAAATCATTCACTTTATGCACTTATCCACGACAGTCACACCTCCGTCCCACCCCTCCTTTCTCTCTCCTTCCACTCAGCGAGTTCTTTCTCGACCAGATTGAAAGGAGCGCCTGAGGCTAGAGCTGGACGCATGTGTTTGGCAGTAACGCAGTACGCCTGTGTTAAATTGGTGCAATTGTAAAAGTTTCAGCTAAATTAACTAAATTATGGCTAAATTAAGTGTTCAGTTATGATATTTTAAGAAAACCCCTTTTTATATTAGGGTGACGTTTTGGATGACAGCAGTCTCTTGCTGTGTAACATGAAGCCAGTCTTTAAAAATTTATAATTTTTAAAATTCGTTAAATATATATATATATATATATATTTAATATTTGACAAAATACTAAACAAAATTGACTTTAATACATCAGGGCTGTTGAATGTGTACAGCAAAACGGCTGAAAGATAATTAAAAATGGTGTAAAGTTTATAGCCTTAGCACTTAATCCTTTAAATTTGAATCTAAAAATACATGTTTTTGTCAACCTGTTTACAAATGTATTTGTAAGATTTTGTACTTCAGCACCAAATTCCTTTTGTTTACATGATTCTACAACTTTTCACCAAATCTAAGCTCTCCATAAGTCACAATAATGATTTACCACAAGCACTGATAAGACTACGAAGGAAATTATGTGAGTATTCATCAAGCCACGCTCTTGCAAAGATCAGTCCTTCTATAATCCTGTAAAAATAAATCCAGTTTGTAACGATTTGTTGTAAAATGGAAGATTCTGCTTGTGTGATTATATGGATAGCCGGCTTGGAGAGGTTTGTTCTTCTAAATGAGAGACAGAATTTTAATAGACTATTTCTAATAAAAGTTAAAAGCGACGGAGTGGTAAAAAAAAGTGGGAATGTATTGCCAAACTTCTCATAAAAGACCTTTAATAGACACGCCAATGACAAATAGATCTTCCCAGTCTGCATATGATTAAAAAAGACATTTGTAATGTAATCAGTAAAAAGAATGTTAGTTCAATACCAAGTTTGATGAGAAAAAATGGTCTTTATTATAAAATGAAATCATTGGAATTCTTCGGGATCCACATTTCATCCTCAGACTGATTACGTTTTAAACTATTATTGATCATGGCTGATGATGAGATGTGTTAGATTCCATTAAAACCTCTTATTTCTGTCCTCTGTTTGTGAACAAAGTCAGCTGGTCTGCTATTTACTGCAAAACACCCCTCTCCTCCTCACACATACACACATAAATACACAGAGTCAAATGTGAGAAAGAGGCATATGGCTTCCAGAGTCACCCATCCCCCCTCTGCTGCCCTTTTTTGCCTGGTGCATGTGTTCAGATCTGGGCATTGCTTTGGGAAGGGGGCAAGGACCTCACTGACTGAATTAAGGTCTACTCCGTGTGTGTGTGTGTGTGTGTGTTGGGGCAGCTGGCTGATGTTGCTGGAAGGATGGAAAGATGGATGGGTGGATGGAGAGATGGATGGAGGCAGGATGTCTGACCCAGGGCCAGTGGAGGGGTATGAAAATAGTAAGACCCAGAGAGAGAGAAACAATAGAGGGGAGGACATGGAAGCAGAGGAGACCTGGGCATAAAGAGGGAAAAAGACAATGGGATGGAGTATTTTGACTGGAAAGAGACAAGTGAAGATCTTTTGGGCAATATTATTGTGTTATGTGTGGGCATGAATCTGTTTGTAAAGGCTTTGTTTTCATATAATTTGGTTTAGTCAGATTATGCCAACTCTGAAGGGAACATATGTTGTCCTATGAGCTTAGTTTTAGGAAGGCTGGTGGAAATCATAAGTATTGATCTCTGTTGTTCATGGCGAAAGAACAATGGAGTGAAGCTCATTTCACGGCTTAATTCAGTCCAAGTATGCGGTCAATAAGAATACCTTCTGCCTGGGCCAAGCTTTGATGCATGCTCATTTAAATCAACAAATTTCCAATGCCTTATTATGAGGCGTAGTATAAAATATTACCCATGTCATACACATCATCTTCAGATTTCATGTATACATAATTCTGGACAAAAAATCCAATAGACTGCATAGAGTACCAGATATAGCTGATATAAATTGTTATTCAGCCTAATTTCTGTTTAGTTTTAGAGACATGTGTGTTTGCCATTTAGAACTGAATTGAGAATGCCTTTTAAATTCCAATAGAATTCCTGGATTTGAATTGAATTTGAATTAGGTGACATGTAAGGAAGAATAGAATTCAAATCAAAAACATTCAAATAACTAATTTTAAGCTAAAAGTAGAAACTAATACAGTTTTACTTATTTTTTGTTCGGCGAACAAATGAGCGCAGAATTCACGAAAATGCAACTGTAAAAAAGAATTGTTGGTTTAACTTAAAAAAGTAAGTTGCTTTAAAATTTTGAGTTCATTGAAATTACGAAATTGTTAATACAATGAAGCCGATTGGTTTAATCAACAGAATTTCAAAATATTATGTGATCTGAACCACATTAATTAAGTTGATTTAACAAAAGAAAAAAATGTTGTGATAACAAATCATGAAAATAATTTTTTACAGTGTATGAACAACAGACAGGTGCGTCATTCCTTGATGAATCGGTGTTTTTAAACGAAACTGATTATATGACTCACTCATAAAGACAGTCAATATAATCTGCAGAAAGAGTCATCACTAATGCACAGACTGAAATCCTGCTGAACGCACAAACACAGACAAGCGGAGAGATACAGTGATAAGTCCCATGTATAAGTGAAGTCGGAATAGCATATTTTGCTCAGCCAATCGCATTTGAGTGCTAGATCTAATGTTGTATAATGTGGGATTAGTTTCTTTGTTTATGCCGTTCATTGGGAATCCTACACCTAATTAAGAAAATGATTACATGCCTATTCATTTAGTAATTAGAATTGTAGTGATCACAATAATTAGTCATGGAGGACAAATTAATTCAAAAGTTTAATTCATAAAATCATTTAATGGGATAGTTCACACAAAAATGAAAATTCTGCCATCACTTACTCACCCTCACGTCATTCCAAACCCATGGGGGGAGTAAATGATTCATTTTACTGTCATTCCAAATCCATAAGGGTGAGTATATGATTTATTTTACAATGCCATTATAACCCATTTTTCGGATCTGTTAAGTTTTGGTCACCCAGACTTTCGATGGAGGTACAGAAAGCTTTGAGGTTTCATTGAAAATATCTTCATTTGTGTTTTGAAGATTGACAATTAAAGTCTTGTGGGTTTTAATGACTTGCCTCATTAAGTACAGTATATAACTTCTATATTTTTAGGAGGCTGAATGAGTTTGAACATGGATTGTTAAACTGAGGGTAGTCTGAACTCAGCTGCATGACTGACCCAGGCACTGGATAACACCCATTACAGCCCCAATGAGAGCCAGCTGCAGCTCATCAGCACAGGACACCTGAGCTCAGCCCTGCTTGGACATACTGCCCTTTACACACAATAAAACTCATGCACACAGATGCACAGTGCCATACGTACATGCACATACATGCATATGATTCTCAAGGACACTATCTAATGTGGTATTGCTGTTATTGTTGGCGTTAATCTGACAGGAACACAAAGAATTACTATCCTTGTACGAGATAGAGAGAGAGCGAGATGAGAAAAATGAGCGATGGCATATATTTTCTTCTCTCTCACCTCTCCAGGGTGAGCTCAGATCAGAACTCCTCCTCCTCCCCCATGAATTGGGATCAGGTGGGGATCAGCTGGACCTTCAAGAAGGGGGGCAGAGGGTTTATGTGTGTGTGTTTTGGTGGTGGTGCTGATGAGCAGGAGGGTAGGGTGCCAGGCCGGCCGGGGGCCAATGTTGCACCTGTGAGAGATCCTGGAGGCAAATCTGGGTGTAGAAGCATGGATATGATTGGAAAGGTCCATCTTAGCACCTGCACCGAGGCGATTGAAGACTTTGACAAGCCCAGAAATGAAAAAAACAAAACAACAACCTAACTTTGGCTTTTATGATACATCCAAGAAGCCCAATGCATCCAGGGTGATGTCTGTGAGTGTGTTGTATGCGTATGTGAGGATGCACTCCTGGGCGGAAAGAACGAATTGGTCAGCCCTTTCCCCCCGAGAACAATCTTTGAGGTGTAAATAACTGAGACAAAGAAGGAGTTAAGAGAGTACCCAACATCTTTCTCCCTTTTTGCTTTTCTCTGTCTCTCTCTTTTTCCCTCCCACTTCGTCTCCAGGGACTGTACCAGCCTGGCTTGAACTGGACACCATCTGCTATAATGTGACAGAATGGAACCCCCAAATACTTTCATTTAATTCTGCTTTGTATGTGTGTGTGTTTGTTTGTTTGCGTGCACTTGAGGAGATAGCTATAATCTACAGTACGTTTTTTTTTTAAATACAGCTTTGTTTCTGAAAATATGGACTTGTATAACATACACACAGACCGTACATGTGCACTAAAGGTGCGTGGGTCATGTCTGCACCCAGAATTTGTTCCCTTGGGTCCTTTGTTGAATTTAAAGACCATCTGTTTTTCTCTAACAAGCTTTCTCTTTTTTTCTTTGTCATTTTAGCTGTGTTTCTTTGCATTTTATTGGTTTAAAGTCTCTGTGTGATCAAAATTAAAGTGTCTTAGGCCTCTATGGTTTTGAAAAATGTTGAAAATTCTAGAGAACCATATCCACTGGCATTGCCATAATTAAACAATTATTATTATTATTATTAAGTATGCATGCATATGCTAAATGTCATAGGAGTACAAAAGACAGCATCAAATTTCATAGTACTTTCAGTTAGGTTACTCACGAATCCTGTTCAATTAAAAAGGTGTGAAGCCATGAAGAACTTCTGCAGTTCATTTCTAACCCTTATGGTGGTTTATCAAATGCAAATTATTTTCTATTAAATGCTAATTATTCAATTGAATAATTTATTAGCTTCAAAGCTGCTAGAGGGTATGGGAAATTGACAAAAGCATTTAAATTGTGTCTTATAAAATGTCATACTATTAAATTCTAAAGTCAGACATTCTGCTTCTGCTGTTGATATTACATTCAATAAAGTGACTGTGGAGTGAAAAATGACACATGTTCCACTATTGTTTTAGTTGTAGTGTTGTCATTGACATTTTTAGAGAGATACATTAGTACAGGGGCTATTTTAATGTCCCATCAAGGCCTAATCTAAAAGATAAATAACTGAGGATCCCTTTTTCAACCCTATTTAAAGACAATGTTTTGTCTTATTGATCTCTTCGTTGAGGCCATAATGCCCCAACCACAACCCTGTGATGACTTTCTCCTATTCCTCTTGTTAATAGAAATGTCCTTTATGGACAAAATTCTATTACTTCATCCAACTTAACATTAAACAATATTTTTAAGGACAATGTGAAGATGGTTAGTACATCTTCAGTATTTGTTACATTCATTTCCTAATTCAGATTTCTCTCTTTGATGCAGTATAAATGAACTGCATTTCAAAAGTCATGGGGTCAAAGTTTTAACAAATTAATACTTTTATTCAGCAAGGATGCTTTAAATTAATAAAAACTGACAAAAGATAACAACAGACTGCTGTTTTTTAAACTTTCTGTGTAACAAACAATCCTGAAAAAATTTGTCATGGCTTACACAGCAAAGTAAATGTGCAGTAGCTAATCTGGGAAATGCTCATTTTAGCCTGCTAGCATTTAAAGTATACGATCCCACCCTTCTTGCAAATCGCCATCCCACGCCTCCTCCAAAACACTTGATTGCACACAAACCAGAAGCGAGATGACCAGAGACAACGTTATTGGATTACAATCATATGTCATTCACTGGAGAGAAATGTTTACAGTACACAAACTTAAAGGTGCAGTGTGTAAATTTTAGCGGCATCTAGCGGTGAGGTTTGACCCTTCGCCGGCAGTTTGATTGACAGGCGATCTGACCAATCATAACCCTGAATCCGCCATTTTGTCTGACAAAGCAGTCAGGGGAGTTAGTAGATCAAGTTTTGGTGAACTTGAAAAATTGTGTGTACTCAACATTTCTTCTGATGTTCATTCATGTTTATTTGATGCTATAAATGAACTAGTATGAAGAGATGATCAGTTCACGAGCTGCTTGAAGGAGCTACAGCGATCTGTCACGACACATTAAAGAGCCACTATACGGTATTCATTGTTTAAACTTCTTTAAAAAATTACAATATTTGAAACTTTGTTTCATATCAAAAGTAACCTCTGTCTTGTCTGTCGACACGTTGTCAGTGTCCTCTTTGCTTCGTGATGTATTTTTCATTGCGTGAGAACATGATGTGTGGCGTGAGAGCGCATGGCTTGTCGGACATAGCAACAGTAACTAAAGGGGGCGGGTTTTTGCGCAGTCAATTGCAATATATAGAGAAGCTATGGTGGCCAACACAGGACAAATATGTCGTCGACTGAGACTGAGGCGCTCTGTAGAGCTGTAAAAACATGCCAGCGCAAAAAGTGACTTAACAAATGCCTCATTCTAAGGTAATAAAAACATAACAGTTCATTATGTTAGTCCTTTATACACCACAGAAAACATAGCTATGTACATTATATTGCATTTCTGTCAATAGATCCACCTAAAATTTACACATTGCACCTTTAATGAGGTTTTCCCAGCTAAGCTCTTATTTAAAATATGACAATGGTGAAAACTAAATTGTTTTTATATACAATTTTAATTTTAAGTTTGTATAATTCCAGTGATTTTAAAATGATGAAATGTGTACTTGTCAAACAATAAGTGACATGAGAAAAAATCATATAATGAAAATATATCTTTGCAGCCTCATTTGATAAAGAATTTCTAATAAACCTAAAATGAACTAAGTTCAATTTTACCTTTTTGCATAACTTTTTTTATATGCGTTTTAAAACCAAGGCAGGTGTCCAGATGAACCCCTAGGTATTTATATTCTGAAAAACTTGTAATCTCTCTCCTGAAATTAAAATATTCTGCTTTATATCAATGATATGTCTCTTATAAAAGAATATACAAACTGTTTTTCACACATTTAATTTCAGGTAACACTGATTGAGCCAGGATGTGACTTTTGCCATAACATCTGACAACTTATTTGCAACCTGTTCTGTATTTTTACCAGGTGTGAAAATTACTTTATCGTCAGCATACATTATGATATTACATTACTGCCACACCATAGGTAAATCATTAATTAACATGTTAAAGAGAATTGGGCTCAATATTGACCCCTGTGGAACACCAGTTGGTAGACATAGTGATTAGATTTATAATTATCAATTTTTACTTTTACTATTAAGAATGAGACGAAAGATAAGATTCGATTAAATTTAGAAACTTCGTCAAAAAAATAAAATTGAATAATTTATGCAAAAGGTTATGATTTACAATATCAAACGTTTTCTGCAAATCAAGAAATATTTCCCTACAGCGGGAAATAAATCGGAAGTCTCACGCATTCACAGAAACACCTTACTTTTGCGTTGAAAAATAAGTTGGATTTTTATAAAAATACATTGAGACCACTTAACATAGAGATTGCTATCAGGATGAGACTTTCAACCAGCATAACAAAAAATGTTTCTGTAGAGAATCACCTATTGTACCTTAAAGTAGCACAAATGTTTTTAACATTGATAATAAGAAATTTCTCTTGAGCATTCAGCATATTAAAATGATTTCTGAAGGATCATGTGACACTGAAGACTGAAGTAATGATGCTGAAAATTCAGCTTTGCCATCACAGGAATACATTTTATATTTTAATTGTAATAATATTTGACTACATTACTGTTATTTTTGATCAAATAAATGCAGCCTTTGGTAGGTACATTGAAAAAAACCTCATTGACCCCAAACGTTTGAATGGTAAAATGCATATTTGTTAAGGTTGCATGTTGTACTCATATTCAATCAGGCACAAACTCTGCCTGGTGGGCTGGTTGCCGTCGACTGCAATATTCTGCCTTGAGTCTGAAATATGACTGCATCCTATCGATCAGATGTGGTGTCACTGTGACTAGGCAAGGGAGAGAGAACATAGGCTTGCAAAAAGTGAACTGAAGGAAAAACAACTGCAGTGGTCACAGTGAGAAACTAACAGACAGATCACAAGTGAAAGGCTCACAAGGGCAGATCCATGTTATTTTAAGGCAAAGTGACAGATTCCTACAGGCACATACATAAACTTGTGTGCTGGTGTGCCTGTGCCTCAATACCTGTGTTATAGTTGAGTATTTGATGTGGACTCGACCTCATCTGCTTTGTCCATGAGACTCTGTTAGTTTTCCCACTGCATTCACATCATGTCTCGTCTCTGTCATGTCTGTGCGGCCGTGTGTGTTTGTGGATGATGGGAGTGGAGTGGACACATGGATATGAGGAACTGGTATTTTGCCCGAGGAGAGCTGTAATAGCAGCTGCCAGTGTGACTTTCTTTCTTTTTTCTATCTATCTATCTATCTATCTATCTATCTATCTATCTATCTATCTATCTATCTATCTATCTATCTATCTATCTATCTATCTATCTATCTATATCCACCATCCTTCTTTCTTGATAGATAGATAGATGTCTATTTCTGTGTTCATCCATTCTTTCTTTCTTTCTCAATTCATTTGCCTCTTTCACCTCAAAAAAATCACACTATTTCCCTTGGGCCTTCCCTCTACGACCATAATCATCCCTCTAATGAAGACTGGCAATCCCTATGATGAAGGCCCCCCCCCCCCATCTCTCTCTCTTTTTCTCTCCCCCAACCCCAATTTTACTGTCTGTCCACTTTTTTACACAGGTGACTGGGTGTTTTGATTGGGTGCTGCTTTCTTCTATTTTGCGATATAATATGGATGAGCTGTCACGTGATTGGTTTGTATTGGCCTAGAGTATCTTTTCTACTTTTACATGGCTATTTCCCTGTAGTTTAGACACCCTCGAGGGATGTGCCATAAGTGAAACACTGTGTGAATGTGTGTGGTGTGTATTTATGATGGAAATATATGAGTCTTGTTTTCTTTTGTCTCTGAGGGGACAGGTTGCCGTGGTAATGATGCCTAAGGGAGAGAGCTAAGATGTAAATTGGGTGATCATCACAGAATGTAAAGTGAAATCTGCAATGTACCACGGGAGTCTGAGTAAGAGAGACAGATCGAGTGAAAGAAAGAGAGGGGTCATGTCCTGCAGGCGCTCGGGGTCTAAGATGCTGAATTTCCCAGATGAAAGAGAAAACAGGGCCTGTGTTTGTTGTGTGAGTGTGTATTTGTGTCTATGATACAGTCAAGACTACACGGCATGTCTGGACATGACTGCTCAAAGTCCATAACCTTAATTGGCTCTCTCTTGAGATTATGAGTGCTGGTTAATTGGAAAAACACCCTCACTTGAATTTATACTTATTTATTCACTCAGAAAAAAAAAATTGCTCATAGAAATATAAAATATGACTGGACATATGCTTATTTTTTGTCTATTATGTCTGCGTAAAACACTTTAAATGACCACAAAATGTGCTATATGGATTAAAAAATGACAATATGAAATTATGTATAATTTAACAAAATGTCAGGCTTTCCATATAGATAGATAGTTATTTAAAAAAAAAAAATCAGTGGACCCCATCTTGTGTGTTTGAAGAGCTTTTCTATTCTCTGAGGCTTCAGGCAACATGTGTACCTAACAAAGAAGCTGCAATTTCTAGAATAACTAAACATGCACCAGTGGATATGAACAGCACTAAATACTATATTGCCTTTTTAAGAGGGTAGAAACATAGGGAAGAGGAAAGGAATGTAAAATATGACACATTTACACATGCTCATGTGTATTGACATTTTAAATAAGATGGGATAGGATGATTTGCAGTGCACCTTGGCAATAAAGTGTTAGACAACATAAAAAACAACACAGCTATGTGAAAAAACACACGTAACATGGACATTTAAATCCGTCTCATTTAAGAAATGTCAGCAAGAGAAGGTTATCATGAAACAGAAAGGTCATTTCTGTGTACTTACTTTTCTGTCTCCCACTCTGTTTCTTTTTTTCCCTCAAACCAGCCAATGATTTCTCAATGCTTTATTTTTTTTCTTCTTCCTCTTCCTGAGTTTGTCCAGTTGCCAGGTAACCCTGGGTCACATCTGGGGTCTAAATCGAGCACTTTCTCTTCCTAGTTATCAGAGAGATGGGCTGTAATTTATTAGTTTGATAAAAAAGAGAAAGGTATTATACAGCGCCGCCAATCTCCACAGAGCTTGTTTGGAATTCATGCCCTATCCTATTTCCGGTGCATTCCTTGCGGCATCTCTGAGCCATTCATCTTTAAATTGACCACCTGAGCCAGGTTTCTGCATATTCAGTTGGAAAGAAACGCACTAGGCTTGGATATCCATAGCCAGCCCTGTAGATTCAACATGTGCTGTGGCTTAATGGAATTAGGTATTTTTCAAAGGATTTTGGAAGCAAATTTGGATTCATTTTTTATCAATTATATAATGTTTGCTATCTACAACATTTTATAATTCATACCATATCAAGCTTCAAAATTTGAATTTTAGACCATGTTGCACAGCAAAGCACATTTTTGACATCTTTATAAAATATGGTAATTTGTTAAGCTGATATTTTCTAAAATCGAACTAAAACAAAGTATATGGATATTTAGAACATTCCCCATTCAAGTAGAGAGGTATGGAAGCCAATTTCTGTCACATAAAACAAATACCATGCTTTGGTAAATCATAATTTAAATAAAAGTTATAATTATGACATGAAAAGTTGACATAAGTCAACATTTTAAATGACTTCAAACCACAATTAATGTCATGATTTTGTCATAATTATGACATTTATATCATGAATTTGACTTTTTATTAATAATCAACTTTTATCACATGATTTCAACTGTCATAGTTGTGACAGTTTTAATAGTTAGTATTACTAACTATTAACTAGGTAATAGTAAGTCATAATTTTGACTTTTTATCTCAATTGCAACATTTTATTTATAAATAATTATAACTTTATCTCATTATTTTGCCTTATATGTATGACTTATTATCTCAGTTTTGACTTTTTATTTTTATTAAGGCTTTTTATCTCATAATAGACTTTGTATGTCATAATTATGATTTACCAAAGCATAATTCCCCCCCTCCCCCCCCTTACAGAAATATGGAAATATATAAATAGAAGCTGTACTTGCTAAGAAGAAAAAAACTGCCCCGGGTGTTGCCAAAATGGCTGCCGAGTGAGCTGACTTGCCTTAATAGGGACTTTGGAATTCATATTGCATCACCAACAGTTGCTGTCGATCATGTCGCCATAAATTGCCAACTTTCATTGAAAATGAATGACTTCCGGTCATTGCAAATCGCTGTATGTGTGGATGCTCCGTGAAAGTGTGCCAGGGATCTGGAAGCAGTATGGTTGTGAAATGCCAGAAAGACAAATACTCTGGCATTTTGGAAGGTGCACAGATGCAGTCCGTGAGTGTTGAAGGTGACAGACAGCCAAGCAGAGAAGCGAGGGGATTTGTTTAAAAGCTTCTGTCATCCTCCCCTGAGTGTCAGTGGTGTGTCCCTGCTTAGATAATTAATTACTGGGAAATGCTGTGGAACCAGTTATACATAACAAACCTTACAATCCACTACAAATGGTAAACAAGCAGACGATTAAATATCTGCTATGAGAACCTTCATACACCACCATAAGGTAAAACAGTGTACCTGAATTTAGTGAGACCAAGTCCAGAAAAGTTATTTCCTCCTATCTGTCTCAGCAGCAGACACACATTCGCACATTTGCCAATCAGTTTAGAACAACACATTTATAAATGAAATTATAGAACATATTACACCTCTAAAGCTGTGTGTATGCTGGGTAAAATTCATTTTGAAGCATTTGCACACCTGCTCCATTGTAGCTCTGGCTGCTGTTATGATCACAACTTGCAATTGGCTATTTATAGATATCTCCTCCTCCAATCTGAGGAGCAGATGATGCATCTATCACAGAGAGGTGTTTGTGGAGAGGGTTAGCCTTCCCTGGTTTGCCCCCAAGTCCCCAGTATGAGTGGCGCATGAATTGACGTCCCTCGGTGTGAATTATGACACTCTAAACTGACAGTTTTCCAATGATCATGGCAATACTTTGATTAGAGAGAAAGATAAACAAAAACAAACGCACCTGTATTTTCACAGGAGAGTTGCGACCGAATCCCGCGAGACCTGTAAAATGGACGCCCCGTTTCCACCTCAAAGGCAATTACGTGCCATCTGCTCCAGTCTGCTTTGCGCAGGGCCGCTTTGTTTTTGGGTTGTTGATGTAGAATTACGCGCTTTAAATTGACATGATCCATGACAGATTGTGATTGACGGGCGAAAAATTAATCATATGGCTAAAGCGAGTGGTCAGTTACTTTCAGAGAGTAAAATGAACACCTGGAGAGCATATCATCAGCCAAAACTGCAAATTTGGGGACACGACATGATATAATATGGCGGTGTCTATTATTTCTATTCTATGTACAGGTTGGGATTTTTTGTTTAATCTTTTTATTACACATTTTGCACATTTGCAGCGCAATATTCTTTTAAATATCCTGATGTTCTTTTCCAAGGTTTTGCGTCTTCAGTTGTAATTGTAGTTTTATTGGATATCAAGCCTCTTTTGGCAGAGAACATCTGGGCATCTAAAGCAATAATGGCAACATTTACACTTGTATCTCAAACACCTGCGAAATCTCACTGAGATGTATGAATATATTGAATTTATCTAATTTGAATACATAATTCTTTTCTTTTTTGGTGTGGGAAGAAGTACAAATAGATTCTTGGTGTTATATTATAAATGATGCAGTTGTTCAAAAGTCATTCATTATATAGACCTCGTGTAGCCCCGCCCCTTCTCAGCTCTGCGCTCATTGTGTTCTGTCTTCCGGTTTGTATTTCCACAGCATGAAGGTAAGACCTTGAAGATTAATGAATAAACCACTCATTTTAAAATCCTCCCGGTCTACTGACATTTGTTTTGACATCTGCTTAAAACATTACAATGCTCGTGAAAACTTTTTTTAACTCTACAATAAGACACCTCTTCACCAGCTAATTCCTCTTTGACGGTGATGCGGTGAGCTGCCGCTCAAACGGAAGTTCAAACACTAAATATTTTAAAGACGGCTTATTTCTCTGGCGCAGGGATGATGTCAAAACCCAGAAGACTATTTCGCCAGTGGTTCTTTTGAGACTTTCCTATGGGTTTTTTATAATGGAGTTATTAAATAAAAAATAAAATAAAGTCTGTAGTAAACAGAAGTTGATGATACTTGGAAAATTTGTTCTTCAACATACCCCAAAGGTTCCTATCTAGTTACTTATTAGAAACACATGTTTTTTAAAATAAACATAACAGCTTCAAAATGCGTTTTCGATATGGGTGCATGTAATTTATGTTGTAAATCAAAACGTCAAAGTACCATCAACTTATGTTTACCATAGATCTTAGTAATTAAAAAAACCCATTTTAAAAATGCATAGGAAAATCTCCAGGGAATCAGTGGCGAATTAGTCTTCCAGGTTTTGACATCATCCCTGCACCACTCTATTAAGAATACTAAATATGCATTCTGTGTAAGATATCCACCTTATTTTGTAACATGGAAGTAAGCTATTTTCTTTGAATGTGCGAGACTTCTGATTCATAATAGCCACTTATACACTAAACTAAGTGTAGTAAAAACTATTTTCACAACACACCATTGCGCTTATGATTATAATAATAAAATAACATGATAACAAATACCACTTTGCAGTATCAAGCAGCATTACAGACTGTTTTTGTACAGGTAAAATAACTGGAAGCGAATGACACCAGAAGCCTTGCACATTTAAATTAGTATTGCCTGCTCTTACATTAAAAATAAGGTGTATACCTGAGTGCTGTTATCCATTTACTCTTAATCATTTTAATGACCTCTTATATAATTTTTTTTCAGTTAAATGAGAACTAAAGTCTCTCATTTTGCTGTTTGTGCAGTCATAATCTTTAAGAGACTAACCTGAGGAAAATGACGACCAGCACTATAGTGGGTAACACTATCACCCAGTGGTAGGCCCAGTAATTTGCTACCACAGCAGGACTCGGCGCAGGAGTGTGGTTGAGACAGGCCCCTGCACCACCGCACAGAGAAACAAACAGAGGAAGAGAGAGAAGAAAAAGCTGTTTCTGTATTTGATTTCACTTGATTTGTTATTAAGCAAGATAAGACATGCACATGCTGTGTAATGTGTTTAAAACAAACTCTTGAGGATTTCATCGGTGCGTCAGCCCAAAGCAGGAGTGTGAGAGTGAACCAAGTTGAAAGTCATGTCAATACCAACAATTTAGCTGGATAATATACAACATATTTAGGCATGCATAGTTAGCTTGAGCCAACGTAATTATTATTCTTAATTTGTTGCTTAATTGAAGAAGAACATTATCTGACTCACTCAATTAAGAGGGTGCGAAGATTAGAATAAACTGCACTGCAGTATATTGATTGCTGACTGCAGCTTTTCCTTTTTCCAATGGAGTACGCAATCACAGAAGCACATTGAGCAAAGATAAACACCACTGAATTCCTACATTTTTACAATTATCTGTACCAATGCACAAGAATGTGGTAAGGACTTTAATAAACAATGAACTCTGCATGGTAGGAAATTTCACACCATGAGAAGCAGGCTGACATGTAAGGTGGCCCATAAGACTCTTTAGGTGGGCCTTGCAGTTACTGGAGTTCCCACCATAGCCCCACTGTAGAAGTGTTATTTCATGAAAAAACAATACTTTTTCAGTAAATCCTCTTTTTTTGAAGAATTTTAAGATGGATAGTATCTCAATTCCTTTAGAAATTGCATGTGACATTTACCTCCAAACTGATGTCCTCTGGTTTCATGTTTTGGTCAATATAACTGTGAAACTGGAGTATGTGCTGCCACCTAGCGACTGAATGGAGCCAAGCAACGCTCTTAGTAGGATGGATCATATAATGTTGCTTTGATTTCCAGAGATGTTTGGTGCAGTTTAAGTATTATATTTATATGTTTAATATATTAATATTTCAATATATATGATATAGTAACTTTATATAATATATAAAATATAATGATATCATTTTATATAATGTGTAAAAAATAATTTGTCTTTGTTAAATAAAAAACAATGCTGTCAAATGGTAATAAACCTTCCTTTAATGTATCACATAAAATGTACACATTTATAACAGTACAGACTGTATTTTGTATCTAAATGCCAGAATTTTATTAAATGCATATTATGGTACACTGATATTCACTACTGTTTAAAGGTTTGGGGTAAACCTTCAGTTATCTCGTCTATTATTTGATCTAAAATAAATATAGAAATATTGTGTAATATTATTAGAATTCAAAATGACTGTTTTCTATTTAAATATAATTTTCAGCTTCATTCCTCTGGTCGTCAGTGTCACAAATTCCTTCAAAAATCATTCTATGCTGATTTGGTGCTAAAGAAACTTTATTATTATCAATTTTCTTATTATCAATGTTAAAAACAGCTGTGCTGCTTAATATTTAAAAAAAAACATAAAGGCTTCTTTGATATATGTAAAGTTCAAAAGAATGGCATTTATTTGAAGTAAAAATCTTTTTTAACATTATAAAAGACTCTATTGTCATTTTTAATGTACACTTGCTGAATAAACATTTTTTAATCTTACTGACCCCAAACTTTTGAATGGTAGTGTATATTTTACATATGTTTACCACCTACTTTTCATCTCTTTTCTGATCCTGATGCGTTTCTGTTTTTATTAGCTCTTCCTCAGTCTCTTCTTTCTCCTTTTCACTTAATTCATTTTTTTTTACATTCTTCTTTTCTCCCAGGCTCTCCTCTCCTCCATCACCCTCTCCTCTCTCTCCTTCAACCACTTGCTCCTCTTCATCTTCCTTCTCTCCTTCTCCTTTCCCATCCCCAATCTCCCTCTCTTTTACCTTTTCCCGCTCTTCTATTTCTCCCTGTGCACCCTCGGCCACAATGCCTTCCCATCCTTCTGTCTGCAGTTCCAATTGTTCCACTCTTTGCATCATTTTGCGGGCACTAGACTCCAGTTCAGCTATCAGTCGAGCCAGTTTGGTCTGCAGCGTCTCTAGGCTGGCCTCTAAACGGTTAACCTTGTCCTCCGTTTTCTCCACCTCTCCCTCCCCTTCATCAGTCTCTTCCAGCATCCCCATCTTTGTCAGGATCTGACGACCCTTCTCCTCCAACAGGCGCTTGGCAGCAGGGTACTCAAGAAGTGTTTCAGTCAGATTCTCTTTCGATAGGCTGAACAGATCCGAGTAACCAATGCTGCGAATGTTGGCTGTTCGTCTGTTTCCTGATTTGTTACCTGTGCATTAATGAGAGATGTGATGAGTGATGTGATATTTATGGTGATTTATTATGTTTCAATACAGCTTACTTTGCTTTTATTTTTGTAGACATAGAGTTAAAGGAATCATTTACTCACTCATTCAGAAGACTATATGTTGTAAAATGTAGTGTAGTCATATGGATAAATTTTTATGTATAAATTATCCACATTTCTTGAATGGAAAACAAAAGCTTTGACACTATGCTCTCCTTTTGAGTTTCATGGAATAAAGAAAATAACAAGGGTGGAACTGCATGGGGGTGAGTAAAAATCTAATAAATATTAAGGTCAATTATTCTATTTAAACATTGTGGAGAATGTGTAATCTCAGGTCAACTATCATGCATAGAAAATGGGAATTACTTTATTATTTCTAAGCCCTCAAGGGAAAGCCTTGAGAACACTTTATATTTCCAAAACAATAAAAAGTGAACCCATCATCAACATGCTGAAATAAAATATAATATAATATATATATTAATAATAATAATATATTTTATATTTTTATATTAAGAACACTTTATATTTCCAAAATAATAAAAAGTGAACCCATCACCACCATGCTGATGGATATATATATTGTATTATATTTAATACTAATTATAAGGAATATGATTACGTTGAATGTAGTCTTTAGGATTTAATACCTTTGATATTCAGGATACTGATTTCTCCAAAGAAGTTTCCATCCCCCAGAACAGCAAACTGAGTGACTCCATCATCTGCAACCACAGCCAGCTTCCCCTCTTTAATGATGTACATCTCATGACCTACATCACCCTTCTTGCACACATACTCTCCCGGGCTATACACCTAAAGAGGATAGGAGAGATTCTGGTAAAAGTATAGAGTCTAATAATGCAAACTATACAGTCCAATAATGACAACAGCAAGCATAAAAAAAATATTGCTGAGGTCAAGTACAACATGCAAGACTCGGCTCAACTGACTCTAATGTAAGACTTAATCCTGTCCAGGTGTGCCACCTGTTTTCTAACCTGTGGGGTGAGTTTAAGTACCAGCTGCTCCAACAGACTTTTCTCACAGTTCTGAAAGATGGTGACTTTAGACAGAGTGGGCAGATGCACGCTCACGGCAGTTGCTGTCTGAAGTGTGATTGGAAGATGTTGAAGAATCTCATTTTCCCGTGTGATCTTTCTGTTCCAGACACAGAATTTGGATGGAAACAAACATTTTAAAAAAAATGTTTCAAATAAAATCACCTTGGGAACAATTGTTTAAAAGTATGGCTAAGAACAAAATAGATACATTTTAGTTCTGAGAAAATCTAGCAGTTTTTTTTTCTTTTCCAATTCAGCAATTTTTTGTATTTACACTGCCACTCAAAAATCTGGGTTTGATAGAAAGAAATTTCTTATGCTCACTAAGGCGGCATTTATTTGATCAAAAAAACAGTAAAATTTTCTAAGAATTTACAATTTAAAAGACATTTTCTATTTTAAAATGTATTTTATTCCTGCAATGGCAAAGCTGAATAAAAGTATAAATCTGACCCCCAGGGTTGGATTAAAGGGATAGTTCACCCAAAAATCAAAATTGTCATCATTTGCTTACTCTCAAATTCCTCCTAACCAGTATGAATTTCTTTCTTCTGCTGAATAAAAAAGAAGAGATATTTTGAAGTATGTCTGTAACCAAACAGTTGATGGGCCCCACTGACTTCCATAGTATTTTTTCCCCATTCAATGGAAGTCAATGGGGCCCGTTAACTGTTTGGTTATACCCATATTCTTCAAAATATCTATAATATAAATATACCCTATATATATATTTCACCTCATTACCCCAAAATTTTAAACAGTAGTGTAGATGTGGCTTTGGTGTCTTTAAACATTGCTGTTTGGGCTCACAGACTATTGAAAGACCCACTTGTTGATGTGCAGATGTTGGTACCAGTCGTTGACGCGTTTCTGCAGTTCTTTGCTGATGCGCCGGCTGCGCAGGTAACCCTTCACCAGCTCATGATTGGGAAAAAACACGTTGTCACGATCACGCAAGCTTGATATCACGTCCCCCATGCTCCCCACCACAGATGCAAACACCAGCACGGCGATCAACATGTCTGCGACCAGAAAGAGATACTCTTCTTCACGTTCGGGCGGCGGAGTGTCACCCACTGTGGTGAGGATGAGAGTCGAAAACCAGAAGCAGTAGAAGTACTGCCGTCTTGTGGCAGCAAACTCCGGGTCAGAGATGTTGGGATAGACCCAGGGATCCGCACCAAAACCTATGTAATTAGACAGGGAGAAGTAGATGCAGGCATTCCAGTGGATGAGCACGAAGATATACAGCATGAGTTTGGCAACGCGGAAGGTGTTCGGATAGGATGTGCGCGTTTCCATGCGGTCCAAGGCCTCGTTCAAGCGGCCTGTGCGCAGGAAGCGGTTGACCCGGACTAGAGGTGTGTGGATACCCAGTTTCAGATAGAGCAAATCAGTGGGCAACAGAGAGGCAATGTCCCATTTGAATCGAGAGGAGCGCATGTAACGCGTTTTCAAACGGGACAAGTCTCGCACCAGGATACCCTGCTCCAGGAAACCTGTAAAGAGAAAACCTTTTTAAAAAGGGTCTATAGGTTTTCTATATTTAATTAATTTTGAATATTTATCTATTAATATTAATCCATGGTGAAATTAAACTGTACAGAAGCGAAATTCAATTCAAATAAACAAAGAAACAAGATGCACACTTACCTGTGCGAAACCCAATAACTGTGTCAACCACAAAGACCAAGTCACAGATATAATCCAAGGTGAGCCATGCTGCCAAATATGTCTCTTCAATTGCATAGAAACATGTCCTTTTAACAACAGCATCTTTTAACTTCAGTTCTCCCGGTACACAAGAATAATGATTTCTCAGCAGATTAACTACAGGTAAGACTTGAACTCCAAATATAGACAAGTTATCATTAGGACTAAACTTTTTTAGTGTCTTCATTTCACAGACATTCACAGTTAATGTTGCCATTTTACAGTTACAATTTTCTTTAAATATCAAAACGTAAAAATGACATGAAAGAAAGCGTGCTGCATAAATTGGTACAGATGTAGTTCAACATAAAGTAGTCAAACCTCAGTGTTTTCCTACCTGCATATTATGATGACCCAGTTGTAGCAGATAGGAAGTATCATAATTTGCAACCATGTGTAGTAAAACTCTTCAGATGGATCAATTATCCATTCCTTCCAGCTGAGAGAGACATATAGAACATTTGTGTAAGTGTCTTTATAGCATGGCCTACTTATCCAAACCCCTTAAAACAACAAAGAAGTGTAATTATTGCTTTAATTTGTTAACTTTCATAAAGTTTTTATAATACAACATTAAAGTAACAAATGTGACAACAACATATTTGAACTAAAACTCACTTTATTTTTGGAGTCTCCTCTTTCTTCTTAGTTGATTCGTCTCCCTTACTCTCTTCCTTGTTAGCATTCTTGTTCATGAGTTGCCATGCGAAAAGCCTTGTCCACCGATTTGTGTTCATGTTTATATAACGGTAAGTGATTTTAAAACAAACTTACAAGACACATAAAGAATACACAACCATTGTTTGATCACATAGCTGTGTCATAACAACAAGCAACCCCACCCATATAACACAATTACTATGTGATGCTCATACCCATGACAACATTTCTCCAGAGGAGGAGGATAAGCAGTTTCCTCCTGGCTCAGCAATCTGTGTGATTTCTGAAAACTCCAGGGAGAGGAATAGGGTAACTAAGGAAAGGTAACTGAGTGGAAATTAGCTTTTTAGTACTTCAAAAATAATATATCAAGTATCTATCTTGAACTTAAAAACACAGGCAATGAGATATCTTTATAATAACAATGTTCTATAAACTATAGTGTAGAATATGACATGGTATCTATACTTTACTATTTTGTATTACTTTAATTACTTTTAATAAAGTATTTTGTATATATCTGAAAATGTATTATGTACTTATTTATATGACGGAGGTTAAAAAAGATGTACTTACCACCTGGTGGCAGCATTTATATCAAAATAGTGTTTTTCTGCACATCATTTTCTCGCCAACTCATCGATATTAGGTGTCTTGCCGCTACTTAAAGGTTACAAACCAACTCAAAGTCGACTTGATAAACAATTAATAATCATACTCCACTTCATCAACTCACCATTTTCGCCTGCGGTGGCGCTCCGAGCAAAACAACATACCTCTCGCCATGGCCGCCACCCTCCAATGTAACGTCACAGCGTCCCGTGCGCGTGGGTGTGTCCGTGGAATCTGAGGAGAAAGATGGCTGCGGGACGAAGGGAGAGGTTGAGAAATCTCAGATTCGCTGTTTGAGGATAGACAGGTTACGGCGGAGGACGAAACGGAAAAAAGCACTCGCTCGCGTAAGTATTTTCCCCTCAGTTTTTATCCGTCGACTCGCGCTGTGTGGCGTCGTCACCGTTCGTTTCCCGCTCGGCTCGCGAGCTCAACGGACGGCGTCAAATCAAATCTGACCCGTTGAGAGCTCTCCGTGCGGTTAACGGTGAAACTCCGAACAGATGAGATGAGAAATATAACTGCCAGGGAAAGATAATATACACACACCTTTTAAACCTAGATAATGTTGGAAGCGACCAAATTAGCTTAGTTTTGTGTTGTCTTATCCCTCGACATTAATCACATAGAATAACGGTTTTAACCGTTCAGTGACCAGTGTGTGTTTAAAACGACACATCACTGCGTGGGAATGTGTGTCATGACACATACTCTTGTTAAAAGTGAGAAAGAAGGAGCTGGATTGGAATTAACTTGTATATATGATTGACAGCTGGTTAGGTGTTTGTAGGTCATCTTCATGGTATGAGTCAGTAAAACGATTCTCTTGCAATGTTCTGTTTTTAGTGGCTTTTGACCTGCACTGTTACAGTAACGTTATACTGTAGTAAGTGATGTGGTAAAATATTTGTTGTCATAAGTGATGAACCCCAGACTTTAAAATGCCTTATGTTGTTGTGTAACGTGAGTACTCAAAACTTGGCTGTTGAGCTAGTATTTTTGTGCATAATTTCAGTCCAAGACATATGTAATCATGTGGCCTGTCCTTTTCAACTAACCTGTCAAAGTCTGCTTTTGATAGTTTATGCAATACAGATGTGATGTATGGTTGAAGGCAATCTCTTATGAATATGATAATGGCAGCAGTAGAAGCCGCTCATTTGAGTCTTTTTGTTGGCTTGTGTCATTCAGATAAAAGCCTGTTATGCTCCACATTTTTTAATGGGAGATTATGACAGGGTTGTGAGAGGAAGTGGAGATTTTGAACGGTCTGCAGAAAACTAGTAGGTTTCAGTAGTAGGCTCAGCCTCGTCTATGATGGGTTTTGTATTGTTTAACAGGTTTTAGCTTAGTATTTGGTTGTTTTAGGTGTAGGTGCTCTCAGCTGCCCATTATGCATCACTTT
Source organism: Zacco platypus (assembly GCA_038088235.1). Lineage (NCBI taxonomy): Eukaryota > Metazoa > Chordata > Actinopteri > Cypriniformes > Xenocyprididae > Zacco > Zacco platypus. Next base: position 25,715,734 of record CM076081.1, on the reverse strand, counting down.
TATGGCAGACAGTATATTAGATTATCATCATTTTATTGTAACAAATTGTTAAACAAAGTGTTAAAGCCCATCTTTGCAAAATTTTTACTTGGAAGGGCTAATGGTTTATAACAACTCAACTCAGTGTTATTTTAGTATTATTGAGATGTTATTAGAATTTTTATTCATATTTTTAATGTTTTTTTAATTTTATTTTAAGTTTTAGTAGTATTGTGTGGTTTTGTCATTTTGATTATATATTTATTTATTTAATATAAAAATATTTAATATATTAAATTATTATATTTGTAATTATATATATTTATTATATTTATGTGTGTGTATATATATACATAAATAAATATATGTGTGTGTGTTTGTAATTTTTAATTAATAATTATCTCAGTTTTAGTTTTTAGCAGTTAAACTAAATTAGAAATGCTCCCTTGCCAAACAAAGTAAAATACATATAATATTTAACATAAAGTCTACAGAATATAGCTGCTAAAGCAAGATTTCTATGCCATAAATCCATATCAACTTTTGTGCTGTGGTGAAGTTGTACTTTGAATTCTCTTCCTCTGTCTTTCCTCAGCATGCATGCACTTGCTCGAGTCATTTTGACCCATTATGTTCATGTTTATTCCCCTTCAGTAAATGGCATAGCAATCCTAAACTCATTTTAGTGTCAGAATGACTGAACTTTGAACTCGATGATTAAAACACAAGGAATGAATGTGCCCTGTAGTGCAAACAAACTTGCTCTCTCTTTCACTTGCTCTGTTTCTGATCCCCATGCAGTTAGTCATTTATAGTTTCTTATGATTCACTTTTTCCTTTCCTTTTATATATATATTTTTTTTACCTCCTTTGGTAAACGTGAAACATGCCAACAGAGAACTAAATGTGTGGCCTAAAAATTGAACCATAAGGAAGTACAAGCATTTGGTGGTAAAGAAATGTTTCAAATGTTCTTTCTTTTGAATAGCCTTAGATTTGGAGAGGAATGTGAATCTTGGAAAATATAGCTTTGTTTATTATGAAGCAGAAAGGGACAGTATATTTAGGGGTAGTGTGTTTTGTGTGAAGTTCACTGTATGATTTTGGCCATGATTTGGTCATCTGAGACAAATTTTGAAAATCCTAAAAGATTCCTCTGATCCTAGGCTAAAATCTCTAGTCTTTGGTCGTTAGTTTGACACGTTCACCGATAGCCGACGAAATTCTGGTGTTGTCAGAAGATTTGGCCACAAGCCTCCAGTGTGACTTCTCCTATGATGACCGTCAAATTGACTTGTTTTTCAAGACAAGCCATGATCAAAATTAATGCTAGAGATTTCTTTGTTAGCCACTATTTCAGTCCCGCAGGTAATGCAGCTCAGTCATCGAACGTGTATGGGTTTACGATGTAAAACTCTGGACAAGTTTTCCTGCGGGTGTCCGTTTTTAACTCGTCTTAATTGTCGTACAGTGTGACATAATGACAGCAGAGATCCTACAGTGTGACATAAGGATCATTTCCATACAGTCTGACGAGCAACAATCGTAAAGGACTATAATAAATCGCACAGTGTGTACCTGGCTTTAGTGGAAGCAGAACAGATCCATAACCATTAGGTTTCTATCACCTCCTCAGCTAAAATAATGCACTGATGTGATACTAGTCATTACACTTGCACCGTTTACCTTCTCCTGATCTGCTAACCTATCATTAAGACTTTATCTGTGAGCTGCCAAGACAGACACCTGGCTAATGATTCATTGACCTCAGGGCAAATAAGAAAGGGAGAGAGAGAGAGATAGAGACCTCTCCATTTGTTTCTCTATCTTTCTTTTTCTCTCCACCCCTTTTTCGCTGCTCTCAAACAGCCTTGCACTGCAATATAGGTCAACATGCAAAGTCATTGCTGTAAAAAAATTATTCTGCAATTTCCTGTTAATTTGGCAGAAATCTGATGTAATGTGTTTTATATAATATAATATATATATATTATTATATATTATATATATATATATATATATATATATATTATATAATATATATATATATATATATATATATATATATATATATATATATATATATATATTATATATATAAATTTCATTTGCTACAAAATTGCATCTACTAAATATGCATCGTATAGTCAAACACTGTATTTTCTGGAACAAGTTGTTTTTTATCGTCTGAAACATGCTGCAACTTTTATTCCAAAGAGATGAGTATAATGCAATTAACATAAAATTTTAAATTGTGCCCGAATGATAGAGGTATGCAAGCCCAAATATTTTATAGCGTATTTCCCACATGTCTGTAGTTTCAATTTCAATTTTAAATGATTTATTTTTAATCTTCCGGTATTTTAGATTGCTTAAAAATATATATATAATTTTTTTCAGTATCTGTGCTCATGAACATTGCGTTCTTAAGGTGACTAAAAAAAAAACAAGCTTTGTTATATTCTATACTAGTAGAGCTGCACGATATGAAAAATAACATTGAATTTAAACTTAAATTATTAGAGCGATTATTAGTGCACAACACGATTCTTAGTGCGATTATGAAAAGGCTGCAATTTATTTGTTTTTTTATGCACAGCTTGTCAATGAAGTATGGCTTCAAATGCTAATCCATCTGAAAACGCTGTTGCTAATAATGTTTAATTATTAAAATCTTGTCCAACAAAAGAGAACATTTAATTACATGTTTTTACTCCAAACTCACTTCATTACGACAGTTGAGCATCCTTCCCTGAGATGATGTGGCTTCTTACACAGAATAAGGCAGTTGTGTTTTTATTAGTCATGTATTTCAATCTTCTGTTTATTCAGCTACAGCGATATGACGTGTAATTTGTTTTTTTTGTTTTTTTTTTTAAATCCCAGCCCTGCAACCAATTTCATTGGCTGAGGTTACAGTGACGGGTAGGTTTAGGGATCAATGTTGGGTGTAGGCAATCCTTATTGTGATTGACGTGGCTATTGAAATGTTTAGAATCGGCTCTAGGGCGGGATTTCCGCTGAATTGGTTTGGGGGGAAAAATCATGTCGCTATGACACGTTATCTTCTTCTGCTGCAGGGCATATTTGAGTTTCTGCTCGAGTGCCCTCTGGCTTTCAGATGGAGAAGCATTTACTACTGATCAAAGAGCCGTACAGCTCTGACAAGCTGTGCATAAAATAATTGCAGCCTTTGCCAAGTCATGTGCGGTTTAATTGCGGTAAATCGTCCAGTCCTACTCTCTAGCTGTTTTTTAATGCTAGAACACGTGTGAATTGACGGCATGCATGCAACACTGACCCAGTCGGACAAGAGAAGGCCTGAACCTCTCTCCTTACTGTCGAGCCCTGGAGTGTATGAGTCAGAGTATGCAGTGCACATTTGCATTAATGACTTATGAGTGCACGTTTATGCACATGATGCAGGTGTCTCCTCTATGTGTCCTTAATGCTTGCGGTTCAGCCCTATTGTTCTCACCAATAATGTATTGATTTGTACAGTTAGTTCTAAAAAGCAATTTCTGAAAACTTTGTATATGACTGTTGGTGTGTCCCAACTGTTTGTGTTTGTTAATGTTTTAAGGGATATAGATCTGAATCTTGATATGCTAGTAGTGTGCATATGTGGTGTTTGTGGTTGCAGGGTCGATAAAGAAACACAAAGAGCTGACTGTTCTCCCTGGAGCATTAAGCAGTCAGTAAGCAAGCAGAGCTGACCGACTCTCTGGACCGCTCAGATAATCTTTGCTGTTTAGTCCCGTTTAGGGATGTTCATTTTTGGGTCTTGTGGATGCAAGTGTGCTTGAACTAAGTTACGAGCTAGCTAGAAAGTGTTAGCCCCTTTTTGGATGTAACGTGCTGAAACACAGGCAGCTAAAGCATAAAGAAATCACAACATTCAAAATCATGTTCCCATTATAATGTAATGTGTATGGCAGATTGGTGCTGTACATCTTGTACTTAACTGTATTTTCTGTATTTATCTACTTTGTCAATTGATTCCATACATCCCTGTTAGGGGTGGGCGATATAGCCTCAAAATTATATCACGTGTGATAACGATATTTATGACGATATAGAAAAAAATATATGGAAGAACGTTTTATTGGTGATTGCAGCTGGCAGGTAGCAGCATTTATTAGTGCAAACACAATGAAGGGTGTTTTCCATCCTTTTCCAATGAGCTACTGCCATTGATGACCGAATACCTAATTAAATACATAATTATTCAGGTAAGAAATACTACAGAAATTAAAGTAATCAAATGTAAAATAACACTTTGGTTGGATGGTCATGAGGAAAATCAATCGAGTGGTGAATCAAGCTTGTTGTGTTTCCACCTTTAACAAGAAGTTTCTTGCATAAAATATTGTTCTTAATTGTTGGAGGTCTGATCTCTTGTTACCATACCACTTTCATACTATTGAGGTAGCTCCCTGTTTAGGTACTAAATCGTCATCGGAGGCTGATATGCTGCTCTTACTCTCAAACAGGTGTTGTTCTTGTGCGCTCCAGGGAACGTGAATACGTCATCGCGTCGCTATATCAGTAATATTGTGATGACACTTTTTTTTTTATCATGCAAAGAATTATATCGGTATTATCGTGGATGGTATGATATGACACAGCCCTAATCCCTGTGCATTTACCATCACTAGAAACTAGAAAAAAAAATGATGGTTTTTTATGAATACATGTACCATTTTGCTCATACAAGAAACATTTTTAATCAAATCATAATAAACTCAACCAGATGCATCCTATATGAGATTAATCAGATATGTTTAACACAAAAGCCCTCTTTATGTTTAAAAATAAATATAAATACTTAAGTTACATTTAAAGGGAATCTGGATACTCAGGACATACTTTGCTATAATTTTTAAATAAATTTATTAGTATTATTAGTATTATTTTAAATACATGCTCTATACTTTATACCTGTCCTCAGCACGAGTTCAAAAATTTTTTTAGGTGACATCATATTTTTTTTAGTAATTCTGTGAATTACTCTGTGGAAACAAAGAAGTAATACCCACCGAATGAAGGGTTGGCTCTGCACACAACATAAAATATTAATTTTTATTTTAAATTAATTAATTTTATTTTATTTTTCGTGTTCGCGCTTATTAGGAAAAAACGGGCCTGACCTTTCTCCATTACGGACATGACCGCTCTGCAAGTGGCGCTAAAAGACTGCTTTAATACTTTCATAGAGACCTCAAGTGGCCATTTAAACCACCAAATATTGAAATCTGGAATAGCGGTATGGTAATACTGCACAAATAATCAACTTTATACTAAATTGCTGTATTGCAAATGGTTATGAATTATTTCTCATATTGACAAGCGTGTGTGTTGTTCAAGAATCAATTTAGAGATGATTTTCCTACTAACACACTAAAATACATTAACAAATATTAATGTTTATCATATAGCAGTTTAAAATCGCAGGAAACTTGCAGAAGGACTTGTTTTCTTGTGTTACCAAAAACTCATCTTGAAATTTGTGAAGCTGATAAGTGACAATGCCAATAAACTAAGACCAGGATGAAGCACACAAATTGATCAATATTGGCTGCCACACCAAAGCAAAGAACATAGCCTATTAGCATGATGTCCGTAGCCTCAGCTTTCTGATTGTGAAACTGCTTCATGATGTTCTTGAGCATAATGCCTGAGTGTTATTTTTGTTGACACTATAGAACTACTAGGGGACTCTTGATCCTAAACTGGACATTCTTTATGGACAATAAATGTAATGGTACTGTCATTTGTATATGCCTACTGAGGAACAATTCAGTTGTTTTTGCGCTGAATATAATGTGTGTGTGTTGACGATAAGTCATTGCAGCTGCTGCACAGTATGATTTGGCAGTGACATTACTAGTGAGTGACTGACTCAAGCAATGACTATGAGGGAGACGGACAGAGTATCAGAGGAGTAGTGGTCAGCTGGACTGTGTGCAGTAAACTAATTAAAGGAAAAACTATGCCAAGCCATCGTACCGCCTCTTTGCTGGCTAGAAACTGTGTTGTTCATCTACTGCTGAGTAGATGTTGTTGGACTTGGTCTGGAGCATGGGACGCTGCTGCAGTTGAAATTGCCTGTGACTCATAGTAACCAATCCACAGTACCAAGAAGCCTTTGTATCCACTTGGTTCCTCCCTTGTACAGGGGCCCTTCCTCGAGACAGCCTCTATAGCATTATGTCATTGGAATTGTGAACTGTCTTTCTTGGATTTAGGGAGTTCTCATAGGGAAGGAAGCCTGACTTCTTGTCATGGTCAAGGCCGTTTTTAATGTGTTCAGTGCAAACTTCCTTAAAAATGGGTTTTTGATTTTTTTTTTACCCATCTCCTTTATCTGGTTTTTATTCTGCTTCTGTTTTTTTTGTTTTGTTTTGTTCTCCCATGTACTCAACTTGTTTGTACTGAAATTAAAGTCATCTCAAAAGAATGCTGAGACATTATGAAGTGTCACTGGTTCTGATAATAACACAGGAGTTGCGGAAGTGTGTAACATCACACGAAGCTTGTTGATATAGATGCAGGTAAGTTTTCAGAAATGCTAGAGAACCAACTGAATGCATAGATGAACATAGGCCACCACTTCCAGTGTTTTAGTGTTGTGAGTGCCTCTGCCTGTTGTGTTATGGGTAAGGTTGTTTACTAAATTGATTTTATACTGAGAATCTGAAATGGAGATATACTAGTGTGCTGAATCCTTTTTTTTCTTTTAAAGAATTAATTCTCAGGGTGATATGCTAACGTATTTCGGTTTAGGAGCACTTTGAAGCTCACTAGTCCTTTTGTTGTTGTTGATGTCTTTTTTTTTAATATTCAAGTCCTACTAAGGTGATGCGTTTTCTCGTGAATATTACATTTGTCCGGTAGGCCAAGCTTGTTAACTGAAGGCAGACGTTAAATGTGCATTAATCAGAAGATGAATCCTATTATGGTCTGAATGATCGAATCATGAATATTTATTAAATTAGTTGACTGGTTGCTCCTGGAAGTTTACCAAGCAACATACATAACATATTCACACACTATACCATAATTTTGCTTTAGATGTACATGTGTTTGAGACCCGAAGTGACTTTTCAGCATTTGACTCCAGTCTCTGTCACTTTTGATCAATTTAATGTGTGTGTATATATATATATTATATAAGTATTAACATGCATGTTAATTGATTATGAAAATAGTTACAGTTTGGAGTTTGTATGTTCTGTGCCTTCTGCCTTGTCCTTTCGATCTCCCACAGAAACTAACCTTTGCACTCACTGGCTGCACTGTTTGTGTTTTACCTGCAGGTGTTAATGTGTCATCATTGACCTCTTTCTCTCTCTTTCTCTGTCCCTGCAGGTGTGTGTGGAGGAGTCTATGTATCGGTATGGAGTATTTTGCCGATAGCAAACTGGATGACAGGGAGTGCAGACAAGCCGCACATGCTCACACACTGATCACTGGTGTGCAGTGACTGTTGCTGCAGACATCAGCAGGATTCCATCCTCTCTATGCTTTTACCTCTTATTTCGTCAAGCTGGACTCTTCATTTTTTGATTTTTGGATACCTTTTGTGAGTCACCTTACCCCCCCTCCCCCCTTTTCCCTTTTCTCTCCCTCTCTACACTGCTCCCTCTCTCCCCCTTTATTCTTTCCCTGTTGACCTCTTGATCGAATTTGGATCAGCCTGTGAGCTAAGATGAGTTGGTTGAGTCGTTTAAATCCAAGGGGTCCAGGCACTCGGACCGGTCGACATGCAGCCCCATCCAGCCCATGCACTGCCGACCCTGAGACCTGTCTTATGGTGTTTGAGAACCACTGGAGACAGGTGAGATACCGCGTAGGCTTATTTACCCATGCTCATTGTGCAAATAATCTCCTTTGCAGAATTGCAGTCACACTAATTGAATCTTGAGCGCTGACTATAAATAATCTCTGTATGCAGCATTTGTCTCTTTTTTTTGACCATTCAAATAAATAGATGCCTTTTACATTTACATTTTATTGAGGTGTTAAAAATTAAATTAAACATGGTAATCATTGTTTTTGCATATGAGGGATCCTTTTAAAGTTACCTTCTTTGTTTGCAAAACCACACTATCTTACTCTGTCTAGCATTATGGACTCAACAACATGTATATTGAAAAAAACAGAATATCTTTGAGCCTCCTGTATCTTTAGGCTTTTTGGGGGGTTAATAATTGAGAGATGTACAAATAAACATTCATCAAAAGCCATTTTATCATATTTGATACTCACATTTTAACATGGTTATTGTAAAAAATATATATATAAATGCATAATAAAGTAAACTTAAAGTTGCTTCAGTCCAATAATTGCTCATCTTGATATATTAGCCAACTAATGATTTTTATAAAGTAAATGTAAGAATAATAATCATTAAGATTTCACAGCAAAATGACATACCATGACCTGAGGAGATTTTTAGAGTTTTACTAAAATGATCGTGTTGATAGGCCTTTTTAAATTAAATTATCAGATATAATACTGTAGGGTTTATACGTTTAAATGAATCCTCTGCAAACTGGTTTGACTAAAATAGTCTTTCCTTATTCAGAAGTCATTTATATTTGCAGTATGATCTGTAAATATGCGTTTTATGTCTTTCAGTAACCTTTTATGCTTAAATATAATACATACAGTACACACACCCACACAAACATCAACATGTTTTCTTCCTTAGAGCACCACATTGATGCTCTCTTGTTTGGATTGTTTTCCACTATACCAGTATAGACACCTATTCCTCTTTGACTTTAACACAAATAGAATTTAACTGTTCCCTGTCTCCCTGTCAGGTGTCAGGTGTGTTGAAACAGAGAGAGTCTTCAGTGGGTGGTTGTGCCGATGATCTCACTGCAGTTCGCAATCACACAGATCAGATGCTGTGCCTGCTAGCTGAAGAGAGACCAGCAGGGGGAGACATTGAATCACCAGGTTAAAATACTCTCCTGTGAGCTCCATGGAGCATACATTTGTACTGTTTTTATCATAATATGAGTTTTTTTTATGTGACAATGGATTATGGAATGTCTGCAGCAATGGGTCCTATTCTGGAGATGGTGGTGGCAGAGAACATACTGGAAGAGTTGGTACAGTGGCATGTGCGCCGCGGTCTGGATCCGGACAGCCAGCTAGAGCTGTTGAAATTGTTTGAGATGCTGATCGGACAGTCACATCAGCCACTGCTCCTGCACAGTGCAGTGCTGCAGCCACTGCTAGGCCTGCTGGGAGCATGTGTGGATCCCCAGCTGGGCTGCCCTCCTGCCCTAGAATCCAGCCTCGTACTGCTGCTAAATCAGGTGTTTGACAGGCAGATTCTGACACCTATTTGAACCAGTTAGTAATGACCAGGCCTGCACAGAATCTGCTCAGCAGATTTCTGCAGAATTCAGACTTTTACACATTTTCCCATATGTAAATTCATTTTTCATGATTTCACAGTTGTCCTGGAACAGCATTCCTGACAGCCAGTTAGACTTTAGGATTGAGCTTACAACTCAGTTAGTCTTTTTTACACCATTGAACCTGTCAAAAAAGTTCGCAATATCGATTCGAACACCCACACAATCTTATTCTTAAATGACAACTATTCTCCTGTGTCTATTAAACTTTTGACACAGTATCGTTATTTCTGTGTTAGAATAAATCGGATTATCACAGAAGTACTGAAATAAAAGTCAATAGTTTGGGTATAAACACTGATGTATACAGTTGTGATCAAAATAGAGTAGATCATCTTAATTAATAACTCAAATATAGATTGTATCAATTACATCATTAAACCAGTAGGTGGTGACAAGTGACTTTTTAATGCATTTGTCATTGAATCATTCATTCAAGAAATTCATTAAAGACACTGATTCATCCAGTAATGAAAAAAGTGAAGTCTTTATGAGTGAGTCATCGGATCATTCATTCGATTTGTCTTTTTAAATAAATTATTCAAATTAATTAAACATTTTTAAATAGACTGCAGGAATTAAAATTTTTGATTAATGAATTTTTTCAGAACCTCTTGTAAATTACATATTATTTTTAATTGTCTGTTCTGAATCACAATCTCTACTTGAAATTAAGAAATTTAAATTTATCCATAATCGTGGAGCTCTACAATCAGCAGAGAAATAAAAGCAGATGGAGTTAAATTTGCCAATTATTTTTTTTTATACGAGCCCAAATTAGACCAGCTGGGTAAATACAGCTGTAATGTACAATGATTTCATGCATAATTAGGTATTAATTTGGGTTTTATAACTGAAAATAATTTGTGTTTGTCTCAGGTATGTGTGTCCATGGCGAAAGAAACTGCCGTTTTGGAGTTGTTATTTAGGTGTGGGCCGGTACAGCAGGGTCCCACTAACCTGCTGATCTTCTCCCTGTTGGTGCCATTTATCCATCGAGACGGCGCTCTGGGGCAGCAGGCCCGTGATGCACTGCTCCTCGTCATGGCAACCTCTGCCAGCAACCACGCTGTTGCACGGCACATTGCTGAGAACTCCTACTTCTGCCCTGTAAGCATGAGTGTGTTTGTTGTTGTGTTTGTGTGTGCTTATCTGATCCCATGTTTCTGTTCTTGCTCTTGAAAATATGCTTGTATCCTAGATTATTTATGATTTAAAGTGCAGAGAACATTTAGAGAAGCAGTCTTCAGTTTGTATATTCCTTCTGTTCTTCTCTTTCCTCACTGTTAGCATGTCTTTATGAATATCCTTTCTGTTCATGTCATGATGGGCTTTTTTGTCTGTTCCATGCTGTTTGAATGTCACTTGTTCATTTCATATCAGCCTCTTAGAGCTGTTTCAGTGGAGATATAAAGTCCAGTAGTATTTTCTCTGGGTTGCATTCTGTTGGCTTCTGTGGAATGAAAAGGCCATTTGTCATCTGTAGTTGTGCTCTGTGACTACAGTGTTGGACTTGCTTTTGGTTCAGTGGATGTGCTGCTTTCCATTCCTCTGTCCTCTTTTTTTTTTCATGAGAATAATATATGAGCCTTCATGTGACCCACTTTAACACATACGACTGAAGGTCTCATACAGGACTCCATGTTACTGCAGTGCCTTAGTCTCTTAACATTTCTCTCTCTTACTTTCTTTTTCTACTTTGTCACATATAGCTATTTTTATGCCAGAGTTGCATTAGGTCTTGCTGGCAATTTCTTTGATGGCCTGTTTTGTGGCTCTAGAAGACATGGCCAAGCTCTACATATAAAACCAGCCCTGACATGAATGATGCTCTTCAACATATTTGAGCATTAAGGTGTGGTCACATTTACCATTGTTCAGTGAATTTTCATGTTTCAAATCCAGTCATTTCAATAGGAATCCACACAGTTGGGAAATTCACATAGGGTTTAAGGTCACGCGAATATGCCGAATTGACGAACAGAAAGCTGCTTGGTTTGAAAGTGAATTCTGTTTGAGCTGTGATTCATACATTGCTACTAAGGGTGGGCGATATGACCAAAATCTTATTTCACTGTATGAGAAAATCTGTCATGATAACACTATATCTCAATGTAGCTATTTTTTATTTTGTTTTTTGTTTTTAAAAACAAGAACAATGAAGCAAATTACAAACAGTAGGACTAATACAACAGAGCAAAGACACAAATTAAATAACATTTCTCAGCTACAGTCGATTTATATAACCAGTGTTGATTTTGATTTTAGTTTTAGTCCTATTTTAGTCATCTGAATTGTTTTAGTTTCCGTCTAGATTTAGTCAACTAAATATTATTCAATTTAAGTTGACTAAATCTACAGTAGATTTAGATGACTAACATCTAAAGAGTTTAGTTCAATGGTAATGCATTTATAAGCATTTCTCTATAACCTGATTTATATTCCGAAAACATCTATTAAACTTAATTCAGTAATCATCAGGGCTTGATGCGTGAGGAGAGAACGTGCTCCTGATTTTTTTTTTAGAAGTGCGTTTAGAAGATTTTGGGGCGCATTGCACAGATCCATTTTACTGAAGTTAAGACATAACCAACTATGTTTGCATGAATACTCCACACGACGGGCATTTTGACATTATTGTGCATTTATCTGACCATTCAAGTGCAATAAGACGTGATAGAGAACTAAATTCGCGATTGAATCAAAAAGAATCACCGTGCTTGGAATAACAACCATACTTTTTGTTGTAGTATAGCAAACAAAAAAGTTCCTGTTTCAGTGATTACAGTGTTACAGTGATTGTACCTCAGTTAAAGGGCTATTATTACACAAGGTGAAGCAACCATAAACTTAACAAGTTTACTTGCAGTTTATTAGTCAAAAAGGTTTGTTGCAACTTGCAAAATTTATAGGCTTTGTTTGCTGCATGGCTTAAGATGTTCAAATAGCAAATGTATTTACATTTTAATCAGGCTTTAAAGCCATCACCAACTGATGTTTTAAAAGGTAGAGATTGCTTGATGAACTTTATGTAATAATGTTGGCAACTTATTTTTGCTTTCTTCTTTTTTTCTTTTCCCCCCAGGTGCTAGCGACAGGGTTAAGTGGACTATATTCATCCCTCCCACGGAAGATTGAGGTACGGGGCGATGACTGGCACGCCCTGCGGAGGGAGGACTGGATGGGCGTCTCCTCTCTAGTACTATTCATGAACAGTCTTGAATTCTGCAATGCTGTAGTACAGGTGACACACCCTCTTGTGCGCTGCCAACTCCTTGACTACCTCCACAACGGCTTCCTGGTGCCAGTCATGGGCCCCGCTCTGCACAAGGTGAACCACAATGAACTGGGCCATGTTTGGCATAAATGGCAGTTTCCATATTCATTCACTGTACAATAGGGGTGTTCCCGAATAGATGTTTGCTATCGCGCGTGTGCTGTCTTTCCGTGCTCAAGGCCAAAGGAGACTTTGAAAGGCTCACCCCTCAACCATGCACGAGATGGAGCAGAACACATTGATGCACTGATGAAACATTCAAATTAATTTACAGAATTGAATTAGAACAGAATATACCGTTCTAATAAATATGAATCCAGTGTTTCGCTCAATGTGCCTGTGTTCGTTTGAGTCTTTTCAAATTGTGTGTGAGGAAAACCGACTTGTTAAAGTTGGCTGGCAGAAGTGCGCTGCAATTTTTGTTGTTGTTGAGTGGTAGGAGAATTACCATTTCAGAGTGTATCCGATTCCACACTTTAGATTTTCTTTTCCCAGACATTGTTAAAGATTTAAATGCCTGCTGCCAAGATGCTCCTCTGTCGGTCACAGATCATGGAAAGTGAAACTTAAATCTGTCACAGATGTGGTTGGATTTATTCACGCACATTAAAAAATATTTATTTAAAAGCATCTTTTCACATTTTTATTTACAGCATTATCATAATTGGCTGTGTATTAACTTATTGGGAGAAAACCAGTAGTTCTATATGAAACGGATATTGAGCACCCCCATATTGCCAAAATGGTATGATCCTCGTCTCATTACACCTCTGCGAAGATTCAATTGCGAGATTGGTACTCGAATCAGGCTCCTCCTATCGAAGCATCAAATCTTTGACTATTCGGGGTCACCCTTACTGTACAACGTTGTTTTGAATGGAATTTATTTTCTCTTATTTTGTTTTCCTCTCTTTTTCTCTCCGTCTCTTATGGTTCCTCTGTCAGTCGTCGGTGGATGAGATGATAGCTAGCACGGCATATCTGGACTTGTTTTTACGCAGTATCACAGAAACTTCCCTCCTTAAGACCTTCCTGCGCTTCATTCTGTTGCATCGCCATGACAACGACACCATCCTTGATACACTACTCACACGCATCAGCAGCAATTCACGGGTCAGTTTGGCACACGCTATATCTGGGGAGCATGTATAGATGGAAAAGACACTGTTTTGTCAGTGCTGTTGGCTATGGGATTGTGGAGCGTTGTAACTAAAGTTCCATTTTCCTTCCTCTCTCTGAAGCTGTGCATGGTCTCCCTGAGTCTGTTCAAGACATTGCTCAGTCTCAACTGTGAAGACCTCATGCTCCAGCTTGTTCTCAGGTATTTTGTGTGCTTTGGTGTGTGACTGATTTTGCAAGAAACTGTCACTTTTGATCAAATTGAATGTCTCCTTGCTGTGTAGATTGTATTAAGACATGTATAATGCTACAAAGTTCTTCTATTTCAAATAAATGATTTTCTTTTAAACTGAATATTCATCACAGAATCCTAAAAAAATGTTTCATTAGTACATATTACTATCATATCTGGATCATCAAGACTAGTAATGGCTGTTAAAAGTTCAGCTTTTGCATCACAGGAATAAGTTATGTTTTAAAATATATTAAAATAAGAACATTTCAAATTCTAATAATGTTTCAGAATATTCCTGTGTATATTGTGTTTTTTTATCAAATAAATGCGGCCTTGATTATAGTGTATTATTAGTGGGTCTATTAGGCAAGTGTCACTATTACTAATACTTGGAGGAGGAGGAGGGGGGCAAAAATAATAATTTTGTGTAAAAGATAAAGCTGCTATGATTTTTCTTATCTCTCTACAGGTATCTGTTGCCATGCACACATGTAATGCTGAGTCAGCGAAGGGCAGTCAGAGAAACAGACCTCTATGGCAAATCAGCTGACAAGTTCCTTTCCCTCATACCAGAATGCTGCAGAATCACTTCAGCACCCTCTAGTGAGCGGGATGATGAACCTGCCTTTTGGGGAAAGGGTAAGAGTAAGCATGTGTCAGGCACAATTACTGACACAATAGATGTGCATTTGTACTTCTGAAAAAAAAAAAAAAAAAAAAACATTGCTGCTGTTCATGCCTTCAAATTATATTTTCTGTCTGTTTTTGCCTATAGTGTTGGGTAGTCCTACTTCAGAGTCACCAGTTCACCCCAGACCCAGCACTCCTTCCCGCCTTGCTCTCTTTATTCGACAGCAAAGCTCAGGAGGCCAAGTCAACTCATCTGCCTCGGAAAACGCTCCCTCTTCTCCTCGTGGTAGTGTTTCTTCCCCTCTTTCTTCTGACAGCCCCATGCACCAAGTCCCAGATGCTTCAGAAGGAGAGACTGGCTACCTAGAGTATCTGCGTGATGCTCGGAAGGGTATTGAGCTCTGCTCCTGGGCCTGTCGAGACTGGTCGGCACCTTACGATGGAGAAAATCCCTCTCCAAACTCTGTTCCTCCTCCACCTCCCCCTCCTACATCCAACCCCTCCCTCAGTGTGGTACCAGAGCATTTCTCTGTAATGGACCCCGCTCAGCAGAGGGCAGCAGTGGTGGCTGCAGCTCGTGCCGAGTGGAGCAGTTCAGATCGAGATAGTGGAGAGTGGGATGTTACCATCAGCAAGAACTGCATCAGTCTCACACCCCGCAGTAAGAAACGCAGCCTTCTTCCCAGCTCTGTACCCTTACAATCTTCATCTGCATCAGTCTCTACAGAAAAAACAGGTGCTGTGGAAACCGTGTCCCAACACTCTTCGGCACTTCATCCAGCACTCTACAATGGGATGGGGCAGGTGGAGTTCACAGACAGTGTAGATGAGAGAATGGAGGTTAAGAAAGTGAAGAGGGAGTCGGATGTAAATAGCAGCGTGGTTGAGTCGGGGATGAATGGTTCAATGGGTATGGGTCCAGTCGACTACAGTGATTTTCATGTAGGATCGGCGCTAAAATCATCTCAGGTGCAGTTGAAGCCACATCTGCAACATCAAACCTCCGTGCCCTCCTCTGCCCAAGAGTGTCCGCAAAGCGAGAGCCAGAGATTGTCTCCTGTTCTTGGCTTGACGGAGACCTCCACAGTGGCCCAGGACAGCAGGGGTCCAGAGTCCGTTGAGCGTCTGATTGAGGAGTTGCTGGAGCGGGCGCCGTCAGAGCCTTTTTCTGGTGACTCGAAATGCCAGGGAATCAGCATTGAGGCTTTCCACCAGGAGCTGAGGGAGCTGGAGGAACGTGTACGAGAGAGGAGGGTTCTTTCACGCAGCTCAGAGGAGTCCTCTCGAGAATCCCGCACTGCTCCTGCTCCCAGCCTGACGGATGAGGACTGTCTTCCAGTGGAGACTGAGCAGCGCTCCAGTGAAGCAAAGCCTGACAGCTCTACCACTGGGGTATTTAGCCCCACACGACCCCTCGGACAACCTCTTGCTCAACCGTACACAGGTTCTCGATGTAGAGATGACCAAATTAAAGATTTGAGTACTTATGTTACTTGTCCAAGTTCAGCAAGAGCTAACCATAAGTCACTGGTTCCGCTTCTCCCTCTGTGTAGGTCCATTTATAACAGTCCTGTTCAGTAAACTGGAGAGTATGATGCAGAACTCCCTATATGTGAACATTTTGCTGACGGGCGTTGTGTTCCAGCTGGCCTGTTACCCTCAGCCACTCCTACGCTCTTTCCTCCTCAATGCCAACATGGTGTTTCAGCCCAGCGTTAAATCACTCATACAGGTAATGCATTAAGAACAAATATGACAAATCCATCAGCGTGACTGCTTGATATGAAATATGCAGTCATTGAAACATTCTCAGTTGCTATTTTTATTGGTTTTTATGTTTTCTGATCAGAACTAGGAAATCAACATTGATTTTATTTATTCACGTAAAGATTTTTTTATGTTTTTATAATTAATTGTAAAGGGTTGGTTCACCTAAAAATGACATTTCTGTCATTAAGTACTCACCTTCATGTCATTCCTAATCTGTGAGACCTTTGTTCATCTTCGGAACACAAATTAAGATATGGAATTCGAGAGCTCTCTGACTCTTCCATAGACAACAATTTAATTACCACTGTCAAGGCCCAGAAGGGTACTAAAGACATTGTTAAAAAAGTCCGTGACTACAGTGGTTCAACCTTAATTTTATGAAGCGACGAGAATACTTTGTGTGCGCAAAAACAAAACAAAAATAACGACTTTATTAATCAATTTCTTCTCTTACCTGTCGGCCGGCCAATACTGAGCCGACGTTCAGACGTAAACGGAAGCATTGGAGACTGACATGAAAGTGAAGAGATTGATGAATAAAGTGGTTGTTTTTGCACACAAAAAGTATTCTCATTCTTCGTAACATTAAGGTTGAACCACTGCAGTCACATTGACTATTTTAACTATGTCTTTAGTACCTTTCTGGGCCTTGACAGTGGTAATTATATTGCTATTTATGGAGGAGTCGGAGAGCTCTCGGATTTCTTAAAAAAATCTTAATTTGTGTTCTGAAGATGAACGAAAGTCTTACGGATTTTGAACGACATGAGGGTGAGTAATTAATGACCGAATTTTAATTTTTGCGTGGACTAACCCTTTAATCTATTTAATGTTTTAGAGTGAAGTTTGAGTTAGCAATTCATTTACAATTTGATTTGACTGAAACTCCATTGCATCAAAAGGAATATCCAAGATGTTGATTTTACTTTGACTCCTTTCTCTTTCCACTCCTCAGGTGCTGGGATCAGTAAAAAATCGCATTGAGGCATTTGCAGCAACGCACGAGGATTTTCCTGCCATGTTAAGAAAAGCTCGCCGCTTTCTGGTTGCAAGAGGAAAGTTAGACTGGTCCGACTCACCCATGGGAGTGCCCAGCCTCCGTCGATCAGACTCATTAAGTAGGTGAATGAGAGGCAATGAAAACTCTCTTTCATAAACAAAAATGAGAGATCATTGTTTTTTGTGTCTGCTTGTAAAATTCGGTTGAATACAACATGTTTGATGTGATGTTTTTGTGACATTTGCTTTTATAAAGCATAATGTACAATCAGTTGGTCATTATCACAATATAAACCTTGTAAGATGCTTTAAAATTTCATTAAATTTAAAGTTTGGTTTTAAGGGTTTAAAGAGGTCTTAAATTTGGGTATAGAAAATAGGAATTGAGATGAGGCTTAGTGTGATTATTAAGCTTCAAAAGACTGATTAAATGTGAGTGCTGGACGTACTAAGTGAAAATGCAGCACTTTTCCAAGTTCTACAGTCTCGTGATTTCAGACCAGTTTACAATCAACGAATATCGTGCATTTATGCCAAGGGATTGCTTATGATCTATTTTTGTTAAATTATGACGTTTACTTTATGGTTAGGGTTATAGATAGTTTTAAGAGTGCATATTTTATCTCACTAACTTTTTTTGAATGAGCGTAGACATTTCAAAATAAGAGTCCTGTGTATTTTGGGCTTGTTTATAATTAAAAGCCCTGCATTATGCTTTATCTTTTTTTTTCCTGGATGATATTAGTATTTTGGTTACACGATAAACTGTATCCGGCATTTAATTCAACACAAACTCTTGTGGCTTCTCTCTGGCACAGTATATAGTATATAATATTTTACTAATATAGGCACACTGATCCTTTTAATTGCCTTTCTTTGAACACATTATTATTATATTATCAGCAAAGTCCAATATCAATCAACCTCTAATTCATATGTATTTCCATATTAGTGCATAAACCAATTTCATATTTGTATATTGAGTGTCTTGAGTATTTTAAATTTACTGTTACCTTGTTTTGCAGTTGAAGGTCTTAAAGTCTTGGATTTGATTTTAAAAACTGTAGAGAGCCTGTGGATCTTTTTTATAGTCAGTCAGGTTAATGCAGATGGTTCTCATACCTTTCAACTCATCTGTGAAATGCTAAGGAGAAACAATAATGCATAAGGCATCTTAACTTTCTGTTTCCTTTTCTTCTCTCAATCTCTTTCTCTCCCACAGTTAAAAGCCGCAAGCCATCTTTGGGCGATCTTATCTTGAGGCACACCAACAGTCCTACGAGAGCTCGACATGCAGCTCAGTTGGCCTTGGCCCACGTGAGAGATGGAGGGCAGTCCCTGCACAGTGCTTTGTTCAGGGGTGGCGCGGCCGGTGGGGCCTCTGGCCTGGAGAAGCAGGCGGAGGCACTAAGGGTGAAAAACGCAGTCTACTGTGCAGTCATTTTCTCCGAGTTTCTCAAGGAGCTCGCAGCGCTTGCACAGGAGCATGCCATAGCCCTACCCTTCCCACCCAGTCAAGTCACTGAGGAATAACACCAGGAAAAAATTTGTTTCCAAATTTCCACTGTTCCTGGCACTGATCTGTAGACTAATATAAGGATTTTTGAAGCAAACAGTTGTTTTTTTTTTTTTCAAGGGACATGATGCACTCAAAGAGACAGGAAAATCAATTGCTTATAAAAGTGGAGAAGTCATCTCTTGTTAATAATCTCATGTTCATAATGTATTTTTTTTTTAATTGTACAGGACCATTTATCCATTAAGATTTAGGAAATTGTGCATATAAATCTTGTATATAGTCTATATAAAATATCTATGTGCATAATGATTTTTGTACACTCAGAGAGACTTGCATCCTTTAAGCTGGAGGAATTTGGCCGTAAACTTGCACTCCCCTACGTTTCTGTCACTTCAGAGACTAGCTAATGTAGACTCACTACACACAGTTCTTTTAAACTTTTATGGGTGCAGAAGTGCCATTTACATTTTAGCAATGTCGGATGGTTATTTTGTCTTTTTATAGAGTATAGGTCTGTAAGATCACACCAGAACTTATCAGAAATAATCTGACCTTTTTTTAAAGGATGAGGCAAAAAGTCCTCAGTGTTGCAGCAGAAGTGCCTCTTTATGGAGACATCTCTGAAAAAAAATCAACAACTGACAAAATACCCAACATGTTCTGTCAATCTCTAGCACACATCTTTTTTTGTCCAGAAGCTAGAGTGACGCTAGAGCTTGTAAATAGGGGAATGGGTTCATTTCCCTAGACTTAGTCCCTATAAAATTTAGCATTGATGGACAGTTTGTGTTTTAAAGTTTTAGTTTTCATTCTCTGTGCAGCAGCTCATTTTTTAGGACAGATTTTAGGGTGAGTATCTGGCCGTTTTGGGGAAATGCATATGGTACATTCACCCAGCATGACATTACATATCATCTTCAGTTTCTGGAAAGGCACTGATTTTTTTGCCCACAAAGATCTCCTCCTATACTGGATGTTAGCGTCCCTCTTGGCGTCTGACTAGGTGCTAATGTCTTAAATTTGACTGGTATGAGCAAAGAGAAGCTTGCTTAAAAATGACCTGTCCCTTTAAGGAGTGAGCCAAGTTATGTGAATCATAAGCCATCTTAGTGTTGAAACAAAGTGTTTTCCTTTATTTCTGTTCATTACATGATTTTGCTAGTGTTACGGAGTATGAGTGAAATCAGCCGTATAGTGTGCATACTGCATAGAGGAAAAAGACGTTTGACTTTTTGATTTATTTTGTTTATTGCCAAAATACTTCAGACACTTTAATTTTTAGAATGGAAGTTAAGGGCATGTATGTGCGTTTGTATTTTTTTTTTTTTTTTTTACAGTATCGCTTTTTGCCCCTTGTTCCAAATGGGTCTTAGAAAAAGTTTATTGGAGAGAAAAATTCTGATCTGAAATCATCCATTCAAGAGCTCTTTTTTCATGTACAAGCCATATAGACATTAATATAGACATTACCTCAGTTAGGCTACTTAATTTTCGTTCCGTGCGGTGTTCTTGCTGCTTCACTTGGGTTAGTTTCAAGGATTCTGTTCAATCAAATATCATTTAAGGGATATTTTCAATCAATTTATAGATGTAGAAGCAGACAATTTAAGTTTTTCTGGTTCCCTCTAGCTGCTGAATTGCCAATCCATCCATTTTTTTCTCCCCTTATCCCTCCACCCGTCCACAGAAGGTCTGTGTGTGACATTAGTTTGATTGTTCTCTGCTTTTGTTGATTTCTGAAATGTTTAGCATGTAAATTCCATATATAAGGAAAATGTTAGGCAGAGTTAGCGTCAAGAAAAGTAATTTTTGCTCAAACACTCTAATGTCTGTGGGTGAGAAAGATGAAAAAAAAAGATAAAGAGCAAGAGGTTGAAGAATGAAACGGTACATATATGTTAGTGTTCAGTTATCTCTATGGAGACAGTGGATATTACACACAGTTTCTAAGTTAGAAATCAAATAGGCCTATACAAGTTATGTGTGTGTCATAAGATACCAATGCACAAGAAACGCCCATTGTTTTGAGGATGTAATTATATGCCTGATGTGGTGCAGATAGCATGTTTTTCTTTTTATACATACTTGTATTCAAGTGTTTATGATTTTGAAGTTTTGAAAAATCAGGAGCTCATTGATTGTGATTGCTTGTTATTGGAAAGTGTTTGTTTGATCAATGTACATTGCACAATTTTTAAGTTGATTTTTGTTTTGTTTTGCAATTGGTTTCCTCTTTTTATTTCACTCTGTCCATTTGTTTGAATGAAACCTTGATGTTGACAAGGACTTCTGCAGCTTGTTATCTATGCAAACTGGTTTCTGTGTTTCTGAGTGAAGATGGTTAAGCTTTTGGGGACAAACACAAACTAAATTTGCAATCTGGAACCACACTTCAATGATTTACTTATCCCCTATCTATTCAATAATCTACTGGACTGTATGGAAACTCATGCAAAATAATGAATGTTATCAAAATATTTTTCTATATTTAAAACGGAAGAGGAAAGTGGAACTGAATGGAGATTTAAATCTACGATACAAACCTTCAAAGACAAACAAACACTAAAAGGGAATGTTTTTATTAATTTATAAATGTTTTACCTGGCAATACCTTTGGCTTCTTGGTCTTTATTTCTCATGATTTTATAAAGGTGAGATCCTCTGTTATTATTTATGGTTTGAGAAGATGTAGTTGATTGCAAATACATTAGACAAAATGGTCAAATATGTGAAATGAACAAAACTGAGTATACATTTCAGCAGTTCTCTGATCTATTGCTTGGGCTTCTGCAGAATATTTGTTCACTTTGGTTGGCGCATAGACTGGTTTTAAGATGCAGATTTGCAGAAACATTAAATATCTTGTCAGAACAATGACCCAGTTCACTCTGAGCCTCCATGCTCATTATTGTGATTTTGTTCCTTCCCCTATATTTATTGTCTCTTCTTCATCTTCTGATAGAAGTCTTGTTCCTCTTCACTGGAGAAAGGATCATAAACATAGGATATAGGAAAGAAGGACTTCATGTCTTTCATAAGCGTCGGGTCACGCCACAATATCCATGTTGTAAAGATATTTGGTCTATGTCAGCGTTTTTTTTAGGTATTTATTTTGTTTTGCATCACTTTAATACTGAGTGACAGTAAAAAAAATTCCAGGATAGAATAAAAAGAATAAAGTTATTTTGTTATGGCAAAAGCAAAACATTTCACCCATTTGTACTAAAAAAGTTCTTTTCTCTAACTTTTCATACATTCTTTCCAAGTAGCCCACCAGATTTTCTTTGTACACTACTGTTCAAAAGTATTGCATTTTTCACTAAATAAACACATGCATTCAGCTGTTTTCAACATTGATAGTAATAAGAAATGTTTCTTGAACACTTGGGTTCAATTATAGATTCATATACTATTATGATCTAATATGTAATTCAACCTAATTTGTTGAATGAAGGCATAAACTAATCAGTATCTATTGAAATGCTAACCATGGCTATGACCGAAGTCATACAGTAATTACCACCTTATGCTAACTTTATGTTTGATCATTATTGTATTCATTAACACTAATGGATAAACTGGATCAAATGGGTTCCTTAAAATAGATGCGTGGATTAAACGGTTTTAATCATCACACCTTCGCAACTTTTGCTCTCAAACACATTTTCAGTTTCATAATATTAAAAGTGATCAAAGAGATGAGCTGTGCCCCTTCACATGGTTTGTTATTGAGCTAATTGTAATGTTAATTAATAACACTTATATTTGATAGTTAGCGTCCATTGTTCACATGTGACTGCAGCTGTATCTCATGAACTTGTTGACCTTAATTCACCATTATTTCATGTAGAAATATTAATAACATAAATAATCATGTACTTGATTGGTACCCTGACTTAATTAAAATAATAGAGATTTCTGCCATCTTTGGCTTCCTGTGGTGCCATTTACATGCAAGTTTATTTCAACAACTACCTGTAGAAGCTAGTTTCTCCCATTTGTACCACGGACTTACACAGTCTCTGGGCAGTATCAGACGTCTTGATTAGTTAAATGCACTTCATAGATGTACAGTGTGAAGAGCACACTTTGATATACAGCCAAAGGTCCTCAAACTCCCACAAGATTGCTATTTTGTTGATTAGACATGTGACTCATGGAGCTGGCTATCCAATAGCTGAACTTTCTCTTCTCATGCAGATCAGTCTCAGTAGTCAGTTTAGTATTTTCCTGATCTGGAAAAGTTCGGATAAAGAAAAAAGAGTAATGAAAAATATTCCAAACTATTTCCCCAATTCAGTTTCCTGGAATATAAAATAAAAATTTCTAGAAATAAATCTATCATACAAACAGAGTGATTTAATGGCAAAAGCATAGTGACTTCAAGGTGCACATATTCATTATGCAAAACTGCTTATCTTTACCATAAGCCAGACTCTTTTGAACTTTCACTAATCACTCAAACCAGCAACACATTACAGTTTCAAACTGAAGTGTCAGAGGTGAATATGTGCAGGTTATAAACAGGGCTGCAACAAATGATTATTTTGATAATCGATCGATCTAATGATTGTAAGAATAATTAATCAAAGATTATTTCACTGATTAATCAGTACATTTGATTATTTCATTACAGTTGCACTACGGTTGGTCAAACTGCGTTATTGCAGGTCCTAAAAATAGAATATATGAGTTCAAGCAACTATTCGACAAAAATATTTGTCGTATATTTTTTGTCTACGTTGTCGATAACGTCGACAGGTTAGGTTTCTTCACATTATGTAAGCACATGTTGTCACTTTGAGAAAACCAATTGGAAAATTCCTGAGAAAATATTTACAGATAATTGCGCTATATAGTAGATATAATTCTGTATAATTAACCATTTATGTTATATAGTGTCTGAGAATCTACAGTGTGGTTTGGAAATTTGAGTCTGGAAAAGTATGGAATTTTGCAATTGAAACTATGTAGGAAACCTACAAGTGCTTTATTGTTCATTTTATGAAAATGCTTGATTAATGTAAAAATAAATAAAAAATAAACTTAATTTAGAATAATAATAACGATAAATGGCATACCTAAGAAATTATCACTCCATGGAGTCTAAACGTTTGAAACTTATGATGTGTAAAAATACTAAAAGGTCTTTAATGATGCTTGTTTGGCACAGAATTTGCATTGCTGTATTGAACGTTTAATTGTAGAGCTGATTATGGCTATTCACATTCCATGCAGATTCCATCAAGTCCCTGAAATTCTTTTAATTGCACGTTGCAGAGACCAAGATTACTGTTAGTTAATTGAATTAGTTTTGTAGGGTTTCCTAGCAACAGTGGGACAACTGGCAAGAGGAAAAAAACTGTTCGAGACAGGAGGGCAGTGGCAAAGTAGGGCAGCTTAAAGGAGTAGTGAAAGACACACAGGTAAGACTTCCAACTTTAATTCAATTTTTATAATTGCAGACCAAATACTTTTTTGATTAGTAATGAACAGTCAAATAGCAAGCTTTTTGTTTTTCTGGTTAGTTTTGGGGTTGAACAATTTTTTTTCTTTTAATGACCAATTTTAAATTGTAAGTTGTCGTAAATACAACGGAATTCACAATGCTTTTAAAGTGCAGTTAATGAATAGAACTGTGAATTGCTTACATTGTTTATTTTGTTATAAATAATAAGTTTATATATTTATATTGTTGTTATCTGGCACTGCCGTTTGCAGTTTGTTTAGTGGAATAGTCCATTTACTTGATTGCTTTTGCCTAAAGATAAAGACTTAGTTTGGTAATGGTTATTTATACACTCAAAGTAGTTGCTTTTGTTTTTATTCACTGTCCTTCTTGTACAAAGCCAATCCGCAGAGTTCACTGCAGCAACCTCTCATAGATAATGTAAGAAGTAATATGAGAGGATCCCTTCAGAAAAGACACTTGAGAACACACAAACACATGCACCGTATCAGATGACTTGCATGCATTGTTACAATTATGCAAATGACTGTTCACATTTGTAATGCAGTGGTGTAGTCTCCTGTTTTCTAAATTGGCATACAAAAGACATTAGTTTACTTGACTGTGGCAACCTTAGTCAACTTCTCTTTGTTCAAAGACTTACACACCTAAATAGTAAAAAGTAAAAATCACTTGAATATTATCAGTGGTTATATAGCTTTAGCTTTTGTTTATCAAACTTTAGGCATTTTTTATATACAAAACTACACACAGAGGCAATTTTGTTGATTTGGCAGATAGTGAACAGTCCCTCATGTCATTGTTTTAGATAGTTTCCTGCTTGGCATTTCTTGCTGACATCTATATTTCTACCTTGCCCCCCCCCCCCTTCTTTTTTATAGCACTGTCTCTCGAACAGAATCAGGAAAAGTGACATTAAAATGATGACATCTCAAATTGTATGAATGTGAAGTGAGAAGGGGAGAAAAAATAATGTACTAGATTACACAAGGGGAAATTTTGTTAATAAACGTTCTTTAGTTCATTGTAGATTCCTATTTATCCCACTTTTTGTGTGTAAGATGTATTTTTTATCTTAGAGCAACTGCATTTTGCTTATGCATCTCAAGTACATACTGCTGTCAAACGGTGTATTCACAGCATGAATATTCATGTCCTCTGATAATAACCTAATTTTCTTTACTTGCAATATCTCTTCCTCCCACTTCACATGCACACTTTGGACTCGGCTGCTTTGTACCTCGTCATGAATTAAGTATTATCGCGTTGTGCCTGATGTCACACTGGGACTGAAGAGCTGAGAAAGAAGACTGCAGAGTGAGAAATGGAGAGCAAGTGCACCTCTCAGTTTTGTGATGACATTTTTTTTTCGTTTTAGTCTGTCTTTTGCCTCCCACATATATGCTGTCCTCTTTCGTTCACTGCCTGTCTCCCTGAATTTGAAATGCTAATTATCTCCACAGTGCTAGAAATATTCTGACTCTGTTTCTTCTGTCTGTCTCTCCCTCTCCTTTGGTCGCATTTGTCTGTCTGCCACACTTTCTCTGTGTGTTTTCCAGTATTTTCTCTAGCCATCCCTTGGTTCCCTCAATTCCTCAGTTCTGTCAGAGTTTCTCAGCTTTCCATCTGTCTGTCAAGGTCAAAGTATTTTTTTATCACATGCACACCAGTACAGTCAGTGGGAAATAAATCTTTTCTTTGCATTTCTTAAATAGACAAAGTAATAAGTAGAAATGATGATAATAATAATAATAAACAACAAATAAAAAAATCAGTAGCACAATCATCTAAATTTTCCATAATAGCTGATCCATTGATAATATAAGGACAGTCAGAGAAGACAAACAAAATGTGCATCTTTTGTTCTCTGGTCTTGTTTCACTGTTTGTCCTCTCAAATGTGTTCAGCAACTGCTCCGCAAAACAAGCAAACCATATCAAATTCCCAAAGTAAGCGGCTTAAGGTTTCCTACTTTCTGTCACAGCCTGAAACAATGGGCTGAGTGCTGTTGTTATCTCCAAGAAACATCTTACATATAATATTAAAAAGGGTAATTTATATTTCTCCTGAGGCCTTTTGTTTGTTGGCTTCTATGTTTAGCTTGTTTCAATGTTTTCAACGTTTTTCAGGATATAATCCAGAACTTAAAAGATATTTTGATGTAACAGCAAACGATCATAAGATTAATTGCATAACATTGCAATAACAGAGATAATAGTTGTATCGCAGTGAACTTATTCTTCACTAATTAGAAGCATTGTATTTAAGTCTTTATTACAATTCTTTGATTGATGTATTATTTATTTTTACCGTTATCATTATGTTGTCATGGCTGTTGTTGTCATGACTGTTGCTGCCATATGTTGCAGCAGAGCAACTATGTCTTCTTTTTCCTACATTATCTATGAGAGAATTGATTTATTTTGATCACATATGTCTCTGTGTTTTAATTTTCATTTTAAGACTAAAATATTACAAGACACGCTTCGTGAAATGTTTTCTCCTTAAAAGTTTCAGAAAGATCTGCTAATTTAAGTGTTTGTAAAATTTGAGTGTTTTATGTGCAACCTGTTTGACAGTAAAACTGATCAAATTAATATCCAAAAAATTCACCTGATCATTTGATGAATTTCATAGACAATTGTTCAAAAATTACATTGAAATTAAATTAATGTGATTACCACAATAATCTTTTTTTATGATAAATACCTTTATATTAAACACAATTTAGAGCAACGAAGCTCCTTTTTCTAATTTCCTCAGTATTAAACCCTCTTTTTCTGTACCTTTCTTAACAGGTCCAGAATAGGCCTTGATATACAAGCCTCTGCAAATATCTTCTACAAATTCTCTGCAAAGATGTCTGCTGGCTCTCAAGTGAGCAACAAGTCTTCCCCTAGTACATCTCCACAGCCCCTTCTTAGCCCATCAGCACAGTCAGACGTAGAAGGTCATGAGGACTCAAAGCCTACTCCTGTAGGATCTTCGTTTTCCTTGCCCTGTTGGGCTACCCAGGCCCTATGTGATTTGGCAAGATGTGAAACAGACCTCAGGCGACTGCGGGAGCAACAAGTGACTGAAGCGCAGACAGTAGTTCGAGGTGTGGAGCGCGCACTGCTTGGAGCACAAAGGGAGGAGCATCGTCTACTGGAAAGGGTAGAACAGGATCACCGGGATCTACAGCGCAGACTGGAACAGGTGCAGAGGGAGAATGGAGCAGCCATGAGGGTTGGACAAAGATTAGTGGACCAGCGATTATATAAAGTCATTAAACTTCGAGAGCTAATTAGAAAAAGTTGTGGCGGTGATGGTAGTAAAGATCGAGAGGGCGATCTGAAGCGGGACCAGCTTCTTAGGGGTGTTACAGAACTGGTCCAGCCTTGGGAAGTCTCACTTACTCTCAAACGTGTATGTTTTAAACCAAGTGCCCAACCAAATGCTGTAACCTTTGGTGAGATCAAAGTGCAAGATCACAATGTTCAGTTTCCTGTTGGAGGCTGTGGGCAGCAGGGGCAAATGTGTTCCCTCCATGCCACTGAAGCACGCAGTGGGGCTCATATTGGTGGAGGAGGCCAGAGCCAACCTGACGGAACAAGTCCTGGGCAGAACCAAGGCATATCTCCTGCACCTAATCCAAGGCACTCATCAACTAGTATTGGGAACTTGAGGGTTGTTCGGAAGCTCCGTTTGTCAGCCCGAAGTGATGATGAATCAGGAGAAGACGTAAAACGCCAGTCCCCTCAACTCCGTCACAGATCCCCTAAACAAGTTCCATGTGAACGTGATTCATCACAGGAGGATGAGTGTGAATCACCTTCATCCGAATGCAAAGGAGATGAGCTCTTTTTAGCTGTGCCATCACTTAGTCATGGTGAGTTAGAGGGTGAGGATTTTGCTTGTATACAAAATGAACCAATCACAGAGTTTACTTCACAGAGAGCAAGAAGGCACAAGGAACTGTCCCCATCTCCAGAGCAAGGTCACCAAGAACAAGGTGGCTGGTTCTTGAATCAGTCTGACCATAAAAATCATGCCAGAAGGACCAGATCTTCAAGAGAAACATCACGGTATGGCACACACTCATCACCACAAAGCCCCAGAGAGATCATCTCTAGTCAAGGCAGCAACAACCACTTCTTTCATGGCAGGTCTTGCTCCCAATTAAGTGCAGTCTCAGATGACCACCCACAAAACCGTGCACCGTCCCCTGCTGACAGTGTAGATTCTGGGTACACTTTCATTGTCAGCTCCCCAAGAGATTTCTCCAACTCCCTGCGTCCTACTGCTCGCCTCTCCAGATCAGCTGCTGACCTTTCCTACTGTAACAGACCCCTTAGTGAAACCAGAACACAACAATCGAGCATATGGACTGGTTCTAAGAGTCATATGTCCTCAAGCTCCAGCTTTCAAAAAGGAAGCGATGTGTCACGGACTAAATCCTGTCCCAGTCATGGTAGTTTCTCTCAAAAGAACATCCAACAGCATGCTACTTGCTCAAGTAGAGTGTCTCGCTCGCTTTCTATGTCTGTTATCGATAACCCATCTCAGAAAAGACTGAACCACCTTCCAGGACGGCAGAATTCTCTAAATGAGAACAGACTGCGGGGAGAGAAGAGTGAGCTAGCCCTCCTAGTGTTAGAAGAGGATGAGGAATCATTGGCACCAGATGAGGTGCGCCTTGTCCGGCAGTTTGGTAAACAAGGCTCAGGACGTGCTGATCTCACGCTGCCCAGTGGTGTCCACGCAACACCGCAAGGTCAACTGTTCCTTGTGGATTGTGGGAATGCTCGTGTCCAGGTAACTGATGCCCATGGCAACGTCCTACAACAAGTGACTTCTCCAAGTAATGATTTAGGAGGCTCCTCACGACGCTGCCGCAATTACTTTGATGTGGCAGTTAATGCCAAGGGTCTGATTGCTCTGAGCTGTGCAGCTGAGAGGGCTCTCCTGATCCTTAGTCGGCATGGGCGTCTCCTTCAAACATTTGGAGGGGGACCCTACATTGCAGGAGTGCCTCGAGATGAGTTGGAAGCACCGAGGGGAGTGACAGTCACCCAAAGAGATGAATTCCTAGTTGCTGATATACGAAAGGGTACTCTTACTGCACTGAAACTGGAACCTAAAACCGGTTCCAGATTGGAACGCACTGTGGTAACTGGTTTCCACAGGCCTTATCTGGTTGCAGCATGCCTGCACTCTGGTCTGATTGCAGTGTCTGAGCGAGGCAGTGAAATGGGGCAGGAGCCTTGTGTGAAGATATTAGGACCAGCATGGGACACCCTACGAATCCTGGGTGTGTGTTCCAGCTTAGGTCCCGTACTCTCCTGTCCCTGGGGCCTCTGCATTGATAAGGATGGGGCTGTGTTGGTGGCAGACTGGGGAGAAAAACATCGAGTACTTCTTTATCCTTCTGAAGGGGCAGGACGAGTGATTGTGTCTGATGGACTGAGCAGCCCTCGTGGACTGGCACTTTTACCACATGATCTCCTGGTTGTGTCAGATAGCATGCACCACTGCATTAAAATTTATCAGTACAAATGAATAGTTACCACAAAGCTCAAGATTCAAAAGAAAGATGTCACTGAATGAGATGAGTAATTGGCAATATGAATTTAATTTACTATTTGCTGCCAGTGCAACCTCATATTGCATGGTATGTAGCAGGGGTCGACAACCTACAATAAGCAACAACAGTAGAGATGAAAACTAGTTAGTTGTTAATTGTTGAAAAAATGTTGAAATCCCATACATACCAATTAACCTCTTAATGTAATCCTGTCTTATAGCGAGCCCTTTAGAAAGCTAACACCCTCCGCTGCAATAAAGCTGTACATGTGCACTGTGCAGTATGACTCATTTAATAGTTCAGCATACTTACTTGTGACCAATTTTTGACCAGAGTATGTGTATTTATTTATATATATATATATATATATATATATATATATA
Organism: Zacco platypus; assembly: GCA_038088235.1. Lineage (NCBI taxonomy): Eukaryota > Metazoa > Chordata > Actinopteri > Cypriniformes > Xenocyprididae > Zacco > Zacco platypus. The sequence continues at coordinate 25,685,350 of CM076081.1, read as the reverse complement.
TATATATATATATATATATACTCATGATGTTAAAAATGTTGCTTACACCTGGGTAATAAGTTCATGAAACATTTCACATGCCACAAAAGGGCTTGAAAACATTTCATCTACTTTTTTAATTGAAATGTAGATTTTTGTGTGTGTTTGTGCACTGACATTTATTTTGAATCCTTGGTTGCTTCTATTGCGATTTCTTTAACAATACATGACTATGATAATTATACAGGTATATGCTATTGACAACGTGGAACCTTACCAGCAGGAGGCAGTAAAGATACATAAACGTGTTAATGTATTTTTAATGCTTTGGGATCTTTCATGAATGAAGAATGGAATTAAAAATAAAACTGCTTTAGTAAATTAAACCATTCATAACACAAATGCATATAATGGACAAGGCTACTGTTGAAATGTATACATTTTATGCTTTCTAAAATATATAAATTCTTCTACTGTTCTTAAAATATAACATTAAAGAAGTTTTTCTGTTTGAGCATTTCTGTCCATCATTAATCTCGTACCCTTAGTATAGCAACAGGAATGTAACTACTGAATGTGAAATATTCGTGGTAAGACTCCGAAATCTTAAAAGGTGAACCAGAACCGCTGGAATGTTTTAAATAATTAAGAATGTTTTTCCTACTACTTCAAGAATCCTCAAGAGTTCTATTATGACTTGCTGAATGGAGAGCCTTTTGAAGGGCATGTTGACTAACAAACACACCCAGTCTGATACATCTTTACAGTTTGAATTTAGGCTAAACACATTCTTTTGGCTTGTTCACAAAGAGGATGTTGGCTATACTCTAATCAAAATGACATCCGCTTACTTCTAGGAGGGTCTACTTAATTATACAGACAATTTAAATCACAATCACATTTAAATCACCTCATTTCATGCAGAAATAAATTTATAAAAATATGTTTCATGCTTTGTGATATCCTTCCTGTGCCCTAAAAATGGTTTGTTATTCAATAGAAATGTTTTCCTCTCCCTTGTTTACGCTCTCAGAGGATGTGGTGTCTCCTTGTCAGGAAGTGGAGCCTTGTCTTTAACTTTGTGTGTGACTGAAGCCGGAATTAATTGAACTAAGGTTCTCACAAGGCCACATGTCCCTTTTCCCCTCATGTGCAATGAATGACCTTCAGCAGTGGTTTAAGACAGGTTCATAACAGATAATGTTTATTCTTCTGTTTATTTTTATCAGTGTGGGATGTGAAGAGAAAACACAGGCAGATGAACTTCCCAGAAAATGGAACCTGTTCTACCTCTTCCTTTCTAGAATTGTTGTAGGAAGTTATTTATTTTTTTAACAATAAATATTTTAATAGGATTTTTTCCCGATTTTTAAATTTTATTTCTTTCATATTTTATACTTAGAGATAGAATCAATTTTAATCTATTCTTGTGTTTTATTATGACTTACTGTAACAGGAATAATAGAAAAAAATGTTTTACAGCACCATCTTGTCTGAGAGATCCCATATAGTAGTTGTAATGAATAAGGCATAAAGAATGTTATTTAGAAAGGAATGTTAGATGGCCCTTAAAACGTCTCAAATAAAAAATGTATCCTGCGGTGTCTAAAAGAAAAAAAAATCCCACCTATAAAAGAACTGGGTGCAAGTTGTCCTTCATTATAGAGGAATGCCTGAGTTGGCATTTTGTCTGCCAACCCTAAACCACATCAGCCCACATGGGGTAAAGTTGTCTTGGAATAATAATAAAAAAAAAAAAAATGAAAGAACATAGATAACTAACTTTCAAAATGGAAATGACATGCTTTAAAATGTCTCAAAGAGAATTTTAAATAGATGATAATGACAGTGAATCTTTTTATATTTTGTTTATGGGGCCTAGCTTGTTGTAACAGTAAGTTTTACCACAAGTCTCAGTGTGCAGCTGCATATTTGAGATCCTCATGCAACCTGTAATAACGTGCTTATGGATAATTATTAATATGGAGCTTTTCTGTAGATGACAAACTAGAGGTAGAGTTTGTCACTGTTTTTGTGTTGTGCATGTCAATGAAATTTATCATTGGTCCATGTATGTAAGAATAAAAAAAAAAAACTGTTCATTGCAGTTAGTGTGTAACAGTTTCTTGAATATGGGTGGCTGTTTTGCCGGCTATTGTATGTATATTACAGTATGTGTGTCTGTATGTGCAACAGGCAAAATGCATTTTACTTGTTGCACACAGCCACAGTTGTTTGCTTTGAGGGGATTTATGGAAGTAGCAAGTAAACTTTAGAGGGGCAATAAAAATACCCCCAACAGGGAGAGATGTATGTGTGTGAGAGAGAGAAGAAACAAGTGTTAACCATTACCATTAAGAATGGTTGACATTTTCACATTTAGAACATAGGAGAAATAAGCTGTATAACTAAAAATCTTTCTTTCCACAAATTTTCAAAGTTCATTCATTCTTTCTTGTGTTCACAGAGTCATTTCTGTATACTACAGGGAATTACAAAAAGAAAAACTATCTAACATGGAACACGCAAGGAAATGTTTAAAAAGAAAACCATACCGCTTTCCAAAGACATGAGGGTGATTGAATATTTTGGGGTGAACTATACTATTAAGCTCTTATGATTTCTGTGATAATACAATAAAACCAATGAAATCGTGACAATGCAAAAATGGTAATTCCATATAGAGTGAAGTAAACTAATAACAAAAAAAACTAAGAAACTAGCTCTATTTGACTGTCTATATGAGTACTATATAAATGTGAGAGGCAGAAATGCTAATTGATCTGCTGCATACAAACAAAAAGGGTGTCAGGTTTGCTTGTTTCTTTCCCATACAAATTTGCACACAGACACAAAATCATATACATTGTTTTAATTAGTGCATCTTAATAAATTTTAACATACAAAACAGTATAAACATTATAAATTACCCATGGCAAAGTGTAAAATTCACATCACTCTGTCACTCCTCCTATAAGGTTATGACCTTCCAATCAAATCTATTCTTCCTCTGATGAGATATTAGATCACTTATATCTTCTTCCCTAACTACTTCTGTCTGCTTTTAGAACAATAACTTCTCACTTTCTTTTTCCCCATCCCTCTATGTAATTCAATTGGGATGAAGTTTTAAAATATTAATTTGCCTTGATGATAAGTCAACTGGTTTATTGACAATAATGACAGAAGTTGTAAATTAAAAACTCAAGTTAAATAAGTAGTAACACATCGATGTCCTGAAACATCATGACTTGGTCTAGCATACAAAGCCACTAAGCGACAATGGCACTTTGAAAAGCCCTTTTTGTCCCAGCAAGTCCAAGCCTGGGTGTAAACCAAAGAGTCTAAGCAATGTACAGAAAATCACCCACAATTAATATTTTGAATGTAGATGCCTTTTTGACCAATTTTGACCACTTTCTTTTGACCAACATAAAATGAAGGGGGCACTTCCGAGCACAATAAGTGTGTATGAAGATGAAAAATGCTGTTCGGTCTATTGAAAGTTGTCATTCATGCGGAGCTATGTGCACAAAAATCCCTGGGGTACATGTCAACGTCTGTAAATGCACAACACCAGAAGAGGAAATATCCGTAAATGTCCCTCTGAATGTAAATATATTTTCCTGTAATTGTGTGACAGAGTATGAGGGAGTGCCAGCTGCTCTCCATTGTGACAGCATAAGGAGGAAAATCTCTGGAATGTACACAGCTTGAGCCTTTGAACTCAGGTTCCTCTAGGCTCCCTACTGTATGTCTTTCCCTCTTCTTTTGTGCTTTGGGGTCAATGGGTTAAAGAGAGGTGGAGGTCAGTGTGTTATAACTCTCTCATCTGCCATCCTCCTCTACTCCTAACATCTCCCACACACAGTGCAGTGATTACCCACACAACCCTCACTTCCTTGAACTCCTAAATGTCCAGGTTTGCCTACAACAGACAAAGTTGTCATTAGAATTCCAGACATTCCAAGTCACAATCATAAAGACTGTAGCTCAAAGACAGTGTGGTACACTTCAATCTGGCATATCTGAGAACTGCCTAATAAGACATATTTTGGACATACTATATATATATATAAATGTATAGAGCTGTCTTGAATCAATTAATAAACTACAAATTACAAGTCAAATGTAATGTTCTTGTCAGTGAGAAACTTAACGCCTCACCTCAGAGAGGGGTTTCCCGCTTGTAAAGTGCACTGGTCGGCCCTTCAAACTGCAGCTTAATTGCCTGTTTGAGATTCAGCTGGGGGTCAGTAGTTGTCATGTTAAACACAGACTCGTTAGGTAAGGCACTATGTGGGGAAATAGCTGAAAGGTCAATGATTGGAGACATGGATGTCTTCTGAATTCCCCCCCAGTCATTTTTTTCTGCATGGGATTGGAGGAGAAAAGGTGGATACCCCAAAGGGGGGCTTTCCCTATTGTTCGTCTGTCTAGTTGGGCCCTCTTGGTTTGGCATCACCCCTAAGGAAGCCATAACGGAGTTCCACTTTAGATCAACTCCTCCAGCTTGTTTGTGGCTTTTCTCCATCACATCCTCTATGATATAAGGACTTTTAGGTTTTAAGAGGTAGTTACCATCCCCCAATAATCCCAGCCCTTTTAAGGATTTGTCTAAGTCAGGCAGTTCAGTGAAGGTGCATTGTTCATGTGTGGGACTGCTCTTGGGTACAGCCTTTTGATTATGCCTAGATGCTCTTCCCTGAAGACTGGCAGGATTGGAGCCAGGAAGAGGCAAGGTGGATGGCCGACTGCGGGAACGAGGAAGTGAATGTTGTTGTATCTGCTGGATGAAATTTAGACTGTCAGCAGGCACAGTCTGCACTGTGGCCTGGGAGTGGCAGGTGGAGGAGGAAGTCTGTGAGGCAGGCATGGAGTGGAAACGCTCTGCAGTCGAAGCTGGGGAACAGGAGGCAGAAACTGAGGACGAGGATGGAGAAGATGTGGCTGGCACTCCATCAACACCCACCTCTCCTGAACAAAGAGATGCACGGGTCTTGACTATGGCTGAAAGGTAAGAGGTGTTAGGAGCACCACTGGGTGAAAATGGCATTAGACCTGAAAAGGGCTTTGCACCATAGCTCTCCAGAAGTCGTACAATTGTGAAATGGCCTTGTTTTCCTGCTACTTTTACTGGGCTGCGACCATAACGGTCCACATTGTCTGGTTCTGCACCTTTTTCTAAGAGCATGGCCACAATTTCAGCATGCCCCTCCTGAGCAGCAATGCTAAGTGCTGTGGCACCCTGCTGTTTGCAAGCCAGGTCTATATTGAGACCTTTAGCCCTAAGGAGCAGCCTGCCAGCAGCTGCATGACCTCTCCATGCCACAGAGTGCAAAGGAGGCCGACCATCAAGATCTCTTGCATTTGGGTCAGCTCCACATTTCAACAACAGTTCAATACCTTCAAGGTCTCCTCGCCAAGCTGCTACGTGGAGTGCAGTTCGCCCTTCTGCATCTTTTGACTCCAGAGGGACACCACCTTTTTCTATGAGTAGGGTGGCCATGTCTAAACGGTCCTCCAGGATCAGCAAATAAAGAAGAGGTCTTCCTTCAGCATCACGGACGTCAGTATCAGCCCCTCTACGCATCAATAACTCCACTATCTCGCGATGTCCCTGCAGAGCAGCCGCACTGAGTGCAGAGTGTCCATCATATGCACGGTGATCAATGGGTGATTTTCGGTCTAGAAGCAGCCTGACTGTACTGCAGTGCCCTTCTTGTGCTGCCAGAATTAGAGGGCTCCGACCCTCTACATCAAGCTCACCCACACGTGCCATGCTACCTCGCTCTGTCAATATTGCACACACATTTTTGTGACCTTCACAAGCTGCAGCATGCAGTGGAGTCCAGCCCAGGTCATCTTTATGATTCTCATCCAAACCCCTGTCCAGCAGTGCTCTTACAACTTCGACGCTACCCTTTGCTGCAGCCAAGCAGAGAGCGGTGCGGCCTTCTCCATCAATGCCATCCACTGCTGCCCCCCAAAACAGCATACGGTTAACTGTACCAGCATGTCCCATAGCTGCAGCCGCAAGAAGAGGAGTGACAGCAGAGGGATGTGCTCCAGAACTTTCATCTACATCAGCTCCAGCTTCCAGGAGGAGTTCAACCACTTCCTCATGGCCTTCGTAAGAGGCTAGTAGTAAGGGGGTCATTCCATCTCTGTCCTTATGTTCTGGATCAGCACCTCGCTCCAAGAGAAGATTTACAACCTCTCCGTGACCTCGTCCTCCAGCTGCTGACGGCACACACAATGCAGCAACAGAGAGAGCAGTACGTCCATCCCCATCTGCAAGATTCAAATCAGCTCCAGCATCCAAAAGGATCTCCACTGCCTCTTTGTGAGCCATGTAGGCTGCAGCTATTAATGGAGTACGTCCCTCACTGTCTGAACGGTCCACTTCAGCACCATGTTTAAGGAGGGTCAACAGTATTTCCTCATGTCCACCCCATGCTGCTGCTCGCAAGGCTGTCCGGCCATCTGAATCGCACCCATCAATCTCTGCCCCAGCTTCCAGAAGAAGACGCACAGCTTCCTTGTGGCCACCCCATGCAGCAGAGCGAAGAGCAGTCCATCCTTCACTGTCCACATGCTCCAGCAGGGTCTGTGCTGCAGGACTCCTGTTCCCTTTTTTCTGCACCCACTCTAGCAGCACCTGTAGTACACCAACATGGCCTTGTCTGGCAGCAAGCGTCAGTGCAGTCTGCCCCTGGTTGTCATTCACTGAAGGGTCTGCTCCACGGCATAACAGCAATGCCGCTACATCTACAAGTCCAGCATGGGCTGCGGCTGCTAGTAAAGTCCGTCCATCTGATGGGTCTGTGCGGTTCACACTGATGCCACTGTCAAGAAGAGCTCTCACAGAGTCTTCCCTCTGTAATGCTCGTCGAACTATCCTGCCTCCTCCCCCAACACAGTGAACCCCCACACTGGAGCTATTGTCAGGGGAACAGCTTGCAGGGTAAATTCCACTTTTCATTAAGAGCTGTATTACATCTTGCTGAACTAATACAGGTGTATGAGGAGGTGATGGCATATTAGAAGAATAGTCTTTTCTGCCACCATTAAGAGATGGAACTCCAGTCCATAGCAACCACAGTGCCAAGAGGGCTGGTTCCCCTTGATGGACTCCACTGTTGAGGAGGTGGTGGGCCAGCTGGCATGTGTCCTCTGTACCCAAACTATTGGCTCGAAAAGAGAGGGACATAGCCAGAGAAAGGTGACCATCCTTCACACAACACAAAAACTTCTGCGTGCAGTATTTGACATCAGTTAACCATTCTGCAAAGCTGCTGTGAAAGAGGAGTTTAGTGCCCTCAGGGCCATCTACAAGCAGAGATGCCAGAGGACTCATCTGTGCTTGGAAGTCTCCAATCCCAAGGTAGGAGTCACGGCTTCTAGCAATAATGTAGAGTTGCTCAGCTGTTAGTGGTTGTGGGGATGCCAAAAGAATATTCAGCAAAGGCCTAATATGGACAAACAGCCTTCGGGGAAAGAGTCGCTGACAGAGCCATAGGTAAAGGCCATTCAATGTGCCAGGAATGTCCCTAATTTCTCGAAGTCCTACTAGACCATGTGCAACACCATCTAATACTCGTTCAAGAAACAAGAAACAGCCACCACTTTTGATGTGCAAAAGATTAAGCATTTCAGCAGTCTCTGGTGTAAGCTGTCTTCTCAAAGCCCCATCCTGGTCAAGCCTCCGCAGGATATATTGCTGTACATCTCGTACAGTTGCAGGCTTTCTTAAGTCATCCAGACACAACCTCCTAAAACCTGCAGGGTAGAGAAGCAAGAGATAATATCAGGGGCAGTGTACACAATAAAATCAGAGAAGATACAACAATGATTTAAAAAAATCATGATGAGTTTTTAGGGCAGCATAATTAATTTGAAATTATCTTGTGCAACAAAAAGGTGTTCTTTAATTAAATATATAGTCAGCAGCATGTTCGGTTTGTAATCTACACAAACACAACTACATGTGTGTCTCATTATTCATAGTTTTCAGTCAAGACTGGTGTGGAGAACTGGAAGAAAAAACATCCATAGAACTGCACTACAGGCATTTCCACTTTCCCTCTCAAAAGAAGAAAAACAAAAATGTCTGAATAATATGCAAGGACACTTCAGATCAATATACAACACCTGCTGTAGTATTTCTATCACTAAAAACAACCGGACATTCTAAAACGCTTAACGTGAAAAAAATGAATGTGCCTTAATGATATTAAAAGATCAAATTCTGTATCCAACTTATCAATGATGCATACCATTTACAAGCGGGCAGATGAACCCAGAATATGAATGCAACATGCTAAGCGTTTTCTTAACATTTTGTATGGAAAACTGTTTAATGAGAAACCGCACGTTGCATTTATATTCTGGATTCATCAGCATGCGTGTACATAGTATGCATTATCAATAAGGTGTATACTTAATTTGTTCTTTTTTCTAACACAGTCTTAATACATTAGTATCAATAAAAATAGTAAAAATGACTAGCAGGCAAAAGAGGAAAGCCTTGCTTTGCCCTCCAGATGGGCAATCCTAAGGGTGTGACGTCATGTGAAATCTATGAATAGTGTAGTTTCAGTGTTGTTTTTTTTTTTTTTTTTTTACATTTGTGTAATTACAAATATATTTTTTGCTGCTCTAAGTTACTATACAAATGAACAACAACACTGGTGCACATTAAAGTTCTTTTAAAGAGAACTGAAATGAGTGTGAACACCCATAAACAACATGTCTTACTATTGGCAGCAGAGCCAAAGTCTTTTGTTCTTGGTATCTAAGCAGCACTATGAGATGTTTATCATATTACAGTTCTAACAACAACTGCAACATTTGTTAAAACAATTGCAATATGTTTTTAGCAATTTGTGTAGACCAGCAACAGCATTTTCTTTCCAGTCTTTTTTATCTCGTAGGCAGAGGTAAAACATGATGGCCCTCGAGGCTTTTCAAGCCAAGGTTAAGGACCTTGATTCAAATTTGTTTATAAAGGCGGAAATATGCACACAACTACTGTACAATAGATTGTAGTCTCTTAACGCCATACTTCAGATATCATCCACAAAGAGCTAATGAGTGCGTGGGATCCTCATCTCATAAGCCCCGGTCATTTCATCTAGTAAAACAAAGCACTACAAAACCATAATACACTGATATGAGAACAAAACAAGCAGAGTCATAAATTCGTATGTTTGTGAATACTAAATATTTGGGTGATCATACAAGTGTGGAGAACATTACTCATTTGTTACTAAATATGTTTCTAAAGACAGAAAATAATCCGTGCACAATTACTAAAGACAGAGCAAGTCCCTGTGCACAATTTTAACTAAGGTGAACAATTCACAACAGAAAGCAGTAAAGCTAATCATCTCACATTTCAGTGCTCATGAAGTGGTTTATGACTCATCCAAGTGTGTACCTGAGAACATCTTGCAAATGGCTTTGTTCTGTCGGCGAGCAGAGCAGATCAGCAAGATCCAGGGGGGCAGGAGCTGTATGTATCTGAGTAGGAGCTCTGCAATAGAAGAACTCGGAGTGGTTGCAGATCCTGATATTGACTGTTCTCCAACTCCATTACCTCCACAACACCCTGAGTCCAGTGAATCCACCACAATAAACACACTTTGAGCTGGTGGTGTCAAGGACATGAGAGGCTCTAACACTGCCCTAAAGAAAAATGAAAAAAGAGTTTAAAATATATTAAACAGAACTAAAGGCTTAACCCAGCAGCACAAACAATTGATAGTACGCAGCTAGAACACTGACAGCAAGTGACCACTGCTAGTATCACACAGTCTTAAACCACAGAGTCATACGACACTGTTATAAAGTCTTAATTTAAACAGAAATGTGACCAGGAATAGGGCAGGAATAGAATAAAACAGAATAATGGAGAAAGGAGAAGCAAGGACGGACATATTTCTCTAAACAACAGTGTGCAAATGAGGACTTCAATCATTTTAAGAACTGGAAATAGGAAAGAGATGTCATCACATATGAATGAATGTCAATTCAAAACTGAAACAAAGCTTATCTGAGAAGGAAACAAGAGTGCAGAAATGTGGCACTGTTTTGTACAGAATGGAATGTTGCATTTATTTGGGATAAAATGCAACATCTTTTATAAAGCTTTCTTATTCCTCAGCCTCTCTCTTTCTTTTTGGCCACTTCTTCTGACTTAAGGTGTGGTTGCAGATTAATCGTGACTCAGTGTTATGGAAGCTCAGTGATTTCCTGTTGCTTCCAGGGCATACCAGTAGACAGTGAGAAGGTGCTTCCTTATCAGGCTCATAATCACCCATCTGTGTTACTCTTATCACTGACCCACTTCACTCATTGTATGATTGGCCTTTTTAATCAAACACTTAAATGTGATGTGGTACATGATAAAATACTTTCATCTATCCAAGCCTAATATGCAGAGACAACTACAAACCACCCGTATGTTGATTTCCCAAAACACTGAGGTGCTCTGTTAGTTTGAGCATCCTCATACAGCCTAAAGCATCCTGACACCTAAATCAATTGCCTGAGTTTGGAACAGGATTATGTTTGTGTGTAAATTTAGTAAATTGTGGCAAAAGAGCTCAGGAACAATTGTCCACTACCGAAGCACTGCAAATGACTTCATCGATTTGAACTCCCTATACTCTTTTAGACTGTGTATGTATAAATCTCAATTTTCCAATAAACTCTAACATGTATAAATAGTCTTTAACCCCTCCTTTGCTGCTTAGTTTTGGACTCTTTTTGCTTTTCTAACCGCTATTTAGAATAATCATAGCTCATATTCTGATAATAATGAATAGCCACACTTGCTTGTTTAAACAACACACCTTATTCAGTCTATTATAGTTAAACAGATCAGTATTGAAGTTCCGCTCTCATACTCTCGCTATAAAGTTTATAATCACAAGAATGCTGCGTTTATCGGTTCCTTATCTCCAACACGTGGGCTCCCATAATTTGTTGAGCTAATGCCCTTTTAACATGCTCACAGATCACAGCTTCAGCTGAACAACCTAATAAATGTACTTCCTGACTCATTCTGTCCACAATGACAAGTTATGGGCTGGTCTTGACCCCAGGAATGGTCATGCTAGTTAAAGTTGCCAAACAGAGAAGGGTTAAGAGATAAAGCCTAAAAGAACTGTTACGTGACACATTTTTTTACTTCAGTAGAGGACAAAATGGAAGGGTTGTGGTCATGGTCAGGCAAGAAGATTATAGGATTTAAAATGAACCTTCCACTGATTCAGATGGAATCATTTCACAAGAAATCTGAACTTAATCTAAGAACAGGTTACAATTGCTACAAATTTAATTCAATTTTGATAGCCATTTTCCATTTAGTGATCTACTTTTCAACACAATACTCTTAAATAAAATTTCTGTTCTCTTTATCTATAGAGCTTCAAATGGACAAAGGACAAAATGATTTCCTTATGACAAAATGTCCAGATAAAACAAAGTGATCTCCACTGTGAGGAATAATGTGTTAATAATAGCTTACATGCATCAGAGATCATGCTGAAAACAGCAGGCACTGACACTTGCATTTCACCTCTAAATTAACTCTTCTCTCAATCTATTGCCAGGACCAGAGAAAAACATCACAGCAGTTTGTCAGCATGTGTAAGGCAAATGTGGAATGTAGGCCTGTATGTCAGATCTGTGAGGGAAAGCTGAAAGAACTAGCGTAAGAGCAAACACTGACAGAAAAAAAAAAAAGAGAATAGAGAAAGTTGTCAGCATGGCGACCTCACTAACTCCTCAAACTAGTGGCACAATTCTCAGTCTTTAACCCCTTTTTTCCCCTGAAGTTTGTAAATAGCGTCATCCATCTGCACTGAACGCTGGGCTATTGTGATAACAATGAATAGGCATCATTATTGCGATGAGAGGAATAAATAAATAATATATGTGGCAGAAAAGCAGAACAATAGTCCCCTTTCCTGCCTTTGACATAGAGTCTTTCTGAGGGGTACCAGACGAAAAATACGATGGAGGAGGAGAATACAGGGGGTGGGAGGGTATAGTAGGAAACAATAAAAGAAACCTTGTTCAAGCGAGATGCCACCGAGCGCATTTACATTCACAATCAACACTAAAAAAAAACATCAGCTTATTATAAACAACCAAAAAATGTAAAAAAAAAAATGTGTTAACATGATTTTGAAATTGTCAGGGGGCTTTTCAAGAATATCATACACACACTGAATAAGCGCTCAGCATGGCTTCAAATAACAATAGAGGTAAAAGACAAAAATCTAAATGTCAGTTGGGTTGTGCTGAAAACAGTTTATGACCTTTACTCAATAACAGAACAAAGTTTAAGGCATTTACATTATCTAAGCATAACTGGTTAGGATCGTATATTTAAAAAAAAAAAAAAAAAAAAGACCAAGATAAAGTGGTGCAGACTGCATTCAAAGCAAGTGTCTTCTGCAATGTTACACAAAACATCTTGAATTTAAGTTTAATTGATTGTTTTTTTGACCTTATAACTCCTTGTTGAAATACAAAATGTTCTGAAGCCTGACACTCTGCTAGACCAGAAAAAAACAAAATGTCTAAGTCATTTAAAGGCCCCACTGAAGTGTCATTTTCCTTGCACAAACAATGTGAAATACAGAGGGAGTGTGTAAGGTACACCAAAGGCCTAGCAGTGAAACATCTGGGATTTCTCACAGGAGTAATGCTTGGAGAGCAAACATGAAATGCTTGGAGAACTAAAGGCAGACATAAAGTTCAAAGAGATCTTGAACAGTGAGTGATTTGTTGCAGAGCAAAAGCAACAGAAAAATGTGCGAAATTCTGAGTAAAGAAAAAGCAGTTATTAGAACAGCTGAAATAGTTCATGTTTAAGATATAAAAATTTCTATTAACTGATTTTGTTCATTATATGATATTATTGTTTCATTATATGAAATTTTGTAGTTACTGAGAATCAAGAATTATCACAGTATTTATATATATATATATAAAAAAGACATACTTATATAAATTGTCATTTTTCTCATGATATTGTAGGTTCTTGTAACAATATTTCTGTAATTATTAATTATTTAAGACTTTACAATAAGATTTCATTAGTTACAGTAGTTAATGTATTAACTAACATGAACCAACGAGCGATACATTTGTTGCAGTATTCATTATTCTGTTAACATTAGTTAATAAAAATACAGTTGTTCATGTTAGTTTACAGTGCACAACTTTTGATTTTAATTATGCATTAGTAAATGTTGAAATAAACATTAATTTAGATTAGATTCTTAATTCATGTTAACTAAAGTAGTTAAATAAACCTTATTGTAAAGTGTTACCATTATTTAAATTATTTATTTATGTGTTCATTCATACACTTCAGAAGAAAAATGCTATTTAAAAAACACAAACATGCAATCCACTTACAATATTGTGACATTGCAATGTATAAACACCAACCTTTTAAAAGTGTCATCAGGTGCTCTTTGGCAGTGGAGGGGCTCCAGGACAGTGGCAATAGCAGCACTGCTAATGACTTTCATATAGTTTGGTCCCAGAAGTGGACTTTCCTTCAGCTGTTCAACCAGCCCCAGAACAAATCTCCACACTTCAATACTGCCCGCATCCTCTCGCTGGCAATAGTGCCAAGCCAAACACCGTGATGCCAAACCTGCCGCCCTGCATGCTTCCGACTGGGGCCAAACCAGTTCCGTGCAGAGGGCCGTCTTACCCGTGCCTGGGCCCCCAGTCACGAGGACCCCTGGAGAGACATGGATCGCTCCCTCCACGGCCTTGGCGGCATCTCTCACCTCCAGGCATCTTTGTAGCTTCTCGAGGGCCCATTCACGGCAGTAAAACCGCCGGCCCTGTAACAAGCTGGGTAACATGCTCCTCATCTGGCCCTCTGGAGATGAACAGGGATGGACCATGAGGATGTACCTTCTTCCATAGTCCCTTATAGAACAAGTGAAGTCGGTGCTCTTAGAATCTCTTTATACCTTCAATGCTTGGACTGCAGTTAACACAGAAAGAGCAGAAGACTAAGTTTGGCTATAAGCAAACTGAAAGGTTTCCGGATTGGCGAGTCAGAGAGAGTGTCCTCAGATAACTGTTGGCTGCAGGTGTGTTTGTATTTTGCAATCCCGTAGGTCCGAGTCATGCTGCTAGTCAGAAGCCCTGTAAGACAAAACAAACATAAAGCTGGAGAAGGGTGTAATTCTATAGACGTTTAAATACTTTCTCCTAACCCAGTTTAATATACAGAAACAAGTCATAATAATAATATTTGTATAGCACCTTTTATATATAAAATCATCAAATTGCTTCACAGTTCAGCATTCTAGTAATACAGAAAAATGAAAAAAACATAAAATAAAACTAGAAACATTTACAAAGGAAAGTATTATAAAAATTATATAAAAAATTATTATACAAATAATAATAGTACAATTCTTAATAATGACTTGAACTTGAATCGTCTAATCTTTGAAACTCGTCTGCCATTGGGAAGATAAACAGACGGTGCCATCCCCAGCTACTACTTGAGCCAATGCTGCTGTGAATATTTTGATAATAGCACAGTGTTTAAAATTAATTTTTGAGTGGGTTACTTTCTGAATGACTTCTGGCATACTGTAATGTAAATCATATGCGATCCTGGTGGTGCTATTTTTAGCCATTATGCTTCAAAAACGTGGAACCTTTTACTGATTGGAAACAGTCATTAATTCTGCAATTCCTGTTTATTGATGCCAGCGGCACAGAAATTATACACTTCACCTTTAAATGAAAGCTTGGCATTTAACTCGCCCGTGACATGTGAGAAGGAAAGGTTCAGAGAGAAACAGAAATAGAAAGAGCGGTAGAACGTATCTGTCAAACTCCCATGAAAGTGATAGCTTGGACATGCAAACGAGGTAAGGTGCTGACCCAACCCTCAAGTTAAATTGTCCTAAGCAATAAAGAAATAAAATTAAAAAGACAGAGAGTGAAAGAGAAACACAACACAAAATCTCACCTTTGATAAACACCGTTCATGTTTTTCCCTAATGTTTTCTCCATGGCAGTCTTCAGTCTCGTATCAGATGTATTCTCTCTCTTCACGTCTTTCTGTTGCTCCTTTTCTCCTCTTCGCAGGTCTTATGGTTTTGCTAGCCAGACTGAAATCTGCTCCTCCTTTCACATATTCTCCTCGATTCCCAGCTGCTTACCGGTTTTTCTGGTCCTTTATCTCCTCCCCTCTTGCTCCTCAACATGTCAAGGCATGAAGTGAAATAGCTGACTGCAAGAAAGAGAGAGAGGGAGAGAGAGAGAGAGAGAGAGAGAGAGAGAGAGAGAGAGAGAAAGAGCATGAGTAAGGGAGGAGTTAGGGTTTGGGGTCAAAGTTTAAACACAGATGCATGATGTCATAGTGTTTCTCTTCCTTTGTCCATACACATTCTCTTAAGAGAGTGAGAACTCATGGACAGGATCCAGATAGTTGCAATGCACGTCACATGTCTTCAATTTATTAAAAGCCATAAAACAAAACAGAAGTGAATTCACTGAACAGCCAGCAACCTCATTACAACAAATACAGTGCTGACAGTGTATTTTTTGCACAATGTCTAAATCAACAAGTAACTACACAACAACATGTGGTGGGGGTGGGGAAGTGGAGTGGTTAAAGATACAGGCTGTCTGCCCAGAGGTCAACGGATCAAATTGTTACAGATGATCCATGAATCCTCTAACCATTGTACCCTCGAGAGAAGCGCCCAACCCAGGACTGCTCCAGGGGGGCTCTCCCTGTAATTACTGTACTTTGGGTTACTTTGGATAAAGGAGTCAGATGAATAACAAGTAACATATATGCATTCGTCTTTACTCATGTCAGCAGGTGTCAAAATAATGAAAATGAAAAAACAATTAATAGCACTGAACTTACTACTTTGCTGGCTTTGTAGACTTCTAAATATATTATAGAAATGTTGACTTCCATCATTCCCAAATACGACAGTGATTTTACTGCTGATGACTGATTAACTTGGGTCATTTTCACATAAAATATATTTTACTCCTCATATGATACATTTACCACCTTATATAAACTATTTAAAATAGGTATGAAGCGGAAGTTAATTGCCTTTTTTTCTCTATTGTGACGTGCATGCGAGTGAAACTGCTTCCCGTACTTGATTTGGTCCATTGGTAATTGATTGGATGGTTTTGGTTTGCTGTTGCTGTGATGTCACGTCGACAGGTTGTCCCGCCCTCACACCAGCAAACGTCATCAGAGAAGAGATGTCGTTGCAAGATGGAGGGCAAGTTATTTTGAGTTTACAGTGACATATGAATTATAAAAAATGATATGCATGGGTCAATTATTTATAATAAATATTTGTTCATTTTTATTTCATGGTGACTTTAAAGGTGCACCCTTTTATTTCGATGTTTAATTTTTTTTTCAATTATTATGTTTTAATTACTTAAAAGCTTTTCATTAAACTCACGAACCCCAGTTCCATCACAACCCCCAGTCTGGGAAACCCTAACGTAATGTAAATGGAATATATTTTCCTTCTCTTTGTATTTTATATCAACATAGTAAAAGATTATCCTATTCAAATCAATGTGATAAACGAGTTAGGTCAAAAGTAATCTAAAAGTAATCAAAAAGTAGTCCGATTATATGAAGGGTTTGTACTTTATAGTTCTATACTACAGTTGGTGTTTGGATGAATATGAAGCTTGTTGAAGTTCTCATAATATTACCTTGAATCTGTAATGTTATGGATTGAGTAAATAACTACAGTTTTTTTGTCATTTGGAATCAGTAACCGACTACAACATCATCTACAAGTAACCTACAAGTAATCTACCCTGGGAATAACATTTAGATTTACATCACATTAAGTTATATGCTAGCCTACTATAAGATTTAATTTAGGTTGAGCTCTGCTGCAGTAACCTGAAGATATACATCTTGATTTAAAACACCAAACTGATTGATCTCTACAGCTTAAACAACTACCATTCGGTTACCAACTCTACTTAACAATTACGCTTCACCATGTTCAACGAAGTTCTGTAAAATAAATGATCCAGGAAGCCAACATAAAACACAGCAGATCTAAATAAAAAGATTTAGAGCCCTTGTCTCTACACTCGGCTTCCAGCGTTCTGAATCGCCTACCGTTTAATTGACTGGAACTGGAGACTCGGCAGGTTACAGGTGCCGCATCTTCATCATTCGGACGCCCACCTGACGCTCAGCACACTTGGACAGCAGAAACCCGAAGCCCTTGAAACCTTAACGATACAAAGGTACAATCTCGTTTTTCGTCCGCATGGCAACAGTATCGCTCCACGCACTCCGACGCGTTGGCTTTTGTACAGTGTAATGTAGATGTTTGGTTACATGATGCGTGATGTTATTGTGCGTCGCGTCCGTCGATAAGTCTTGTAGGTTTAGACAAACGCAAATCACTTACTGTGCCTGCAAAAACAGAGCACATCGCGCGCTGCTCCCACCATGGAAGTCTGTGGCAGCTCTAAGTTTTCATGCATCTTGATTGGTTTATTCCGACGCGATCGTAGTAGTCCACGAGGGGGCGCGTAAGTCAAGTAGTGTGAGATGGCAGCTTAATGCAGCTGTAATTCAAAATGGAAAACCTTCAGGAAGTATTCCTAATACAAATAAGCAAATGTAAACAAATATATAAAAGATATGTGACACTTTCACAGTAGTTTCTGACATCCATAGACGTGCCATGAAATAATAATCCCACAACAGGCTACATTTTTTGTTTTTGCTATTTTATTTTGATTGTGGCGTTAAATAAGACCCATACATGTTTGTATTTGCTTACCAAAATGAGTTGTTGAAATATTAGACTATCATGTTATCGTGATAGCTATTACTTACACAAATTGTGGCATTTTTGCCTTTCTGCTGAGAATGTTTAAAAACTGCTTGATGTATTTTTTTTTATCTTTCTGGCACAAGAGTATCCTTTACATTTAAGATCCAACAATAGTCCTTTTTCCTGTTTCTGGGATGCCCTGGAAATCCTCTGGTGGGATTTTTGCAGGACCAGGAATTCAGAGAATAATACTTTGAGTCAAATTCACAGCCAGCTTCCTGACTAGAGTAACACACCTGCATCAATGCTTAAAGTTTTCTTCCTCTTTCATTTCACAGTTGGCAAACTGTCAAAAATGTCTGTACAGCTTTCAGTCATTATAATGATCCTTCACTTTGATTATAATTATTACATTTTCTAGATAGGTTCCACCAGAATCCACATTAATTAACTCACAAGAGTAAAGGGGAATCATAGATTGAAATTGATCTGAGATGTCGAAATGATTGCATCTGGGTCTGAGCAATGCATTCAGCTTTTTTTCCCTCTCACATGAATCAATTTTCCCTCCCACACAAGCCTATAACTTTGCATTTGCATTTGTTGCCTGGAGCTCTGCTCAATATTACAACTAGAACAGATATATTTTCTTAAGAGAACAGAACAGAGATGGTTCAGCTCACAAAGGATCAAATCTGTGACCGTTCTGTGAAACACAAGGCTATGTAAACACTGAGCAGACAAAGTCCAGACATGCCTGCTATCAGATTGTGTATTAACAGTTTCTGGATGCTGTGATTGAACATTGAGGCAAGTACGAGTCTGCAGAGGATGATATTGTTACATAATATAACTAACCGACAGGTTTTTTAATGTTATGTTGAGAGACACCATTGAAATACACTGTAGCTATGTCAAGAAAACACAGTTGTGTTTCTGCTTCATGTGATCTGCTTTAGTATCTGTAGGCTATACCCCAGGTGCTCTCCGTTTTTAGAGAAGAGTCAACCGTGAATGATAAGGCACATGGCACAATGTCTGTATGTATGTGTTGTATTCTGCTGGATGATGCCTTCATTTTGTTCACATATATGTAAGATGTATGATGTCTAATGGACAAGACATGACAAAGCAGAAAGTTGGTTAGGATGCTGAACCTGTCCTTGTCCAGCAGGGGGAAGCAAGCATCTTTTTTCCATTGTTATGCCCAACTGTACTTCGATGTTGGCAGGTTACATTGCTTCCTTGGAAACTACTTTAATCATTTACACCCAGTTACACACAGATACACCTGTGGTGGGCAACTTGCCAAAACTGTTTCATGCGCTACTTCATGCAGTGTATGTGACCTATAGGGAGAGTGAGGAAGAGAGGCAATTGCAGTTACAGCGATGAGGAGCAGTGTAATGAAGGGCTGACTGTCTCATGGTAACATTTAAAAACACTCTAGAAGGAAATCCTTGACCCACTTTCATGTTTTTGTTGATCTCACAATATCAATACTAGTAAAAGTAAATAAATATTGCACACTTGTCCCATCCATTACAAACAGATTTTGGCCATTGCTAGAACCTTCACAAGTTTATCACATGATCATCCTGTAAATATAACATTTCTGTGTAAGATGAATAACAATATTATATTTGATCACATTGCCTATTTTGATTCATTTCTCATTATGGGAGATCTTAGACTACAAGTGGATTTTTTTAAAACTTAAACTTATAGTTTTTTCAAATGTGCTGTAGAATTCACAGTATTTCTATTGTGAGAAGTTCTATGGGAGGGATGACACCTATTAATTGAAATTTCAATCATTTCACAATAGATCACAATAGATACACTTCGTAAAGCACACTTGTATAAATGTTTTTAGATTGTATAAAAAAATCAAACGTGCCATGTTCAAGGTCACGCTTATGTAATGCATTAGGGTCAACAATGCTGTGGCAGACAAAATCATAGTGGTTTTGTGTATATATATCTATATATATATATATATATATATAAATAAAAATATACAGTCGTGGTCAGAATTATTGGCACCCTTGTTAAATGGTCAAAGAAGGCAATAAATCTGCAGTTGATCTTTCTTTAAAAATGAAAATCACAAAAATCAAACCTTTCATTGAAATTAAACTTATGAATAGGGAGGGGAATCACATTTTTTTCATATACACGTTGGCCACAATTATTGGTACCCCCAATCCTTGTGTAAAATATATCTGAAGTATATTCCTGTTCATATTTACAATTTTTAGTACACCAGGGTGATTAGGAACATGAAATTATACCGCCATGACTTCCTGTTTCACAAGAGTATAAATATAAGGTAACAGAAAAACCAAATTCCCTTAATCATCTGTCACAGGTAAAACCAAAGAGTTTTGATATAGTTCTGATGTGAAGCCAAAGATTGTTGAGCTTCACAAAATAGAAAGTGGCTGTAAGAAAATAGCTAAAGCATTGAAAGTTCCCATTTCCACCATCAGGTCAATAGTCAAGAATTTCCAGTCAACAGGAAATGTTACGAATCTGCATGGCAATTATTGTCTTAATGCATGGCAAGGAAGATAGTTCGAGGGGACAAAGGATCACATCTAGAGAATTGCAGAAAATAGTCATGTCTTGGGGTCAGAAAGCCTCAAAAAATATCAAACAGGACCTACATCACCATGAGTTGTTTGGGAGGGTTTCAAGAATAATCCTCTTATCCAGAAACAAACTCCAGCATATTCAGTTGTCAGACAATACTGGAAATGGACTGGGTTTTATGGTCAGGTGAAACAAAAATTTCTTTTTGGCAGCAAACCCACGAGATGGATTTAGTGTACACAGGGATAAAAAAGTACCCCATGTATATATATGAGTAATTATACTGCTGGATCTTCAATTTTGTGGGTCTATTTTTCTGCTAGAGTTGTTTAGATACATGGCATCCTGGATTCTATCAAACCTCCGCTAGAAGTCTTATAACGGGCTGTGGTGGTTGGATCTTCCATCAGGACAATGGTCCAAAACAAACATCAAAATCAACAAAAACGGGTCATTGAGCACAGAATTAAAGGAGCCATGAATTGAGCAATCACATTTTTGACATTGAACATTGTGCTATAAAATATCCTGTAACTCATTAGTCCAAAAACAGCTTTTATTGAAACCAAGCTCAGAAAACGTCCTATTTCGGATTTTGTCACATTATCACATCATAGTAGTAAATACGAGAAACTCAAACACGGTATAACTCAAGCAACAAAACCATATAGAGATACCTCTGAGGATTACAAGACAGTGGAAAAACACAGTCTTTGCATTGCCATTCTTTTATCCTAAAGTTAAAAAAGTGGGATTAACTTTATTTTTAACTAAGTTCCTGTCAGAACACGTCGGTAAGACTGTTCGTTTGTTCGTTTTACTGTGGATTCTACAAGACAGTTCAATGCAGGCATTTGAGAGAGACTGAATGATGCAGTGCCGACTATTTGATCCGACAGCAATGTCGCAGCACACACGTGTGAGTAATATCTACTGAGTAGGCTATTTATACTGTAGCGCCACAGTCACACTGAATTGTTGTGAATTGCTATTCTTTCCTTTGCTTCGGCATTTATAGGGGTCAATGCCTTGGATTATCGGATAAGAACACGTAAAAAATACAGATTTTGTCATTGTTTTATTATTGTGTGATCAAAGCCATTCACTTTCATTTTAAATACAAGCGTGTTAGTAGGACAAATAACATGTTTAATTACATTTAAAACACAACACTGCAATCAGTTGTCAACTGTAACTGTAGTAACTTCAAGTTTCTAAATTTCTTTATTTGCCACAGCCATTGTGGCATATGTAAAACACATATATATTTCACATTGTTGGCAAATGTTTTAACTAAGAGATATTTTCAGTTTTTGAAACTGGCAGGGACATTGAAAATTATTTTAATATGCAAAACTGTTAGCCAATCACAACAGGGGGCGTTTACTTCCAAGTCTTGAATGCGGCATGCCCATCAAAGCTGTGTTCAAAGGAGAGGGTCAAAGTCAAGATACAAAGTAGCTTATTAATTCTAAATTAGAATGTTTTTTATGTAAATCTTGATAACATTAAGTGGACCTAAGAGAACATTATAAAATAAAATATAATAATAATAATAATAAAAACAGTTCATAACCCCTTCAAGGTTCTGACATGGCCATTCAGTCCCCTCATCTCTGGAGAGATTCTGAATGGAGGAAACTCATCAGGCATTATAAGAGAAGACTATCTTGGCAAAAGGAGGTTGCAATTGAATATTTTGAAAGGAAAATATATGTGCTATGGGCTACTTTTGCAAACCGTATTCCACATTGTAAACTATTCTACATAAAATTAGCTTTTTAAGCATTGTTTAGGCTAGTGGCAGTGAGATAGGGAAGATGAGTTCATAGACCTCTAGATTTGGCTGTGGGCTATAACTATGAGACACCAGTGTGGCCTTTAATTCTCTTCATGAAAATAGCCTGTGTGGCCAGCGAGACATGCAAGGTTGGATGCTTTTTAACATTGTTTAGATCAGATGAATTTTCACTCACCATTTAATGTATATGCATTTATAAAACACAAAATTATCTGGAATGTTTCTGTAACATATAATAATAATACTAATTTATATTATTATTTATTACTTTTGTGTGTTCTGTTATTTCCTGCAACAATTTGTTTCTGCTCACAAATTAAATATCATATCTTGATATCTTCCAAATAATTACTTGAAATGAGTTCAAATAAAAATAAATAATACAAATGACCAAGGAATAAAAAAAGTCAGTTATATATATTATAAGTATAAAAATTATAGAGGCTTGGATCTAATCCCAATATTGTCTTATGCGCAACAATATGTGTTTACTTGCTTTCTCTGTGCATTTAATTAACATATTTACAGTATTTTTATTTTTATTGTATAAACGCACAAAAATATATACTATAGCTGATTTTATATTATAGAAGGGAGTCACTCACAAAAATACCAGCATATTTGAGAGTCTTGGTGACATTCAAAATGCTTGAAAACCCCTCAACTAAATAATATAAAATAAGAATTGTGCAAAACATAGTTATATAGTTTGCTTCTGTAAGTATTTACCAGCACCAAGCATTTTCTGTTAATGATCACCATATCAATCTAAACTGCAGATGTCAGCACATCGTATTGATTAGCTGTGTTATTTGCCTGGTTAACCGGGAAAAAGGTAACACAGCCCATTTCACTGGGTTTTCTAGAAAATTTGATCCTGCGCATGCACATAGCGACAAAGCATACATGCATTTGAGCACACACTGCATTACATTAATTAATTTTCTACAGGTTAAAACATCTGAATCTTTTTCTGAAGTTTACCTGCAAATTATTGCTAACATCAGTATTCCGGCTACAGGACAGAATTTATGCAAACTTGTCAAGGCTGGTTTCTACTTGCACTGGTTAGTGACTTGTTAACTTGATGGTTTCAATGGTTGATAATTCTTGACTTTATGATATATTTTTCCACAAATGCATACTGCAACTTTCACAAGAAGTGTCCCAATTAATAATAATAAAAAAAAAAACTATGCCTTAGGATGTGACTCCAGTGTTTTTTTGGTCAACCTATGAGATGGCTTTATCATTCCTACATTATATGCTTCAGCTGTTGATCATTTGTGAATGTGACTTTGTTTACAATGTAAAGATTTGAACCTTTTTTGGGGTCATGTACACATCACCATCTCATTCACAACAATGAAAATGCATGCTAATGCATGTACCGTATAAACTATCATGCCAATGACTGCTGACCTGCAAAGGGGGTTTATAATAATGTACTAATTCATGCCAATTCTAATTCACAATGCATGGATCTTTGCATTGCGCAACTCATGTTACCCGTACCACCCCCAATACCCAACCAGAAATTCCTTGAAAAAACCACATGTACCTTGACCAGCTTGTGGATGGGGGAGTCAGGGGAAGTGTACAAACGTGCATTTGTACGTGTGTTGTTACATGTGGGCATGTGACGGAATGTCCCTTCCTACGCTCTGTGCAAACGGGGGTGTACGTGTCGTCTCCAGCGTGCTTGCAAGAGAGTCTCCTGTGGAGTATAAATTGGGGCCATCAGGTTGTGCTTTACCTTCTCCAGCTGAGCTCTGGCTCATCATTGGACCCTGCTGACCATGAGGCTCGTTCAAACGCTTACTCTGTGCCTGGCTCTCTTGCTGAGCCTTGGTGCTCCCTCGTGAGTATACATAAAGGCACCTGCCAACACATAGCATGTACAAGGTTAAAATGAATCAATTAATACTGAATAATGTGTACAAATTAGCTATATATCATAAGTGATTTATTTAAACGTATAGCAATAATAATAACTACTTGTTTTTTGCAAGTTTGTCTGTTTGAAGTAGGATATGATGTGTTCATGTGAGCACTGACGTTTTGATTTCTTCACCTTTAACTGCTTGGTCTCTCACTCAATGAATTCTTGAATTCACTTAATTTACCAGTGTTACTTAATGTTACAGTGTGTTGTAGTGGTTAATTTTAATGTAGGGCTAGACCTATTTGTTTTGTGTGTGTGTGTGTGTGTGTATGTTCAGGCATCAACAGGAGGATCATGGTAAAAAAGGTGAAAAAGGTGAAAAAGGTGGGTTTTATCAATAACTAGATGAAAACAATTTTGCCTTAAGTGGGCAGTAAATGAAAGTGATAGATTAGCACATTCCGATTTCATCAAGACATATTTCATGAAGTAACGTGTTTTTGGTTCAGACAAATCTCATGCTGAAGGACATAAGCATGAATTGCACCACGGTGCTCAGCTTGACCGCTGTGCTGGAATGGAGTTTGATGCAGTCGCTGTGAACGAAGAGGGAGTTCCTTATTTCTTCAAGGGTGAGAGATGGTTGATCAGAGAAATCAGATACTTTTAAACTTTTGTCATTTATTGAGTGATAAATCATATATTTATATGTCATATGTCAATGTGAAAAAAACTAAGAATTTTCTTTAGAGTGAATGTGGGATTGCATTATCATGATTTATTTATTTATTTGACATATTTAGTGGCCTTTTAACTGACCTTTCTCTTTGATTTTTGACCTAAGGTGACCACCTCTTCAAAGGTTTCCATGGCAAGGCTGAGCTGTCGAATCAAACTTTCCCTGAGCTGGATGATCATCATCATCTGGGACATGTGGATGCTGCATTCCGCATGCACTCTGAAGACAGTCCAGATCACCATGACCACCAGTTTTTCTTCCTGGTAAATTTAACATGACCTGGTGTGCAATTTATTTGTCGAATCCACTGTGATGTTTGCTTTATGTATCAACACCAGACTAGTAAACTAACATCTTCTTTAACACCATTAAAGGACAGTAAGGTCTTCAGCTACTACAAGCACCAACTGGAGAAGGGCTATCCCAAAGACATCTCTGAAGTTTTCCCTGGAATTCCTGACCACTTAGATGCTGCAGTAGAGTGTCCCAAGGCAGACTGTACTGACGACACCGTAATCTTTTTCAAAGGTATTGTAAAATTGTAGAGTTTTCCTGTGTCTGCAAAGGTTTAAACATGATCGAAAACATGTAAGGACAGTATGTTGAGAAGATTTTGTAGTGTTTAAATTCCTTCATAATCCATCAAAGGTGATGAGATCTACCACTACAGTATGAAGACGAAGAAGGTTGATGAAAAGGAATTCAAGAGCATGCCCAACTGCACAGGAGCCTTCCGTTACATGGATCATTATTACTGCTTCCATGGACATCAGTTCTCCAAGTTTGACCCCGTTACAGGAGAAGTCCATGGCAAATATCCAAAGGAGAGCCGTGATTACTTCATGAGATGCTCACATTTTGGTAAGAATAAAAATGTTATAAGGCTTGAGAAAGCTTTCTAGCATTAAAAAAGCAGAACTTGGAGTCTTATAGCAAGTCTCTATTGTTGTCTCCCTCAGGAACTAAGAGCACTGATGACCACATTGAGAGAGAACAGTGCAGCCGTGTGCACTTGGATGCTATTACATCTGACGATGATGGCAGTGTATATGCTTTCAGAGGTGAGTTTCCTATTGTTATTTTGTCTAGACAGGGATTTTGTCTAGGGATTTTTAGTGACTCTTTCAGATTACATCATTACGCCAGTAGCAAGTGACTGTTTTCATGAGCTAGTCAAGAATCATTCATTCAAACGATTCCTTCAAAAACACACACCCTACGTCTCGTTTGGCATACTATCCACCCTAAATTGTAGGCCTACTCAAGATCAGTAATCTTGAACAGGCTACTATTTAGGGTGGATCGTATGCGAATTAGGAAGCATGATTATTTATTCAGTAGTGAAGCCTTTATGAGTGAGTCATTGAATCCTTCATTCAACCGAATTCATTCAATTCGTTGAAAGCGAATTGTTGCTTGGAGACTCGTTGTTCGCATAATTTGTTTTGAACTGTTTTCATTGGCAGAACAAAAACAGACAACTGGCCATAATGTGTCTAAAATGTGAGTTACACAATATTAACCTTTTGTTTATTAAATGTTTGTATAAAAGCAAAATCACAATTGTAGTCTTCCGAATATCAGAAAGCCATCAAGCGAAAGCTCTCGTTATTGTGCTATTTCTTAAAAATGCATACCAATATACACACACATCTGCAAGCCACTATTTTAACAAATGTATTTTCACACACCCACATATTAATATTATTATTATTAATAATAATAATAATAATAATAAAATCTTTGTTTCTCTTCACTAGGGCACCACTTCCTCAGCATAACTGGTGACAAGTTTCATTCAGATACAATTGAGAGTGCTTTTAAAGAGTTACACAGTGAAGTGGATGCAGTCTTCTCTTATGAAGGCCATCTCTACATGATCAAGGTCCTTTTGTGCAGCAGTTGATTTTTACTAGGCTTTATAATTTGTGTCTTTTAATCTAATGTGAAAATGTATGCCTTTGTCTTCTCATATATTTTATTCCACGCACAGGATGAACAAGTGTTTGTCTACAAAGTTGGAGAGCCACACACACACCTAGAGGGTTACCCCAAACCCTTGAAGGAGGTGCTAGGAATTGAGGGTCCCATAGATGCTGCTTTTGTGTGTGCAGACAAACACATTGCTCATGTCATCAAAGGTATAATCAGTGGCATGCTTGTTCTGTCACATTCAAAGTAGTCCTGCTGTAGATGCTTACTACACGCTTTTGTCATCTATTGACAGAAAGCTCACTGTCTTTTCTACTATAGGTCAAACAGTCTATGATGTTGACTTGAAAGCCACCCCACGTGTGCCTGTGGAGAAAGGAAGCATTGCACATTTAAAAAGGATTGATACTGCAATGTGCGGACCTAAGGGTGTGACGGTTGTCATCGGTAACCATTACTACATTTATGGAAGTCCCATGATTATGATGATGGGCAAAATCAAGCCTGAACCACACAAGGTATCTCAGGAGCTGTTTGGCTGTGATCACTAGAGGGTGGCGTACAGAGAAAGAAAAGAGGAACTGCTGTGCAAGTGACTAAGTCTATACAGACTGTGTGGAAATCTTTTGAAACAGACACAGAAACTGCACAGACTAGTTTTCAAGCAGTGCCATACCCACTTTCTTCTAACATTTGTCACTCTCATCCCAAAATAAAATTCCTGCCTCTAATGTTCTTCTCAAATAATTCAGCTTTCTTCAAACATGTGAACATCTATACAATCCTGGCTTTCACTGCCATTGCACACTGTGCTGGCTAATGTATATGAGTCAGAGCCTGTAATATGACTTGATTATGCACTGAAGTTAATAAATAATCATATCTTTCATATTTGTCTGTGTAATGTGATCCTTTATATTACTGGTATATGCAGTTATTAGTTTTGTTCATGAATTACACAGTTATATACTTTATAAACCGCTGAAATGACCTAACATCACATAAACAACTTCAATGCTGAAATATAGACTTGTGGTATGAGCGCAGTTTTACTTAATTTATATGTTCTCTTTACTGTCTTAAGCTAAAAAACTACAATAGGCAATAGGCCATGCAGACTGATTTCTAGAAAGTAGCCGTTTTCATTTTGCATTGTGATAAGGTTTTATGGTTTGGTCGAGAGCAATGAAGTTGTCCAAAATTTGTTGTCATTTACAATATTTCAGACATCACCTACAGGGGCGCCTATCGAGTAAATTGAAACTTAGACATGAGTTTTGAAGTTGAGTTTTGTTTTGCGCATCTGAGTTTCTTCTATATTGTGCAGCTGTAGATGAAATGAAAGCGAAACTTAAGCGTTGACACGGTCAGCTTCTCCGCGGATCTCACTTCACTGAGGCGCCGTTGGTGAACTGAGTGAGTACCTGCTTCCTTCTCACATATAAACTCTATTCTAGTCTTTCATGGGAAAATTTGGGAAAAAAGGGTTTTGAAAATGTTGACATTTTGAAAACGTTAAATCTGACTTCATGCGTAACTGTATTTTTCATACATGTAATAAAAAAACTAAGACTAATTTTAATAATTAAACTAAATTTAATAATAGGCGAATGATTGTCCTGGTTATAAGCAAACTTGACATGAACGTATGCAAACCTTTATTTCCATTTCGAAATCTCAGATGCCAGACAGTCATTAATGCTCTTTTATGAATCCTTAAAACCTTACGTCACAACCTTACGTCACACTTAACAAGCGCTCCACCAACCTGTTTTTTGTTTGTTATTTAAATTAAAACAGAGCGAGATAGAGCGATTAGTATGGAAGCCTGTTTCCGCCACTGAAAAATGAGATTATTGCGATATCGCAATAATCTTTTTTTTCAGTGGCGGAAACGTCTTTCCATAGATTAGTGAGCGATTGGTGAGATTAGAAACGTTTATGGTAGGATAGTTAAACTGAATGCAGCTCAAAACAGCAATCACTTCTTACTGTGCCGTTTTAATAAAACCGAGATATAGGCGTTCAAAACACAATTCACGTCTCAGCGCGTCTCTCAAAAATGTTGATGAATCCTTTGCATGAACCAGTTTCTTTTAAACTCCTAATAATGTGCAGAAATGTCATAGTTTCAATATGACTGTTTTTATTTTTGACGACTTTGTTGAACTTTCTATGAAGTTCCAAAACCGATAGGCCAAGTCATCATTAATTTTATTGCCAATTGTTCAATACCATTGACCTGTAATAGAGAAGTGGCTCTTTTTTGTCATATTTTACAGAATTCAGACATGTCTACAAGCAGTTCTTCAAAGGGAAAGAGTAGTGGTCTGAACCAGCACTATGAAGAGAAGGTGCGCCCATGCATTGACCTAGTGGACTCTCTCAGGTCATTAGGCGTTGAAAAGGACCTGAACCTGCCAGCAATTGCTGTCATAGGTGACCAGAGCTCAGGAAAGAGTTCAGTGTTGGAAGCCCTGTCTGGAGTGGCTCTGCCCAGGGGAACAGGTAATATGAGCACAATAAGTAGATTACATAGCAGACTGGAAACACCTGATTGCACTTTCCTTATTTGTTAGTAGGGTTCGGGTAGGCAATTTGTTTTTATAAACACTTTTTATTATACTGCTTGAATCTCTTCATATTCTGATAGCAATCGATAATAGAAGTATAGTCTAAATATTAAAACAAGTCTCAGGACCGAAAATGTTCCTCCAATCATTGCATTTGATCTGAATGTTCTCTGAATGCAATGATATAATGTCCTATCTGCCTGTCAACATTTGTATTTCCATACCTCTGCACACCCTGCTCATGCAGACATCCCACGTCAGTGCGTTCGAGGCTATGAAAAGTTGTAGACAGACAGTAACAGAGCACCACAAACAGCAGCTGCCTTTTACAATTCCTTCTGAACCAAAACAACAAGCTTATGCTGCGTGCACGCTATGTCGTAACCGTTATTTAGTGAAGGCAACCTGTGACGTTCTACCCGGAGCTGTTCACTTCCTCAGACCGGAATTATGCGTTTTTATGTGAACACTATCAACACTGAAATGAATCTGCAGCTGTCAGGTTGTACACATAAGAGCTCTGTAAGTTGTTTACATTCATTATTATTGTAATATTATATGCTTTGAGACATAACATAATTTAACGTCGTCTCTCGTCTCGTGACTCTGGTGCATGCGCACGTTCATGTGTTTTGAAGGAGCCGTGGCTTTGGAGAGCGCTCTGAAGGGAGGGCGGGATCTTATGCTTTCAAAGCTAGCTTGCAATCGCTAGCCTCTCTGAAATTGCTTACCCTACCTTTAAGCTGACCATCTAGTTTTTTCAACAGGTATTGTGACACGTTGTCCTCTGGTATTGAAACTGAAGAAAATTTCAAAGGACAATAAATGGCATCAGTGGCATGGAGTGCTGTCATATAAGGACCAAACAAAGAAACTAAAAGACCCAGTGGAAATAGAGAATGCTGTCTTAAATGGTTTGTATTCACACTGAAATGTTTTATTAAACAGTTTAAGAAAATGACTGCTTGTATTTAGACTTGTTCAATGAACTTTTTTGTCATCTGTGGGATGATAGTGACATGGTATTGTTTTGTAGCTCAGACAGTATTGGCTGGAAAGGGAGAAGGAATCAGTCAAGAGATGATCACCCTGGAGATCCAGTCCAGTGATGTCCCTGACCTCACTCTCATTGATCTTCCAGGCATTGCCAGAGTTGCCACTGGCAACCAGCCAAAAGACATTGAGAAACAAGTAAGACACTATATTTACAGCTCTCAAACATTTTGGGGATGTGTAGGTAAATGTATGTATGTGTATGTATATATATTATATGTATAGTGTGTGTATATATATATATATATATATATATATATATATATATATATACACATATATATATATACATACATACATACAAACATATATTTACCTACACATAAACAAAACACACATAAAATTTAGAGATCCAGTAAATAATACTTAAGGGAATATTAACAGGAACAAACCATGGTAGCAAATTATCACATAAATTAACCCTCATACTCCACACATTTACTGAGTGATTGTATAAAAAATATACTTTTTTTTTTTTTAAATACAATGACATACATACATAAAAAACATACAAATATGCCGTACTTTTTTTTAACCTATTTACTGCAAAATTACTCAACTACACAGTTTGCATGTCAAATATTATATTTTTCTGGAAAAAATTACTTTATTCTAAATGAAATAAAAATTGTTTCTGGATATTGATCTCTGCTACGGTGTTAAGAGGCAGAATTCTGCCATCTGCTGGTTAGAAAAGAAAACCTGAATTACTGTTTTAGATATAAAACCATATATATCTTGTGTGTGCGAAAGTGTTTGTGTGTGTGCATGCATGTGTGTGTGTGTTAGGTCTCACCCCTTCATATCTGCATTTTATTTTCGTTTGTGGCTGATTTTGTTTACCAAATTCTATGCAAATGCTGTCTGTTGCAGTCACACCTGTGTGTGTTTGTGTGTATATGTGAGTGAGCATGTTTGTCCCACATTGCATTTTTGCTCTAGTTCCAGGCCTTCATTTCTGTGTGAAAATTAGATTATAGATATATACACACACACACACACACACACACACACATACCTTCAGAACGACTGAATCAAGCAAAGTTTTTTTGTGTGTGTTTGTAATGTAACAAACAACATGAAAGGAACAATGTTTTTTTAATTAGGGAATCAAACACAATATGAGGGTGAACAAATCATCAGTTTAAAACAATTCTTTCAAAGCTTGGGTATCATATAAACTTGACAGTATATATTCTAGCCCCATTGATCCTTGCACTTCATTCAGTAATTTTGTTTTTCTGAAACAGATAAAAGATCTAATTGAAAAGTACATTAAAAGACAAGAAACCATCAGCTTAGTTGTGGTGCCTGCAAACATTGACATCGCCACCACTGAGGCACTGCAGATGGCATTCAGAGTCGATTTGTCCGGACAGAGGACCCTGGGTATGTAGCATTTTAAATAGGCTACTCGCTGAATATTTGTCTGTATAGTTTTAAAGTTTATCTTGCTTTGTGAAATAATAAAAATAATACAAATCTTCATCTTTGTATTTGCAGGTATTCTGACTAAACCAGACTTGGTGGACAAAGGCATGGAGGAGACGGTGCTCAAAACAGTCAATAATCAAGTGATACATCTGAAAAAGGGCTACATGATTGTGAAGTGCAGAGGACAGCAAGACATCAATGAGAATCTTGATCTGGTCAAAGCGCTGGAAAAAGAAAGACGTTTTTTTGATGAACATTCTCATTTTAGGCAAGAAATTAATTTAGATTTAAATTAATTTAATTTATATCAGAATTTGTTTAGTTCTCTCAGAATGTGTTGCACAAACCATTTCATAAGAAAAACAGTTAACTGAAAAAGATTTAGGCAAGATGTTTGTGAGATATAATCTTATATGTACAGTATGTGTTAGTCATCATCATCTCATTTTTTTATTTTATTTTAGTATAGCACATTTTTTCAGCTCTTCTCTGTATTCATGACTGCAGTCTGAAACTAGTCTATAATCAGTGGAAATTAATACCTGCCCAATGTGGCTATTTTTTCATGGTGGCAGGAAATTAAAATGCTGTTGTTTAGCACAAATAACTCACACAGGTGGACTTTTGTTTTGCAGTTTACAGTGTTTAGGGAACTGGACAAACATTTCAGTGCAGTCTGTCAGCTATAGGGACATTTTTGTGTGGCATTTTAAAAATGGTCCTTTTCTTGTTATTATTTATATTTACACGTAAATTATGCAAAATTCTCCTGTTGTCCTCACATTCCTTGATACTATTAAAATTCATTCTTTCCCTTTAGGTGTCTTCTTGAAGATGGAAAAGCTACAATACCCCTTCTTGCAGAAAGACTCACAAAAGAATTGGTTGAACACATTACTGTGAGTATGCAAAGTTACATGACATACAGAAGAAACATTGACAGTACCGAGTATATGCCTTATAAAGCAAGTCTGAAGTCAGAATTGGGTAGAGAATTCTAGATTCTGACACCATTTCCATCTTATTTCTTATTTTTCTTATTTCGTCACTTTTAGAAAACACTGCCACAGTTGCAGAAACAACTTGAGATGAAATTAGAAAAGACGACTGAGGATCTCAGAGCAATGGGAGATGGAGTTCCTACTGATGAAAATGAGAAGAGCAATTTTTTGATTATGGTAAATAAATAAATAAAATAGTCGCACATCTGGTGAATGCCACAGAGTGTACTTAACTTCTAAGATATTATTTTGACTTCACCCTAAACTGGACATTTTAATTATATATATTTCACTCCAGCAATGTTTTACCTGTATTTAATTATTTAAAAAAATATTTGTTCTTCAGAAAATTCGTCAGTTCAGTGATGCCATTGAAGATGTAAAGAGAGCAGAAGAAGATCTAAACAACTCGGACATAAGGGTCTTCACCAAAATCAGGGGTGAATTTGGAAAATGGAAACTCGTCCTGGATGCCAAATCCATTAAGAGTGAGTTCATAATAGAATTGAAGCATTAGCATTATCTATGATTTCAAATGATCCTGTATCCAGAGATGTATTGCAAATATTGTGAACATTTTAAGCAAACATTTGTTTTGGGAATGAAATAGTATTACAGATGGTTGCTTTGTGCAACTCAGCCCTTTAATTATTTTCTCAGATTTTTTAAAATTAAAAATCCAACCATATAAGGAACATAAATCAAAACTCCAATGAACTATACACAAACAAGAACTGACCACATTGAAATAAATGTATTGGGTAAGTCAAATAAATCAGTGCTTTAATTTATCCAACAACATTTCACCGATTTTCACCCAGCTCTGAATAGTCCTGTCCTTTGCAACATCGGTGTTGGGGAAAGTTACTTTTAAAAGTAATGCGTTACAATATTGTGATATTCCCAAGAAAAAAGAGTAACTAATTGCATTACTTAGTTGCTTTTTGTGGAAAGTAATGTGTTACACCTGGAATGGGTTTGCTTGTACTATTTTTGGTAAATGTAAAGACCTTTTCACACCTAAACTAAAATAATTAAGCCTCAGACTGAAGTGCAATTTCACACCAGTACAGTAGAGGGCGCAGCTCAAACAAACCTTTCAGCTGTGCTGAAACACAAGACCTCAGCACTTACTCCTGATTTCTCTCAAAATGGGGACTGGAGAAGTGTCAGTCAATGAATGGGAAAACTAGTAACTTGTGTAACTTATTTGAAAAGTAACTCAGATATTTTGTTGTAGATTTAAAAGTAATGTGTTACTTTACTATAGTTACTTGAAAAGAAGTAATTGATTACATAACTTGTGTTACTTGTAATGCATTACCCCCAACAATGTGCACCATAGAGCTTAGCAGGAGTACCCTCCAAAAAGGCAATGTCTCTAAAGTAAGAAAGCGAAATGACAGTTGTACTCATAGATGGTTCCATCCATAGAATAGTGTTTCTGACAGCAGTATGATGAGCATTTAGCTGGAGTGTAGTATCATCTAATAGCAGAAAGAGCAAGGGGTCCTGTGGTTTCTCCAGGTGTTATAATGTCAGAAAGACAGCACATACAAATGTCCAGAGTGGTAGGGCATTCCCAAAACAGAGATAAAACATAGATTCATTATAAAGATGATACTAAGGATCAGATCTAACTTTCATTTTACAATATGCTTGGAGTAATACAGTACATGCCCTATTAATAAGCTTGTAGTGGATTATCTGATGTGCCAGGTTCATAGATGCAGTTAAACATTTAGCTCATACCCCATCCCAGTCAGGCTTAACTGTTACTTCCCTTTCCCGGCCTAAATTCAATATGTTCATCATATAAAACCATGGAGTCT
The DNA here is from genome assembly GCA_038088235.1 of Zacco platypus. Taxonomy (NCBI): domain Eukaryota; kingdom Metazoa; phylum Chordata; class Actinopteri; order Cypriniformes; family Xenocyprididae; genus Zacco; species Zacco platypus. The sequence goes on along the minus strand of CM076081.1, from coordinate 25,650,668 downwards.
CTTCAGGTATTTGGCATAAACCACTCAATTCATATGGATTCGTTTTACGATCTCTTTGCGAACTTTTTGAAGCGTGAAAGATGAAAAATGAATAAAAGTCTTACTGGCTTGGAATGATATGGGGGTTAGAAATTAATGACAGGATTTCCGTTTCTGGGTAAATTAACCATTTATGTGACACTAATGCTTATTCATTCCTATTAATATTGTATCCAGAAAGTGTATGTTAAAGATATTTAACATTCAGGAATGGACACAGAAATATTTGAAACAGAGCAAAATATCGGCAGCATAAAGAGAGATGTTCTGTAAGGTATTTACTCAGATAATGGGTTGTATAGCTGATGACTGACGTACTGCTTGAGCCAATGGCTCCACCGACAAAGTAAAAAGCAAGGGTGATAATGGCCAACTTTCTCTGAATTTTGTCCTTCCTTATATGCAAACATACTCAAACATGATTTAACTCATGTTGCAGGGGAGTCCAATATGCCAATGGTTGTATTCTTTGTTTTTTTTTTCTGTCTTTTCTCTGTAGCGGAGGAAACCCTCAGAGAAGAGGTACAAGAGTATGTTAGGACTCGTAGAGGAAAGGAGCTTCCTGGATTTGTGAACTACAGAACTTTTGAGAACATTGTCAAGAAACACATTGAGGAGCTGGAGGAACCTGCATTAAAGCTGCTCAAAGACGTCAGAGGTGAACAGCACCATGATGTTTGATGGATCACAGTGCCCTCAATTTTAATTTTACCCATACATTTTTAATATGTTAACATTTTAAAATATGCATAAATGTGATTTGTTGCTACTGTACAAAAAATAACTTTCTTTCAAAATGATTGAATTATACAACTGCATAAAATCAGTGGCAATTATGGATACATAATTTTTTTTTTTACCTCCTCTGCTTTCTCGTCTCTTTTATTTCCAGACATTGTTCACTCCTGTGTGGACAGTATTGTTACCTCTCATTTTAACGCCTTCTCTCACCTGTTGAGGGCTGCTAAAGATCCAATTGAAGATTTTCTTGATGAGCAGTTTCAGAAAGCTGAGGAGAAAATTCGTTCTCAGTTTAAGATGGAGAGGATTGTCTACTCCCAAGATGCTCTCTACAGCAATAAGCTCAACCATGTAAAACAAAAACCCTCAAAAACTTTATCACTACCATTTGCCAGTGCAGATGTACGTGAGATGGCATATCATCTCACCTCCTATTTAACGGTTTGTATACCTTATAAGTAATATTTGATCTTTAAAGGGTGAAGTGTAGTCTCTGTACCACTAGCGGCACCGAACCAAACTGCAAAAAACAAACAAACAAAAAACAAAAAAAAACATAAAAAATAAATATAGCATCTTACAAAGCATAAATAAATGTAGTTCATCTTTTACATAATCAAGGACATTATTTGTTTCAAAGTCTTGTAACAAATATTGATTTGTGGTAGTTATAATTTGTGCATGAGTTTTTTAACTTCAATGTTTACTCTGTGTGTATTTGTAGATCACCTGTAACCGTCTTGCTAATCAAGTTCCACTGATAGTCCAGTACCACATACTGGACCAGTACATCTCTCAGCTTCAGAATGCAATGCTTGCCATGATTGGAGGGAACAATCCAGGAATGCTGCTCCGAGAAGATTCCACTGTTGCACGTAAAAGGAAAGAACTGAAAGAGCGACTGGAGCGCCTGAAGGGTGCTGGAAAAGTCCTGTCCAAATTTGTGCATTCTGCATAATTAAGTCTCTGTTGGTATTTTTGTTGCCCCCAAACCCAATGTTTTGTTCAGAATGGGGTGTCATTTGAGTTTGTTTTGTACATGTAAAGTGATGAAGTATTTTATCTATCCTATAGAAATCAATTGTAGAACTGGTTTGGTTACTTTAACAAAGCCAGGGGTGTTTTGAGGCCTCATGGCCTACTGTGATTATAAGGGTCAGAGATGTCTGAGAGTTTGGTGTGACCAAGCATATTTTGCTGGTATTTTTCCACTACATAACAGGTGCTGTATAATGAGTAAAATTATTGAAGGGTGTCACATGAAGGCCTCTTGCCTCCGGGGAGGGATGAGTGTTTTTGATACAAAGTTTCAGTTCGCCAATGAGAGAGGACCGACTATCAATGGGCAGAATTCCACCATGAGAAGTCAAAAGATGTAGAGTTGGCAGTGAACCAACCTTACAAAGAGAATTATCTCTTGCATAAGCAACACCTGCAGTCTAATTGGTAAAGTGACCATGGTGAAAATGTTAGGGAGTACTTGGGAGGCGAGGAGAAAGGGAGGCGAGGGCCTGTAAATGAGACTGTGGGAAAGAACTGTAGGGGAGGATCATCCAAGAGAATTATGCTACTTTGTTGTGTTTTAACAGATAAGAAAAATGTATAAAAACTGTGCCCTGTCTAGAGAAAGTCAGATGTGAAGCTGGCATCTCGCTTTGTTGCTTGACAATAAAGTTAAACTCCTGGGACCTGGAACTTTGACTCTGAGACTTTTTCTTGAGACCCGAACTGAAAAAACATCAAATTTGCCAGAACAACAGTTACAGTTTACCACACAATAGTTAAGATTATTTTGGTGGAAATTCTCTTCTAAAACATCATTTAGGTCATGTTTCTTCTTTTGGAAACTGTCCCAGAGTTATAAGAAATATATTTTCTATTGTATGTTTTGTGTGTATCCAGGTTCCTAATTGCCATTTGATAACTTTACTTAAAGGGGTGTGCATAAGACTGACATGACACCTTCATAATTGTGACATGACATATGTCATGAATATGAAGGAGGGTTTATGACAGCTGACATGAAGTGTCATTCGCTCAATTATGTCATTTTTAATGCAAAGATGACATTGTTTGAGATGTCTTTGTTATGACAACTTGACATAAACCAATACATCATAACCTGTCATACATTTGTCATAAGCATGACATAACAGATTAGTTATAAAACTTAAGAAACTACTTTTGGGTTTTTTACTTTTATGGGTTAACATTACATTAAACTGTCATGTGGTTGGTTTTGACACTGGCTGTCATGAGACCATTATAACTGTCATGAATATTTTTCTGACCACTTTTTTTTCCCCCCAGTGGAACAAATTAAATTTGTCATTAAGTGTTAATACTCTGTCAGATTATTTTATAACAGTGTCATGAATATTTTTCATTTCATAATTTCTTTTTTAAGTACCACTGTAGTTTAGGTCAAGAAAAATATTCATGACACTGAAATATGTCTGGGTAATATCAAGTTGTCATGACAAAGATACTGACAGGTTATGATGTATTGGTTTATATAAAGTTGTCATAACAAAGACATCTCAAACAATATCATCTTTGCATTAAAAATGACATAATTGAGCGAATGACACTTCATGCCAGCTGTCATAAACATGCAAAAACACTCCTTCATATTCATTACGTGTCATGTCAAGATTATGAAGGTGTCATGTCAGTCTTATTACTATTTAATTTAAACTAAAACTATTCATTCACATTATATGAACACCATTGATTCTAGTTAGTTAAACATGGTGGATTCTAATGGGTTTTACTTGTTTCAATCATGTGGAACCACTGTCCATGATTGAATTGAGTTGGTTGGACATAACTATTTTACATAGATGCTTCCTTAGTCAATTATATTTGTCTCAACACAAGAATTTTGCATTGATTAAAAATAAACCTTTAATGTTAATTTAAACTAAGTTGGTTGTGTAGAACCACTGTCCATAATTGAATTGAGTTAGTTTAAAGTGTAATTTTTTTGAGTGCATTTACTCAAGATGTTATGACGTTCTTTAATAAATGGAAATTGAGGGCATCTTTAAAGAAATAGACACTTGGCAAAAGATTTATATTTTACTTTTGGTATTTTTTCATGTGAAATTTATATCTAAGAAGGAACTTTATAGCTTTAATATATATATATATGTGTGTGTGTGTGTGTGTATAAGTAAGTAAGTAAGTAAGTAAAACCTTTATTTGTCCCGCAGTGGGGAAATTGCATTTAGCAACAGCAGGGGTACATGTTAAAAAGTACACACTAATATAAAAACAGAAAACTAAATAAATTTACAAAATAGAATACACAAAAGAAATATTGCACGTTGTAAAATTGTAAAATTGTACATTGAAATGGCTCAATATCTGTGCAAAATGTTGCAAAAGTGAAAAAAAAAGTTATAGTTTAGCAGTGCTTATTGTTTATTGTACAGTCTGACTGCAGCAGGAAGAAAAGAAAAATATATATATATATATTTATTTATAAAATATAAATATAACACACACACACACACATACATATATATATAAAGTTGCCAAATCTATAATAAGGCCTTGATCGCCTATCTGGTTTTCCTAAAGTAACCTGTAGGTGGCGGTATGTTTCAATGTTTTTCCATCCGTCAGTAACTCCGAAGAAGGCAGTGGTTCTTCAGCGCTCTCGGTGTCCTTCACTCCGCACCATGTTTGCTCTGCGCTCGCTGCTCCGCACTGCGCACTTCAGATCCGCGGCTGCTGCTCAGTTTCATGCATCTTCAAACTGCAGTGGCGCAAAAGTCGCTGTTGTAAGTAGTAGTTATGTAGACCCAAACCGTTGCACGTGACTGTTTTTGGCGCTCTATGCTAAATTACCTACACGTTTTAGTGTCCCATTTTAGTGCAGCCGTGTGTGTATTGTGTGAAATGAATAGATTTCATGGGGTAGAGACGCTTTATGTCACCTTGTGTTTGTTTGGCCATTTGCATAAAACAGTAGAAATCAGTGACGCTTTATAAAACATCATACGAGCAAAGGACGAACACAAGCACAGGGATATTAATACTGAAGTTTTCCGTTAACCTTCACTAATCGTTAAAGAGACGCAAGATGGCGCCAGCTGCGTTTGTAATGTATGTAAAAAAAGCGAACGACTCGAATCCGCTGTGACCTGATAAAGTAAAGCCAGGCGCCAGTATCCCATGACCCCTCAGTATTAAGTAGTCCAGAAGTCGTTTAATATGTTTGTTTCCTGCTTGTGTCAAAACACATGCCGACAAGAGTTCTAACTTTTATTCATTAGGTGTTGTCTGGATGTGGTGTTTATGATGGTACTGAAATCCATGAGGCATCAGCGTGAGTAACCTATTCATCACTTTTTTCTTTCTTGACTTATTCAGTGGGTTCACAAAATATCTAGCTCTGCAAGGGACAGAAAAGCAACAGTGCAATTTCTTTGAAGGTCTTTTTGTTGCATGGTTTTCATGTTAAGTTTGACTGTACTGTCCACTGTCCTGCTGAGTTTAGCTCCAACTTGCCTCAACAGTCAACACACACCAGCCTGGAAGTTTCTAGTATGCCTAGTAAGACCTTAATTAACTGGTTTTGTTGAGTTAAACTGGGGTTGAAGCTAAGGTCTGCAGGACAGTGGACTTCCAGGAGCAGGATTGGACACCCCTGATTTAGGACTTTTCTACTACTGTAAAATATGTCACAATTAATGTCCTTTTTTTAGATTATTTTTCTCTCTCACTGAAACCTAAATGTGTGTCTTTATGCATCAGAGCTATTGCTTACATTTGTGTGAATACTGTATGTTTGTAATCTAGAATCCTTGTGCATCTAAGTCGGGGAGATGCCGAGGTTCAGATGTTTGCTCCTGATGTGTCTCAGATGCATGTGATAGATCACAGCAAAGGTCAGCCAGCGGAGACAGAGTCAAGGTGAAGTGTCCATTATGTACCTCAGCAAAACTGTACACTTTTGTGTTTTTGTTACTATGAAAAGTCATAAACTTGCTCAACTTTTATTTTACATAGAAACGTCTTATCAGAATCAGCGCGCATCGCAAGAGGCAACATCACTGACCTGGCAAAACTGAGTGCCAGTAATCACGATGCGGTCATCTTCCCTGGTGGTTTTGGCGCGGCTAAAAACCTGTGAGTGTTGTGACTTATTGTGATAAACTGGATTTGTCTTTTAAACAAAATAAACATAAAAACAATACTAAAAACCTTCAGATTTTTTTGTTGTATTGAGATTTTTAGACATTTCTGTTGTAGTCCATATTTCTCTGTATATTATCTTCTGCATCTTTACCATTCTCAGATCAACATTTGCTGTTGATGGTAAGGACTGTAAGGTGAATAAGGACGTGGAGCGGGTTTTAAAGGACTTCCATAAAGCAGGAAAGCCAATTGGGTAAGTCGTTATGAATTAATATCTATGTGCAAGCATATTTTATAATGCATATGTTAGCTATTTTCTCTGAATGTGCGAGACTTTTAATTCATTATAGATAAATAATTAGAAGAGTAACAAAGTGCTGTAATTGGTAAAACAATTTGCGCTACAAACCATTTATTATAATTATGAAAATAAATAACATACCAGAAGGACAGAAACCTTTAATTTACAAATGACTGCCTCCGCTCTCATGTTAAAAATAAGTTGGATAAACCACTGATTTTGAGTCTTTTTGTGCTTTTATATGTTAAATTTGTTATACAGAAATACCTTGCAATTTAGCTGTCATTGTCAATAGTAATCATTTAAAGTAATTTAATAAAATTTCTGGACCATAAAAAGGCCTAAAGTTTTCTTAAAGTGGACATCTGCACTGTTAAAATTTGCTTGTGGCGCTTTTGCCGAGTTCACACTGACACAAGCTCCGTCCAAGACTTCTACCCAACAGTCAAAGCTGTTTTACGTCACAAAAGCATGGTCCTGGAGGAAGACTGCAAGGGCTTAGGGTTCCATTTGGGACTAAGAGTTATGAAGTGCTCTGAAATAAAAAGATAATATTTGTCAATCAAATCAGACTTCTTGTCTTCTGGTCACCAGGTTGTGCTGTATATCTCCAGTGCTTGCGGCAAGAGTTCTCCCTGGTGTGGATGTGACGGTGGGTCACGAGGAGGAGGAAGGTGGGAAGTGGCCATATGCTGGTACTACACAAGCCATCACTGCACTGGGAGCCAAACATACTGTTAAAGAAGTCACCATATCCTACCTGTACAGAGTTCTTCTTCTCCTCTCTTCTCTTCTCTTCTCTTCTCTTCTCTTCTCTATTTTCAAAATTATGACACTGTAATTGATTATGAGACAAAAAGTAAATTATGACGTAAAAAGTCAGTCATGACATCAATTCATAATCTCAAAACTTCATAATCTCTAAAATGACTTGCCATTTCATAATGAGATAAAGTCATAATTATGAGACTAAAGTAAAACTAATGTCATGATTCTGACTTTTTTATTTCATTTACTTCTCATTAATGTTATGAAAGCTTTGTTTTTCTGAATTAACCTTAACCTTCTATCCTTACGAAGCACATGTGGACCAGAAGAATAAGGTGGTGACCACACCTGCATTCATGTGTGAAACAAAGTTGCACCTGATTTTTGATGGGATTGGTGCAATGGTGAGAGACGTCCTAAAGCTCAGCGGGAAGTAGAAGTAATATATCAGTATCTTCATGATGACTACATGTCGTTACTTATATAGGATCTGTATCAGACTGCATAAATGAAAAGTGTTGGCTTATTTATCTCTGTGATTTGTAGTAATTTGCAAGACAAGACTGTGAAAGACTTGACAGACATTAGTAATCAAACCTGTATCTGCCTAACAGTGTTAAACAGTATTTTGGTGAATATCCAGTAGAGGGCACTCTCTGATTTTGAAGAAAGTAAATGTGAAATAAATGTAGCTCTATGATTTCTCAACTTTGTAATCTTTTAAATGTAACATGCCATGTAAAGGAAAGCTCATCATTTTAAAAAACCTGAGATTTCAAGCGAATACAGTGCACCAATTAAAGATTGACATATTGTGTTCTTTAAATATAGTAGACACTGTGTGTGTTGAAATAAGTCTGAAATGGAAAAATAAAGTATATAATTTTCTAAAAATATATAAAATGTGCGTAACTAATCATTTGTTGGTGATGTAAAGCAGTCATGTACAGTGTTGGGGAAAGTTACCCTAAAAAAAGTAACTTACTTTTTATGGAAACGCATTACTTTTGCGTTACTTATTCTCACCTGGGCTGGACTTGCTTATTTGTTTTTTAATAACAACAAAGAAAGTTCTATTTTTGGTAAATGTAAAGGCTCTTTCACTCCAAATGTGAAATGAATAAGCTTCAGGCTGATCACAGATGTGATTTTTATCTTAAGTCATTTTTGCTTATTAGTATGGTTGAATTGGACCATCGAAGGTCAGCAGCAAAGATATTGGTTAAAAAGTCAGATTAAATAAATGAAGTATATTTATTTAAATTAATATACTTAATTATTGCAGGTTTGTGTAATATTCTTGGATTGCATTTCACGGATTTTATTCATTTAGGTGAATACTGAATCTGTTTGTTTGCAAGCGAGATGAGTAAATGCAAGCTCACATTTAGTCTAGATAGAACTACAGTAACCATCATGTTCACACACAGCGCCTCTGCACTTACTCATGATTTCTCATCATTGGGACAGGAGAGCTGTCAGTCAATACATGGGAGAACAAAGTCATTTCTGTTAATTATTTGAGAAAGATAATGTGTTGTAAATTTAAAAGTAATGCGTTACTAGATACTTGAAAAGTTATCTGAATACTCATGTCACTTTTAATGCTTTACCCCCAACACTGGTCATGTAGTGTAGTACTAACTGAAAGTGTAGTACAAACTGAGAATGCCCATTACATTACACTTCAATTCTGAATTTGAATTGAGCTAACAAACAGGATGCAGAATTACAATTCGAATTTGAATGTCCATCACAGTTCACAAGTTTAGGATTGGTAAAATATTTTTTTTATTTTTGAACAGTCCATGTTCATTGATTTTGGTGCTTAATATAATGCAATAGCAGACAATCTGTAATGATCTTATTTCTCTTTGCTTAAAGTATGATTTAAAAAGTGTCACAGTTTAACCCATTACCTAATAAACCAAATATTATAATAACATTTATTACATTTGCTTCATCTGACATACAGATGTTCAAATGTTCATGTTAATTTCTGAAGTGATTGTCTATGGTTAGGAAATCAGGTGGTGGAGGGAGAAGTGTGTCCTGAAAACTGAAGAGGGGCAGAAAGGCAGTGAGAAAAAAGGAAACGGGAGTGTTTAGAATAACGAGATTAGTCACACAACTTGCTACAGGCACGATCATCATATGGCATCACGCAAGGCTACACGCACCTCAAAGAGTCCCACACAAACTCATTTCCTGAGCACCCACCCGCAACTTATTGAGGTATGACTTTATAGGCAGTGCACACAATCCTATTATAACTGTTTATATTTGGTATAACTGTTAATATGCTATGCTATAATAAAATATGCTATGACTTATAAATGTGTATATATGCGCATTGTGTTAAGCTATAGCAATTTTAACATTCTCTATTGTTCAAAAGATTGGGGTCTGTAAGATATTTTGGTAACACTTTACTTAAAGCCTATTCATAATTTATGTTTTCATTATGAATATTTGCAGAGTCCTTGTTACATCTGAAATTGGTTATGTTTTAATGCATTATATTTTGTAAAGGTGTAATATAAGTATTATAATGTATTCTAACTGGTTACAATTGTACAATGCATTATAAGGTGCATTACAAGGCATAATTGATGCATTAAAATTATTTTATAGTGCATTATTTTTAAAGGCTTTAAGCGTTTCTGATATTTTTTTCAAAGAGGTCTCCTATACTTACCAAGGCTGCATTTATTTTTTTATTATTAAAAATATAGTAAAAACAGTTAAATATTATGTAAGCTGATAATAAGTTTCTTGAGCTCCAAATCAGGAAAAAAACAATAATTTTATATATATATATATATATATATTTATTTATTTTTCTGATTTGGAGCTCAAGAAACTTCTTATCAGTGTTGGAAACAGTTGTACTGCTTGATATTTTTGTTAAAACTTAAACTTTCTCATTGCCTCTGCTGTTTTGTGATCTGATGGCATCAATATCTGGACTAGTTTCCCTCTTTTCAGTTGTATTCAGGTCAGGTCAGGCAGATGAGTCTCCCCACTGGCTACTCTAGACTTAGGCCAGTTCTCAGACCAGGGAATCTAGTTCTTCTGTTCCCAGGCACGGCCCTCTTTGATAGGGATTTCTCCCACCCACTTCCCACAGCCGACCAAAGAGGCTGGGCAAACAAGACCCTGCGTTCTGCCAATTTGTTCGTACAAAACGTGGGGATTTGGGGGCCTGCAGACACTCTTACACAGACAAATGGTAAGTATTTGCTTGGCAGTCTGAGATTCCTCACCCCCACCCCTTCTACGCATTAACACACACTCGCTTGGTGCTTTCTCTACACTCTCGGACGACTGGTTTTTTTACGCTGACTCAAAAAAATGGCCTTGACTTGCTAAGAAGGTTTCATTGACCAGAATATGAATGTTTTTTTTCTTTTTTTTCTTTCATGTTTCTTTTTAAAGGTTACTCATCATGGCTATTCTGTTCAGTAAGGACAAACAGTTTTACCCATTAGTGCCAGTTACAGCATTCAAAGCAGATCATCCTTGAATTTAAGATGGTTCAAACTGGTCTAAGACAACAACAACAAAAAAAATCCCATTTTTTTCCATTATTACTTCTACCTTTCCACCCTTTCCCTAGGGTTGTAATTATATCAAATAATGTTTTTGTACTATATGGAACTAATTAGTTACTTTTAGTTGAGTGAAACTGTTTTACTTATGCATGTTCCTTGTGTTTGTGTTGCCATTGTTTTTGTCATAGTGTAATATTAAGCATTCAGCTCAAATTTGTAAAGTTTTTGACATTTCAGTTGGACATCTTCCGGGCACTCATGGTATGCTATGTGTAGTTGCATTGCTACCTATGCTACACAATTATGTGGAATATTGCAGAAATAAGTAATCCTGTAGATGTTTGGGCTCCATCTGTCCTGAGATAAAAATGTGGACCGTGTGAGCGTTTCTGACAGCCTGTGGGATGTAAATGGTCTAAGGTCTCAGTGTATTATTGTTAGTGGGCCAGTCTATCAGGGGCCGGACTGAGGCCTGAGGCCCCACAGTCCTCCTGGCATCCTGATCAGAGGATTAGCAGCATACAGCCGCAGGTCAAGAGCATGCCAGTCACACACACTCTCTTTAACACACACACCCACACTTGTCATTTCGCTTTCTCTCACAAACACCTTCGCTTTCATACACGTACGCCCGGAGAGAGCATTTCTCAACCGCTCACACTTATGCAGAAGAGGCCTGTTTGATAGCAGGCTGCGGATTAGGTTCTGTGTTCTCTTTTATTCTTATTCTGATTGGCTTATGCTCTTGAGAGGCTTTTTTACTACAGTGAGGTCGTACTAGTCCATACAATGAAAGGGGATTTTTTCTCATGACATCATATTCCCCCGTCCTACCCCGTTTGAAAGGTTTTTAAGTGGGTTTTTTTTGTATTTGTCACTTTAATACGCAAAAAGGATAATTGTTCAGTTTTATGCCATTGCATAAAAGATCACAACACATTTGTTAGAAATTGTCGTGCTTTATCCATGAAAGAGTTGATTATAAAATGTAACCTGGTTTATAATTTAATAATCATTTATTTTATATGTCTGATATTAACCTTCAATTCTACTCCAAACTTTAACCACAAACGCTTTTTAAATATGACAGCTGGTCAGTGTCGGGCCGAACCGTTCCAGCTCCAGAATATAAGGGTGGGCTGGTGTTTGACCAAAGAAGCGTGTCCTGTCTGTTAGTGTACCCCTGCACTGACCCCTGTCCATCCCTCAATAGTACAACGCCTTGTTGCCCCCAGCATGAGGTCCCAGCATCCCCTAGTTGTGATAGTGGGGGGCACACAGCAAGGGGCCTTAGAGGGGATGCAGAATTAACAGCTAAAATGGAGACTCACATTTCCATATGCATGCCACTGACAAGTGTTCTACTGAAAAACCCGGTACCAATACGTGCACAAGGTGGCCCAATCCAACAAGAAGGGGGAGCTGGAGGGGGGTTGGGCTTTAAAGGGGACTGCAATATTGTACTAATTCGTGCAAGAGACTCTCTATCAAAGCGAAAGACATACGGTAATTAACGAGGGGTGAGGGGGGGAAAGAGAGGAAAGAAAGAACAGGAAGAATAAGTTTGGAAGCAAAAGGGACAGGGATGCTGATTTTGACGTGTAAATGCTGTGGTGATTAGCATATGGTGGTTTGTCCAAACCCGGTATTTACTGGAAGAATTGAATACATGTGCGGCATGGATGTGACTTTGTCCCCCCTAAATTTCCACAGCCACCTTTTCAGATACAGCCTTCCCCCACTCTGAAGACCCCCTCACCTTTCAATTTCTTTTCTTACCTCTTTCTATGGCCATTGCCTTTTTCTGCCCTCTTTCTCAATGGCGTGAATGTAGAATATAAAGGTTGTTAGGCCGATTCTTCTTCTTTTTTTTTTTTTCCTCCTCCTTCCTTTTTATTTTTTTTTGTATCAGTTGTGTCCAGCAATGAATGATGTGATCAGCCAACATCAATTCTATAATGAATTAAGATAATTTTGTAATGTTCTTATCATTGGTTTTGACTACAGTTTAATAAAGTGGTAATTATGCTTTCAATTGTAACTTCTTATATATTATCTATATTTAAGCTATCCATATATCTTATATTTTTATTTAATTTTTAAAAATTATGTTTGCTTATTACAAAATTATTATTATTTGTTGTTGTTGTTATTTCTATTAATGAAATGGTGTTTTACACGATCAGACGTCTGTGCCTCTATCCTCTCACAGTAAGGTAAAGTATTTTGCACTTTTCTCTGGGACTGAAAAAGAGCAGAGCAGGTCGCCCAGTGTGGTGCCTCTCATCTTTTGTGTGCTGGTTTCCCCGTGCCAGCTTTCTGCTGTCACATTAGTGCACGTCAAATGCACGAGCTCACATGCAAATGTACTCTTGGACTTTTAGCTTTTTAGCTTGCTTCCTTTGCAAACAGGAAGTACTTTTTGGTCTTTCAAAAAGATTCGGTAAGTGTCATCATGTTTGTCTAAGTGTCTCTCTGGGATGTTTTAGAGCAATTATTCACACCTGCTGCAATTGGTAAGTGGGAACAAGAATCCTTCATCATCTAATGAACCGTTTGCAGACCCTCACCATTGAATATTTCTCTCTGGCCAGAGGAATAGCCAGGATATAGAGAAGTATGAACTGTGTGTGATTGTGTATTTTGTGTGGGTATCTGTCAGACGATCAGTGTGAGTGGTCAGCCTGTTGCGGGTCAAAGTTCATGGTCATCAATGGTTGAGGTGGACGGCTCTCCATCTGGTGGGGACTTGGCCTCTGAGGGTCAGGGCTAAAAAGTGTCTGCAAGTGTGGAGCTTGTCTTCAGAAGTTTAGTTTGTGTGTGACAGAACAAGTGTGTGAATCACATGTCCATGTGTGTCCTGTGTGAGGTCTAAAGGCCTCTTCAGTTTACAGTGTGCTTAGAGGCAAATTTAGCCCAAGGCTGTACTGAATGCTCCAATCACACACAACAATACCTGTCAAGCCATTTGACCATTGACAAAAACACTGCACTTCTCTCTTTCTCTCTCTCTGGCAGGTAGATCTTTGGTGCTGCAGCTGCATGTCATGAATTGAATGAAAGCAGGCACTTGAGCAACTGTGTGCAGCCAGTAAAAAGGTGAAAAAGCCTATTAATCCTTTCCACGATCGTTGCACTAGCATTGCCCAGTTGCATCCAGCTTAGTAATCAAATGAATGAGTCATTGATCAAATTAATTTGGCTCTTAAAAGTTGTATCATTTGCTCAACACACAAGCACTTCTGGTTGCACACAGTATGTCTAACTTATAAATCTCGTTTTTTGGTATCACCTTTGTAAAGATGTTTTTCATGCAATTTTATTTGTATTCTTTTCTTTTAAGTTTTAATATTTAGCAAGACCTGGAACAGGTAAATATAATTAAATCAAAGCCATTATTTGAATTCTAGTTTGTTATGCATATTTTTTGTCAGATTAATAAACCTAAATATATATCTTTTTTTCAGTTTTTTTTTAGTAATTGTAAAAAATTGGTTAATCATAACATCTCTCTCCATTCCGCCCACTTTATCCCTCAATTCTCCCTCTCACTCTCTGGCTGTCACTACAGCACAATGTAGGAGCATTAGTATGCTAATGAGGTGCAGGGCGACAGGTGGCCCGCTAGACAGCTCAATTAAGCAGCTCGTTAAAGGCCAAGCTAACGAAGCGGCCTGCACTGCAAGCCTCAACAAACAATGTGACTGTGCAGGCTACAAATTGGTGAGTGCTAGTGTGTGTGTTTCTGTGTGTTTGTGTGTTTGTGTGTGTGTGTGTGTGTGAGAGAGAGAGAGATTGAGAGAGAGTGTATGCACGTGTGTACGGGCAAGAGACGAAGAGTTGGAGATAGAGGCTGTTTTAGTTTGTGTGTGCGCGCATGAGTGAATGTGTAAGCAGGGGCAGTGAGTTGAAGGGAGAGACAGATTCAGTCTGTGTGTGTGTAAGGTAAATGTTTAGCAGTTAGCAAGGCTTTGTGGTGGACACAACCAATAATGGCTAATAAGAGGGGTTCTTGCTTTCACTCTTCAAGAAATTTAATAGCAAGCTAAAGAAAAAAATGGAAATCACTTAAATGCAAACCTTCCCGATTTTTAATAATTTCTATACAAAACACTTTGCAGTAAACAGACACTTGCGCTTTGGTAAATTTTCACTTCTCATTATACGTTTTCAACAGATATACACCAATATAGATTTTATTCATTTAACTAATTATTAATAATAATAATAATTTTATTTGAATTAATTGCTACTTTCTAACATGGTTAGTTTAAAATGAAAGCTTTGATCTAAAATTTAAATGAAGAAAAAATTATTAAAAAAAACTGTTTAATGTTTAGTGTTTTAAGAAAATCCTTTAACAGAAGAATGTTTAACTTATATATATATATTAAAGCGGCAGTGGATTCCAGAATCCACCCCTTCATTATCATCATCCGAGATCACCTTAATAATGAAAGAAACACTATTGGATGATACTGATATGGTTACTAATTTCTTGTGTATCGTCAATATTAATGTACATGCTTAATTGCTAATATCATCTTTTCTGTTATGTTACAGAAAAGTGAAAACTTTTGTTTGAGATTATTGACTGTATTTAAATCAAATTAGAGATTCACCAATGTTAAATTCTGATACTTGTAAGCTGTTAATTATTGGCTTATTCTATATTAATTTATCTTCAGGGCCGTCGCTAGTGGGGCGAAAGGTGGTGACAATTCTAAGGCCCACGGTCTTAGGGGGGCCCCACGATTTCAACTGGAACGCAATTTCAAGGGTGCCCATAGCAACAACCTGCACAGGGGCCCCGGATACCCCAGCTACAGCCCTGTTTGTTTTAATACTGTTTATTCAAAACAAGATGCTTAAAAAAATCATAAACATTTGAAATGCTATAAGTGAAGGGATCACAGCAATATTGTACTGAATAAAAAAATGGGTATTCATTTTGAGATTCATTAACAATTACATGATATAAAATATAACGTGTTATAAAATAATATTAGTTTTTTTAAAGATTAACTTTCACTTAAATGATATAGGGATACGCAATATATCAGTATATCAAATATACTCACACAGTCACCTTGCATTTTAAATTAAATTGCAAAATAAGCATCAGGAATTTTTAAGGTCAAGTTTGCAGAGAAGAATTAGATTATATTTGTAATAATCATTTTGACCATTCGGTTTTAATTATGTCTGGGATTAAATGCTTGTTAATGATGCTTTTTATGTCCCTGCATACGATAAACAAATAAACATTTCTTTGTCTGATCACCCAGCAAAATAACCAGGGCTGGGAACATTTGAGCAGTTCTGGGACAATATCAAAAGCTGCCGCAGTTTCTCGTGCGGAGCATTGTTTATTGTGGCTAGATAAAGTTGTTACACAGACATTTTAATCAGTTTGTAACACTTAGCATTTGAGCCTTATTATCCGGGGTGTGTTCACTGGTGCGTGAAACTGCAGCGTTTGGGTTCATAACCCGACCCTCCTGTCTGAGTCTCGCTGGCATAAAGGGATCATGAGCTTTAATGGTTCAGGGATCTGCCCAGCAAACGAGGTTAGGTATGGAGAAAGACAAAAACACAGGGGCTAAACAGAGCCACCCCATTCGTGACCAAGCTGCTGCAAAGCTGGCCGACTCATGAATATGTTAATCCGCATTTGCCCGAATAAGTATGTAGAGAGGGAGAGAGGGAAAAAACAACAGCGCTCATTAATTAATAAGGACAATGTACCTTTAATGACAGTGTTGACACTGTTGGCGAACAAGTGATTGGGGACTGAGAACGAGAGGTCATCAGAATGAGAGGAAGTGAGACAGTGATGGGCATTGCTGTCAGAAGGAGAGGCTTTCTGTCCTAGGAGGGCAGAAAAGGTGATCGAGGATGGACATGCAGAGAATAACACAGACAGTGCTGAGCCATGGGAGACAGACAAACAAGCCGGTTAGACAAGTAGACAATGCAGAGGTCAGGAAAGTGAACTTTATATAAACACTGATTTGGAAAGAGAAAACGGGACACTTCAAGGATATTCGTGGAGTTATCAGAAACTTTTTGTGTCATTCTTTTCTGTCACTGTGTGTGTAATGTCTGTGACTAACAGCAGCAACATTCAGAAATACTAAAATAATGGATTGTTTTCAAAAAGGTTTCCCGAATATTTTCCTTTCCTGCCATTGGTTGGAAAACGGAAAGCTCTTCCACAGTGTGGAACCTACAAATATGCTAATTTTAATTGTCTCTACATAGTAACTTGGATAGAAGTGTTTTTACAGAAAGAAATAGACACTTTACAAACTTTAATACTATGTATTTATTTATTTTAGGAAGATTAAGTTCTTCACGACAAAGCTGTCTTAATGTTGTCCAAATGTATCATGGGTAATGCTGCCTTCACGTGGTATTGGCATTATCGTAAACACAAGTTTCATAGTCGGAAATTGGGCATGAATGGCCTTTCAAGTCATATTTATGACTGGGAAACAGATAATTTTGAGACCCGAGTTTCCGAGTTGGGAGAAATAAACTTTAAACATAGTGTAAAAGAACCATTTCTACAACTTAAGTTTTTTAATTTTTCCCTCAACATGTATTTGCGTATATAAATAATCACTTGATGCACATTATATGTATTTTATACAGCAAAAATAGCATTTATTTGACTGAAATTTCATAATCGTCAGAATCGCATCTACATAGCGCAGTGCATATATACAATGTCTCTAGTAATATTTATATGGTTACCAATTTATGGAACTTCCAGTGGATATTGACGAAATATCTGCAACACATTTTGGCTTTAATAGGATTTCCCCAAGAAATTAGCAAGAATGAACCTGTCGTCCTACGTATTTCCTGCTCTTTTCGACAACAAAACTCTTGAACACGTATAAACTCATTTAATGTCCAATAAAGCATGAAGACTGAATTATAATGCTAGGTTTCATGTATGGATATCAAACAAATCTGACATGTGACAGTAGATGTTAGACAAGATGCTAATGGTCAATTCAGCATTTTTGTGCAAATCCATCAGGCCTTACAGTGTTTGATTCACAACAGAAAAAAACAGACTTGCATTCAAACACGGCATCACTTTTTCTCAAGTTCAGCGTAGCTGGTGCAACAAATTTTGGTGTTTGAAGTCGAGGCCTGAAAGAACGACAATGGCTCTGTCTTTTCAATTGCTAGAGCAGTGCCACACACATAGAGATCAGAGTAAGTTTATGAAGTAATCTCTCTTTCTCTTGCTCCTCTCTCTCGCTATCGCTCGAGCCCCTCCCTCTCTCCCTCCCTCTGTGTTATGACATAGTAATCTGTGTCTCTAGCAGCTTGACTGAATAGGCGTATGAATGGCTGTTTTCTGCCTACATGAACCTATTGGAGGTGGATCAACCATATGCCCATGGACATACACACTCAATGACAAAGGCGGATACCAACAGGTCCTCTCTGACACAAAGCGCCATGGGGCTGAGGTAGGCGGGCAAGACGAGGGGGGCATCTTAACTTGGAACGTCCACACACACACATGCGTTTATTCTCACACACACCCCACCACATGCCACCCACACAGTAATATGGAGATGCGACATTGATACAAACCTAGCCTGAGGAGTTTATGAAGATGATGCTTTGTGTGGTATTTGAAAGGTGTTAGTTTGTGTGGGGTTTGTTATTATGTATGAAAAATGTTTGGAGGGAGGGACCGTAAGAACGACTAGCACTTTTTTTGGAGGGGGCCAATCTGTTACAGCTCTGGATGAAGTCTTGTGATGGAGAGACAGTGTGTTAAGCGACATATGTGACACAGAGGGACAATAGGATTATGGTCCTCTTCTCGTTATCCGTGCCTTTGGACAGTGGGATTATCATCCGGGGAGTGAAGATCTCGGGCCGCTAAGCTTCAGTACGGCCCGGTCCCTCGTCTCTTGTGTGGGGTGGGAAAGCAGGGGTGAAGGGGGTCCCCTGGAGAGCAGGCCGCTATCAGGATTTACATATTCATCAGAGATCAGAGCTATGTTCTCTTTCTCTCGCTTTTCTCTCTTCTTTTTCTCTCCGTCCTGCATACACATGCTCAAACATGCTGAGATGTCTTAATTTACTGTGTCTCTGAATTAGACAGGCCCTGTTTCATTGCATATTCAGCACCCCCAAATGCAAAGAGGTTCAAAGTCCAAAGAAAATGCTTCTAATTTTTCCACATATATTTTTTTTCCAGTTATTATATCATTTATGTAATACGTCCTGTTATATGTTATGTTTTGTGAACAATTTAAGTGAAACGTTTCTCCAAAGAGCATCTTGTGCTTCAGTGGAAGCAAGAACATTATGACCTTTTGTGAAAAGTTAACATGGTCAGATTAGGAATGTATTCATTTGATTAGTGCCCTAGAAATAGTGCAGATTCTTAAGTATTTCTTATGTCTTAACTTTTCTTTTCTTTTTTTTTTTCATCTCCTGGTTAAAATTGGATTTTTAATCAAATATTTTCAGTCTGGACTTGAACCCGAATGTGCCTCCCCAAATGAATGTATCTCTCAGACGTGGAGAGAAATAATTATTTTGTTTTTGGAAAAATTACAGAGGAAATGTAACGGAAAAACTACTGTAATGGAGGGCAAATGAAGTTCAACTGAGGTGAAGAGGTGAGACAACGTCAAAGAAGGGACAACAGGGACAGAGATCACGAGAGGTGTCTAATGAAGGAATGCACACAGAGAGATGGAAACTAATGGAGACAAAGGATGTACAGAGTGAGCAAGAGAGGGAGAAAGATGGAGATGGGGTGGCTTACTGCTGTTGAACTCATCGTCATCTTAATTGATGAGGTCATCCTGGGGACTATCCCAAAACCAGCGTGTCCCCAGGAGGTCGTCACCAGGTCATCCAAAAGTCAAAGAGCATTGGACAGAAATGACGTGGTGTGTAACTTTCCTACATGTTGTTTTTTTTTTTTTTCTTTGTTTATGGCCTTTTTGTCTTTAATTAAAACAACATATTAAAGTGGAAAGAGAGAGAGAGGAAGTGGGATCAGGACAAGATGCAAGCTGAATTTGAACCTGTGTCCCCATCAGGACAACAGACATTTCTATGTCCTGACATATGCATGACCAACTTTGACGCAACTCCAGCTCCTATGCGTTTCGATCAACAAATATTACTAAACTTCCTGGCACTTCAAATATACTTCAAATTCACTTAAAGGAATAGTTCACCCAAAAATGAAAATTGTATTATTTACTCACCCTCAAGTTGCTCCAAACCTGTATCCATTTTTTGTTCTGCTGTACACAAAGGAAGATATTTGGAATAATGTTTGTAACCAAGCAGATCTCCAATCCCCCATTCTTAAATTATTGAGAACATTCTTAAATTAACACTCAATGTTTGTCTCATACTTTTAGTGCATTTTATGGGCATGACAAATAATTGTAAAATAAATTTGCTGCATACAAAATATGTTAAACTGAAAATAGTTCAAAACAACATATAGAATTTATTTTTTATTAACATGAATATTTAAATATAGGTTTTTTTATATAATATAAATTTAATATAATTATTTGGAAATAAATAATTTGTAACAGAGTAATTTAACGTTTTTTATCTCTCATGCATACAAACATACATGCAAAGGTTTGTTTTGAAATAGGATCTGTGTCTTTGATATGCTGTCAGTCAAATGTTCTCTGCTGGAATTGCTAGAGAGTAGGTGTCAAAGTAACCTTTGCAACACGGGCATGCAAACACACGCACACACACACATATACCGAAACACAAATAGACTCGCTCAATGACAACACACTCAGTAATTGCTGCCTATTAAGGTCTTCGCTTCTCTCTCACACCTCATTACAGGCCTAAACACACACTGCCCCCTCATTACAGATTGCTTGCTAAACACACACACATATACAATTCCCTCATTCCCACCTGTCAGTTAAACACTCAACCTGGCAAGCGTGACCACTGAGAGTTGGGTGTTAACTCGCTGATGACAGTGTGCGAGGTGTTGGCTCTGTAACCCATTCCAAAACATGGTAGAAAACTGTTATGTGTGTTGACCTTATGTGTCTGTGTGTGTGTTGTGGGAAGTCTAACGAGAGGCTTTTTCGGGGTTGGCATGCTTTACTTGCTGGATTAGGGTTCACTTTGAGCACCCTGTGAATAAAATTGACTCCCTTGCAGAAAAAAACAATTAGATCTTGTCTGTTACACGAATACAGGTAGACACTTCAGTTTGCATGTTTTAGAGTAACAGGTTCAAATCTGTTGTATGGGGAAAAGCTGTTAATGTTTAAAACGTGAAAATATGAATTAAAATGTGTGTATATATAAAACCCCATCATATTTTTATTGTAATAACCATCATCCCTCCATATCACCATCCCTGGTACCTATTATTCTCCACAGTGGAGTACTGTGCACCCTTTAGCAATGGGGGGTTTTGTTTATCATAAATTGTTGCAATTCGCTAGAGCCTGATGCTTTTCTCACTCTCATTCTCAAGGTGAAATGTAATTGAGTGTGCCAAGAAGAGCAGATGGGTTGGTGAGAGAAGAGAATAAAGGAAAAGTTGAGGCAAAAGAGCCCAGAGAGGAGTATAATTTTGGGTGTATCAGGGTATGTATCAGATCTATCTGTGTGTAATGGGTATATGAAAGTGTTTGTCATCTTATCAGACATGTTTATGTAACTCAGTGTACATTTACTGTATTACAGGCGCAATGCCCCTTAACCTGGGATAAAGTGTCTTGCGGACATTGTGATGATAAACCATGGCTCATTTCTTTGAAAGACTGTGACTTTCCTGTTCCAGACCTGAGGTTTAACCACCACACAATTAACCATGTCATTTTTGTTTATAATATTTACAAAAAAAAAAGGTTATTGGAGATTATTGAAGTCAAACTTCATTAAATGTTGTTTTGAATGTCATTTTGATGGAAATTGGAGGAAAAAAGGGCCAATTTAAATTTTGAAGGAAGTTCAGAACCAAGCATGGAAGCTTGAACAGAAGAATGGAAGAAAGAAAGATCAGTCTGGTGATTGGTAGTGTCTAAATTGAAGATGTCATTTATTTATTTATTTATTAGTATCTATTACTTTTTATTTAAAAAATACAAGAGCCTTTATTTTGATATAAAATGAACAGAATTTCAGAGTTCTGACTCATTTCACAACCACAAAGACTTTCCCATTGACACATCCAAAATGTTTTTTTCCCCTTCTATCTCCACATTTCAGAAAGTCAAAGGCTATGCACCAAGAAACAAAAGCTAGTAATTTCAAGTAAATAAGTAACAGCTTGTGTGCTGGGCATACAGTACGTCCTAATGTGTTGTTTTCCTGTGTCCCTGCTTGTGATAGTTTGCAGATCCTCTTCAAAGTACTTCAGATGACAAGGGACCCCTCTTAAAAACACAAGCCTGAACTCTTCAGTTTAAGAGCCCTGCTGGTATGTGTGTGTGTTTCTGACTCAGGAAACTGACAGTTGCCCATAAATTATTTGCCTTTATTTTAAAAACACTGCTCATTTACATCAATTTGTAGAGGGCGGGGTAAAGTAGTGAGGGGTGTGTAACTTTAGGTATGTATATGTGAATGTGTGAGGTGGGTCATCTTAGGTGGTCAACGTAGCCATTCTTTCACCCAAATATCCTGTCGTATTCCTTCTACCCCTGCATACTTGCCATTTCCATACACCCACAATACACAGAGCTCAGATGCCTCCCCGCTAATTAGCAACAAGTCAGAGCCGCCCACTTCTGCAGGGCAGTAAATATTCCCACACACTCTCACACTCGGACAGACGTCCCTAACTCGGATACAAGACCTCGTTCCCTCTCCATTCTTTCCCCTCTTTTCTGATTTTTATCACCTCCCCTTGTTTTGTTCCCACTTCTGCAGCCATCAATCATCCCATTGACCTATCTTGTTAGGGGAAACTCACAGACACGCCCCCTCGCCTCTACCAGGCCTCAATCTCATCCCACGCTTTCTTTCTTTCTATCTATATACGTATGCATCGGAGCCCCAATGTCCACCTCTGACTTATACCTTCACAGTCCATCCGGCTCTCCTGTGCAGTTAGTGGTCAGGATGGGGTTGGTGCCATGGGCCGGACAGGGTCGTGGGGAGGTGTTAGGGGGGGATTAGATTTAGGGAACACTCTGGGTGGTACGGTAGCCCCTGCAAGGAGCACAATGCCTCCTGTGTCCCCATGTGACACACACCCTTGTTTTACAACAGGGGAGGAGACACCTTCAATGCCCCAATGATGTGAACCACCCTGAGCCTATTCACGGTAACAAACGGCCACTGCTGGCCCCTGTGACAAATACACAGACAGACCATGAGTATCACAAGCATAAATGCGATTTTTGCTTCATAGTATGTGCATTTGCTAAACAATTTTGGCAAAAAAATACTACTAAATTCACAATGGGAGATATATTGAGACTACCTAGACAACATTACATATGTGCACTCAGATGCAAGATGGGGAATAAAAGGCTTTCCTCTACCTTCCTCATTTTCTCCCTCTCCTTTCTCTCTGAAAGAACCTTCTTGGCTGGCTCTCAGTGGAGTTGAATTGGTATGGCTTTAATTGAATCAACCAGCTCTTTTCTTGTGCCGCACTTATGAGGCCAAAGCAGCCAAATGGCTTGATGACAACGTAATGGCAAAAGAATTGAATGAGCAACGCTGCCAGAGGGGAGAGAAAACCCAATGGCATTCCTTCGTGTCTGCAGCGAAACACATAGTCGCACACAGACGCATGAAAACACCATTATGATCACTGAACTCAGCCAAAATACAGGAAGAAGAATTATGGGTAACACTTTAGTATGGGTAACAATTCTTAAAATACTTTTAACTAGTTGCTTATTAGCTTGCATATTGGCTGTTTATTAGTGCTTATAAAGCACATATTAATGCCTTATTCTGCATGAACATATTCTACATCCCTAAATCCTACCCCATACCTAAACTTAAACACTACAGCAACTACCTTACTAACTTTTAATAAGCAGTAAATTAAGAGTTTATTGAGGCAAAAGTCATAGTTAATAGTGAATTTATGTTCCCCATACCAAAGTTGTTGTATGGAATATTCTATTCAAATGAGAGTATTATGGAAGCAATTACAAAACTTTTACATAATCAAATGGATTCTATTCTATTTTTATTTTTATTTTTATTACCTTTTTTCATTTTAATTTCAGGTTGCATTCGAGATATGCACTTTATTTAGCTATTTCTACCTAATCTAAGCCATACATTTAATTTTGTTGGTATAACTTACAGGTATTAAAAAGTTTCCCAAACAAGGGTTTGCTAACCTCTAAGGGTTCGTGAGGGAACTGCGAGGTTTGGGAGTTGATGGAAAGCTTGCAAGTAATTAATTAAATTATGAAAATGTCAAATTTAAGTATTTTAAAATAAAAAAAGTTATAATGAGACCCTCGAAAAACACTTCAAACAAGTGTATTATTGAAATATATATTATCCCTGGTGGTACTTCAAAGAAAATATTTTATGCTAGGGTAAGGTTAGGGCATTTATATTGGTTCAGTGGTTAAAAATATTACACTAGACTTTAATATAGATGTTACCTCATGAAACAAGTTTTTTCTAGGTTGATTTTTTTTTTCAGGGTGTGTTTCCTTGGAACTGAACCTGACCCTTATTTATATTAAATGCAGGTCATTTTAATAATAATAAAAAACAGGTAATATCCAGGCCAGGGAAAGTCTTAGATATTAAAAAGAAATTGAGATTTTCATGCAGCTTCAATGTGGAGATTGTGATGAGAAATTAAAGTGATGTAAAGGTGCAGACAGTCCTACTCAAAATTTTTTTGACCAGCCTATTTTTTTAACGAAAGAGACTCATTACAGACTATCATAAAAGCTTTTCTTTCTTTCTTTCTTTCTCTCTTTCTCTTTCTCTTTCTTTCTTTCTTTCAGATTCCAGCAGAATATCCACAGGAAGTGTCACCCATTCTTTGAAGATGTTCAGGTTTTTGGTGAACAATAAGTGTGAGGCTGACATAAATGATCTCGACCCCTGGCTGTTGTGAAAGTTCGGGATGCAGAGGAGGGATGGAGAGATGCATACCTCCTAAAGAATCTGGGCAGAGACAATAGAACAGCACATAGGCACTTGGGGAACAGAAGGGTGACACAGAGGGCAGCTCTCACCCACAACAACTCTCCTTTGAAAACAAAACCCCAACCTGTTACTGCTTTAGCCTGCCTGTGGGAGGGGATGCTTGTAATAAAGCTGCCAGCCCCCTCGTTAGACATCACGAGGGTAAGTGCATGTGCAAGTGTTTGAGTGAAGGACCAGGATCCAATAGTACAGGAATGCTCTCTTTCAAGTGCCTTTTGGGAGCGAGAGCTCTGTGACTCAGTTTTTCATATGCATGTCATTTTGGTCCCTTCCAATTTGATCTCTTAGTTTACTCTAAGATTTATTGAGTTCAGATGGGTAGTTACACTTATTCTGTTAAATAAAAAAAGCCATCTGTCATTGCCAGAAATTACAGTGATAACCATCATAATGATACAGGTGGTAGAATAGAAAGCCACGTGTTGAATCAGAGTTCATCATAAGTTACCTGTCCAAAAACAAGGCAAATACTTGTATATAAACAGTGCACAGGGTCATACCCAGAAAAAAACAACACCAAAACGCCATCAGGGTAACACACGACACTAAAATAATGCAATAAACATAAACTAAATAACAAAAAATGTAAAACAAAACAACACATCATTCTGGGACTTCTGGAAATGTCCTTTTACTGTTTTTCACCCCAGGTTTTACATTATTTTTTACAGTAAAAATACACATAATGTGATGTTAAATTTTTAACAAATATTCACCAATATATGGTAAGCTTTTACTGTAGCATTTTTACAATAATTTAAATTTTTTTTTACAGTGTAGATATTTACCTGCACTCCAAAAAAAAAAAATTATTATTGGATGTACTTAAAAAAGGTGTCAAGTGTCAAGTGGTTCCACACAACTATATTGAGTAATTTGTACAATTTAGCTGTATGAACAAAAGAAAATCAAGTAAAGCTGACAAAATTTCTTTGAGTAAATACAAATCATTTGAATTAGTCACTGTCACATAATATTTATATGTGCCATCTACTTAATAATGTTGTTAAATTTATAAAAGTTTATTACACAAGGTGAACACATTTCTTAACTTATTTAACTTATTAAATGAACTGTTTGATCTACAAAATGCACTCAAAAAAAAGAAAACTCATTGAACAAACTCATTTGAATTGAGAGCAAGAATTCCTCTAACTGCTCTAAATGTCCAACTTAACTGAACATTAAACACTAACATTAACTAACAACTTCTTTCCCTTTACGGAAAAACATAAAACAACACTTTAATCCCTAAATTTACTCTCCTAATGTAGTCCCTTGCAAAGCATGGTGGGAACTACAGATCCAATGCCCAGTTAGTTATGTCAACAATTTGTGTTTTTCTCTCAGCAATGTTAAGTTGACTGAACAAACACTTATTAAGTGTATTAAGCTGACAACATTCATTTTTAGTAGAAACAACTCATTTAGATTAAGTTCATGTAGTTACATGAGTATGATGGTTTGAGTGAAATTAACAACAGTGACAGTTTTTTTG
The DNA here is from genome assembly GCA_038088235.1 of Zacco platypus. NCBI lineage: Eukaryota > Metazoa > Chordata > Actinopteri > Cypriniformes > Xenocyprididae > Zacco > Zacco platypus. The sequence continues at coordinate 25,624,423 of CM076081.1, read as the reverse complement.
AATAGCATTGATACTGTAAAACTCCTAAACCACAATTAAATCTTTAAAACTTAATGAAAGATTACAAGTAAAACTTTCATGTCTTATCAAACCTCTACGACTTTCTTCAGTGGAACACAGAAGAATATATTTTGAAAAAGGTTTCAACAGTTTTTGTTCATACAAAACAACACTGGACCCCATCCATTTTCATTATATGGACATTAAATATTTTTTTTAAATGTATTTAAAATAAAACATTATGAGATTTAGTAAATTATGAAAATTTTATTTAATTTTTTGGTGAACTTGATTTTCTTGATTCACATCCATACTGACATCCCATTTTCAGGGTCCATCTCAGCATCCTCCCTCTTTCACACAAGAACACATACACAGTCACACACCCCTCCTTTTTATCTTTCCCTCTTGCAGGATCAGGGGAGCAGGTTGTGGTAACATTTGTAGCATTTGGCTGCAGCAAATCCCACAGCTTTTTTCCTGAAAAGAAGCAGCTACCTTAAAAGGAGGGGGGCTCTTCTCCAGTGAAGCCCTTGGTCTTTCTCCTGCTCTCAGCCCGCGCACAGCGGTCTGCATGCCCCTCACCACCGCTTGCAAATCCCCCTTTATCCGCTGGCAGCCAGATGGGGTGACAGGAATAATAGGCAGAGCCTGATGAGCACCATTCAATTTGTCCAGCCGTGTAAAGGAGCTTGTAAGCCGTTCCATTTGAGCAGGGTGTAATAGTAGCCAGGGGAGCAGAGGCTATGTTAAGACTTAATTACCTACTAATGGCTGTTGTAGGGACAAAAGACTTGTGTAGACCCCAACAACTTACACTCCTGTAATAGAGGAGAAAGGCAGGGAGATGAAGAGGTGGGGGGAACTGTTTCTTGAGAAGTTTTGGCCAGAAATTTGTGACATCCGTATGTTAAAAATGTCATCAACACTTATATTCACTAAGTATTTGAGATGTCTGGATGGAAAGAAAGACAGGAAAAAAGATGCACGAACTTTGATTTTCTTTAGAAAGCCATTTGGGCTCAGAAACCTGAGAGAAAAGGTTTTCTTTTTTCCATTCTTTTCTTATTCTCTTTTTCAGTTGGAGGGAAGATTAGCAGGATTAAGACTGGCTCACATATGCTGCTCTTCACTATTGGCATTCAGCACAACATAAGCCCAACTGCCACCCAGACGGGGAGAGAAAGAGAGATGTAGAGGGTGAGAGTGAAAGTTTTCTTCTGATATTAAAGCATTGCTACACTGAATCAAAACTGTTTGGAATAATTGTAGAAGAAAAAAGGCTCTTGAGTGAGAAAAGAAATGAGAGGTGGTGAGAGGAAGGAATCAGGATGGATGAAGGTGCAGTTTAAGATTAAAATAGCTAGAGGTGCAGAATATGGTTCAAAAGTCTTAAAACTTAAAAAAAAAAAAAAAAAAAAAAAAAAAATATATATATATATATATATATATATAAATTAAACTGCAAGTGAACAGTTTAAGGATAAGTGTTTAAAAAGAGTTAAGTTATGATGAGTATTATTTCACCAATCGAATTTAAGCAAATTTGTGACACTGATCGTGTGAACAACTTTACCATGATCAGCTTGTGGAGTTCATGTAGTTTGACTGTAAAAGGGGAACAAACCAAATATTATGAAATTTATGTAAGTTTTTCAATTAAATTTTTCACTTTTTATGCTGATAACATTTTTTTTTTTTAATGGACACTTTTCACAGACTGATGATGCACAGTTATTCAGTATTATTGAATAACAGCATTTATATTGCAATTCTATCAATTTTTTATATTTTCATTTTTAAAAAATGTAATGTACATTTATAACACTTTACTTTGCATTATATTATTGGGAGTACATTTTAGAAAACTAGTTACCACCGCGGTGCGATGTTTTTAATTCAGTGACCGCAAATTTGACTCTTCTGACCACTGTAACGAATGTTTTGGAAAACGTTTTTTTTTTTTTTTCATTTGCTATTGGGAGCAGAATTTGTTCCATTCCATGGTTGTTCCATTCGCTGCTATAGAAGTTTACACAGCTATGACGACTTCCACTTCTGAAAACCCTGGAAATGTGAAAAGGATCCATTGAAATATTATGCAAAATAGAAGCATTTTCACTATAAGCTTTGGACCCCATTGTAATTTATTTTACAAAATCGATTTTACAGGATCGAGAATGGATTGAAAGAACCTCTGTTTAACAGAACAGCAGAAAATATTGAAGATGTAAAAAAGTGCCGTGACATAACAGTGAAGTATACTGTGCTTATGTTGAGCTTTGGGTTTTGCAGAAAAAGCTGAAAGTGAACTCCAGCTGGATTCATTAACTTAAGTGTGACTGCAGTTACAGCACTGGCTAATTTAGCTCTTGGGGTTAACAGTTTTTACACATATACACACCTCTGCCCACCTCATTATTGGAATGCACACGCAAACACATCATTATCTCATAAAGGTAATGAGAAAAGAAGAGTCTGGCTTTGCCAACAGGCAGAAATTAGCACTCCCTCCACACTCAACCACCAGGCTAACATTCATTCACCCTGAGGTGGCAAAAGCTCTCGTATAGCGTTTCTCTCTCTCCCTCTTTCTCTGAGGCAGGCCCTTGTTAAGCAAATAGCTTTTAATTAAATGACTGAACGACATAAAATGTAGCCAGTTCTGTATTTCTGCCATTTCAGTTGATTTAATTCTCTGCACCTGAACTGTGAAGTTTGAATAAGCTGTAAAATGCTATCTGGAAACTGGCATTGATGCAGATATGTCAAAACTCAGGAAAATGGTTCATTTAAATGTTTTGCAATATAAAAAAGGCATGCAAAGAATGAATAATGACAATGTGTATAATGAACTGCTCCACAGAAACTTACAGTTAAGAACATTGCTCTTTCACATAATACTTATGTAATCACTCTGTAATGTGGCCAGTGCTTATGCCTTAAGTCTTGTTTAAGCAGGTCTGCAACAATGAGTGTACATCTTTGTCATTGGCTCAATGTAATCTAAATCAAGAGGTAATGACGTCAGCCATGCATGCTCTTAATTAGCCTTAATTGGCAACATTCTCGGCGGACTACAGTTACCAAAGTTGGGATGAATCGAGGGCAGACCAACCCCTGTCTTTCGCTCTCTGTAATTGCTCCCAAGACAGTTGTCAGTCAGTGTGTGTTGTGTGGGTGCGTGTGAATTTGTGTGCATTGCATTCTTCCCCGGGTGACATTTCAGATAATTATATGCGCGAGGAATAAACTGCAGCTCTGACAATAGGGTTCTTTCTGTCCCCCCGTTTCTAATCCAGACAGTCGCGGCATATATTACCATTTTGGTACACTTAACAAGTGAGATTACCGGAATTCATAATGAAGGAACTGAACTACAACTTCTCTCCGACACCGCCGGTTTAAACCAACTCATTTGCATAAGCGTATTTAACGAGAGTAAACAAGCAAATAGACAGACGGGACTGTCCGCACGGGGAAAACAACCAAACAACAAGAGCTCATCGATGTTTCAGTGAAAATATGTTAAAGACCTTGATCTGATGATGTCTCTCCTAAACTCACTGATGCGTCTGTTAAATCGACACCTGTGGAGTCAGATAGATGAAGTGCTATCTATCTATCTATCTGTCTTTCCATCCATCCATCTATCTATCCATCCATCTATCTATCTATCCATCTATCTATCCGTCTACCCGTCTATCGGTCAATCCATCTATCTATCTATCTATCTATCTATCTATCTATCTATCTATCTATCTATCTATCTATCTATCTATCCATCCATCTGTCCATCTACCAATCTACCCGTCTATCCATCTATCCGTCTATCTATCCATCTATCCGTCTATCTATCCATCTATCCATCTATCTATCTATCCATCTATCCATCTATCTATCTATCTATCTATCTATCTATCTATCTATCTATCTATCAAATGTACTAATAAATTGTCAAATAAATGTTTATATAGGCTGTTTAATTATTTTCCAAAGTATAAGAGAAAAGTAAATTCCTTATGAATATGTGCACTTTCAGCCAGCTACATGTGCTCCTCTTCTACACCAAACAAAAACTTTTGCTTGTCCATATTGGCCTAATTGAAATGTTTCAGATCATAGCCGTTATAAACATTTTGTACGCCTCGTTTCCTAACGTTTTAAATGCGTTTAACGGCTGAAATCAGTCAGCTGTCAGGCGCCCGCATGGGGTCACCGGGTTAAAACAATATGAGCGCATTCAAACCGCAAAAGTGTCTGCAAATGACCGCGCTCAATCCGACGGGAAATGCACGGAAAATTTGCATCGGCATCCATCATACATATACACACACACACACATATATATATATATATATATATATATATATATATATATATATATATATATAATTTCTTATGAATATATATGTGTATATGTATATATGTGTGTGTGTGTGTATATATTCACATATATATTCATAAGAAATTTTATATATATATGTGTGTGTGTGTGTGTGTGTGTGTGTGTGTATGATGGATGCAAATTTTCTGTGTATTTCCCGTAGGATTGAGCGATACATACATATATATATATATATATATATATATATAGCCTATATATATAGTTTACTATATATATATAATATATATATTTTTTACCAGAGATCTTTATACAAAAAAATATGATGCTTCTTTAATATCAAAACATCCTAATTAGTGATAATGTTCGTTTGTTGAGTGCATTTATTTATTTTTTAATTTTACAACAAGCATGTGCAGTGCATTTGGAGTTAGGGCAGTTAATTACAAAATTGTCAAACAAAGTTCTGTAAAGTTTTTCATCTAGGCCCACAAAAGTACAGATTGCACAGTTTGTTCAACCGACTCACTGTAATCTAAACCCAACGATGTTCTTTGAGGATGCACCATATGTGAAGTGTGTCTAATGCAGTTAATGAAGCCTCAGTTTTTTTTTTTTTTTTTTGTAATGACATCAGATTTTCGGACCCCCACCCACTGGAGCTCATTGGTTCTTGACGGTCTGTCGGAAAAGCGTTGACATTGTCCCGGTGACTTGCCCCCGGGTGATGGGGAGGAGGGACCTACTATAAAATACCCCTCGTCACTCTCGGGCGTGCCAAACACAAACAGTGCACGAGTGAACTGGAATAACGAGTGAATTCTGCAAAGCTACACACCAGCACGCGCTTGCACCTGCTACCGGTAAGTTTGAATATGCAAAAAATGAATGCAATGATTTCATTTAATTCGTATAAAAACAATGTAGGCTACAAGTAGTTTACTATCACTCCTTCCAATTATTCAGTTGAGTATTTTTATAGGCTAAAATTATATGACTTAGCTATTAGATAACGTCTAACTGTTTTCATAATTATATTTTTATAGTTTGCTTTTCGCCACTAAACTGGCGACCTGTTTAGCAAACTTCAACAGCTTTACTGTTTTAAACTTAGTTGGAGAGTTTATATGAATTTCTAGAACATAGGCTACTCTTAATTTTAAAGTATTGCATTTAATTAAACCATGTTAATTTGCTTTTGTTTTGTTTTTACTTTTAGTTTTTATTTCCTTATTACATTGTAAAAAAATTATGTCTATATATTTTAGTTTTTAATCATTACCTTCTTTTACAGGAATATTGACATCTGCGAGAAGCTGAGAGCGCACTGAACATCATGGACTCCGACACGAGCCGAGTGTCCAGTAGACCTTCTTCTCCTGAAGGCGATGATCTCTTCCTGTCCGCTGTCAAGAAGTCCGTGGGTTTCTCCGGTGCCGTCTCCTCCACGCAGAGCGATTCTCCTCCGGAGTTAAGAGGCGCAGATCTCCGTGGCGTCTCCAGCGCCGATGAGGACTCAGTGGCTCTGAAGATGCTCTCCAAAAAGGACCGTAAACTTCTATCCGAGACCGAACTGCAGAGTATGCGCCTCAAAATCAACAGCCGCGAGAGGAAACGCATGCACGACCTCAACATCGCCATGGACGGGCTCCGAGAGGTCATGCCCTACGCCCACGGGCCATCCGTGCGCAAGCTCTCCAAAATAGCCACCCTGCTGCTCGCGCGCAACTATATCCTTATGCTGAGCAATTCTCTGGAGGAGATGAAACGGCTCGTGAGCGAGATCTACGGCGGAGGGAGCGGGGCCCATCACGCCGGTTTCCACCCGTCCGGTTGTGGCACCCTTACGCACGCGGCGGCCGCTCCGTTACCGGGTCACCCTGCTGCTGTCTCGCATTCCTCCCACCCGGTACATCACCCTCTGCTACCACCGGCAGTCTCCACTGCCGCATCTCTCTCCGGCCCGGGTCTGTCAGCCGTCAGGCCGCACCACGGACTCCTCAAGGCACCATCGACCTCAGGCCCGCTCGGCGGTGGTTTCCAGCACTGGGGTGCCGGGATCCCGTGTCCGTGTAGCATGTGCCAGGTGCCTCCGCCTCATGTGTCTAGTATGAGCACCGTCAGCATGTCACGACTGACCAGTGACTCAAAATAAAGTACTGAACTTTGATAAAAGAACTCTGAGAAGGAACCATAGACTTTTATATATATAAAAACTGTATTATCTCGTGTTTATCAGTTCTGAACCATTTGGAGAGCACAAATAGATCTGAAGCGAACAAGAATGGATCAAAGCCACTAACATAGAGTTTTCTAACACTTTAGACATTATAGGGTTTGCTATCCATGTGCATTTCTGTGTATGAAGTTTGTAAAAAAAAAAATAGCACAGCCTTCAATCCTGGGACCGCTAAATTAAGAATAAAACAAATCCGGCCAATTCATGCTTCATGAAAAAAGAGGGCTAAATAGTTTAATGGGCTATTACTATTAGACGAAATTATACATTAAAAAGTCCTATGGTTTTGAAAAACACAATAGGACTGTATACTATGTAAATATGTAGATAGCGTTTGTACAGTTTGAGAGATTTTATATTACCCTCCCCAGTTTATATTCGGGGTCAGAATTCATTTGCCAAGCGCTGTCTGTAACTGGAAAGATGCACCGCTCTCTCTCTCTCTCTCTCTCTCTCTCTCTCTCTCTCTCTCTCTCTCTCTCTCTCTCTCTCTCTCCTCCCCTTTATTTCTCCCCTCTCTCCCTTTGGTTTTCGAGCTTTCCATCTTTGTTATTTTTATTTCTTCTTTCTGCACAAGCTTACCCGTCATTGCCGATGCGAAGAATGATCAACTTTTATTTTTTATAATAAAGTGCAAAATGATATTTATTTACTTATTTTGATGGTATTTTCAAATTAATGTGCGTTGAATGTTTGAGTCATAACTGTAAAATAAATGTTTTAAAATGATATATTTGTGACGTGTCTTTGTGCTTGATCAATTAACCAAATTATTTCGTAATAAAGCTCACGCAGTCTACAAAGTCATTTCAAATTGAACATGAAGGAAAAAGAAAACTAAACAAAACAAAAATGAGATTACCGTGTGAAAGATAGATAGATAGATAGATAGATAGATATATAGATAGATAGATAGATAGATAGATACAGTAGATAGATATATAGATAGATAGATAGATAGATAGTCATCAATTTATCTATCTATATATCTATATATCTATCTATCAAAATTATATATATATATATATATATATATATATATAGGCGAAGTCAAATTAAAAGCTTAATTTTCTTGACATTTTTAAATAAGTTTGAAATAAGTTGCCTATTTTCGGAAACAAATAATCACTTATTCGCTCGAGATGAGAACAAACAGAGAGTGCTCAGACCGACACCATGTATTTATTGTAAACTGGAACAAAGATGGTCTAAAAAAATGTGAGAATCTTTCATAACTTGACCCGAGTTTATTGACACCCTAATCCACAGTCTCAGTGGCAGATTTTATTTTAAATAGTATCATTTACAGTTTAATTGTTTATTTTTGGTTTATATAGTTTATATACGTATATAGTAATATATTAGTGACGACTAATGCATGATAGCCTAAATTCTATAATATTCTTTTTGTTATTATTAAGCCCACCTGTATGATTTACGCATTATATCAGAAAGTATATAGGTAAATTAAACAACTGAAAACTGAGTTTCTGTTTTCTGTTTCTTTTTTATACAAATAACAGTAATAATAAAAAAAAACAGAGAGAGAGAGAATATGAATTCAATGTGTTATTCATTCTAATTAACGAAATTAAACGAATATATGCTCCACTTTTGCGCACTTAAATAGGCTAGCCTTCGCCACTATTTGAGTTCATATAAACAAATAGCCAATGTTTATCCTAACCCGGTGAGATAGAACAGTAATCATTGATAAAAATCATACAGACTGGGGCAAAATATAAAACCAGGCTATAGCCAGTCAGTTAAAAAAAAAAAACAACAACAACAAAAAACAAAACAAGTTGATTGTGATAGAATGAATGTGTCACAATTTGGCACGTGTGAGACATCGATCTGTGGAACTCGCCTTCATTTCCTCACTGTGAACAGCTTACCTGTCAAAGCCAGTGATTCTGCTGCGTTGGGCAGCTGTCCAAATGAGACCTTGTAGATTTTCTTATTAACTTTTATTAAGCGCTTCATTTAGGGGAAAAAAAAGAGATATCCTTCATGTTTTTAAGCCTCAAGGAGTAGATCATTTATTTAGAATGCAAAAAACGCATTCGGAGTCTTGCACTACAAAATATGCAGAAAACGAAGGAGCTGCGAGATGGAGGGAATAAATAAAGGAGTATTAGGTGGAATACATAACTAAACGCCAGCAGCTGGATGGCAGATTGCTCTTTCTGTTGCAATGTTTTCCAAGGGATTTTTGAGCTGGAACGATACGGAGTGAAGCTGGCTTTTGAATATTCATATTTGCTACTTGTTTATTTGTTTTAAAAGTCGTTATATTTTATTATTATAATTCATTATATTAAGGCACTTTTTATTTTATAAGGACAAACGTTAACTGATTTATTTATGTACTGTTTAATTTGCATATTTTATTTGCCAATTCATCCTAGTTGCATTTTGGGCATTTCAATAACATGTCACAACTAAATACAAATCTTCACGTACGTTTCAAAGTTTCAATGAAAAAAAAAAGTTTCAGTAGGCCTATTACATTCAGCCAGCAGCAGTCAGTGTAATAGTCATTTGGACCCCAGATTGAGCTCCATGAAAGCAAACAGGCTGCCGGTGTCTTGTCTTCCTTCACTAACATCTGCTTGTTAGTAATCTTCAGCCGCCTCGCCCATTTGCTCCGCGTAAAATGCAATTACTCCGAAAGGTAATGAGAATTACACGCTATCACGTTTCCAAATTAATCAGAGCAGCACCTCCCCCGCAGAGCCACTGAACAGAGAACACCTTAACGAAGGTCTCCTCTCACTCACTGACTCACTGACACATAATTACAGATACTAACAGCCTTCGCAAAGAACTCACGGACAAGCAACGTGTCATCATTCTAGTGATCGAGCACAAAGTGCCAATATAAGGGTACTTTAATACGTCATTGAATAATGGTTAACAGATCAGTTCACTCAGACAATCTGTTGCATTATATAATGTAAAAATATTTGCTACTAAGTTAGTATATAAATGAAACTTTTTGAGCTTATAATCCATGCCAAACTAGCAGCCTCATGCATAGCATTTTCATAGATTGTTTAATATTTATGTGTGTGTAGTGGTTTTAAACTCAGATCTTAAAACCATTCTTAAATCCTCTGATTCAGCACAGATGTTGGGCCATTCAGACGCAAACACTGGGCCTTGTTTGCCCAAAGGATTAGACCGAGAGGATTGAAGAGATGCATCAAAGGTGGTGGAAAAACACAAATAATGTAGAAAAAAGAGCCAAAATAAACAAATGAACGAAGTGCATCTGTAGCATTGTGGGACAATAGAGAGCAACAAGAAAGAGAGACGGGGAGAGAAGTGAAGTTATCCTCTCTGTCTCCTTCAATTCTATAGAATGTATTTCTTCGGCCTCTCGGTTTCATTGATCCATCTTCGTTATAGCAAGTGTCAGTCATTTATCACATAATCATTCCAAGAAGTACATTTTAGAGGAGGAGCAGACGGATGATTTGAGGAACCTGTACTTTGGCCATATGAGACCATGCTTCCCCTGGGACAAGTGTTTATCTCACCCTCCATCATCTGTTCTTCCTTATGTAACACACCACTCATGAAGTCGAAAACATCTCCATGTGAAAGACATTGTAATCATTTTTATTTTAGGGTCGTTGAGATTCATTGAGAAAGTGTCATGTGATAATCAGTCTGAGGAAAGTGTGTAAAAAATATTGATTGGAACTATACTGACATGAATGGGCGATAAACTCTGCTGCATCAATAAACTTTATTTCTCAACACAAAACTGCACTCTAAAAATGCTTGGTTACTGTAAAAACAGAGGGTTTTGGTTGAAAATGGACAAACCCAGCGTTGGGTTAAATGTTTACCCATAGTGCTAGGCAGTTTTATTTAACCGAACTTTAAAAATGATTATATGGCTGGTTTAAAATGAGCCCAAAATAGGTGCAAAATAAATATCAGACACATATTTATTAGAGGCAACAATAATAATCAAAAGGTGAACATTTATTAATAAGCAATTTAATAAATGTTTATTGTTTAATTATTATTAATTAAATTAACACATGTTTATTTATTAAACATATTAATAAATATGAATTTTCAACATAGCATGTAAGCAATAGAGTAATTTTAAATAGCAGTTGAGTTAAATAAAACTAACCAGCAGGTTGGGCAAACATTTAACACAACAGCTGGGTTAAAACAGCCCACTTGCTGGGTTTGTCCATTTTAAACCCAACTTGGGCTGTTTTTAACCCAACATTTTTTTAGAGTGTGACCTACAAGACAGGAAGAAGAAGTAGATTTACTGCTTTTTTTCAGTTTAGAGATACATTTGTGTTAAGCAGTCTTTGTAAACATCAATATTAATTTAGTTTAATGATATAGTTTTTATATTTTTAACATTACCTGCCTTGGCAAACATAATAATAATAATAATAATAATAATAATAATAATAATAATAAAAACCCAGCAAAATTACCCAACAGACTAAACCCAGCTTTTGGGTAAAAAAGAAAGAAAAAAAAAAGTTTTTTTTTTTTTTTTAAAAGTTGTATCTGTTGCAGCTAGTGCTACTGGGCTTTTGGGAGCGAGAGCGATTAAGACAGCCAGCATGAATGCAACGCGACTGTGTTTGTTTGCAGGTCATGAGCTGGGGTGCTGTGTGCACCTACAAGTCTATGATTTAAAGCCAATGCACTCTCATACAGCGTGGATCAATGTGTTTACTGAAAGAGTCAATGTGTTTACTGAAAGAGACTAAGACAGATGGAGCAGAGAAACAGAGAGAAAGAAAAGAGAGTCAAAGGAGTGTAAGATAGATAGAAAGATGTGCATTAGGAATGTTTGAGCGGTTAAAGAAAGAGGAGATAATCCTGTGAGGGGCTGAACTATTGGATATTCATGACTGGCCAAGTGTGGATGCGCTATGAAAAGAGGACAGGGCCCGGACAACTTAACATCAAAGAGCACCATGGGAGCTCTGCAGGCCAATGAGGGTTTGTGGCTGCTGGACCTTTTGTTTGTGTCTTTGTTGCTGTCCAGCTGAACTCTTTCAGAGACATGATCTTATGAGCAGTGTTCCTCCTTTCAGAAAAAAAAACTGTGTGTGTGTGTGTACCCGATAAACTCTAAATGACTTTGTCCTGCAATCTGATCCTGTTCTGGCATATGTCTCTCTGTTTCAATCCATTGGGAACACACTCTCTCCTTCTGCAAAATCATATTAGTAACTTTATGAAGTGAGAAACTTTCTCTGCCCGCTTCTGTCGCCACACACACACCCACTTCCACATACACGCTTTGTCTTGTATCGCCACATTTAGATGGTGTGTGTTGTGTGTGCATGTGTCAGGGTGGTTGATGGATGGTTGGGTGATAGAGGTGTTCCGCTCTCAGTTTGCATGGGTCGCCTGACTCTTCTTTTCTCTCATTTATCTTCACCCGTTTTCAGCCGCCTTGACAAGCATCTGAGAATCCATCCTTCATCAGGCCTGAATGGATGGCAGACTGCCACTATAGTTAAGTTTCAACACCAAAAAGCTAAATTAGCTCTGAAATTTACTCTGTACACAGGCTATGTTCATTATCAAACAATGGATCATCAAAAAGCTTTGTATATAGGCATATTGTGAATTTTAATTACATTTTGCCTGCATAATTAGTTTTTTCCTGAAAACTTTTACCACCGGTGACTTTCTGCCCTTTAGCCTATATGATCTTGACAGTGGGTGTGTGTGGTTACGTTTTTTTTTTTTGTCTGGCTTATTGCTTTTCATGTTGTCTGTTGTCTGTTCAGCCAGTCACTGAGTTATTCCTTGTCTTCTCTTCTTTTAAACCTAATGTGAAGTCAACTCATCTATCATATCCCATGAGCCTTCAAGTTCCCATATGGAAGGGAAGTTCAATCCAAAGTCTTTTTTAAAGCAAATGAGCCCATCTAATGCCACTGGCTATCGACATGAATGGTAAAACACAACGCTATCAAACTGCTTGTCAACTCTTACGAGGAAAGTGAGTGAAAAAATTATAAAATTGAATAGAACTAGACTGGCATGAATTTAAATTGTGCAGAACTAGACTGTCAATTGTCAACCTGGTAGTTTATTATTGTTAAAAAAAATTGACATAAAATGTAATTTGTCAAAAATGGCCTTCAAGAGACAAACAAGAAATGCAAATCATTAATCAAACCTCTACGCACTTTAAAAACTGGCAACCTGCAATTGTTACTATCCCATACAGTTAACAATGGCAATGGCTAGACATTGATTTACATTGAAAAAAATGACCATAAGTGTTTATAATCCAACATTGGTGACCAAAACAGTTTTTGGGGTGGATTTAAAGGGATTTAGGGGAATAAAGAGTAAAAGAAATAGTATTCATTGTTAAGTACTTCATTTGAATTACTTGGAAATAATATTTATATAATAATATCAGTTAATGTTTCTTGTCTTGTCAGAATCAATTATAAATAAGTTGAAAGATTTCTCAATTCAAAAATGGCGAAATTTAGCAGTTTAATCTCATGTAGCCAGAACCTCAGATTGACGGCAGAAGTTCTGGACTCTCTCGCACCCTTCATTGGCCAAGGACCGCCTAAGAGGACGTTTGACTGATATGTAACGCAACCAATTACAGTTCAGTTTGTTCTGCAATATGTTTAGGGGGATGAAATGTGAAGTTGATGTCCCTATAATAACAGACCAGTGTGCATCTAATAAATTATTCATTCAAGAACCCTGTGAAAATTTGCTGCAACAATGGAGCCGCAAACTTCACATACTTTGGAAAATCCGGATTTCAGTTGATCTTGGTAAGCGCTCATTGTCACAGTTGTAAACACAATGGCGTTCTTCTTCCACGAGGGGTTTTGGCGTCTCGCCATTTTTTCCAGGCGGCCCATTAAAGTACGCGACACACGAGTCTCCCATACATCCTGTAGAATTCAACCAATCAGATGACAACTTCGAAAATCCTGAAGTGTTTCCAGTTAAGTGTGCCATATGTATCAGACGTTCAGCCAACGGTCCGTGGGCGCGACATCTGAGGCTGAGACTATCATGGTTTAGATTGCTGGATTGGGGTTGTTTAATAATTCTGTCCTAAAACATTAAGACAAATAAATAGCTTCTTACATCTTACCATGCACCTCACCCCTCAACTTCCATGTCAAAATCAATAAAGAAATGGGTGATGAAGCAAACTGACAAAACTTAACGGTCTTTGCATTTATTCCTCAGTGTTGTAAAGAGATCAACAAAAAGATGAAAACCATGAAATGGAATTCTGCCTCACAAAAGGTTTACATTTTTTTTTGCATGAAGCCTTTTGGCACAGCATTCTGCAATGCATATGTTCAATGTGACGTGTCAGAGTGAGTGCTCTTATTAGTGAAATGTGACACACACGGCAGCTGGCACTGAGTAGCCCGTGACAGCTATAATCAGTGTGTCCTCAGCAGGACCGCTTCAGAGCGTGTGTTTAAAGAACGATCCCCAACACTCTCTGGACGTCAGCGACTGTGTATGATTTTGAAACAGTGTCAACTATTCTTCGGGCAACTTGACAAAAGGCCCATGGGGTGACTCTTCGCCTTGCTTCATCCATCTGAGAAGCCAACCGTTCTGTCCAGGCCAACCTTTCCCAGAGCATGCTGGGAGTCACAATACCCAGCCTTCAGCTCATTGGTTCCGCCCTATTAACAGCTTGTAATCTTCTCATATCCATGGCCGCCGGCCCAGAGCAACTCGTCAAGCAGGGTTTGCAGTGCTCTGAAGCTCTAGACAGCTCACCTCCCCCATGTCAACTGTTTTACTGCATCTCCACCAGATACACTCCATTTTAGAAGCTACTTTGTGGAGAACGTGACTCGTCTGATGGAGGTTGAGGCCCTCCAGTCTCGTACTCCACACCTGCTTCCCTCCAGGGGAGAGAAAGAGAGAATAAAGTTGTGACATCTGTTAATTTCTCATTAGAACTTTTCTTTATGCAGGTTTGTTGGTGTGCGAGACAGCTCCGCAGTACGTGCAGTACGGACACAAGCTGGCGAAGGGCTGGCCAGCCGGCGGTTGAAATATCACGCTCGGCATTTAGCAGACGTTTCTCGGCGTCCATGGTCTGGTAATGAATATGGAAGCAGACCTTCTCCGTTTCAATGTTGCTGATTTTTTTGCATCAGCTTGCGTTGTGACCTTCCACATCATGAAAAACAGTTAACAGTGCAAGCTGTCAAAGTTAGCACTTGTAGTCCAACTTCTTTATGCCCAATGTTTCTTTGTTGTTTGTGTTTTTGTTTCTGGCAATTAAGTGCAGATGTCTGTCACAGAGATATTGTGATGTTTCTGCTGGTGCACAGGTTTGTTTTTGGTCTCCATTCTTGCATTTGTGCTGCCCGATCCTTGTATTTCACAAAACACAAGAAATAGAAAATGGATCATGGAATTTGTTGCAAAATGAAATGTTGATAACTTCGAAATGAATATCAGAAAGTCCTAAAGATTGAAGCAGTATTGAATTCAGATGATTGGTTCACACCAAAATGCTCAATTGGGCCTCTTAGTAACAATTTAGAGTTGTTTATACGCCACAGCCTACCTCAGTATTGTTGCTGACCATGTCCATCGTTGTATGACCACATTGTACCTAACTTCTATTTCCAGCAGAATAATATGCCATGTCACAAAGCTCAAATGATCTCAACAGTCACCAGATCTCAATCCAAAAGAGCACTTTTGGGATGTGGTGGGGAGGTAGGGCCATTCACATCATGGATGTCCAGGCGACAAATCTGCAGAAACTGTGTGATACTATCATGTCAGTATGGACCACAATCTCTGAGGAATGTTTCCAGCACCTTGTTGAATCTATGCCACGAAAGCAAAAGAGTGTCCAACCTGGTACTAGCAAAGATATAGTATAGACTTGAGGTCTGTATATATAAATATATATGTGTGTGTGTATATATATATGTATGTATATAAAGGATCCATGAACACTTGCCTAGGCTGCGAAATCTCATTTGCATTTGTATACATTCAAAATGGCAAGACACATCAGCGGTTAGACAACAATTTCCACAAACAGTAATTTTGATTTATCATTCATTGTCTCTATAAATATACAGTTGAAGTCATTTTTTATTTAGTACTGTTCTGAATGAGATATTTTCCATAAAAGATGTTTACATAAAAGTCCACAAGACAGATAAAATCTTTTTTTTATTTAGTAGTGCCCTTCGGAAGCAACAGGAGATACTTACATGTTTCCCAGAAGACAAATTAATGCAATTTACAATTTTAGTTTTCACCACCCAGCTCTTATTGCGTTGTGTTTCCTTCTGGAGCATCATTGAATGTTTGAACCTTCTTTAATAGTTGTGTTTGAGTCCCTCAGTTGTTCTCAGCGTGAAAATATGGATCTCAAAATCAAACAGCCACTGCTGGAAAGGGTTCAAATATGCAAAAGATGCTGGAAAACTGAAGAATTTGCAGGACCTGAAGGATTTTTCTGAAGAACAGAACTCAGTTTAACTGCTCAGGACAAAAAGGGACTCATGAATCAAGTATCAAGTGTATGTAATCTTTTGAACAGGGTCATTTTTATAAATTCAGCTATTTTTTGTCTTTTAGACTCTATGTATACATCTGTTAGGTGAAATATCTTATTTAGAACAGTACTAAATAAAAAATCACTCATTTTATATGATCCTTCTAATTTCTTTTAACATTTTTCAGATTCTAAAAGGTAATGTAAACTTACGACTTCAACTGTATATATATATATATATATATATATATATATATATATATATATATATATATATATATATATAAATATGAATATAAAGAATATATGCAGAATTTTTTTTTTGTGGTTTGCAGTGATAATCTACAGTAATCCATACATGTGACATAGAGATATTAGCCTGAAAATACATTTGCTGTTCATTTAAATTTGACTTGAGGGCAGTTGAACAACATTTTTACATGACTGCGTTAAGCTACCGTGCATGTGCGTGTGTGTGTGTGTGTGTGTGTGTGTGTCTCAGACATGGGAACCCTGGCGGTGCCAAGAGAACACCACCTCAGCCAGGCGTTTTACTGGTAACTACAGGAAACAGGCTTGGTGTGAATGAGCTGATTGAACCCCCAGGTGCAGCTCCAGAGACCCAGCCCAAGCTCGCCGGCTTGGCCCAGACGGAGAACACTCTGACCCCCACAAAGACAGCCCTCATCTCCCCCACTGCCTGGCTCCACCGGTCCCTGACCCGCTCCAGCCTCACTATGAAACCCACGGAGGCAATGGGTGCTGGGGGCAGGGGATACGGATGTGAGCCCCCCGGCACTGCGCCACCCCATTCAACCCCCCACAAGCTGGAAGGAAGGATGGAGTGAGCGGGAGGGGGGCGGTGTTGCGGGTGGACACCAGGTTCTTTCTTTCCCTCTCTTTTTCATCTCTTCTCCCTGTCTCTGTGTCAGAGCAGGTGTCCCTTTCGGCCCTCTCTTCTTGCCCTCCCTCCTTTTGGTCGCCGTTTCTTTTCACACACACGTTCACAAACATACAGCTGACGAACATCCCAGTCCTAATCCATCACAGGCTGTCTTTTATAGGTCAGCTAGAAACACACACACTTCCACACACACCAACACACTGGCAGGTTGTGTTCTGTTGCCCTGCAGGTGCCTGGCGTTGCGATTGCTCTTTAAATTCTCTTTCCTGTCTGAGCCTACGAGTATGTGCGCATGGATGCCATGATACCATTCACCGGGACCGGGTGCCGCAACCTTCTTACCCTCCTCTCACCCCTGCGAGACAAACAGGAGATTCTATGTTCTCACCTCCTGCTCTCAACGTGAACAACATGCTTTCTGTTTACGTCTCTTCCTTCCTCTCAGATTTAGAGGGAGGCTAAATGAAAGTGTCAATAGTTTGGTAAAAGAGACAATTACATCGCTTATATGTTTTACAATCAGTCTTGCCCTGGGTATGTCCGGTGTGCCACCTGTGACGAAGATCATTAGGCATTCTGTTTGTTGGCTCACTTGTTCCTTGGCTTCCTCATTCAGTAGCTGAAAATCAATGTCACAATATATCCTATGCATGCAAGAAAATGTCACAGTATGGCATTGAGATGAAGACATCTTCAGATCCCATTCGACAAACAAGAGGAATGTGCTCACGATCAGGGTTTTTAACCATTGGAAATGATGATCAAATCATTAGCATGGAGGGCAGATGAGGGGGCGTCAGGAACAGAAAGAGAGAGAGAGAGTGAAAGAGTAACTCATTAGCTCATTACAGCAGTAATTCTCTCATATTCTTCCAATGGGTAGGGAGTGTGTTAGTTAGCCACAGTTTAAAGATCTCTATAAAGGACAGCTACAGCACGTGGACAAGAGAGCAAACCATCTAATTGAGCATTTAACATTTAACAATTATTGTTTTTAGGGAAGATTAACTCATGACTAGAATATGGACTTGAAGAAGTGAACTCCTTTCATTATTACTTGAGGAATCCCTGGAAGAAGATCTGGAGTGTGTGGATCAAGAGCTTGAAGGTAAAGTATTTGCCTTGAAAGACTGAGCAACACAACAACTGAACTTTGAAAAGATTCACCCAAAAATGAAAATGCTGTCATCATTTACTCACCCGTATGTCATTCCAAACCTGTATGACTTGCTTTCCTCTGTGCAACACAAAATTTTGAAAAATGTCCCAGTGTTTTTTAGTTTTTTTGGGCCCCATTGATTTTAATTATTTGGACAAAACAGTTGAAAAGACAGAGTCATATATGATTGGAACGACATGAGGGTGAATAAATAATGGCTTCATTTTTATAAAAAATTTGAGTGAACTGTAATCTAAATACATAAATCCCAAGGATATTTGCAAATTCAACAGTTTGATTCTTACTCATGTTTTCTCAATATCTTCTTCAGAATGCAGGCTGTGCCTGGTTTTAGGTGCAGAGAGCAGGGTGAGGGCTCTTTGCAGCAACTCATGCCAAGAATGGTACGGGTAACAGGAGCAGGAGGACCAGCCTCCAATGCTGGGGGTCTCCAGGGGCCTCTCAGATCTTCGAAACCCCCTCGTGAGCTTAGTGTGGAGGAGCAACAGGAGCTGCGGAGAAAGATCAACAGCCGTGAGAGGAAGAGAATGCAGGACCTCAACGTGGCCATGGATGCTTTACGGGAGGTCATGGTGCCCTACTCTTCTTCTCCCACTGGTGTAGGGGGAGCACTGCAGCACCCTTACCTCCCTACTGGAGTCCCTCCGACCGGACGGCGCCTATCAAAAATCTCTACGCTGGTGCTGGCCCGTAACTACATCCTGCTCTTAGGCTCTTCCTTGCAGGAGATGAGGCGTCTGCTGGGTGAGGTCAGCATTGGGATGGGCGTTAGCGGGACTGTACCACGTCTGTTGCTGACAGGAGGGTGGCCATTTCTCACCGGGCCAGGACAGCTTCTGCTTTCCTCCCCTGAGCAGCAACTGGCTGCTGCAAAGTGCCCTCTCCTGCCTCAGGGTGCCCAGGAGGAGCCCTTGGCTTGGGGATCAGGCAGCATGTCGGAGAGCCCGGTGTGCCAGTGTGGGGTGTGCCGGACCCCACGGGTGGTGCATGTTAATCCCGCCACACGTTTCCCAAAGTGATTCCAACATGCCTTGGATAAAGGCTAAAAAAGAACAATACAACAACATGCTGTTTTTGATGTCTGTGGAGGGTGAGGTGTTTGGTTGTTGAATTTTTCTGTAACACTTCAGGTCCGATTACAATAAGGTCCGATTTGTTAACCTTAGGGGTAGTTTACGCAATGACGTCATGATGTTTTTAAAACCTGTTTGACTTTCTTTTGTGGAATACAAAATATGAAAAAGATTTTTTTTTTCACAGAAGAAAAAAGTCACACAGGTTTGGAACAACATGATGGTGAGTAAATAAAATTTTTATTAAAAAAAAAAACATTGAGCGATAATTTTACAGCATTTGTCAATCTTGATTTATGATCATTTCTACATATACTAATACATTTTTAACATTTCAAGTGCTTGAAACTTGAATGTGCAAATTTGCATTAGCTAATGTAAACAAATTGAACCTTTTTGGGAAGAGTTTTAAGTTTTACATTCTGCAAAGTCTCCCAGCCTTAACTGTTTCCCGTAATTGTGTTGTTCTCTCCTTTGTGTTTTCTTAGAATTAAATTAGCAATACTGAAACAGTGTGTGCGCCTGTTGTTTAAAACTAGTGCAAAACTTTATCTCTTGGCACATATCCTGTTTTTTCATCTTGTTCTCTGTCAGAATAAGCTTGTGCATGTGTGTGCTCGGCTGCATCCAAACGGATTGAAATAATTAATTGTGCACCCTTTTTTGCAGCACAAGGACGGGGCCTTTCTTTCACCCCAGCCTTGCCTGAAGCCACCCCATTCAACTCCCCTAACAAACCCCACATCAAACCCGGCAGCCCAATAATAATTAGCCCACACTCTTTCTCCAACCTCACTGTCTATAATCCACTCCCTCGTTCGCTGCTTGTCGAGGTAAATGCGTTTACACGGGCCAGTGTGGCGCCATTCATTACTCTCTGTGAACAACATATTCAAACGGCCAGAAAATGTGTTTCCACCAAAGGAGTTCACTTACCTAAATTACAAACAACACCCTCTCCTGCACCCAAACTCTGACATCCACCCCTCCGAAGGACAGCGGTTGAAAAAAAAGAAGCATTTCTTTCAATGTCAGGGCATGGTGAAAGCCATGAAAGAGGGGGAAAAGCAATTCCATCTTGTGGATAGGGGTGCATGAATGAGAATGCAGATTATAATCATAAGAATAATGATAAAATACAAGGAATAATCGGCCTTGCAGCAAAAGGGGATTAGTCCGGCCAGGCGCGTGAAAGAGGGCGAGAGGCTGAATGGAAAGAGTCTGTTGCCCATCGCCCAGGACAAAAGGAGAGGTATATGCCATTAAGTGAGATTAGGGTTAATAGGCCTTGATTTTCTTACAAGGAGGTAAAAAAAAGAAAAAGAAGTACAGAGGGGGGAGAGGTGGGACAGAGAAGAGGGAAAGATCAAAGTAAGACCCTACGACTTAAAACCCTTCTCTTTGCGAGGACGCACACACTCACTTTAACTTGCCACCTCTTACATTTACATATAGCTGCCTTATGTCCGCTGACAACTTGAAGAGATTACCTCACTAATTTCACCTCACTTCAGTGCTTTTCTTAAAGGCATCTTCTGCTGTCGTACTCTCCTGAGGTGATAACTTTCTCTCTGATGATGGTTGGCGTATTGTGAGAAGGATGTAGGGGTCTGCTCTCTCTTTGTGTTCATTCTTCAGCTCATCAGTGCAGCTAAATCCAGCCAAAACAAAATGAGACAAAAGAAGAGAAAGTAGAACGGGGTGTCCTATTGTTCTCCACTAAATGCCAATGTGTCCTGGTAAACTTCACTGATATATGGCCCAACCAACCACTGTGTGAATGTCTGTGTATGTTGAAGAGAGAATAACTGACATCTGTACTGTGAATTGACAAAATCTCAAAGTTTGTTTCATGAATTATTTAATGAGATGAAATGTTTGTAAAACCAGTCAATTACATGTGTATAAGAATGTACAAGTTTTGATACTTATGAAGACCAAATTGGCAAAAAATGTCCTCACAAATAAAGTGAAACCTGTTGAAAATCAAAGTGGTCTTCAATATTTGCAGGCTATTATGTTTGCTTTAAATAAGCAGGTTTGTTTCTAATGAAAAAAATGTCCTGAAATCTAGCAAAACCTCTTTTGGGGATCTCCTCAAAGGGCACGTTTAATAGATAGTTAAATAATTAATTTAAAAAAAACTTTTTTTCAATGCACATTTCAAAAATGTGCATTTACTTGCTTTATTTAATAACAATAGAAGTGTAGGTAAACATGCAAATGTGTGTGAGTGTCCGAGTCAGGGCAAGTCTAAGACTGATTGAGGGCCATCAATCCTCAGCTATGGGTGAAAAGATGAGTGTGAGAAGATCTCCACTCCTCCTTTCAGAGCCTCTGAACATGTCCCAGGATTTATTTCTCTCCTCTTCGGGTTCTTTATTCCAGCAACCCGGCCAAAAAATACCAACCTCTTTGTGACTTATGAAGGGTTAGAGAGTCATCGATATATCACACACACACAGACACCAATACAAAACACAACACACACATAGAAACTGATTCGTTTTCTAACATTAAATTTATGATGCATTTTTCTATTCATATTCACTATGCAATTACACTATTAGCTAAGGTAAGCACTGCTATAACAATTGCTCATCCCTAAACTTTGATGTTTAACTCTTATATACAATTTGTGATATCAACTTGAATGATGCCTTAAATGTTGCAGCTAAGGAGCGGTGATTAGAAGAAACTTGGGATTTGTTCATTTACCTATAGGTGGCCAATAAGGAACCACCCAAAACACACTTGCAACGACATAGTAACCACCCAAAACCCTAGCAACTAGTATTAACCACTTAGCAACACCCCAGGAAACACCTTATACACATCATAGCAACACCCTAATTTCCAGAACATCTTAGCCTTTTTTTTCAGAAAATGTTAAAAAAAAAAATAATCACACTGTAAAAATGTTTTATCAAGATATACATGATTTTATCTAATCGAATAATTTAATTATTATTTCAATTTAAAAATAAAAATTACTAAGCTGATTTTGATTAACAACCACAAAAGTAGTTTAAATAAAAATAATTTCAATCAAAAATCAATTTATCTAAGAATCATCTTCACAAAATCAATCTCTTCTGCTTTCTCTCCCTCTCTCTTCTCAACGTGGGGAGTCTTAGAGATAGGAAATGCTGAGCCATAAATTGGAACATGTGAATGAAAGAGAGAGTGGGAGGGAGGGAGGGGTGTAACAGGGGACCCCTCTCTTCTTCCCACCCCTCTTATTTATCTCTTCGAGCATTAAACCTCCTGTATTCCCTCATCCCTCCACCCCAAATTCCTGCCTACTGTTCTCCAGGCCAGATCAGCCCAGTACACACACTTTACTGGGCCCAGTAATGACCTGTGCCATTAACCCGCCGATCCTCTCACACCCTCTCTCTGTCACACACACAGTTTTATTGGCTTCCATAACAGCGTCTCATTACCCTTATGCCCCTGAAGACTGTGAGTGCTTCAGGGTGGTGAGACATGGGAACAAACCAGACCCTAACAGTCAAAAACACTCACTCAGACATTAGAAAAGAAAGTTCAATGTCTTGCCAAAGATATCCTAAACATCACCAACCAGACATGTTACTTTCGTTCAGTTTAGGCCTATTAATTCTGGTCTCTCCCGTATGCTACACAATTATTGTGGCATTAAATACAGTTGCCACAAAAAAAAAAAAAAAAAGTATTAGGACACTTAAACCAAAAATGTATATTTTATTGCACGATCTAATAAAGTATCAAATCAAGTGGCATCTACAAACAAATGCTGCAAGACATTTTCTGAAAAAAAATTTCTTGCTGTTTTTGTAATTTTAACTAACTAATCTCAAGTTCATTTTAGTGGTAAATTAGTTTTTGATATAATTCATTAACTATAACTTTCGATATAGTTAATGATATAATCATTTGTGAATGTGTTTCACTAGCATTTGACAAAGTATCTGAATACTTTGTCTTCATTTTGAAAAATCTTTCTTTTAAATCCAGAGGAATTCTTATGATTAAAAAAATATATAATATAATATAATATAATATAAATCATAACATAATATATCGCACTTGATATTTTGTGTAATACAATGACATTCACGCATGTCATGTCTGAATAAAGTGTCAAAATATATTCTATACTGCCACAATGTGCTGCAAAACATTATAGAAAAATAAAAAACCATGAATGACAGGATAGCTATATCATAGAAACAACATTTAGAGCAAGAATTAAGCTCTAAGGGGCATCTCTTGCATTCGGAGCAAGAACTTAGTCATGTTTCAGTTCTCATAAGAGTCTGTGAAGTGCAATATAAATACACACTCACTCGAACTCTTGGGCTAGAGAGAGTTCTCTCCAGACTGAAGAGAAGAGCAAACATACACACACTCACAATCACTCTCTCACACACACAGACACACTGTTTGCGCCGGGTGTCCCTGTCGGCGTGGCAATGACCCAGTGGCTCTTAGTTTGACCTGTGCCCCAGCACTGCCCTGGGGTCCAGAATGCCAGTTAACACATCACAGAGCTTTCTCTTTTCACACCCTCCCTTTTTTCTTCTCTTCTCTTCTTTATCTCTGACGTGTTCCTGCCCTTCTTGCCCCGCAGAGGCGGCCGCGCAGCTGACAGGGAACAGGCTTTTCTCTTTCTCTCCCTTTCCTTCTCTCCTCTGTTCCTTCTCTTTCTTTTTCTGCCTCTTTTCTGCTTAATTGAGTTGTTTGGCAGACGGGCTTGTCAACCCGCCGCCACAGCGTGGGGAGTCTGTGTGTGTGTATAGACACACACAGTGTGTGTGAGATGCTCTTTGTGCTCCACTAGACGGGTTAGTTTTTCACTGTTAGTGATGCTTGACTAGATCTTCCACAGAGCGATAGAGACAGAGAGCGGTAAAGAAAATAATATAATGCTTTTTAGGAGCGAATACCCTATAAATAAAAAGCTACATCAAATTCAATCAATATTTTGTATTTTAGACATCATATTTTTATATGAATATTTTTTGAATCTCTATTGTAGAGTGTGGTGGGAATCAGCACTAAACTAAACTAAACTAAACTAAACTTTTGATCATTTAAAAGAGCAAAAATGTGCTCATATAAATGGATGGATAGATTATGTAAAATGCTTGTATGCTTGTTGCATGTACATTCATTCAGTTTAATTTCACAACAAAACTACAAATAACAGAATATTTTTATGAAAGCATGATTCTTACACTTTACAACATGTGTTAAGTATCATTGCAGTGTCAATAAAAATGATATTTTTCAGAATTTATTGAAATCTTCGTTAATGTTCATTTAAATTATTTTTATTGTTTTTGTTTATTATTGTATTTTACTGTAGCCAATCTGTAGCCAATGTCAGTTCATAATGAATTAACTTTAAAAGCTGTTTGATGTTAAATGATAATGTTAAAAATGTATTATAAGCTGAAATTATAACGCTTATTATATTATATTATATAAGCTGAAAACATTATAATAAATGCCGTAAGCTTATGTTCCTTTTCTGCTAACTAACTAATGCTAAAATGTAGAACCTTATTGTAAAGTGTTACCTTAAAAGTCTTATTGTAAAGTATGTAATGCACACAAATTGAGCCAATTATTAAATGCATATCCACATATAATGTAGGCATTTGCACATATTGGCAATGAAAAATATTGAGATAATTAAGTCACATGTGAATGCCATTGCAGTAGTTACACAGTATCAAGCCAATTGGCATTTGCAAACAAATTCTCTGATTTCCTTGCTGTTTGCAATTACTTTTAACCAACGTGTATCGATTTAGTGGATGTTCACGCAGGTGTACCACAACCAGAAAGTGTCCCAATGCTTAAATACTTTATCTTAATTGTGAGCCATTTACAATACATTGTTTCAAAATTGAATCTAATGTATTGCAAAATGTTAAACTTGAAATGAGTCCTTTCAGGATTATAGAATGGTGCATATTTGTCATACTTGTCTGTTTGTAATTCCTAACTGATCCACAATGACATGCTTTTTAAAGCACTTTTCTCATTGTATGGTATGAGCCAGAGAAAAACCCACCATGGTAGTCTTTCATATGTGTGTGCAAAGCATGTGCTTTTCGCACAGTGTGAGTGATGCTGTCATGCCCTCTTCCTTCTCCCCTGTGCACTCTGCCACAGATCAGAGACAGGGAAGGGCAAACGCTTTGTGTGTGTGTGTGTGTGTGTGAGAGAGAGAGAGAGAGAGAGAGAGAGAAAGAGAGACATGAGGGTTTGTGTCATTTATAGACAAGGTCTGGACTTGAGCCACCTTACCTCAGCTTTTCCCCACCCTACCACCCCAACTGAACATACACACACCTCTCCTCATTTGGGAAACACTGACATCCATGCCAAGCGTCAGGGCGCACACACACACACACCCTCTGGAACTGTACTGACAGCAGAACTCAGCCAGACGGTGGACAGACGTTGTGCTGACCAGCACAAACCTAAAGACACGTCGGCACAAGGGCAGTGGAGGGAAGGAAGGAAAGATGAGGAGAAAGAGGGAGAGAGGAGGAGAGGGGTCAGATTCTCTCCTCTCCAGCTTGCTGGAATGCCAAAACCAGCAGGCAGGATCAAAGCGCACCGCTCTGCAGAATTCATAAACGGACCAAAATCTGCAGGTGTACCTATCTCTATTCCTATCCACTTAACAAATGGAGGTTGCACTTTATTTTACACTATGTGTACATACATGTACTTACAGTGTACTTGTATTAAAATACTGAGTAATATAAGGTAAGGGTTAAGGTTAGGTGTAGGGACAGGTTCAGGGTTAGTATCTAGTTATTAGCCAGTTATTATAATTTCTGTAATAAGTACATAGTGTGCACATGGGGAACAGGACTGTAAAATAAAGTGCGTAAACACTTTAAAATAATGCACATTAGTTAAACATTAGGTAATGTATTAACTAACATGAACTAAATCTTGAGCAATACATTTGTTACTGTATTTACTAATCCTCTTTAACGTTATTTAATGAAAGTACAGTTGTTTATTGATTGTTCATGTTAGTTCACATTGAATTTACTAATGTTAACAAGATTTTAACAATGTATTAGTAAATGTTGAAATTAACATTAACAAAGATTAATAAATGCTGTGTGCGTGCAGCTCATGTTGACTAATGAACATTGTTTTAAAGTGTTACCTAAAGTGCTACAGAAATGGCGATTTACCAACATTTCTAATATACATGGGAATATCATTTATTAATGTTCACATGCCATGTTCTGAACTAAAAATACAACAATTTAAAAACAATTTTGTAAGCTGAAATAAAATAGTTAACAATGTAATAATAATAAAAAACACTATTCCCATGACGGTAAAGTTGATTTTTTTAGCAGCCATTACTCCAGTCTTCAGTGTCACATGATCCTTAAGAAATTTTTGCTGATTTGGTGCTCATGAAACATTTCTAAATGTTAAATTTTCAATTGAGAACCGGTTTCAAAGGGGAAGAAAAGACATATCACAACTTCTGTTATAGGAAGTAGGAATTTATTTGGTAATTGTGTTTCTATTAAAATATATGTGTGCTTACTGTTTTTTTAAAATGTATCTACTGCAAACAAGTACATGCTCTATTCACATCTTGTTTTAATCCAACATTTTTTATGCAATATCCCAAAGAATATATAAAAATACGAACCAGCTATTGACGATGAAGTCAACTTTAGTTTGTCTCAGCTCAATAGAGTTCAATTCCAGACGATTTTATTATATTGTACATATCTTGTGCAGATTATAAAGTCATTTCATTCAGCCTGTGTACAAATGTCCTTATGCTTACGGAGGGCAGTGAGAAAAGTGGGTGGTGTAAAAAAGCCCTCTGTTGGAAGGGCACGATCACATACACACACACACATAAACACACACACATGCACAGGTCACTACTGGTCTCGACTGGTCAGGTCCGCAGGTGCTGCTTGGCTTGACTGGAGCCTCGTTTGCATATATTTGCATACTGTCAGACAGCGTCAGAGAGTTGGAGTTAACCCAAAACCAGAGAGAGAGAGAGACAGAGAGATGCTGCCAGTTTGAACTCTAAATGCAGAGAAGAGACAGAGTGATGAGAAAAAGAGAAAACATATCCTGTTTTAACTACTTACTTTTGTCTCTTGCAGATGTTTAACTATTTAAAGGAATATTAAAGTTGTTTATATTATTATATTATATAGTTTTTACACTACCAATTTATTGTCTATTCACTTTGTAAAAAAAAAAAAGAACAAAAAATGGGAATGCAAATAAACACTTACAAATATTTAACTATCAAACTTAAAAAAAATAAACCTCATTACTTTTACTGTCCGTCGCTGGTGAGACATTTGGAGTATTTATTAGAACTGTATGCAAGTATTGGGACACAATTCCTCTTTAATTTTCTTAGAACCACATAGTGAATTCATTTAATAAACACTGAAAACACAATGAATTACCATAAAAATTTACATGAATAATTATCAAGTATGGCATTTAAAGCTGTTTTCACGTTCATGAACAGTTTTCTATATCTGAAAAAGTAAAAGAAAAAGAAATTTCACAAACTCTTTTGTGTTCAATATTGGTCCAAAAAAAGCATTCACACTTTGACAATCCATCTGGACACCTTTAGTTTATAATTTTAAATGTACTTTGATTTTGGACCTATTAATGCTAATCTTGATATCAATGCAAGATACTGTTGTGAATTGGGATTTCTCCAGCCAAATGAATTACATTGATTGTCACCCATGTAGAAAAGTAGTCCCATCCTCAAAAGGACACTGTCAGGAATGTTTGCCTATAAGGCTATTAGTGTAAGCAAATTAGGCTACTGTAAATGCATAAACGTAACATAACGTCAACGAGTAAGTAGCCAAGCATCTATCTATTTATTGCTCAATTTCAGTATGTATTAGTTTAACATATCGCTGTCTAAAATGAATCTCTGCCCTCCCTTTCTCACCTTCTCTCTGAGTTTGTCCTCTCCTGCTGAGGGACATTGATGCTTGTTTACTACCGTGGTGTCTCTGGACAGGGAGGCTTGTAGCACAGCATGAGCCTCACACAGGTGTGAAACACACGCAAACACTAAATATTACAAAGTGAGGGAGGAAACCTTTCTGCACAATGCAGGGTTTGATAGATGAAGATTCTTGGAAACTGAATTATCTTTGAATTAATAAAAATGGTATGTTATGTATGATATATCTATCCAGTCCTTTTCCATTCCATTTAGGTTTAAGAGAACCAGATTCCTGCCATTGCTCAAGTGTAAGAAGAGGTCACTAAATACTTGCCACTTTAGCCTATGAAAGCTGATTTTCAGATTTTTTTTTTTCTATTTTAATTTTTTTAATACTGCATACAAAATTACTGTGTTTTCTGGTTAGATTCTAATAAAGAGACTGAGAAATAATTATATATGGTCATTATATCATTTCTAAAACTAATGGTGGCCTAAGACTTTTGCACAGTACTGATACATACATATATACTGTACATATATATACATATATATATATATATATATATATATATATATTCAGATAGCTTTTATAATTATAACAATTAGACAATTAGAAATTAATAAAATATAGAAATAAAATGTATGTGGAAAACATTTTCCATTTGGGCAATGACTAAATACTCCATGATCACATTTCTTACTATTATCATTGTTGAAAACAGTTATGCTGCTTAATAATTTTGTGCTCCCCAGCTTTTGAACAATAGTGCATCTCAACATTAATAATTATATTTAAGAATAGATCTTTGTGTCTTGGCAAATCCAAGCAATTAAAGATTTTGAAAAGAAGTGCAAATAAGATTTTAGTACTTTTATTCAAAAAGGATGATTTAAATTGATAAAAAATGGAAATAAATATTTCTGAGCTTTCAGTTTACTGTTCAACTGATCAAAAATCCTGAATGCATTTTCATTTATTAATTTAGCAAATGCTTTTATCTAAAGTGACTTACAGTTGAGCAATACAACAAGGGATTCATCTTAGAAAGGCAATAAAGACAAGAATTGCCAGTAATACAAGTTTTAGTCATCGTTAAAGATAGTATAAGATAAAAATGGGAATGATTAAAGAATAATGAGAGCATTTTTAGTAGGATGCAATTAAATGCTGAAGGAAGAAATTAGTTCTTAGCTGTTTTTTTTTTTAATTGTGAGGGATTCGGATGTTTGGATAGTGTTTGGAAGTTCATTCCACCAACAAGGAACAGTGAACGAAAACATCCTTAAGAGTGATTTTGAGCCTCTCTACAATGGAACCACGAGGCACTGCTCACACATTGACCACAGGCTTCTGAAGGTGAATGTAAATTCGTAAGTGAGAATGAAAGTAGGAGGGTGCAGAGCCTGTCGCCGTTATTTACTGTTCTTCAACGTCTTGAATTTGATGCGAGCCACAACCAATAACCAATGCAGAGAGATAAACAGGTATGACGTGGGCTCTCCTGGGCTCACTGAAGAAAAGATGTGCTGCAGCGTTTTGAAACATTTGCAGAGGTTTGACAGCACATGTTGGAAGACCAGCCAGAAGAGCACTGCAATAATCCAGTCTAGAAATGACAAGGGCCTGGATGAGAAGCTGTGTTGCATGTACTGAGGGACCTGATCTTCTTAAAGTTGTGCAGTGAAAACCTGCATAATCGTGCTGTTCTTGCAATGTGATCTTTAAAAATCATCTGATCATCAAGGATTACCCCTAGGTTCCTGGCCAAACCCGATGGGATTATCATTGATGAACCTAGCTGGATGGTAAACTGGTACTGTTCTGGCGGAGAAGATGAGACGCTCTGTCTTATTTAAGTTGCAGGTGCTGTTCATCGGTATAGCAATGAAAGGAGAAACCATGAACCTGCATAATGGGACCCAGTGATGTAGTGTATATGGAGAAGAGGAGGGGTCCAAGAACTGATCCCTGAGGTACCCCAGTGACCAGTGACTATCATGACTAGAATGTATCATGGTTTCTGCAAAAATATTAAACAGCACAGCTGTTTTCAACATTGATTATAGTATGAAATGTTTCTTGAGCACCAAATCAGCATATTAGAATGATTTCTCATATGACACACGAAGACTGGCATGATGGCTGCTGAAAATTCAGCTTTGCCATCACAGGAGTAAATTACATTGTAAATTATATTAAATTTTAAAATTCTAATGATAATATTTGCAATAATGTTTCAAAATATTACTTTTTACTGTAATGTAAAAACAGTAATTGTAATTACTGTACTGTACTATATTGGCCAAATAAATACAGGCTTGGTGAGCATAAGAGACTATTTTATAAATAGTTTTAAAAAATCTTACCAACCCCAAACTTCTGAAGGTCAGCTCACCTGATGGTTCAAAAATAAATATTTCCAATTCACACTGAAAGGTAAAACTTTACATATCACCATAAAACTTTGTGAAGAGGACTTGAGTGTTGATGGATGCGAGATAGATGGATGGATGGATACGAAAGTGTTACAGAATGACAATCGCTCTCTTTCTTTTGATACAAAGACGGGTCTGTTCCACAGCAGCTATGAGTAGCCTGACCATCTGTCAACAAACCCCCACAGTACAAACATTGTGACTGGCTTGCACACACACGCGTGCGCGCGCCGGCACACGCACACCTGACCGGCCCAAAGCATTACATCTCAGATTGTATCCCTGCCAAGAGTTTATCACAATGGAACGCATCTCTTCCCTGTGCAATGATATCATAGAGAACCCGCTGGGCTCTTTTCTCCTTTCTAACTCGCTCTCTCTCTCTCTGTTTCTCCCAGCTTTGACACAAACCCTCTTTTTCAATGTGTGCGTCTTAAGCCGGCACAATAAGATCTGGTCCCCATACAGCAGGCGTGACAGTAGAGTATTGAAACGCTATTGGAGAAGAGAGACGCCACTGTGTGACAGAGGACAGAGAAGAGACAGCATGAGTGAGAAGAAGAGAGAGCGTGTTTGTCAGTCCTTAGAGCTTATGGAGCCATCTTTCACTAAGATGCTCATTATTGCTGTGTTTGTGTGTGTGTGTGTCTTTTCCAGCAGGTTCTCTCACACACACAGCTGTGAACAGGGTGTAAAGGGATAGAAACCCCCAGACTGCACCAACCATCACCTAGGCAACAAGATACCACCTGCATCTTTATTTCTTTCACACTTTATCTCCACTAAAGTTTCTATTGAGAAATGTCAGTTTTTCCAAAAGTATAGAGCTTTGTGACTTTAAGTCCATTTGTCAAGTTAGTTTACCTTTATTTCTATGGCACTTTATAGCCTACAATACAGATTGTTTCAAAGTGGCTTAACAGTGATAAACAGGAATATAATGATAAATGATGCAAACAGAAATTCTGCTGTGAAGCAGCTCAAAAAAAGACAGAGTCGTTATTCTGCTCAAGTCAGTTCGGTGTTGATTCAGTTCAGTTCAATAACAGTGTAAAGTTCATTAGTGATGAAATGAGTTCAATTCAGCTATACGTGGCTCTAGTGTTAACTTGAGTGTAATTTAGATGAGTGTAATTTAGTTAACTCTAGTGTAATTTCATGTTAATTATGAAATTAATCAAATCAGTCATAAAGCTGAATATAGCCTCATGATCCAGCGCAATTCAGTTCAAGTTTTGTTCTCATCCAATACTGTCAGTGCAGTCAAATCAATGCTAAGCATGCCAAAGGTAAGGAATTTGCCACTGTCTGAATTTACTTTTCTTGTTCCAACGCTCCTTCTTTACTAAAATGGCCATGTTACAAATGTACAGTGTATGCAAATATATAAGTTTGAGAGCTAAGGGTAGTTAAATAAATGCAGGCTGGTGGCTTCAACAAAAGCATATACCATCAATTAAATTAGGTCTGTCTTTAAAGGTGTATAAGTAACTGTTACACATCAGTGTCCCTATGGAGAAAATGAATGGGATTTTTACTTCCATAACCCGACTGTTGCCCTCTATTAGCAGCATGCATTCGCTGCTTGTGAATAGGGCAATATTTTGAAACTCAGGTTCAGAAAGACTGGCAGGGTTCGCACCATGCATGCAAGCAACAGCAACAATAACAAGGTGAGACAGTGAATGCATTGGGGTTAATTTCCCAAGTGAGTCTCTCTTCCTCTCTCTAACACACACACACACACAGCGAGAGACAGGGGGAGGATGATCTGCTCAAATAAATATTGTCAGGTGTGTTTTGCGCTTTAACTCCAATTCTGGGTGTTTATCTACACTAATGAACATCTCTGAGTCAGCGCAAGAGAGCTAATTGTATGTGTGTGTGTGTGTGTGTGTGTGTGTATGGGGAACATGGGTTAATTTAGTAGAAGAACATTGGAGACTCAGTGACACTGACATTTATGGGCAATTAAGGATGGAGGAAGGAGGACAAAAAACATGGAATAGGAAAAAGATAAGTAAGATGTGTTGGGGGTTGTGGTATATTATGACATGCCGGTATCCAAAGTAGACACCCATTGACAAAACTGTTATGTGCAATACCTTGAAACCATTAATCCACTCATTTCACCATGGCCAAAAGTATGTGGTGATTACCCCTTCTAATTACTAAGTTTGCCTATTCATATTTGGCATGCTGTCTGAGGGCAGGGCTCCAAGCTCAAAATGTGGGCCAAACCCAGAGTGCTCCCCCATCCCTGGTTGGGATAGAAAATAGTAGTGAGGAGAGTGAGGAGTAGTGAAATAGAGGAGTTGGTGTCGTGGAGGGTTCCTGGAATACTCTTGTGGGATAGAAGTATATATATATATATATATAGAGAGAGAGAGAGAGAGAGAGAGAGAGAGAGAGAGAGAGAGAGCCAGAGAGTATGGCTGCATCCAAAATCACATGGTCTCTGAGAAGGCATTAAAAAAATGTAAAAAAAATAAATACTTCGCAACCATTAAAAAGTATGTTCTTATGTATTATAAATGTGTGTAGTATGAATGTAGCTACTCTGGACGTACTACATTTGTCATGATGTCATTGCCACGTGACCAACCAGCATCAGTTTCATTGCTTCCCTGCCATTCATAAATCCTCTACTTTGGCCTGAGCCCTTAAGTGTCCATTAGATGCACACTTCTCTTTTGTTGGTCAGTTTTCTCTTTCAGGTATCAAAAAGTTATCAATTGCTCCCATGGTTGAGTAATAGTTTGAAGAAAATCTTGCTAAATTAGCTAAAGCTAAAGTTGTAAAATAAGTTAATGCCATAGACATCTGAGTACTGAGCTTTAGTTTACTCTTAGTTATCTCACTTTAGTTATGTGCAGCTGGACCATTTTTTACTATTGATGTACTTTATGTGTTTTCATCTACAAGATGATTTTTAGAGCATTTGCACATCTGTCTCTAAGATGCGTCCCGTTAGATGTTCACAAGACATTTGTCTTTAAGATGACTATTTTTATTACAATTATTTTATTTTATAATTTTATTACGATTATTACAACTGATGTTTTCCAGATGAAGCACGCTTTAACAGACATCTTGGAAATATACATGTGCAATTTGGGAACTTACTTGCACAAAGTAATTTTTCTGGCCTAAGACTGAAAAATGTGAATGAA
Organism: Zacco platypus; assembly: GCA_038088235.1. Classification (NCBI taxonomy): domain Eukaryota; kingdom Metazoa; phylum Chordata; class Actinopteri; order Cypriniformes; family Xenocyprididae; genus Zacco; species Zacco platypus. The sequence goes on along the minus strand of CM076081.1, from coordinate 25,590,534 downwards.
TGTCAGCATATTGTACAACATAAAACATGAAAACCAGACGAAACCCTGGCAAAAACGGTAACCCAATCTAAACTCACACACGCATTGAGTCATCGTGCCCGATGCCCAAGCATTACACAATCCAGCACGGCTGACAGTCATGCTCGTTTCCATCGGCAACAGCTGCTGGGAGGCGATGATGTCGTGCCACACAATACGGCATGTGAGCGCTGACAAAGGCGGCACTGTGTTGGCGCAATGCCGTCACAGCCCGCTTCCTAGTTCGGCTGCCATCAACGTTTGCTTTTTTTGTTGTTATTGTTGCTGCGGTTGTTTAGAGGCCTGTTTTGGAGACTAGGGAGAACACAAGGGTCTTAACCCCCTGGTCTCACAAATAGCCACAAAAGAAGGGCGCATTCAGCAGCCGCAAACACACAACAATGCACCACACGAGGGGGGAAGTAGGTCATGGGAAGAAGCCCTGGATCTGGATGGAGATGCATTGTGGGTAGACGAGGTCATTTAGTGCGCGTGATTTGTGAAGGTTATGGAATATCATGTATATTTGAGGCTTAGTGGCTGGTGAGGAAGTATTCCCGAGATGTTCACCTTGACGACCTCTCAAATCCAGTGGGCAGTGTTCGCCCTCGCTCTTTCCCACTTGAGATTTGGTTGTATTCTCATTAGTGGGCATTTTAAGTGTCTTTGTTAATTGCATCCTGGTTTTCTCCACACCTGGCTCCACCTCTCCTTCTCATACAAGCTCACCCAGTCTTTCACAAAATACATCTTATCTTCATCCAACTTAATTTCCACCAACCTAAGATTTGATCTTCTTTCAGAAACTCTTGGTATGTGTTGTACTTTCTAAAGGCACATCTTTGACTTCGTTGTCTTGGCCGCACCCTTTCTCTAGTTAATTGCGCTCATAAGGAATTGCTCCCTGTCACAACTGGAGAACAGACCGTTCACAGACAGCATACAGCCTGCTACCATCGGCCCCTGGAGGCCCTCAAGACGGCCTGGCCGTCCCGAAGGCCACACCAACAACCACAAGTACAGACGTAGATACGAAAGCATATTCACCTCATTTAACCCTAGCAGGGTTTACTTTCTAAGTTATATTCGTATAGCACACATAATCTCCTTAATTTCTCTCTTGCTCACTCTCTGTGTGAGTGTGTGTGTACAGATGTAACACATACACAAGACGGAGTCACCAGGGGCCAATGAAAAACTGTGCATTGATATTGTAGCTAACAGGCAGTTTTGGGAATTGCCGGTCCCAGGATTAGAGGGTGGGGGAGGTAAGATAGAGTAACGAAGCCTGACTGGGAATTCTCATAATATGTGGCATTGGGACGTGGGGACCAATGTATTGTAACCTGACTGAGAAAACACACTTCATTATGTGTCTATGTGCTAAGAGAAGAGGTTATTAATGTTGTAGACAACAACAGGGCTCCTGACCTATAGGTGTCTGCTGCGAAAGGAGACAAATGCCATGATATATGGTGACAGAAATTGTAGAACAAAAAGAAAATGTATGTTTCTACTTGCGTAAAGTCAAGGTATGATGCAAGGTATGATGTAAACATATTAGGGTATTTCTTCAACTTTGGGCATGTTTCTGTCCAAGGAGTTGATTTATTTCTTTTTTAATTAAAATAACAGATTTCAGTTTTTTACTTTTTGTTATTTGAAGATCAAATTTAAATGTCTTCATTTATTTATCAAATGACTTTTACATATAGATCCTATAGTTTTACCTTTGTCACAGATTCAGAAGTTCAGTCTCTAACTATAATCATTTAAACAAAGAGTAAAATAAACCTACCATTTCAATATTTATTGTGTAAAATTAACCCATTTTTTTCAACAATAAATTATAATTGTCTCATAGTGTTTTCATACATTTTCATTTCATTTCATATCTTGTAAAATACGAAAAGGCATTTTTAAAAAATGTTAAAAATATAATTTTCATCACTCTTATTTAAATTTTGAAATAATACATAATTTGAGCTGAGGTTGAAATGACACTGTAATGGGACTTTTCAGTAGTTTGTTGTTAAAAATGAGACTGGAGCCACTAAGGTATCTTTAAAATTTAAAAAAAAATTAAAATGCTTAAGCCAGCCTAAGATGGTGTGCTAGACTTTAAGATGGTCTCTCAGCCTGACCAACTGAAAACCAGCTTAGGGTATAGTTTAAATAGTTTTTTTCCTCTAAAAAAAATGCATGAACTTTAGTAATGACATTGGCTACTGCACTTGGCTCAGTGTGGTTAAATGATGCCAGAGCAATGCTGATGTGTATGTCGTGTGGGTTCATACTAAAAAATAACATTTTATGATCCTAATGGGTAAGAGGGTAGTTTGGCACATTTGGCATGGGATGGTACAGTGCTGAAACGCATATGTTACAGCTGAGGGTGACTCGGTGTGTGTACGTATCAGGGAATGTGGTGATCTCAGTAAGATATGTGTGTGTGTATGTGCATGTTGTGTATCAGGGCATGTGGTTTCCTCAGTAAGGGGTCTTGCGAGTCCTTCAGTCGGACAGCTGGAGGGCCAATCTGTCCTCTCGCTTGCCCAGCGATGGCAGGGCAGATAAGCGGCCACTACGGACCCGACCGTTACCCCTCTGCCCCAACACACACGCACACACCCACACCGGGAGCCCAGGAGCAGCCCGCAGCCGGGGGCTGACAGCTCGACACAGCCGGCTCAGCATGGGGTCTGCGAGGGGAGGGGAGGAGAGACCTGAGGGAGGGGCCGGAGGTCTGGAGGTGGCCGTTATTGCAGCCAAAGCCAGGCTCACTGCCAACATAGACAGAGAGAGAGAAAGCAAGAGAGAGCGACAGAGGAAGAGAGAAACAGAAACACAGTGTCTAGATATACCAGCTAAGTGTTAAAAAGCACAAGTGCATCTGTAACTTTATTGTTGCATTTTTCCTCTCCCTTTTTGGACAAGTAAATGAATAAGAATGTGAAAATGAATGTTGGTGGAAGAAAAAAAAGTTCACATGACATTCAACAGTAGTCTGGAGAGATCCTCCATGTCTCCTGCCATCACAAACTGAGCAAATTCAGTGACTTTTCAGAAAAACTTTTACAGGACAGCAGCAAATTTTCATCTGATATGCAGAAAGTGTCAAAAACTAACCAGGGCTTTATGGAAAAATATTAGTGAAGTGATAAAAAAAATGCCCCATAAATTTAAAAAAAAAATCTGGTTAACTAATATAAGATTAAAAATATCCTATTATACAAATATTTAGTTATATAGATTAAATACCTTATAATATATCTGTAATTGCTGTCTTGTGGAGCTGATTTAAAGTGTTTTAAAGTGTATTCTGCTCTGAAAACATTGAACATGAATAAAACAGTCCCATCAACTCCAAAACGTATGTCAAAATTTACAGATGCAGATAGAAATAAGAAGGTATCTAATCAGGGAACAGTCAGTTGTGCCTAAATTGTATTACAAGAGTACATCTGTTTGCAAATACAGCCACTTTTTGTATTTGACATTGATTTGATTTAATTAACAGTCATAACTAGAATACACAACATATATAGATATATACATTATATATATATATATATAACATTCCATCTGTAAGGGTATAGAATATACAATAGAGAAATAGAGGTTTTTCTGGAAATTAGAATTATTATAATTTCAATATGAGGACATATATTTAAGGTTATACCCATGGAGCAGCTGATTGGCTTGATGTCTATACCCACAGTCCTTTGCTCCACAGGCTGGATATACAGCCCCACTCACCTTAAAACTCTAACTGTGTCCTTGTCACACCCTTACTTAACCAGAAAAATCTTCAATGGTTGCGCACAGATGTATGTGAATGTGTTTGTTTGTTTGTTTGTGTGTGTGTGTGTCCATACTGTCTTTCAACTCATGATCTTGTCTGATTTGTCCTGAACGGTGACTGACATACATTGGTGTGATGCCAAAGGTTTGTGTGTGTTGTGTAAATGCATAGCATCTCTTGGAGGGCATGAACATGATTTCAGAAAGAAGCTGGCACCATCTGTCTGTGGGACCCATGATGCCATGGCATGGTGGCAGGACGTCCCGAAACACCATCCACAAACACCCAAACAGGGTTACATGGGCAATACACAGATGTCTGTCAGACTTTGTGGTTCTTAATTGGATATATAACACAAACATTGAACATGATGTTCTGAGGGATAAGATGAGACGATTAAGAAATGAATGAGACTTTAGTTAATGTTTCCTAATGAAAATTTTTAATAAGAGAAGAAAAGTGGCTTCAAGAAAAATAGTCATAGTCATAATGAGAGGTTTTACATGTCGACCAGCTTCTTTGACTTACAAACACAACGCAATTCTATACAGTATCAAAGTACCATGCACCTGCCAACTGATCGTAATAGGCACCGGGGCTAGCTGTCACATGGGGAAGTTGTCGCAAGTTGTCATCTGTAAGGGTTTTATCAAGTCCAATTACTTAAATAATAGTTTCTTGCAGTGGCTTTTATGTTGATTTAAAACCTAGGTTTTAAATTAGTCAAATAAAATTATACAAATGTATTATTTAAAATATATTTTGTTGAAAAAAAAATGATGTGGCAACTAGCTTCAGTCTGGAATGTAAATTACCATATTATAATATACTATATTTACTGTGGTAAATTATTTAAATTGTTTTATATATATTATACTACATATAGCACTGTAGAAATTTATATATATATAGGCTACATTTGGGATCCTGTGTGGAAAAAAAGTATTAAATTGTCTGATAGTGTGAGCAAATGTAATAAATTCCGGTTTTGGGCGCCATCTGTCGGGCAGTAACAGTAACTCAGTGTCGATCGATGTTTCTGTGTTTGACTCATTTGTCTGACACTGACTGTTTTGTTTCGCTGCAAAGGCGGTAGATGGAGTCGTATGTTTGGTTTCTGTAGTTTGTGCAGTTACTGATTATAACTAAATGGAAAAAAAGAAATTCAATATCAATTTGGACGACTCGGCGTTCACAAAGGAAAGAAGTCCGGTGGGTCATTGTTGTCTTGCTATGATTATTATGTTTCTATGGTGTGTTGTAGTAGCTACTAGCGTCTTAGTTGGAGTATGGAGGTTCAAACATAGTTCATACATAAACTGTCACCACTGATATTAAGCCAGGGCGACTGAACCTAAAATGCATACTGTAATTCACTAAACAGCGTCCATTAGCTTTGGTCTGATGCAATAAAGATTAAAAGTTACGTATCTGAGGTTCGTCACCCTTGCAGACTAAATCAATAAAATCACAAGCACGATCTACTAACTTGATGTACCAACTAGCTACTTTCACACTTTCTGCATGTTTGCCCATGTCAAAGGTGTTGATGAGGTGAACTCAAATCATACTGATGCACCATGTTGGCCACCGCAACAGACCTACATAACGTTATACCACTCTCGATCTGCAAGTGCAGGGCCCGAATTACACAATATATAATAAATAAATAAAATTATATATATATATATATATATATATATATATATATATATATATATATATATATATATACGTGCTGTTCATATAATTAGAATATCATCAAAAAGTTGATTTATTTCACTAATTCCATTAAAAAAGTTAAACTTGTATATTATATTCATTTATTACACACAGACTGATATATTTCAAATGTTTATTTCTTTTAATTTTGATGATTATAACTGACAACTAAGGAAAATCCAAAATTCAGTATCTCAGAAAATTAGAATATTACTTATAGACCAATACAAAGAAAGGATTTTTAGAAATCTTGGCCAACTGAAAAGTATGAACATGAAAAGTATGAGCATGTACAGCACTCAATACTTAGTTGGGGCTCCTTTTGCCTGAATTACTGGAGGAATGCGGCGTGGCATGGAGTCGATCAGTCTGTGGCACTGCTCAGGTGTTATGAGAGCCCAGGTTGCTCTGATTGTGGCATTCTGCTCTTCTGCATTGTTGGGTCTGGCATATCACATCTTCCTCTTCACAATACCCCATAGATTTTCTATGGGGTTAAGGTCAGGCGAGTTTGCTGGCCAATTAAGAACAGGGATACCATGGTCCTTGCTTTGGCACTGTGTCCTGCCAAGTCCTGTTGGAAAATGAAATCTGCATTTCCATAAAGTTGGTCAGCAGCAGGAAGCATGAAGTGCTCTGAAACCTCCTGGTATACGACTGTGTTGACCTTGGACCTCAGAAAACACAGTGGACCAACACCAGCAGATACCATGGCACCCCAAACCATCACTGACTGTGGAAACTTTACCCTGGACCTCAAGCAACATGGATTGTGTGCCTCTCCTCTCTTCCTCCAGACTCTGAGACCCTGATTTCCAAAGGAAATGCAAAGTTTACTTTCACCAGAGAACATAACTTTGGACCACTCAGCAGCAGTCCAGTCCTTTTTGTCTTTAGCCCAGGCGAGACGCTTCTGACGCTGTCTGTTGTTCAAGAGTGGCTTGACACAAGGAATGCAACAGCTGAAACCCATGTCTTGCATACGTCTGTGCGTAGTGGTTCTTGAAGCACTGACTCCAGCTGCAGTCCACTATTTGTGAATCTCCCCCACATTTTTGAATGGGTTTTGTTTCACAATCCTCTCCAGGATGCGGTTATCCCTATTTTTTGTACACTTTTTGTGGCACCAGGTGTCTTCAATATTGAACCTTTTCACAATATTCTAATTTTCTGTGATACTGAATTTGGGATTAATAATATACAAGTTTCACAATTTTCGTATTTATAGGTAACGCTTCATACAAAGGGTAGACTACTTTCTTTCTTTGTTTGGATCATGATAGTTCCTACATATCATATAGTTCTACATTTCTTACATATTTTAAAAAATACTTTTAAACTTGATGTTTTATAATGAATTTTCATAATCTCACTAGAATATTGAAGTCGTTGACGAGGTTAAAAAAAAATCTATAAACAAAAGGATTTGTTGTTTAGCCTTTGCCCAAAATCCTGTTTTTAATGTTTGTTTAAATGTAAGCTTTAAATGACAAAAATAATAAGTTGCAAGAAATGAATAAAGTAAAATATACTGCAGACGTGTATAAAGACCCTTTAAGAAAACATTAAATTGTTCAAATGGCCGTGTCACAGGAAATAATTCCCTTAACCTGGTTCCTTTTATTCACACAGGTGGCATCGTTGTTTAAGGCCAAAGATGGTCAAGTAGAGGCCTCATCTATTCCAGCTCCTGGCCAACCACTGTCCTATGCAGAGTTCATTGTTCAGAGCAAAAACAGGGGGCTTCCGGGAGCAGCCCATGGATCAGAGAAACAAATATCTGCTGCCCAAAGTAGGAACGATGCTGCAGGACAAAGCAGTGTAAACACAGCTGGAAGCAGCTCAGTTAGTACATCATTCTCAGACCCAGCAAAACCTGAGATTGAACAGCAGGGACCAACAGAAGATCAGACAAAAGAGGAAGGTCAGAGTTTGGGGAGTTGTATCATTCCTCCTCATCTCTTAGGCTCCGGGAACAGTATTATTGTCAGTCCTCGACAGGTATGTATAGCTCATGTTCATTTTCTATAGTTTTCCTATCATTAAAAGGGTTGCACTTCATTTTACAGTACATGCACTTACATGTATTTACTCTAGAAAGTACTGATAACATAAGGTAACTACATGGGTTAAGGTTAGGTGTAGGGATAGGTTAGTATGTACATGGGTGACAGTACTGTAAAATAAAGTGCTACCATTAAAAGTGCTCTCATTCAAAACTTATTGAATGCACCTTTTGCTTGATTTCCACTATATAACAATTAAATATAAAACTTGTTATCGTGTTATGTTTTTGTCTGTATACAGAGAGGCAACCCCATCCTAAAGTTTGTGAGAAATGTTCCTTGGGAGTTTGGAGAAGTAGTGCCAGACTATGTTTTGGGGCGGACAACATGTGCTCTTTTTCTCAGGTTGGTTTGTGGGTATTTGTACTGTACCAGTGAGAAGATGAATTACACCTGCTAGAAAATCTAATTATTTCTAATATTACAGTTGTCGAAGTTTCATGCTGTATGTCCCTCTTGAAATAAAGTATTTAAATTATAGTACTTTTTTTAAAATAGGAATGTACACATTAAAAAGCTAGAAGCTTCAGCAGGACACTGTTGGAGATAAATATGGAATGTGCACATTGTTTTCACTGTGCACATTTGAGGCCGATTGACCCTTCGCAAAGAGACCCTCCACCCCCTTTAGTTACTGTTGCTTTGTCCGACAAGCCATGCGCTCTCACGCCACACATCATGTTCTCACCCAGTAAAAAATACATCGCAGAGCAAAGAGGACACTGACAACGCGTCGACAGACATATGAAACGGTTTCATATATAATATATTGTAATTTTTTAAAGAAGTTTAAACAATAAATATCATATAGTGGCTCCTTGTAGCTCCTTCAAGCAGCTTGTGAACCATCTCTTCATACTAGTTCATTTATCATGGTATAGTATCAAACATGAATGGACATCAGATGGAATGTTGTTTCAAGTGCGGAAAGACGTGTGTACACACAATTTTTCAAGTTCAAATTCACCAACGTAAATCTACTAACTCCCCTGACTGCTTTGTCAGACGAAATGGCGGATACGGGGTTATGATTGGTTAGATTGCCTGTCAATCAATTTGTCGGCGAAGGGTCAATTTCAAACTTCTTGTTGGATTTTAATGCACTGCACATGGAGGAAAGAAAGTAATATGCAGATATTTGTATGATCTCAAACCTTGCACCAGATTTGCATATTTAAAGAGGCAATGTTATGCTCTTGATTTTGTCTTTAGGATATACTGGAATAGGTTTTCATGCTTGAATGTTAAAAAAACATTTAAAAAAAAAAAAAGATACTTTACATTGTACAGAAATGTAATCCCCCCCTTAACCACAAGTTTCAGATTGCTAGGTTTAACACTAACAACAGAATTCATTTTACCTGATAATAAAAATAATTATTTAATGATAAAAGAACAAGCTTATCAATCAGAACCACCTTTGCAAGCATGACTTGAACAGGACGTCTCTCATACATTTAAACATCTCTTGGACGAGGTCAACACTACTAACACAACGCAACCAGGCCTTGCCCCTTTCTTGTGTACGTCTTGGGCGGTAATGATTTAAGACTACAATCTTAGGAATTTGTGCTTTGTAGACCTTTTTCATGTTCAAACAGTTGAAAATGTATAAAAGGTTTAAGGTTATGAAATTGCCACTTTCATAAACGCAGCCAGCTCTGCTGTATCCTTTATTTGCTAGGTGCAACATTACTTTACCTTTGTCTTTATAAAGTAAGTGTACGAACACTTTAAACTCATTTTGTAAGTGTTATGTGAGAATGGAATCCTCACAGTTAGTCAGGTGTGAAACCACATCATTCTTCACCTCTCTTTGCAAAGACTGTTAGTGAGAATTCAAGGAAGGAAACATGTTGTGGCTGTCTGTGGTGATTTGCATGAAAGTACGGTCACTGAACAATGTAGAATCAGATGAAAATGTTAATTAACAAAAGCATTTTGTAATTTGATTTGGAATTTTTGGCATATGGCAAGATGATGCTTTTTGTGTTTAATATATGAATCATTGCAGAAGTTTTCAGTCGCTAAACTAGTGGTTTAATTTTACTGAATTACAAATGCCAAATTGAAATTCACTTTTTTTGTAGTGTCTATATTCACCAAACATATATGAGTACTGTATGGGGTGTTTTAGTTTCCCTTTCTCTCTCTCATGACCACAGTGTGCGTTACCATAATCTGAACCCAAACTACGTCCATGAGCGTCTGAAACAGCTGGGACAGAGTTTCACCCTCAGAGTGTTGCTCGTCCAGGTTGACGTGGTGAGTTTGTCTGTCTCACATACAATCACATTTCTTTATTCTTATATGTTGTGGTATTTGAATCTCTCAATAAATTTTTGATCTGTAAAAATATCCTCTTAAAGTTAAAGTCTGTTGATGTTCATGTCCCATTTCTCTGTATCTCATTTATCAGAAAGACCCTCATCATGCACTGAAAGATCTTGCTCGAATATGCATCATGGCTGACTGTACCCTCATTTTGGCCTGGAGGTAAGGGGACGGTTCTAAATAATCAAGCTGGAGGGGAATTCCGTTAGTGGCTTGTGTAAATATAAGGTGTTACAGTTCCTGTTAGTTTTTAGTGCTTTAATTTAGTTCCTTTAACTAAAATACCTGTTTGTATGTTTAAGTCCTGAAGAAGCAGGTCGTTACCTTGAGACATATAAATCATACGAGAAGAAACCTGCAGATCTTCTGAAAGAACAAGTGGAGAAAAATTACCTGTCCCAGGTTAGAGCCCAAAAATCTATGAACACATTTGAAATTATTGTGTATGATTCATGTAATCAAACACTGATCCCATCATTCCTATAAAAACACACTTGGTCAGTTTTCATAAATACTTTTTTTTTTTGATTTGACAGGTTACAGATTGTTTAACCACAGTGAAGTCCGTCAATAAGACAGATGCCATGACTCTGCTGTCTACTTTTTCTGTAAGGAATACTTTTCCTTTATAATTTGCAGATCTGATTACTCTTATTACTTACACTACCATTTAAAAGATTATTTTTCTTTAAGAAATTGTTTGTATTATTCAGCAAGGATGCATGGAATTGATAGAAAATTAAAGTTGTGCATTGTTACATAAAAATGTCTATTTCAAATGAATGCTGTTCTTTTAAACTTTCTATTCGTCAAAGAATCCTTAAAAATAATGTTTCATGGTTTCCCCAAAAATATCAAGCAGCGCAACTATTTTTAGCATTGATAATAATAAGAAATGTTTCTTTAGCATAATTCAGAATAATTTCTGAAAGATCACGCGACTGAAGACTGGAGTGACTACTTGAAGTGATTACTTTCAAGAACATTAAAAAATCTTAGACTTCTTTTGAATGGTAGTGTAAATAAAAACCTTTGCTTATTTTAAATTAGTGATCATGAAATACTTTTATGTTCTTATGTTGATGGCATTTTATCTCTTCAGTCTTTGGAGGGCATCATTAAGGCTTCTAAGGAGGAACTAGTTTTGTGCCCTGGACTCGGTCCACAGAAGGTGTGTAGAGACACTTTGATATCATATTTTGAACTGTTAGCTTTATACGTAGCATAATACTATGATGCATACAAATTTTAACCATAAGTGCATTTTCCTGATTGTGGCTCATTTAGGCAAGAAGGCTTTATGATGTACTGCACCAACCCTTCGTAAAGACCAAGAAGAAGGAAAGCTGATAAATCCAAGCTGCGTTTCACAAAATCACTGTGTCTTAGAACATAAATTTTGATCTATGATGATCTTGTAAGTGGGGGATAAACAGCCTCGAAAAATCCAAAATGCAGTGGTTAATTTGTTAGTTTTGTTGTGTGTGTGTGTGTGTGTGTGTGTTTTTCTCCATTTTTTGCTATTTATTTTTTGTTTGTAACCTGATTTTGTTCGATCTGACTTGGTGAGATAAGTCAATGTTCAATTTTTAATAAAAAAATAACATCCATGTGTTAATGAAAAATTCAATGAATATCAATTATATTTAGGGGTAATTGTATATTATGCTGTTATTTTAGAGTGGGAGGTGAGTTTCTGTTATAACCCCCTGACTCTTATCAGCAACTGGAACAAAGCCTGTAGAAACCACCTGTCATATAAGAAAAAATGGATGGAAACATGTGGACAGTCTCAAATAAGAATAGAAATAGGAATTTGACTACATGGGCAAACTGACTCAGAGTATGAATGTGTTTGTGGGCCAAAAGTTTATAGCCATCACATATGCCACAAAAAATGTCATCATACTAGCATTTATTGTCATATCACAACTAAGCCAGTGGGAGGTCTTATACTGCAATCATTGATGAATCTTCTTAAAGATCTTTTGCATTAAAGCATTAGTTCACTTTCAAATGAAAATTACCCCAAGCTTTATTCACCCTCAAGCCATCCTAAGTGTATATGACTTTCTTCTTTCTGATGAACACAATTGGAAATATTTTGATAAATATCCTGATGCATCCAAGCTTTATAATGGCAGTGAACTGGGGTCACGAGTATGAGCTGAAGAAAGTGCTTCCATCCACATCCATCCATCATAAATGTGCACTCCACACTGCTATGGGGGGTTAATAAAGGCCTCATGAAGTGAAAGCAATGCCTTTGTTTAAAAAAAAAAATCCATATTTAACAAGTTATGAAGTAAAATATCTAGCTTCTGCCAGATCGGTGTCCCTATCCAATGTACGAAGAAAGTGTAAAACTCTTGCAGTTCAAAAAGTTTACGCTACGTCCTACGCCTTCCCTATTCAACTTATGAAAAAAGTGTAACTGACACTTTATTTACACCAACGCATTACTTCACTTTTTACTTCACTTTCATTACTTCACAAGAAGGCCTTTACGTTTATGATGGATGGATGTGACGGAAGCACTTTCTTCAGCTCATACTAGTTGATCCCGTTCACTGCCATTACAAAGCTCGGATGCGTCAGGATATTTATTAATATTTCTCCGATGTGTTTATCAGAAAAAAGAAAGTCATATACACTTAAGATGGCTAGAGGGTGAATAAAGCTTGATATAATTTTCATTTGAAAGTGAACTGATCCTTTAATGTGAATTTTTTACTGTTTGCATAGTCCTTAAAGATGTAGTCTACCCAAAAATGAAAATCATTTACTCACCCTCATGTTGTTCCAAATCTGACTTTCTTATGTGGAACATAAAAACATATTTTGGGGGAAAAAAAAAAAAATCTTTTTTTTTTTTTTTGGTCCATATAATGGAAGTCAATAATCACCAAAACTGCTTGGTTACCAACATTCTTTCAAATATCTTCTTTTGTGTTCTACAGAAGAAATTAAAGATATACAGGTTAGGAACAACATGAGGGTGAATAAATGAGGACAGCTTTTAAGTCAAGTTCACAGTTTTTTTTAAACCATTCTACCTGAGAAGTCACTGTGTTATTAATACACATGTCAGAACTTTCCCCTACACCTTTCCGTTGTGTACTTTCATATGTGACAGAATATATAGGTCACAGAGTATATAGACCCCACTGAGGATCAAACAGTGTTCATGTTCCATTCCTGTACCAGCAAATTCGTACATCATGCTGCTCAGTGTCTATCTCCTGCTGTCTGTCTTCTCTCTGTCCGGTAAGACATTCACCTCTTACATAAATCAGACAGATTGTCTTGGGAGTGAATATAATTTCTGTATGAATCCACTTTTAAGTTTAAGTCTTTGTAATATACAGTGTTTAGAGAAATACATCAATAATAATAGGCTCATCACCATTTTTACTTCTGTAATTTGACATATTTTCAAGTTAAACTGTACTGTACTCAAGTTTTAACTCTAGTTAACTCTGTAGTTCCTCTTGTGTCATTATCACAGGAGGGTTAGAGAGTGGTATTGTAGGAGGCAGTGAGGTTAAAGCTCATTCCAGACCATACATGGCATCTCTCCAGTATGGAAGACAACATAAATGTGGAGGGATGCTCCTTAAGGATGATTATGTGCTGACATCAGCCCACTGTTGGGAGTAAGTATATGCATGCATACAGGTATATCCCTATTAAACTGGGTAATTTAGTATTCATATTAGGATCCGTCTAGGGTGAATTATAATAAATAAGAAAGAGAGAGAAATGCCTCTCCCTCACCCAGTCGTCAGACCAAAAAAAAAAATAACCACTGAAACCAAGATCCAAGGCAAACAAAAAAACGGTTAAAGTTTTATTAAGATGGAAAAAAAAGATAAAAATTAAACATTTGTAAACATGATTATGAATTTGCTGAATTAACATAAACCAGGTGTTGAATCGTCAGGAAGACCCAAGGCCTAAAATAACAAACAAAACAGATAAACAAAAAAAAAAAGATCAAATTAACTTCCCTGTAATCAAAACCAAAATACAACAAAACTTCCCTAACTATACTAACAAAAACAAAGCGAACGAAGTCTCAAAAGAAAAAGGCAGGTCAACCCTACAGAAACACCATGTGATAAATAACTATAACAAAACAATGACGGTCTGGCGGCTGGAGAGGAGGCAGGAGGAGTGCAACCGGCCCAGAATCGCAACAGTTCGCCTCAAGTGGCCCAGATGGTTTTAAACCCTTCGTGCGTGCTCGTCAAATTAATTGGGAGGAGCCATCCTACGGGATCCTACTTGGAACACAAAGCATGAAGAAAAATACATATACATTTACAGGGTTGCATAATTCCGAAACATTCAGAAACAGTTTTTTAGTCTTTATTTTGATTTTATTGCTTGTAACAATGTACTGATATGATACTTTCCACTAAAATAACCTCAAAAATGTTTTCACAGTAAAACCTCCAACTTAGAAGTTGTTCTGGGAGCTCACAATGTCAGCCAGAACGAGCGCAGCCAGCAGATAATCCAAGTAGAGAAGTACATCCCACATCCCAATTATACGATCAATAACTACTCCTACGATATTATGTTACTAAAGGTATTCATGGTGCTCAAATTGTGCTTTTTTCTGGGTGGATCTATCAGGTATTCACTGATTATTATGTTACAGTTGAAGACCAAAGCTGTGCGGAATGACTTTGTGGATGTGATTGCTCTACCTAAGAAAAATAAAAAAATTCCTGCCCGTGTGGAATGCTCCATTGCTGGCTGGGGAATGAAAAAACCCGGAGAAGGAGCATCTGCAGGAAGTGTTCTGCGGGAAGTCAGCCTCAAACTGCAGTTTAGCTTTGAATGTAAAAATAAGTGGGGGGACTATTTCAACTCTGAGAAAATGATCTGTAGTATCTCAGATGGGAAAAAGGCTTTCTGTCAGGTACTGAAATGTCACTTTAGATGTTTGACGAAAAATTTTATATTGTGACAGAATACATTTTGAGTCTTTCATTTGTTTCTTTCTAGGGTGATTCTGGCGGTCCTCTTTTTTGCAACTCCAAACTTCAAGCAATGGCTGCATACACGTATCGTGATAGCTGTACATCCAAGAAGTATCCTGAGGTCTACATGAAAATATCTGCCTTCCTTCCATGGATTAAGAAGTACATTAACTGATTGAAACAGCATCTTATTCAAAGAACTTTAATACATCTAAATCGTGTGAATAATTAGGAACCCTAATTTTGGCGAAAAAATAAATAAGCAAAGTTGCATTTCACCAAATTAATGTTTTTAAAGAGACAAACAAATTACAGTGCAAAACATAACCTAATTTATCAAGCAAATCCTAAACCAGAAATAAGCTGTAGAAATTTGGTCCACAGGAAGCTGCAGAACATTGTTCATTCTTGATGTGGAAAGATATCAATTGCTATATCATTGGCACCATTATATATATTATAAAGTGTTATGAAATGGCAAAGATTAAGATGTGCATGAAGGTGATGGGAAGGTCAAATGTCATTAGAAGGGCAGCAAAAACCATTTATAATTAGAAATTACCCACTTCTTGTATTTTACAAACATTTCCTCTGTTTTAAAAATTGGATGGGGGGGGGCTTGTTTGTTTCCTGTTCACTTGTTTTGTTTTTTAGCTCGTAATTTTTGATGTCACACATTGTTAGGATTTATGCTTGCTACAACAATGTCCTGTCATTGGCTGCAAATAAAATTTTATGTACACCATCAGTCAGTGTATGATCACTATAGGACACCAAAACTGCAAACCAACAAATAATTAATAATTAATGCTTGTTATTTTGAGCAGTCATTTTGTGGTTTGAGGTAAGAGGGGGAGGAGATACAACTAATGAGGGTAGAGAGTGAGAGAGAGGTAGCCCACTTAATGCTTAAACACAGGCTGTTGCAGATGCACCATGGTTCTTTATGCTTTTCTTCTTCTCACTGGTATCTCTTTGACTGGTAAGATATTATTCATCCCTTTCTTCCTGAATTTGCCTTGTGTATTTTTTTCAAGCGATCAAATATTTCTAAACTAGGATATAATTAAATGAAAATCAAATAATATACATAGAATGCAAATTGTGAAAAGTCTGACCATGCAGTACCTCCTTAAATAGTCTGGTAATGGTCAGTTACTTATGTTTTTGTTGCAGGTGGGATGGAGAGTGGTATTATTGGTGGAAAAGAGGTTAAACCTCATTCCAGACCATACATGGCATCTATTCAGGTTGAAAATAATCATCACACATGTGGAGGGATGCTGATCAGAGAGGATTATGTACTGACAGCGGCCCACTGTTTGAAGTATGTGTGTGAAATATTATTTATGTTTTTCAAAATGTTATAGTTTCAAGACATTTAGTTTATCTATCTGTATTTTTGTGTTTTAGTTATTCAAATGCTTCAAGGCTTACGCAGTTTTTAATTTGTTCCCGCATTCGCAGGGACTTCTCTGGAAGAGACCACTTTGAGGTTGTTCTGGGAGCTCACAACCTCAAAAATCCCGAGAAGAGCCAGCAGAGAATCCCAGTGACAAAAACCATCCCACATGCTGAGTTTCAACGTAATAATGAGAGGGACTACAGCTATGATATCATGTTACTAAAGGTATTTTCACCTTCACTTACTGTGACTCTTAAGCACTTTGATTGCTTTCTTTAAATTATTTTCTATTATTTACAGCTGAAGAACAAAGCCAAGCTGAATAAATTTGTGAAAGTTATGCCTCTTCCTAAGAAAAATAGAAAAATACGAGCTAATGTTAAATGCTCCATTGCTGGTTGGGGGTATGAAACCCCGAAATCAGTAGTGGGATCAAATGTGCTGCGGGAAGTCGGTCTTAAACTGCAGGAGAATTCAAAATGTGAGAAAATGTGGCAGCACTACTTCAACTCCGAGGCAATGATCTGTAGTGTTTCAGATGGGAAACATGCTTTTTGTCTGGTATTATATTATATTATATTATATTATATTATATTATATTATATTATATTATATTATATTATTTTATATTATATTATATTATATTATATTATATTATATTAATTTTTCCTCTGTCCTTCTTGTTCACTAGGGTGATTCAGGAAGTCCTCTTATCTGCAAAACCATACCACGAGCAATTGCTTCATATACCTATAATGGTAACTGTGCAAATAAAACATATCCTCAAGTTTATGTAAAAATCTCATACTTCCTCCCCTGGATTAAAGAGAATATTGGTTAAAACAGAAGAGAAAACAAAAAATGTGCTCTAACATTAAAGGTGCAGTTTGTTTGTCACTTTTTTTTACTGCATATCTAAGTCTGCTAACTACTTGTTCTCGCTGCAACTGTGAAAACTCCATATGTTTAGCCAGTTTGAAATTATTAATAAACAGGTGACAACACTTCGTTTCTGATGTGAAGTATTTATTCATTGACCATAAAACCCCTTAAAATAAACTGCAATATTCATTGAGCCTTTCATCAGATGTACTGTGGGAACTGACAAGGAGAAGCTTATATAAGTGGTATAAACAGAACAAACATTCATTCATAAATAATAGTTATAATATATATTATCTATAAAGGCTCTATATACGTATACCATCAAGGCTGTGGTTGGGCCAACCACATCAATCTTTCCAGTCAGTTCAGCAAAGAAAATGTAGCTCAATTGCTGTTTTTGCGTACTTCAAACTTTCACAGATTTTGCTTAAAGTGCTTTTAAATGGGTAGAACAGAACAAAATACATTGCTTTCACTGATTTTTTTGTGTGATTGTTTCATACTTTTTAAATTAGTCTGTTCCTGCTAAAACCAGTTGTTGCTCTTGTGATTGCACACCTCTGAGTGACAAGAAAAGTCGCCCTACGAAATGTGTCGTGACATTAGAAGGTGTTTGAGCTAGACTTGAGAATATTCTAGTTAGGTGTCAATATGTCTACTACCGTCTCTCAGGAAACAGTCTCTCAGGAGTCGGTCTTATTGTGTATTGTATTGTAGTGTATCCTTTCTTTCACAACCAACTGTTACACTTTAGATGAAGCTGATTCCACTAGTTTTAACATTAGTATTTCATATACACAGGTTCAAATCCGACTTGAATTATGAGCAGGGCTCTAATGCCTATTTATATTTAAGATGAATATACAAGATGGTTTACACTGTAGGTTATCACATTAAGTAAAATGTCATTTAAGCTTTCTTATCAGATAGTTGACTGAATTACACCAAAGGAGAGAAATATTTCTAGATTTGTCAATAAAAAGAATGGCTATAAATGTTTCAGATTTAAGAAAAGTACATGAACTAGTTTATTCTCTCTCCAAAGAGGGTTAGAAAAATGCCAGTTAATGTGAATATGCCACTGGTAGGGGAACTAACCAAGAGAAAGTGCATCAAGGGTGCTGCAGGAAGTCACTGTCAAGTTGTTGTTCACCTCAGAATGTAGAATCATGTGGCAACGATGCTCAAGTTCAGAATGTATGATTTGCAGTGTCACAAATGAAAATGTACAATGAAATGGAAAAGAGGAGACAAACAGTTTATTCAAAAGCATCTTTATTTAATGTCAACAGCTTGCTAATATAGCAAAGTCTTAATATTTTTAAATTACAAAGATCAACAATAATAACAGAAAATCTATGATTACTGGGGTTTTTTTCTTTCTTTCAGATGATCCTAAAGATTAAATCTGTTTAGATTTCAACAACAACAACAACAACATCAACAACTGGATGTTAATGTTAAAAAAACTGCAAAAAAAATCCCTCAAATTAATTGGTCTTTGTAGTGGAACAGGATGACAGAAGAATATTCATATGCTTGTTCAGATTACAAACAGGACAAAACCCACCAACCTAAAGTATATGTATACACTCAATCACTATGCAGACTTTTGAAATTAAAGCGCCTCCTGTCTGTGAAACTCTGCATCTAAGGAGAAACAGAAGAAGAAATAGATTAATTAACAAAAAAAATAATGCATTACTCTACATTAAAATTTACTATAAATGAATTACAGCAACACTTTGAAATAGAAACTAATAAGTAATTTTCTAAAATCATTACAAAACAATAATATTACGAATATGCTGGTTACACAAATATAGTCACATGCGAACAGACAAAAGCACACACTCACCTGGCTAGGGTCTCTTGTGAAGTATCTCTTCTCTATTACCTAAAAAAATATAAGAATAGTTTATTCACAATGTATTTTCATGTTAATACACAGCTACAATACAAACACTTACTCACAAAAGCACAGAGAATCAGAATTTAGGATCAGAAAGGAAATACAGACTTTAGTTTCATCAAAGCCTCTACCTTGTCAAAAAATCGGCTCAATTTAACAGCATTTGATGATCCAGCTGCAAGATACCGTGGATTTGTAGAATCCTGAAAAGAAAAGTAGGAAAAAGCACAGAATTAATTTTTTTAAAATAATATGTTAGTTTAGTTAAAAACAAAGACAGCACTAAACAACACAGACCAGGTTGATCTCTTCCGCATTAAAGTCTTCAGATAGAAAGGCAGTGCGGGTCAGGACATCATTCCTCTTGTTTTCCGGGATCTGATCAAATTTGGTGCCAATTAGCAGGAGAGGAACGGAGTTCTCTGCAAACTGTTCTCTATCATAATCTCTGCAAGTGAAAAAACATCAGAATTAACTTTTTTCAACATATCTAAGTATTTATAGGCAATCAAATATTCGCTCACTGTATTCTGATTTATGACAGAATAACACAGAAATGTTGATTTTCAAATTAAGAGGATCATATTTCAGCTGAAGAAATGCTTGCTGTAATCATTCTAACAGAATCAGAATTTAAACCCAGGGTAGGCCTTTTTTTTTTTATAAACACTTTTTGTTATACTGGTTACTCTCTCCACACCCTGAAAGCAATCAATAATAGAAGAAGTCTAAATATTAAAACTTGTGCATATATCCTCTGTGGTAGTCTCAGGACCAAACAATTTTCCTCCAATCATTGCATTTGATCTGAATGTACTCCGAATGCAATGATACAATGTCCTACCTGCCTGTCAATCTATGTATTTCCATACCTCCGTGCATGATGTCATGCCGACATCATACATCATCAGCGCGTTCGAGGCTATGCAGAGTTGTAGACAGACAGTCACAGAGCACCACAAACAAACAGCAGCTGCCTTTTACAATTCCTCCTGAACCAAAACGTCACTTATGCTGTATTCACGCAATGTTGTAAATGCAATTACAAGATGGCAACCCGTGACGTTCTACCCAGAGCTGTTCACTTTCTCAGACTCGGATTATACGTTTCTATGTCAACACTATCAACACCAAACTGAATCTGCAGCTGTCAGGTTGTACAAGTAAGAGCTTTGTAAGTTGTTTACATTCATTATTATTGTAATGTTATGTGCATTGAGACATGAGGTAATTTAACGCCGTCTCTTGTCTCGTGACGCTTTGCAAAGTTTGGGCGTTCATGTGTTTTGAAGGAGGCGTGGCTTTGGAGAGCGCTCTGACGGGAGGGTGGGATCTCATGCTTAACCATATTTCAAAAACGATGTTGGACACTGTTGATATTTAAAATCAACCCAAACAAACCCACCCCTCTCTTCATTGCTCCACCTCCAAACAAGAGTTTGTTGTTAGTCGCCAACAGCACATCAGCTCTAGATAATCAATGACACTAAAACCCAGTCACATGTGAAGCAGAATCAAAGCAGCATCCACGTCTGTTTTCAGGCCAGAGCTGGGAAGCTTTTCTAATATTAACGCGGATCCTAAATTGCTTGGCCAGTCATAAACCTTCATTCCAGTGGTATTCTTTTGAGCTCTTTTGTATGGTGTCCCATCTCTCCTTCTGCAGTCTTCAAATCTCCCTCTTGCTCGTTCTGCATCTTCGACCGTCATACGCTCCCTAATGCTGATTGGCTACATGTTTGTTGTTGGTGTCGGTCTGACTATCTTCCAAACAGTGTTTTTGAATTATGGTTTACCTCACCTTTAAAGCTAGCTTGCTATTGCTAGCCTCTCCGAAATGGCCTATCCTACCATTAACCTTGACTCACCCATTTGACACAATGATGCCAGTTGGAGAGGAATCTTTGCTCAGTGCCTCCAATGACCAGCGGTACAGATTCTGGGAGGACTTCTTGTTGGTCAGATCATGAACTAAAATAATACCTGGAGGAAAAATAAAGACAAACATAGCATTCAAGAAGTATCATTACAAATGTTCCAGCACTCTTTTTCTTATTATACACATACAAATAAAACTTTTAAGTTATGCGGGTGATACTTAACCATTTACAGAATTGTAAAACACAGCTCTGGTGCTTTTAACACTGCTGGCACTGCCAACAGATCCCCCAACGTCCCAGAGTTCAATGTAGTAGGTCTTCTCTTCTGGAGTGCCTTCTCTGTAGTCATGTACCTGTGCAAAGAATCAATACAGGTTTTGCTATGATAATGACACAGTTAAATAATAACAATTACTGATAATTGTCACTGTACCCTGACGTCCACTGAGCAGCCTACAGTCCAAGAAGGATTTCCCAAAACTTGATTCTGGCAAAGTAAATGTACAAGAGAGGACTTCCCTACTCCTGTAAACATACATAAAATAACAGATATCAGAAAAGGCATATTGAGGCTAACATGACAGATAATCTCTAATAATAATGAATATAGCACTAGTATTGCAGAACTCCAAGCTAATGTGGCAGGCTAATACCTCCAGCGAAGTCGAATATAAAAACACGCTTACATTTTAAATTTGCATTCACATTAAAGGTTACAGAAATGAAGGCCGATAGATTATTTAGATAATATTTATTACCAGAATCTCCCAAGACCAACACTTTCACCCTATCCAAAGATGCCATTTCTCTCCGGAAGTACTCTGTGTAAACTCTCTGTCCGTGTATGAGAACAAAATAAAAGTTGCGTGCAGAACGATGGGTTAGACCGATAATAAAATTAAACAAAAAATAAGTATTTAAGTAAAGTAAAAAAATCAAATAAATAAATGTCTCGTCTGTCAAAATTTGTTTATTGGAACTGATTCCGTTTAATAGCAATAATTATAATATAATATAATATAATATAATATGATATGATATAATATAATATAATATAATATAATATAATATAATATAATATAATATAATATGATGTGATATAATATAATATGATATGATATGATATAATATATTATTATATGATGTGATATGATATGATATGATGTAATATAATATAATATAATATAATATAATATAATATAATATGATATGATATGATATGATATGATATGATATGATATGATATGATATAATATAATATTTTTAGACTCAGTGAGACTTTCTTTCGATTGAACTTTTATAACACTTCCTGTTGAAACCGAGGCGGGACTTGTGACAAGAGCAGGAAGAGGTTTTTTGATAGACATAACAGAAGCCGGTGTGTTTTATTGGACTTCTGAAAGAAACAAGGACCCATGGCTGTTAGAGGAATGAAGCTGTCGAGTGTGTGTTTTCTGCTTTTATATTTAATAGTGACAGTGCTGGCCGGGTAAGTGATTATCGTGTTATTTTCAGGGTTTAGGTTTAGTGCGATATAAACTCAGTCCTGTGGCTGGTACACATGTTTCACTGTGATTGGTCTACGCCACTGTTCATGCATCATGCTGGTGAAGCTCGCCATAAACTACTTTATATTATCTCCGCTAGTTATTGTACTTTAATGCATTTATTTAAAACCCGGAGTATTTGTTTTAAGTAGGACACTGTTGTTTTTCTTTGAAGAAAATTGCTGAAAACTAAAAAAAATTGCTCGATAATTGCTGAAACAAGGCTGACAGCTTGTCATTGATGCCACTTTTTTGAAATATCTGAAGCTTATGTAGTCCCCTGGCTGATTTCCTCAACAAGATGGGTATATATGTTAAATAAATAGATGTAGCTGTATCTGTTCATCAATTATGTGAATGAATGGACTGATATATGATTCAAAAGTTCTAATGTAATGTGTATTTTCAGGAGGGATTTCTACAAAATTTTGGGAGTTAGTAGAGCTGCATCAATTAAAGATATTAAGAAAGCGTACAGAAAGCTGGCATTGCAGCTTCATCCGGACAGAAACCAAGATGACCCAAATGCCCAAGACAAATTTGCAGACCTCGGAGCTGCTTACGAGGTATCGTTGTTTATGTTGTCATTTCACGTGTTTTTTTTTTTTTTTTCGTTTTGCCTTTTATGCTTTATATGTTGAACAAAGACTATTTTAACGGATATTATAGATGTTAAGATTGACGTGTATTAGGGAATGACATGATATAATATGACCAGCATGAGCGTTGTTGTTAGAAATTAACCGATGGAGCGATTTGATTGGTTGGAAGAAATGTGTGGCCGCAGCTGATTGGTTGAAACATCTGCTTATTGTTATTCATAAGAATTGTGACGTGGACCGCTCGTGAAGCATGTAATAATGTACAATGTGTACAAAATGGAATTCTTACTCAAAATGTAATAGGAAAGGAATAAGGAATATAATAAGGAAAATAGTCAATGATCGACTTCATTATAAGCAATACTGTTAAGGATTTATATATATATATATACTGTACATATATAAGTGAATATTTTAAATATTACATGCACTAGCAATAATTCGATTTAAATAAATATTTCTCTCTCTCTATATCTCTCTCTCTCTCTCTCTCTCTCTCTCTCTATATATATATATATATATATATATATATATATATTCAAAAATGAGAAATTAATCCAGGGTTGATTAGTGCAAAAACAACACAGAAAACAGCAAAAACGCCCCAGATATTCAAAATGTGGCAAAAAAAAAAGTGCCTGTTGTTTATCTGCTATCTAACATTTTGTAACATTCATATCACAATTTCAATATCTCATCATGACTTTATATGCCTGTGGCCTGTATGTTCTTATGTTAAACAAAAATAATCTCATGAAGGTAGAGAACAACTTGAGGTGATAAAGTTCATTTCTGACCTTGGCTATAAGTGAATTCATGATGTTTTTTCCAGTGCCAAAACACTATTTTTATAAGGTGCTGTTTCAATGCAGGTGCTCTCAGATGAGGAGAAAAGGAAACAGTATGATGCTTACGGAGAGGAGGGGTTAAAGGAAGGCCATCAAGGTTCACATGGTGATATATTCTCCAGGTAAACAAGCCTACAATATTAAGATGGCACCCACCTAATTAACAGTTTCTTTAACAGTTAATTGCTATGATAATCTAGTGCATAATTGTTAATTTAGTGTCAGAAGCATGTCTGTTTGAAACGAAAATGTTACACTTTTTCACTGCCCTTTCGATCTACACTATGTGACTGTGTTGATATTCAAATATGTTTTTGTTTTTTGTTTTTGGCAAGTTTCTTTGGCGACTTTGGGTTTATGTTCGGTGGAAATAGGCAACCAGCCGGCCGGGATATTCCAAGGGGTAATGACATAGTACTGGACCTCGAAGTAACCCTAGAAGAGGTGTATTCAGGGAATTTTGTAGAGGTGAGCTTCTTTTTGTTCTCGATCCCTCTCCATTTCCTTCCTGATCTACTGCAGTATTCAGACCCTTTGTGTTCTTTTATCAGCTTTTGTTTGGCAGTGTACAGTCACATGGTAATGGACAGTAATCTCCTTTCCTTCTGTTTCCTCCCTTCTTCAAAATGTAGGTGGTACGAAACAAACCTGTTGCAAAAGAAGCGCCAGGCAAAAGAAAATGCAACTGCCGGCAGGAAATGAGAACCACACAGCTCGGACCAGGTCGCTTCCAGATGACACAGGAAGTAGTCTGTGATGAATGCCCCAATATCAAGTAGGTTTGCCCAATAATCACTCTCACTTTGATTCCTCAAGACATGTCATGATTTTTTACAAAACGCTGTATCGTTGTTTCCAGGCTTGTGAATGAGGAGAGAACACTAGAGGTGGAGATCGAGCAGGGTGTGAGAGATGAGATGGAATACCCTTTCATTGGGGAAGGTATAGGAAATAAATCTACATATAACTCGGTTTAGTAACACTTATTTTTATCAGTTAGCTAGATACTGGAACATACGATTTACTGAGTGTGTATGTTGTATATCTGTTGTTTGACTGACTACAGGTGAACCTCATATTGATGGTGAGCCTGGAGATCTGCGTTTTCGCATCAAAGTTTTGAAGTAAGTGTAAAAAATATTATAATTGCAAAAAGAACAGTTAATTGAACTCTTAATGTATGTTTAATTTACTTACAATGAATGTACCCGTTTCAAAGATTGAGACTTGCAACTGTTTCATTTCATTCCAATCTAAATTTGTGCTTGTCCAGGCATCCTGTGTTTGAGCGCAGAGGTGACGACCTTTACACAAACGTCACTATCTCTCTGGTAGAGGCTTTGGTCGGTTTTGAGATGTACATCACTCATCTAGATCACCACAAGGCATGTTACATTTCCCAGATTTTACTTTCAATTTTCTTTTGTGAACTTGATTTAAGGTTACATTTGAATTCAAAATTTGAAAATGTAAAATTTGGCCTATCAGGGAGCAAGGGAGGCAGTGTCTCCTTAAAAAAAAAAATTGGATGAGAAAATAATCAATATTACAAAAATAAAACGATGCAAATATTATTAAATGTGACATTTAAAAAGTGTATAAATCGCTTGTTTTTCCTAAAGTAACACAGCAACACTAGCAGGCAAAGTTACAGCTGGAGGCTTGCCTCCCCTGAGCCTATTGACTTTAAACAGACCCCCTAAAGCATGCTGTGGGTTTGGTGGAGGTAGAGTCTCATGAGAAGAGGCAATTCCTCCAATATGCAATGATTGGTTTGTGCTATAAATCTTGTTTTGTGCACGTTCACAAATTGGCCTGAATGAAGAAAATTATGACGTTAATGGGAAGACTAATGAAAACGTAAACAAACAGTTTGTGACCAGTGTTTAACGAGCTTGATGACTGATGAAAATTTAAAAACTATTAAAAAGAACAGCTGATCAGTTCACCAATAATGTAAAGTTTAAACTGTTACTGCCTTTAGTTATTATTTTGTAATAAATGTAAAAAGGCATAACACTGAGATTTATACTTGGTTTTAATAAATAGAACTTTAATTACATAGTGTAAAAATACAAAGCAGAATTGTATTTGGTTTCTCTTTTTTTAATGTTTATTTAACCAGGAAAATGTTACATTAAGTGTAATAGGGAAATGAGTTATAAAAAAAAAAACTGAGGGCTTTGCCCTCCTCATTTTAAAACACCACTGATAAAACACTTCACAAACTCACAGAGTCTCATCTTTTGGTCTTGTAGGTACACATTGTGAGAGATAAAATCACTAAGCCAGGAGCTCGTATTTGGAAGAAGGGTGAAGGCCTACCAAATTTTGACAACAACAATATCCGTGGATCGCTTATAGTCACCTTTGATGTAGATTTTCCCAAGGAGCAGCTTGATGACCAGCAGAAAGATGGTAAGAGAACATCTAAAGAATATGGACAATGGAATATATTTGAGTAGACAGGTTGTGCCTCTTCTGTGTGACTACTGTGGTGTTTTGTGCATTTGTGAGTTATAATTATTAATAGTAATAATAATATTATAATAATTGCAACATATTTTTTCTCAGGTATAAGACAACTTCTGAAACAGGCACCATTTCAAAAGGTTTATAACGGACTGCAGGGATACTGACAAACCAGCCAAGTAAATCCGGACTGATTGCCCTGTCCCTGTCTGCCCTTCACACACATACACATTTAAATGCACACTGAGGAACAAGGAATGGGATGTATTTATTTTTTTCTGATTGTTCTCAGGAAGGGTTGACGTTATAATGCTTTTATTATTTTTATTTTTTTTTCTCTCCTTAATTTTGTTTTTAAAAGCCTTTTTTCTCATGGAAAGTATTTTTTTATTTTACTCAACATGCCCCCCCCCCGCCCCCACCACCAATTATTAGTTTTTCCTTATGGTCCCCGGTCTCATATTTGGAGTAAGTAGTTTTCATCAGTTTAAGTGTTTGGACACTAACTTTCTGCTATGACCAGTCAACCACCATCTACTCATGGATCAGCATAATGTTTAGAGCCATTTTACCTGAGACCTACAACAAAAACAGAAAGAGGACTGAAACTTCAAACCAGAGGACAATTTAAACACCTGCCTCAACACTGTACGTCTTCAAGACCTTGTTTTCTTCAGGTGTTTTAAGAAAGAAACTGTTATATGAATGTAAGTTCATTGAACTTTCTCAACTTAGACTCTTCAGTTTTTGGTCTGCTTGTTTTAAACAACAGATTTAACATGGTTCATGCACTTGGTGTTGTTTTTGTGTTCAAGCTACATATTTCTTTTTGTGTGTGTGTGTTGCTCTGGTTTTTGACTGCCTGGTTCAGATTTGCCATCTGGCTACAGCTCTGTTTTCTCTGAGGCATTTACTTACGTTTTGAAGTTCAAACAGAAGATCTCTTCTACTGTATAGTTCAGGTCTTTCCTGTGAATTTTTTATATGACAGACTCACTTTCTTGTTTCTTTCACAACCCCTCCTGATGTTCACCCCACCGGGTCTCTTCCTAGTTAGTCACTTAACTTTGCAGTTTTGTGGATTGCACCAGACAAAACAGAACAACATCTTAGGATAACTTGTGCACAAGTGAAGGAAATATAAATGGTCATTTTCAACTGAAAATTAAAGGTTTCTAATTATGGTTAAAAACATAATTTTTTAAGTTATTAAATAATAACTTGATATGAAAATAGTATTTGTTTATGTTGGAAGATTTCTGACTTATGGCTTCATATTTTTGTCTTGCTTAAATGGACTTCCTTAAGTGATTGGAGTCAAAAATGAATAGTATTTCATGTTTAAGTTTCATGTTTTAGTCTGTTAGGTAGGCAGTAACTGACCTGACCAGTAGAGGGCAGCAAATTATAATCTCCAGGATTGGTCCTCTCAGAGTTCCTTGAGATTAGTAATTCATTGGCCAGTTTCACAGACAAGGTTTAATCCTAGTTCCAGACTAAAAAGGCATGTTGCACAGAGCCATTTACATAGAGCACGTCTATAAAAGCTACTTTGTCCTAATTGAGCTAAGGCCTAGTCCTGGCTTAATCTAAGACTTGTCTGTGAAACTGGACTTATATAAACTATTAAAGATAATATGTTATGCATTATTATTTATATGTCATACTTGCAGCTCTGTAAAAATTTAAAGAGTTAGTTCACCCAAAAATTCCGTAAGACC
The DNA here is from genome assembly GCA_038088235.1 of Zacco platypus. Lineage (NCBI taxonomy): Eukaryota > Metazoa > Chordata > Actinopteri > Cypriniformes > Xenocyprididae > Zacco > Zacco platypus. Next base: position 25,562,326 of record CM076081.1, on the reverse strand, counting down.
TTTGTTTACCTTTGAAACACAAATTAAGATATTTTTGATGAAATCCGGTGGCTCTCCATTGACCGCAAAGTAATTAACACTTTCAAAATTCCCAGATAGTTTCTAAAGACATTTAAAACAGTTCATGTGACTACAGTGGTTCAACCTTAATATTTTGAAGCTACGAGAATACTTTTTGTGCGCCAAAAAAAAAAAATTAATTCATGGCTGATTTCAAAACACTCAAGCCTCAATTACTGAAATCACCCAACTTCGGCAGTTTGACATGAACCACCGATTCAAAACAAAAGATTCATTAAGCTTCGAAGCTTCATGAAGCAGTGTTTTGAAGTCACCCATCATATTGTTGAATAAAGTTTTTTGTTTTTGGCGCACAAAAGTATTCTCGTCGCTTCGTAACATTAAGGTTGAACCACTGTAGTCTATTTTGAGTAAAATGAAAATTTTAGTTTTATTTTATAAACTACTGACATTTTTTACAAATTTCAAATATTGTCATTTATGATTTATTAGCAGAAACAAAAACAAAACAATACTAATGCTTTAATTTCAGAAGAGTTCAAAAATCAGTATTTGGTGGAATAACCCTGATTTTCAGTTACAGGGTTCCTGGCTCAAAAAATCAAGCAGCTCAGCTTTGTTTGATGGCTTGTAATCTTCCATCTACCTCTTGATCAAAATCAAGAGTTTTCATTGGGGTTCAGGTCTGGAGATTGCGATGGCCACGACAGGATCTTGATCTGGTGGTCTTCCATCCACACCTTGATTGGCCTTGCTGTGTGGCATGGAGAATTGTCCTGTGGGAAAAACAATCTGGTTGGGGAACATTGTCAGAGCAGGAGAAAGTTTTCTTCCAGGATAACAATGTGTGTGGCTCGTCCGTCACAAACTCTCAAAAGATCGAAGGTCACAAGCAATCAAAAAAAGCTGAGCTGCTTGAATTTTGGAGTTGCATAAAGTCACTCAACAGCAATGTGATGGACTGGCAGAGAAGCATGAAAGCTGTGATTGGAAAATAAAGGGATATTCCACCAAATATTGATTTCTGAACTCTTCCAAAGTTAAAACAGTAAGTGTTGTTTATAGATGAATAGAAACATGTTGTTTTCTTTGCATTATTATAGAGTTTTTTTTTTTTTTTTTGTTATTTTGACCAGTTATCATTTCTGCTACTGAATGCTCTAAATGAAAATGTTTTTACTTAAAATTACAAAAAAAATATTGTAAGTAGTTTATTATAAACACTTTTTAAAACTCAAAATGCATGTAGTAATTAGAAACTTCTAATTCTGCATTATTATTTTTTCCAGAGCTATTGAGGTTTATAGCCTACATGTTCAATATGTTATAATTAGGCTATATATATATATATATATATATATATATATATATATATATATATACACATACACACACACACAGTGGCGGATTTAGACATGGGTGACATCTTGGCAGCGGCGGCACGTAGCGGCCGAGCAAAAAAAAAAAAAAAAACCCGCGAGACCGAGTTTTTACCGCTCATTTGCACATCAGGTCAAATGAGATCACGTGACTCGGAGTGTGCGCCCTGAGAAACTACTGAGAAGTGAGGAGCGCAACCCCAAGGCTTCTAGTGTGGAGAGCTGGAGTGGGAGCAGAAGAACATCTAAATCAACACAAATTGAAATTATGGATAAAACAAAAGTGTTAAGCCAACAGGAGCCTAAATTAGGAAACTGGAGAGGGGAAACGTGCAAAAAATAAAGGTATGTATACAGCTATCACTCATCGCGTAATGAGTAATATTATACGTAATATAACATAGGCTAATATAACTTGTGTTATGCTATGTTGCTTGCTACGCTATTACACACAGGGCAACAACATTCCCTTTTCTGTCCAACTAGCTTACATAAACACGTACATTACACAACAAAAAAGATTTTGTAACATAATAATGTAATTTTTAAAACAAATTCAATGTCACCCACTTCATTTTAGTTTTTTTCTGTATGTATAAAAGTATTTGTGCAGTTTTTTGGAATTTTTTTTTATTTTTTATTTGCCTTAATTTGTAATAATTTGACTATAACATTAATACAAAATAGCAACTTTTTTTTTTTTTGAAAAAGTGCCATGGTTTGGTGGAAGATTGCTGCCATCTACTGGAAAACAAACCCTTTTAAAATTAAAATAACATTTTCCTCTACATCCTCCATCCACTAGATGGCAGGAGAGGATTACTCGATGGCTCATATACCATTCCCAAGTTTTTCATTTAGATTTATTTAAACATTATAAAGTCATTATTATAGCAACATTTTTTTTTGTATTTGTACTGAAGTATAATCGTTCTGCAATCATGTCACAATGTTACAGTCAAACCTGAACATGGTGTTATGCATGTCATGTGTGTTTTCATTTGTTCTCCATCATTGATGTGTGAAGAAAATATTTAATGTATATAAAATGTATTATCATTTAATTCAACATCTAAGTAAAAATAAGAATGCTGATGTTAAACAAAATCAAGTGCAAGAAGCAAGGCAAACCTGCATTTGTTTCTCAGACTTCCAACATATTTAGAACGGTTATTAATGCCCACATTATAGGATGCATTAATTACAGCTCATTACAGATCAAAGACCTTTGCTGTCTTTAATCATGCAATGGAATCCCACCCAGCTCCATAAGACCTACTGTGCTAGTGAATGCCTTGTGTGCACGCGACCTTTTGGAAAGGAACAAGCTTCCTTACTAAACGCTCCATATGGAGATTGGTGTGTGTGTGTGTTTACTAATCTCCGTCTTGTTTGCTGATAATACAGTGTCATTCAGAGTTGAATGTGTGTCTGTAGCTTGTCTGACATTGGGTTCACCCATTACCGCAGTGGTTATGACCTCTGACTGCGCTGCAGGTGGTTTTACTTACGCTACGTTGGAGGCCGCTGAGCTGAAGTGGAGGTACCGTTGCGCTGAGTCAGGCCTGAGCCTCACTCTGCGTGTCCAGGGTGAGAGGACGGGTGGTGGCCTATCTTGGGGAGGTCGTCTGTCAGGGTGTGGCCTGGAACTATTAGAGGCATCTGTTTGTGTGACTATTTTACAGTGTGGTTTTACATGTTGTGAATTTCCCTCCGTGCATCTCCGAGCCTGTGTGAGAACACTGTACACATGTTTGTTAGATGGAGTGACAAGGGTGAAGAGAATCCGTTTGAATGTAAAGGGCAGTCAAACCAAATGTGTTTATGAGTGTTACGAGCATTTGTAATTAAAGGGATGAAATAAGGCGTTTCCTTGAGGGTCTTGTAAGCAGGATAAAAAGTAGTATATGCGTGGAGTGTATGGGGGGTCTTTCTCAGACAACTCCTAAGCATCTGCTCTGGAGAGTCATTCCCTCATCCCACAACTCCACGCCACAGACTTCTCCATTTACCCTGCTATTTACCCTGCTTTGGGTTTCCTTCAATCATTCTCAAATAAGACGTATTCCACTTTTCCTCTGTTTCCCCTCCCAATTGGCCTCAAGAAAAGATTTTCAACGCCCCTTTTGGTTGATGGCTCTTGCTGTATGTACAGTATGTATGTTTTACACTCCCACAATGATGTTAATGCTGTAGGTGGGGGAGTTTCTCTCATGTCTTCAGAGATTCTGAATTTGGGTTGATATAGCAGTCAACTTTGTCTTACTGATTTGATAAGTGTTCACTTTTCTTACCATTTAACTGTGGTCTTCTGCAAAAATATCTTTATGCTTAAGTTCAACAACAGGTAATAATATAATATTGTTCATCCTCTTTGTTGTACCCTGTACCTACAAACAAATTATAGTTTACTTGGCATCTCTACAAAAGATATTCATCAAAAAAAACAAAAAAAAAAACAAATTCTGTCATAATTTACTTACCTTCATGTCTCTCCAGAGTCCAAACCTGTATGAGTAAGCTATTTTCATCCACACAAAACAGAATGAATGGATCAGTGAATGGGAAAAGCTTTAAAAAGAAGACAAAAGCTTTATAATTGAATAAAAGTTGTCAAAATGAATTGTGTGCTTTCTTATATTTTTTTGTGAGAAACAGACTGAAATATTCAGTATATAAATGCCACAAATCTTTATACTCGCCTATCTCACCTCAGGGCGATTATGTTAGAAGTTGTAATGTCTGGTTCTTGAACAAACAAATATTTTGAGTGGATGAATTAAAGATGAATTAGACTGATCCGATTCGCAATGAACCATTCACAACAATGGTTAAATCGGAGATGGTTTTTGGCCCATTGGAGAGCAAGATCATCGGTGTATAACAACACAAAGTTATCATATGAAACTGGAAAAGGTAGGCCTATAGTGTATTTCTAAAGTTAGAAAACCTGTTAACGTTCTTGCATCGCAGCAATCATCAAAGTCTAGAAATTCTCCTGCTGTGTTGCACAGAAGACATGCAGATTTGTAGAGGCTTTAATAATTAATTCATTATTGAATTTTCATGTTATAGTAAATCTATACTAATGTTTTCATAATAGATACATAAGCACAACAGTTTCCTCATGAGGGCAGTGTTCTCTTTACAATGGTACTGCAGGAACTGTCTGCCTCACATTTGGGATGTATGCCACTGAGTGAGATGATGAACACACTCCTTTTGGGAACACTTTTTGAACAGGTCTTGGAGGATCAAAACAATCCAAGTTAATTATTTAATGGTTTAAATGGTTAATCTTCTCTAATTTTGATCGTTTTTAGTTTAAATGGTCTAACCTTTTTAGATGTCTTTACTAAATAAAAGTAGGGTTTAAATAATCTATGATTTCTGTTGAATAAAACCCATTTAACTTATGGTTAATATAGGTTTACTTCTAATATTATAATAATTATATTAATCATCTAATATTAATTATTACTATTTGATATTAATGGCAGTAAGAGAGGCTTCCTGGCACTCCCACTTACCCTCACTTTGCTCATTTTGAATCTGAACTAGGATAAGGATGCAGACCTATTTACATATGTGTTTTTTTTTTTTGCACATATCATGGTAATATAATTACATTTTATAGCCACTTTTTTTAGTACCTTGAAATACCATTTAATGTAAATACAATGCATCATTCAGTCCAATAGTATATTTGAAACTTTTTACCATTTCACTACATTTACCATTCATAACATTTTTACCATTTCATTTTTACCTTCTGATATATCACTAAACCATAGTATTGCCACAGTATGTTTTTTGCAAGGGTTCAGCTATGAGAATAACAATCATGATTAATCGGATCAGCAATCAGTGCTCCACCAACATATAAAAAGTATAAAACAGGGTTTCCAAAATAGCAGCACTTGATGGACAAATCCAGCTATTTTGTGGCTGGAAGACTGAAGTGAACAAAAAGCAGCGCTTGTGTAGAATAATACATGTCAGTTGTCTTCAGCCCATTGCTGCTTTGAAGACGGCTGCGGACGACCAGCATCGTCCCACGGCGCGGAGATCCTGTGTATGCTGTGCTACTATATAAAAGACTGTCGATTCAAAGGCAAAAAGCCTCAACTATTTAACAGCGAGTTGTGGGCTCTAATTATGGGAAACGCAGGCAGGAAAAAGTGGCTTGGGGTTTTTCAGTCCGTCTGTTTGTGAGGACGAGATGCTGTTTTTTGAAATATTTTCAGGGCTAAACATAGATGACTGTCATTATGGACAGTCTCCTAAGAATGTCTCAAATATACTGCATCTCTATTTCACAGGCTAATGCGTTGCTGTGGGGGCTGAAACTGGACTTTGGCATCCACATCCTCAGGAAGAGGTGGTAGAGTCATGCAGAGACACAAACAGCACTCAGACCACCAGTCTTGATTAAAAAGACTGCATTTGACTGCAATTGACACAAGGTTAAGTAGAGCATTTATTCCTTACAGGCACGTACGGGCTACTGTACAGAATTTTACAGGGTCACGCTGTACTAATATCCTATAATGGTTTGCGTTCAACTGGAACTGAGAGAGGCACTCTGTCCCATTTTAACCCCCCTCAGCTTTTATCACCAGTGACATGGTTTTGAAGTAACTTGTAAACACCATGGTACTTGAATATGGTAATCATTCAGTACCATAATGTATACAAAATGACCATTGGCAACACTATTTGATACCATCAGTGTACCATGGTACACCACAGTAATTTTTTTTTTAGGTTGCATGAGTTGTTGGTGGAATTACCCGCTATCTAATTTCAAAAACACCCACAAGTTCAGCAGGATTTTTAAAAATGAGACCAAATGTATGTATGTGAAAGTACAGCAAGTGTGCTGTAGAGATGTTTGAGGACTGGAGCGCTGAAAGCAGTCTTTGTGTGGGTGTGGAGCCCATCCTACGCCCTCCCCGCAGCCGCGGTGCCCGGGCCCTGTGGTGGCGGATCACAGTTAATAACTGTGCGGTTGGCTGTCAAGAGCACTTAGCCTGATGCTGGGCAGGCAGGACCAATGAACAGAGCTTCCTCTGGCCGATTGAGACTGAGAGTGTATGATGTGTGTGGTGTGTGCGTGCGCGTGTTTTTGTGTGTGAGCGCGCGTGTGTGAATGCGTGCCCATGTGCACCAGTATCATGTCCTTAAACCTGAGGAGAAAAGAAACTTGCATGGGAAGGTGTTGAGATGGTTCATCTTTATTTGACTTATAATATCTTTTTGAGATTAGGATACTTTAATGGGCTTTTTGATGATTTTTACTAAACTGTATGCCACCATTTTGCATTTTCTGCAGCAGGCTACATTGTCAGGCAACACTATTATACTATGGTCTGGATCAATGATTTGGCTCAGTGAATACTCTATGAATACATGATTCAAATCAATGCCCCACACTGTTAAATTATATTAAATTAAAGTTTGTGATTTTATTGAAAATGATTGTAAAAAGCTATGATAAAACGTGGTTACTGTAAGTTACCTTACCATATATAGTGAAAATTATTATTATTATTATTATTATTGGTATTAATAATCGGTATTATCATATATTTCTGGCAATTAATTTCTTTGATGCCACTTTTTTCTTGCTATCAATTTAACCAGGTATTTTATACAGTGCTGTTAGGCATACTTATATTTTAGCTTTAACTTTAGAAATCAGAAAAAGTAGATATTTAGACTAAATGCTTTTTTTGTTTCTCTCTGCAGTGTGAATTGATACTTTGTCCGACATTTACAAGGACCTCTCAGTGAGGAAAACCTGAGTCGAATGGCTTTTATTTTGTTGTCAAACAAAGCAAGCTATACACTGTCTGTTTGGGATTCAAAGTCCAGCTCATCCTCAAGCGTGTAGATTAGATAAAGTCTCTTGAAGACAGGGATACCCGGCCTTCAGCTGTTTGCTCGGTCCTATTACTAATACCATCTGATCCTGATACAGATAACAAGGTGACTGCTTTGTTTTGAAAAAAGCTAGACATTATCAGTACAATTGCTGAGATTTGGGAAGCACTTTGTCAGACACAGTATATGTTGCTTTTTACAGAATTTTAAATATAGATGACTTGTAAATTACCAGAGTGAAAATGCTGTTTTAATGCATGCCTGAGCAAGTGTTCAGAGTTCTCCTTATAGCTTTTTGGACCAGCACTTCATGTGTCTAAGAAAAGTGTAATATTTTTGTTTCATCGATCATAGCTCATTGATCCCTTCCACACCTTTCCGCAGCCCCTTTTCCCAGATCGCGGTATTGGTTACTGCTGCACAGGCTGCCAGTCAGCGTGCTCCAGGGCTCCTGTATCAGACTCCCTTGGGTGGAGGCTGGAAAAAGTTCCCTGCAGTCAGGCCAACAAATTAGATCCCAATCAGTTAGAAAGCCCCGAACGCTGCTTCTAGCCAGACCCCCAAGCCTGCAAACACAAGCCACCTTGCAGCTCTGATTCCACCTAGAGCTGCACAAAGCAGAGACAGCTTTGGCCTTGTCCCTGACAAGACCCCTGAGCTCACCACCATTCCCTTCTCCTCTCCCCACACGCTCTTCCTGAGAGAAACCAGGTGCTACAGAGGCTGAAATAGTGTTGGCTGTTCTTCTCCTTTCACCCCTGGAACTGGTACGCCATTTCCCACTACTTGGATCATTTGCACTATCACCTTTCCACTTGCTTTTTCAATTTCTTGCTTTCCAGTTCAAGTCACATCAGAGATGTCAAATTTGCACTGTGCAAATTATAATGTGGAAAATGTCCAGCTCGGCTTATCAAATAGGCAATTTTTCACGACAACTCCAGGTTATGAGGACATGATGTTTTGTCTGTTGTGTAGCCAGTTTAAAAATGGCATATAGATATATTTTACAATTACAAGTCAAATGCAAAGGTAATGCATTTTATATTTGTCTAAACTAGCTCTGGATTGTTTTCTGCCAACTTTGGGTACTGCCAATAATTGAACGTTTAAATGCAGACTTTTTTCAGAACTTAATGACTCTACTACTTTGTCACTTGAGTTGTTGTGCAAGTTATTTATGAACTGTATGTAGCCACATTGAGTGTAACTAACGAACACTGTCACCGTAAATAATTCTGACAGGTTTCACAGGCACAATCTGAACAATATAGTGCAGTTAATTATAAATTTGGCAGTTAGTCGAACCAAAAATTTGTGTAACCAGATTTTTCAAAGTATGCCATATTGTTAATTGATAACGTTCCAGTTAGAAAGGTCAGTTATCAACTGAAGAAGGTGAATTGTCATATATGGTTAGAGATCAGATTGTAGTTGCATGACACAGGCCAAAAACTGGAGCCAGGTTCATGCTCATTACTATTCCTAATTGCCACTCCAAGATTATATTTGTCATTTGCTGGAATATAACCACATTTTTGACACTTCCAAAGCTTAATTCTGCATCTCTTGCATAAGAAACCATTTCATTTTCCTTTGACAATGTCTTACTTTTGTTACAAAGTGTACAATCCAAACTATTATTCAGTGCCATCACTCATTTAATTCATTTTATTAGATATATCGTGCTGAACCGAAATCAAGCTGTTTGCATAACCATTAATGTACTTGCTGTTGGACCCCACCCTTCATCTGAGAGTCTTTATCCTCTAAATAGCTTGAAGGCTATTAAGTTAATTAATGGCACATGGAGAATGAGGATCACCCAGAATCTCAGTCTCATGCTGTTTTTATCCTATTGTCTTGTTTCTTTGCTATTCCTCCTTTCTCGCTGCCAGACCTGGCCAGTACTCCAAATCCCTCTGTTCCCAAACCAGGCAGATCCAATGGTCATGTATTACTCATTCAGAGATTCCATTCCTTTTAAATATGGCTCTGGCTCCTCCTTCCCTCTTCTTGCTCCTCAATCCTGCCAACATCTTTTTCTCTAATGAACTGTGGGTATGCTGTCATTGTCCAAGAGCTGAGTGTTACCTAAAAAAAAGCGTTGGGAGCGAAACGAACATGGGAACAAGCCAATACATAGCAAGAGGGCACTGCATGGGAAGGAAGATTATCTCACGTGGTCCTTGAGATGGAGTACTGGAGAAGAGGAAAGTGTCAAGAATGTGAGGGGGGGGGTCTTAACATCGGGGGGAGGGCGCTATACTGATCTGGTTTGCGCTCTGATGAATATATCTGTATGTGATTATTTTGACAGCAGTTATAAACCCATAAGGCCTGGCCCCAGTTCCTGCTCTTGTTGATTTAAACCACTGAGCCCCATAAATAATGGCTGATTAAGTGGCTGCGCCAGCTCTCTTAGCCCAATTTACCGCTTGGGTCTGAGCTCTGTGGCCCTAAATGTGTTCTGCATTAGTATTACTGAGGAGGACTGAGAATGCAGGGTGACTGGTCCCATGAGCCGGAGGAAGCCCTCAATGAAAGAGGATTTAATAGATTTAAACATCTTTTGATAAGCATTTGAACAGGCTTTAACTGTGCCTGGATTCAAAGGAAATTTGGCAGAGATATTATGTTGTGAGCAGTCATAAATATGTCACTCTAAGTAAACTCATTAATTACAAAAGTCTTATAGTTTATAGATGCAAATGCATGTACATTCACTATAACAGCTCTGTTTATGTTAGTCACTTTTTGCACTGTGCATCAACAACTCAGATGCCATCAGTGACGTACAGTAGTAGCCATTGTTGTTGGAGGAAAATTTTTCATCATAGTGATGCAAGATATATCACACAATTTTTGAGATTCATTTAAAAAAAATGTATTTATCAGTTTGGTCACACTTTAAATTAGGGTCCAATTCACGCTATTAACTACGACTTTTGCCTCAATAAACTCCTGATTACTGCTTATTAATAGTTAGTAAGGTAGTTATTAAGTTTAGGTATTGGGCAGGATTAAGGGATGTAGAATATGGTCATGCAGAGGAAGGCATTAATATGTGCGTTATAAGTACTAATAAACAGCCAATATCCTAATATGCATGCTAATAAGCAACTAGTTAATAGTGATAATTGGATCCTAAAGTGTTACCATTGATTTTTACGTTTAGATTACCTTTGCCGTCACATAACGCTCACTTAATCTTAATCTTTAAAACACTATGATTGAATAACACTGTTAAATATAATATTCGGATAATCTAAAATATATATATACATTTTTCATTCTGTATACATTATAATGTGATGATGCATAAATTCACTTGTAGAATGTAAAAGAGATGATTTTTGTATAGTAATTTATTTTTTATTTATTTAGAAAAAATAGCATATAATAATAATTATGTGGCATTTATTTTTTTTCTGCCATAACACTAAAATCGGTTTTGACAGAGTTTTAATATCATTGCATCCCTAATAGATCATAGACTTTGTATATTAGTATTTGATTGTTAATTTTGACCAATAAAAATCTAGGAGTTTGTAGTTTATCAGGTGTAAAAAAATAAATGAATAAATAATAATAAGTTGGAAAAGGAGCTCCTGACAACAAAAAAAAGCAATATGTAAATTCATAAACTTAATCCATTAAATTTTAAGAATTTCTGTCAATTCATTTTTATCTTTTTTATTTGTATTCAACTCTAAATTCTTAGATTTACTCTAATGATTTTACAGCACAGCGTTTCAGTACTACAGTTGGCCTGTGAAGTGTGAGAGCTCCCTCCAGCTGTCACTGATCCTGTTCAACAGACCAACGATTTGGCAAGCAGTCTTTCTGACAAGGGAAGCAGGCGCAATGGTGGTAAGTGTGCTTTGAAATTTCATTTCCCCCTCTTTAGTGGGATAACATTTCACCACTTTAGATTAGCCACCCCAGGTCCCATCAACACATTTAAGAGGGTGACCTCCACCTTCCCCCTCCGCGGGGCACAGTGAGACGTCTGAGATGACGGCGCTGTGTTAACCTGGCCAAGGGCAGCATAGCAATAACAAACACAGGATCACAGAGCCAGTGCGACCCCTGACCTCAGAACCCTTGCCCAACACCACACTGATTATTATCAAACGGAAGAGCTTCAAAGACCCAAACAAGGCAGGAGGAAAGAGATAGTCAGGTATTTTTATACATTGTTTAATTTTCATTACAATAAGCATGTAAGGCGCAGTTTTAAATGGAATTTGCCAAAATAAATGGTGGTTCTGATGCAAATATAACCATCCTTTTACCTTTTAAAATTAAATTACTGTTTTAAGGACAAAAATTTGCACTCACATCTCTGTTTCTTTAGTAACGCTAAACATTGACTAAAGATCCATTTTGACTTTCAAAAATAATGCAAAAAGAAGCATACCAAATGTCGTTGTGGTTTGCAGCCAAATACTGTAGCCGTTTTCTTCAAATCTGTGATACTCTGCATTAAAACATGTCTCTTGTGCATGCCACTGAGTCATAATTGTAAATGAACTGAAATGTAGACTACAAACATGTCACGGAGAAAGAGAAGGATCAAATTCTGTGGTACTGCTCTGAGCTGAGTCTGACAGGCTGCTCTAGTCCAGAGCTCTCAGACCTGATTGAGCTTTTAATAAGTAAGAGTAATATGACCTGGCTCCAGTCCTCATTTCTCTCTCTCCCTCTTTGTATTTTCTCTGTCCTTTCGCTCAGTGTTTTAGTGCATCAGAAACACATAAATCTATTCCAGCTTTGGGAAACTTCACAGAGCCAAGGACGATTTAGAACCGAGAAGGTGGATCAGGGATGTTTAATACTGCTCACTGCCATAACCCTCCCAACATTAACAAACTCATCAGCTCACGCGACGTTCCCATCCGGCAGAAAACTCACCTCGCCTGAATCTGAACGAGAACCCTTTTTGGGTTTACCCTTCTTTTTGTTGAAGTTCGTCAAGAACAAACTTAGCCATCAGCTACCGAAAGCAAACCGTAAATCAGATTGTTTGACAGACGACAAGCCAATCAAAGACATTAGCTGGCAATGACTCGGTTCTTCATTGGTGAGTGGCAGTAAATGATTCACGCTAAGTGTCATAGTTCCGCCCAGTCGTGAAACCAAACTTGTGCAGGCCGCTTGCTTTCATTGATTGACTAGGCCGTTCTTCTGCCAAGCTGCTGTCAGCGAAGGCTGTGAGAGTCAGAAAAGCCAGATGGCCTTATGAAGAGTGTCCAGAGTCATCCGCATCTACATTCTGGTGTAACTAGTGGTGAGTAAAATGGGTAAGACCTTTTCATTCGATACCTCTCTGTCCAAATGTTTGGCTGAGGATTAAGTGTAAAGCCCAAATTTCAAGTGGGTTTTACTGATTGCTGCAGCAGCAATTGTGTACTCAGGGCTGTGTTTGAGATCTGTGACTGTGTTTGTGGACCTCATTCTCAGGAATTTGTTTATTGTCCTGTTCACTAGCACTAGCGGACTTTGGTCCCTATTAAGTTAGTGACGACACAAATGGCATCAGCATCAGTAGCCGTAAACAACTCCCATCCCTCCGTTCCATCACCTATATCCCTGAGACAAACCTTTGATAAGAGCCCGTTCTCCTTGAGTTTGGTGCATCATGTGTCTGTGTAAATGTTGATTCTATGTCTAGACGTCTACTTGGCTCGCTAGTTCTCGTGCTCCTTGTGGTTTTCCTAGAGATGCAGAGAAAAGCTCCACTTGTAAGACTCTAAGACTGAATTGTTGGGGTTTAGAAAAATACTGTGGGGAGGGAAAAGGATGGGCGGATGGACAGCTGAAACAAGATCATTTCTCAGGCTTGAATTTGGTGGGTTTTATGCTGCTGATACAGTGATTTTTTTTTTTTTTTACAAAAAAGAAATAGGCATAGGAAGAGTTGATGTTCAAAAATACTGCATTTATTTCAATTTTTATTTATACATAAATATATCCCTAATTAGCAAAATATTCAATAGAAAATATTGTTGCATTGATTACGCCTTTATAACATAAATAGAAATATAATTTTGTCTGTAAATTTAAAGTTATAATGACCACTTGTTTTCTTAGTTAAATAATAATTCTGTGAATTGTTTGAATGAAATATAAATTTACTACAAATATAAATTTACCACTCATAAAAGACACTGACAGTTTTTCATTCAGAAGAATGAAATATACAGACTACTTTTTAATGTTCTTTAACAAAACAAGATTTATAATTTAAAAAAAAACAACGATATTTAACCTCTACCTCATACAACATTTTCCCAATTTTTAGACCAATAAAAACATCCAGAATGCACACCACAGCCCTCGACATTATAGTGCTTCTCTCTTCTTGTCCAGTAACTGTGCTGTGATTTCTTACCTTCAGCACAGACTTGCGACGTCCTTTGCCGAGGTTCCTTATCAGCTGAACTTGAATAAATTCATTAGAACAGCTCTGCGCGAGCTATGTTGTGGGACAGAAACTCATCTTGCCCAACAGACGTCCTGGTTTTCATGTTAAGTGGGCAGATCACATTCTTAAGGGCCCCTCCTCCGCTTTCAAACGCTGGATCAATTTCTTTTTACTCTGTTTATGTTATCATTTGTAAATCTTACCAGAACTGGACCATGAGGCACAAGGGGGGACTCATACACAGTCTAATGAAGTATTTACAGATCATTCCAACTGTCAAATACTTTTGCTCAGTGACATAGTGCAGAGTGCTCGCGCTTAACAACTCGCGCTTGCTTTCCAAACCCCTGCATGAATGTCTCAGGTCAGGCGGATTTCATTTCAGGTAAATAAGCTGCTAATGCGAGGACTCGCAGAATCTGTAGTTTTTGTTAAAATGTTTTACAGGGTCTCAAATGACAAGACTGCAGTTTTTTCATCTCATGCGGTGCGTAAACGTTATATTTCCGTGCGAAATCATCTCGCAAATTTATAAAACAATGTATTGTAAAAACAATTTTTTTTTTTTGGAGAACCACGTGTCCAATAAAACATGAATATCTTTTTCGGCACATGAATACCGATGGCAAATATTTAGGTTAATTGTCAGATTTTTTTCAATGGTTTTGTTACACCTTTCCTGTTATTCTCAACTTTTAATAATAATAATAATAATAATAATAAATTATTAATTAATATGATTATTATTTAGTTTTCTTAAAATCTTCTTGTGGAAAATGCAGACACAGGCTAATGGTCCGAAGTGGAATTTAAACCATTAGAAGAGGAAAATTCGTGGAATCGTGACGTCTGAGAGGAAACAATTAGTGCCCTGCCAATTAGAGTTTCATTTACAAAACATGGGTTTGACATCTATTTGAGGTGTTGTTTTGTTTCTGCCAAATAATAATTGGCTAATGTTGGCTAATATCATAGACTTTAATTATATAGCAATATTACTTAAATAACATGAGATCATCCACAACTTTTTTCATATAGGCTACAGCTAATATAACGGGGAAAAAACAATAAAAAGACACACATAAATGTCTTTTATGTAGTGACGACTTCCTTTGCATCCCATTGTGTTTTTATCCGCTGCGTAAAGACACAGAATTGGTGCAAGTCACACTTTTAAAAATCTTAATCTTAACTATCGGACGTTTTACGATGAAGTAACGCGTGTTTCCCAAAGCAGCGTTATAGTGCCAGAGCTAAAGTGTATCGTTACAGGAGCAGTCAGGTGTAAAAGTGCTGATATAATGCCACACATGGACATTTCTGAAATTTAGACTATTAAATATAGGTTATTATTTAATATGACAATTGTGTGTTTAGTAAGACAGAGTATCAGAAATGTGAGTGCTCAACTAGCTACATATTAATGAAAGGTCTGTAATGACACTGTACAACTTGTGACTCCATTATGCAACATGCAATGAAACACACTAAGTTATAGCCTACCTTAATTCAGGTCTGTCACGTGGCATATACAGACTGCCGAATATTATTGTAAAGGCGATGTAAAGATTTACATCGAAAATTATTCTCGCAAATAGTGCACATTGGCTTTGCATTAATCAAACTGCATCTATTTATTTTGAGTATTTTGACTATGATTAACGACCATTAACGACTTAAATGGTCCGAGACTAGTTAATTTACGTTATGCGTACTTGGATTATGTATAGGCATTATTATTATTACTAAGAAATAAATGTGTTAATATTAATGGATGGAATATTCTGCTTTAGAATAATTAAACATAGGCCTGATTTACAATGGAGATGGCTACAGAATTAATATGTATTAAAGATACGGTGTCGCGAAACGAATAGTTTGAGCATAATGATTTTATTAATTGTGCACTGACTCGTATTATTAACTCTTTAGTATTATCTGAAATGCTCTTGATGAAATTCGTTTACTTCACTAATTTCGGAAATTGTGTTTAGATTTTCTGTTAACAAAACTTTTCTTCCATGATTATAGACTATAGTAACCTTTGAGATCTGATTTGGTTCACGTGAGTTTCAATCTACACAGGTTGGTTATCCGTTTGTGCATTTATTTAGGCCTAGTAGCTCTTTGAATTCAGAATTCATTTATCCTTTGAATCGCCCACCACATCCACTCCACCTCAGCCTTGTGTATAAACCTAAAATCACTCTCAATTCAATACAATTTAATACAACTTCACTCAAGCTACGCCTGCAAATTACAGTAACTGGAGGTGTAGTTTTGATTCTGGCCACTAGACGACGCTATTTCCACATATACTACTCATAGACGGTCACCAATCAGAAATGACCTGCAGGCACTATATTTCCCCTTTTTTAACACATGCAACTCACTCAAGACAACGAACATCTGTGATTCAGTGTTATGATGTTACTTTATGTCAGGTGAAGTTATTGCAAATTCCTTAGTTACCTTGTATACGTGGTGATTTGCGAAAACTGCTCCAGATACATTTTTTAATTGGCCGAGCTATTTTTTTCCCTTGAATTTAAATGAGCTTTTCAGTGTTGATCTGCATAAACTAGTCATAAACCTTTGTATAATTTAAGGGCTTTTTAAGTGATAATTGTGCAAAAAGAGTCGTTTCTAATTAATTAGCTACATTTCTTGTGAATTTGTAGAGAATGTGTTGTTCATTCATTGATCAGTCCAATCAGTTTTAGACGTGTTTTCTTTGAGACTGCAGCAGCGCGCGCCCCAAACCTCCATGTAATTATTGTCATGTTTTACAGATTCATCGGCGAAATGGCTTCTTTTCAATTATTTACTTTCTCAACCTGAATTGTTTTCTTGTTTCTGAAGTCTCAGGCATATATATTTTTAATTGTTTCACGGTTTGACTCTTTCTGCTTGAATGTTGTTTTGACTCCAAGTAGTCAGCTAATTTTAGATCCCCAGTTACCCAAGAAATGGAAAAGGGAGAGCTCATGAGGACCGTAAGAAAGATGCTCAAAAAAGATCACCAAAACCAGAGCTCAATAATTTAAATGTGCTCGAGACACCAAGCTTTTTGCGTGCAAGAATTTCACATCAATTAGAGAAGCATTCTCTACGACAAATAAACCACAGTAATGTTCATTCACATTTGGTTAAAGACACATTTCACATTTTCTTCATAGCAATTTATTACTTTTTTGTGAAATTACTACAAAATAAAATTAATAGGCCCGTTCATATTTTCATAGCTTAATGAACATGTGAAATTATTTTGATATTTGAACAAATATAGTGACCTTATTATAATTAATACGTTTACATAAACATGAAGTTTATAATAAGTTTATTAAATGACAAGAGTGTGTGTGTGTATATATATATATATATATATATATATATATATATAGCGATAAATTAATTTTCTCACGGAAGTCGTATTTTCAGAAAACAGCAATTTCATTTAGCATTTAAATACTAACAATTCTATTGTCTCTATTGTTCGAGAGAGAAAAGAGAGCGAGCGCTCTGTGAATTCAGTGTGTATTAGATGTTGATTTTTAAAATACTAATCCAAATATTTAGATTATAATTTTTTTAATAATTTTGATTGGATCTTAGTTTGCCTCCATTGAAAATTCCAATGGCTTAAAACTGCCGTTTTTCATACAAAATGAACGAGACATTGGCAATCACCGAGATATTATTATTATTATTATTATTATAGCCTAATAACAACAATAATAATAATTTGTTTACTGCGTTTTTTCCTATGGAATATATAAACCTGATATTTAACGAATTATTTCTATTCTTAGCCATAATGTCACATTTGTCTAGTGGAGTTGTGAGAGTGAAAGAGCATGTTGATGAAACACGCAGAACTTTAGCTGATGGGAAACACATTCTTGTGGATGTTTTCATTTTGTTAGTGACCTCAGACTTGTATGGCACAATACATCAAAATCGGAACAATTCACTCACCTTATTCAGGATTACACGGGCGTCAGCCTGCATTTCCTAGTTTGTTTACGAAACGTCAAATTCACATAGGAACACAGTTGATCAATGACATGCAGCTAATATTTAAGTATTTTCTGTGGCTTCATTCAGAGCAGCAGGTAACATAAAAATCAAGTTGTGTATTAACAAGTTTATGGTATTAGCCTGTTTAGTCCTTATTATCAACACATTTCCAGTTTGCATTTTACCTGTCACGCATCGCTGCATCACCATCATCGTCGTGATCATTATCTGATATTATAATAGTGACGAATGAGGTTGGAGAATCAGCCAGCGCTCGCTCTCACACACCAGGAGTGTCTCAAAGCAGCAGACCAGCCAACTGCACGCGCCATTGTTAATGAGTTCTCATTAAGCCACTTTGGGAAAAAGGTAAGATACTTTTGTACAAATATCTGAATGTACGCATGCATTTAAATCCTCACGTGATGCAGCTTATATCTGAGATACTGAGGCCAAACTCTAGTAAATGATCTGTTTAGGAACTATACCGTCCCTATTTTGAGTACTAAGTTTTCAGGTTGAACTTTGACAGCTCGTATGGTGATTTGAAAGTGGTGATACCCTAAACCGTGAGCTTCGACACGCACCATGTTCTTTCCTTTTGGACACCAGCGCTGCCAGTGCACGTTATAAACCGTCTAGAAGATTTTCAGTCTGTATAGTTTACAGCTTGTTGAAATGGTCTTATTGATGTGTCCTCTCTACTCATGACCGCCATAAATGAGTCTGTCACTTTCAATGTGCCATGAAAGAAAAATCAGCAATTAGAAAGAGATTCTGTTAAAATAACAACAACAGCAGCAGCAGAAGCTCTGCTTGCGACACAGAAACTGAATTAGCAGCATTTTTAGCTGTCGGTGTTCATGTGCCTCTTCCATCATTTCCAAACAAGATTTTTCCATTATCCGTTTTAACACGAACCCACAAAACCTTTTCCCTGTATCTTCCCTCCACAAGACTGCACGTTTTCCAGTGTATGTCCTTGTCACTATTTTGGCTAAGTCTGTCGAGCAGACCAGTCATCACTTCTGTATCGTTTCAACAAGTGAACATGACAGGACAGCGATGAGTTCGGATCGCGTAAAATGCAATGAAAACAAGTGATTGAACTGAATGAAAGCTTTTGAACACAGGCGGTATAAATAATTGTTCAAAACAGAAGTTCAACGATGTCGCTTTATTGATGCCTTATACATGCAATGCATTAATTACTTACCTCGTACAGCCCCGTCCCTCCCTCCCTCCCTGTCACACTTCCACGTTTGCTCTCCAGTCCTCCTCCCCTCCCACTCCCACTCCTCTTTCGGCTCTCCGTCAGTCCGCGCGCCGCTCAAGGGAGAGATTGAAAGTGACACACTCACATTGTTGCTCTTGAGATTTTACGCGGTTGTAATAGGTAATGTCCGCATCGCACAAAGCAGATACTTGACGTCTGTTTTAGCTTTGTTTCTCTCTCTGTGCAACACAAATGGACGTTTTCAGACTTTGATGCTCTCTTTGCGCCCGCTGCTGAGGTTTTCAGTTCTGCCACGGACACGACACTCGTGACTCAAACTCGCGGTTAACGGTGAACAAGATTCCGTACTTCAGGAGAGAATTTCGTCGGTCGCTTCTCGGAACTTCTCGGATCTCTGTGCTGAGTTGAGTCTCGTGCGCTGTCCTCTCTCTCTCTCTTCCCTCTCCCGCGCTCTCTCTCTCTCTCTTCATGCTGTCTGTCTCCTGCTACCTGTACCCCTCAGCTTGGAGTCTCTCAGTTCCAGTGGCTCAGTCACAGCGCACAGTGCACGGAGCCCAAGTGTCCAACACCGAACCCGGCCGTATTCAGTCCTCCGCGAGGCAGCGAGAAGCCCAGCCCTGGATTCAATACTTTTAATCAATGGACAGAGCCCTCTCAACGGCCAACCGAGGTACCGACACGCCATAAGCAGTAAGTGCAACAGAAAATAACTTTCTTTCATCCGATGCTTAGCGCATGTGAACTGCTACAGTAACAACTATTGCAACTGAGCAACATCTCAGTCGAACTATAACTATTCTAAATATAGATGAACATAAGTCTTGTGTTTGAATATGAAGCTGAATTCTTTGAGGCTTTTATAGAGAAAATAAATATAGGCCCTTAATACAGTTCAGAAGGCCATGGATGTTTTACATATTCCCACTAACAGCCAACTTGTCCTTAAGACACGTGCAGCACCTTTGTCAAGTTATTTTCTTTATTTAACAAGAAACTAATTTTGCTGAAAGTTGTCGAACTTCGCTTAGTGACGTTGAAAGAGTGAAATGCTGAACGCAATAGATTAGAGGAAGACTTTTGCCAATGAAAAATTTATATTTTGGTTTTCAGCAGAATTACATTTATTAAAGAGCCCGATAATATAAGATGTTTTTTTTCTGTAAGTTTCATTAAATATAATTGTAATGCATGAATTATGGCATCGTTCACTTAAGTTTAAAGCTCAATTACAACGTCAGGAATGTTTAGGATAAGAGGACTAAAGTCATGCACCTTGATCATGCATTCTATGAAGAATATAACAATTTCGGGTTTAAGTTAAACCATTTATTTAATAAAGCAGATTGACGATATTCTCTAATAATTTATTATGCTCTACGAGTGTCCCTTGATAGCATGAAGGCCTTGAGGTGGAGCATGGTTTGAAAAGATTTTTAAACTGTTTTTATTATTTAAACATTTCAAATAGCTATCGAAATAATGCAAAATTATGAGACATATGAATTTTTTTTTCAGGGGAAATCCTGTTTTTATTGCAGCCCAATAAGCACAGGCCTCGAGTTTAACGCTACACGTGTTTGATTTTTTTCTGTGGTCTCATCGCCTTCAGGTCGCGCGCATGTGTGTGTGTGTGTGTGTGTGTGTGTGGCCTATATGTTAAAGACCTTTTTTATTTAAAAGCCTCATTTTCTAAGAGAAAAAATGCGAGACTTTATATCGAAATGTTGTCAGACTTCTTATATTATTTTGTAAAATTACTGAAGAAGACCAAAACAAAGACTGTTTTCTAATTCTGTTCAGCTTGTCAAGTAAATGTTAGCCTTCAGAAATTGTCGCTCACGATTTAACTGCAAACTTTCTTTCATTTAACAACATTCGCCTATTAGTCTATTGCTGTTTTTCCTGTTGTGAAGGTTATCAAATATGATAGGCCTAGCATACATCAGATATTTCGCTGACGGTTCATGTTTTGTGTTTTCGGTAGGTTACCTCACGTTGTTAAACAACTGCTAATTGACTTTTTATTTTGTATGAGGAAATGAGAACCTGAAGCAATCGAGCGAGCATAATACTAGGTTTACGATTGTTTTATTCAAAGATAATTGCATTTTTGTTTTGTTAAATGTCTAATTGTTTTCAAATGGATTCAATTGAATTTAGCATTATTTAAAACTTCCAGAAACGAGTCTAGAAACTCAACAAATAATGAAATCTAACTCATCTAGACAGCACAGAATAAATCGAGACAATGCATTTGTATTATAGTTTTGAGAGATTTAAATCAGTCAGACTTAATTGTAATAATGCGAGGAAATAAGCCGAACAGCCACCTGTCTACTCAAGGTAGCTAAATGAACCTATCAGGGCGCAACAACTCCAGGCAAAGATCTCGTCACTGTTTGTTTTCAGCACAATGTTTCTTTTTAAAGGACACACGTCTTTAAAGTGATTTAGATTTTTCCATACAAAGCCTGTGGATTTTTCATTAACAGTGATGATGGAAGTGAACCGTCCGTTTTTGCTTGAAGAAAACAAAAAAGCATCTCAAATGAAAGCTCTATCTGTTGTCGAAAACAATTACATGGAAAAGGATCGCAGTTCGCTGTTGTATTCCTATTAGACTCTGAAGTAAATAGCTAAACCAAAAGAAAAAACACATGCCGAGTGCACATGATTTGTTATTATGTTACATTCGATATTTTTTCCCCTGTCAGTTCAAACTCCGAGTTATGTATACATCACTTGAAAACTTTAGAGCAGTGTATTTGAAGAGTCACTCACAAAATCATGCCTGTGCAAGAGGGAGGTATGGTTGCTATACAGCTGCCATCAGCGTTAGAGATCATTCTGTTTCTTTTTAAAGTTACATTGATGTATCCATTATTCATTTGCACAAACCTGGCCCCCATAGCCAGCGGAGACGTTTTCTTAACCAAGACCAAAAGGGGGAAAAAAAAGTTAATTAGTCTCTGTAACAGAGAAGCTCTATAAGTCTCAGTAATTTTGCAATAGATGGAAGCCTCTGTGGATACTTTAATCTCGCGCCCATCAGAATGGATCAAATCCAGCATTTATTCACGGCATGTTTACTCCAGCTCTACCTTCAGGGAGTAAAGGGAAAGTTTAGCGCCACAACCTTTTTACTTGTACTTACAATACCTGTTAATTCTTTTGTTTAATACATAAGACACTTGCCGCTTGGTGAAAGGAGCTAAAAGTTTTAGTACCTCGCAATGTCAGAATAATAAAAGTTTGGGGGGGAAATGGCACGCAGCGACCTAGTGCGTAAATGTTACAGCAGTGCCTTATTGCTTTAATAAAAAGTTACTTCATAATACTTGTATTTTATGAAATTTCAAGAAATCTATTTAATATGCAAATTCTCCCGCAGGTTAAACTGGCCTATGGGTGTTACGCAGTGTATACAGATGTGCGTTACCTAGGTTAACAGGTGTTTTGTCATAGCTGTTTATATTGTGTAGGCTATAACAGGAGTGGAACACTGTTGACCAGCACGCAGGACCACAATTATTAGTTTATTAGAATATATTAATTCGCAGCAAATAGTTCGTCAAGGCCTAACTGCTATTTGTATGCCATTCATTCGCCTTTCTGCAGCTTCATGTCACTTTGGCGACAGTCGAAAATGGTCATTTTATTGTTTTTAACATTATTATTTTTAATAAATAAATAAATAAATAAAATACATATATAATTTTATTAATTAGGCAGTAGATTTATTGGTTATCAGGCTATACAATAGCTATTGTTTCGATCGTTATTGGATCAGGAATACGTTCATTTCGCACTATATGTGTGCAAGTTGTCACAATTGAAATTGGTATTAAGCACCCTATTATCAGCATATATATATATATATATATATATATATATATATATATATATATATATATATATATATTATATAGGCCACTTGGCTACTTTTTTCTGGAAAAATTTAAACAATAAAACAATAATCCAAACACAATACAATTCTTGAAACAGGAAATTTGTAAAATGCATTATGGAAAAAAAATCGGAGTATTGTTTTGGCCAGAAAATATTACTCAATAAAGGACTTTTTTTTTATTGTTATTATTTTTTTTTAAACGTGACAACTTGAAATTTTTAATAAATAGCCTTGTAAAAATTTGAAAACTAAAATCTGCCTTCCTTATGTATGACTCTTGCTTGAATATAGGCCTATGGCATTATTGTGTTTATCAAAAGCTTTTTGAAGTTTATTTTGGAGGAAAAAATTCACAAAAAAATTCTAATTCAGGAGCGTTTTGAACTAGGTGTTTGAAATCTTGCAAAACCACTTACAGAGATATACCACATTTTTTAAGTGGAATTTAACTCACAACCTTACAGATACTGAGATATAAACAACTTCCCTGTGTGACAACTAGTCTCTCTCTCTCTCTCTCTCTTTAATATATATATATATTATATATGTTTATATATCATCAGTCCATTTAACACTACACACCTAAATCTAGACCGCAGTCACCAACTCAATGTGTGTGCGTTTATGTGTGTTTTATAGCCCTGCTCATTGTAGTCTACCATGTGTGATTTTTGTGAGTCAATGTGTGGTCCCTGGAAGTGTCAGAGCAGTGAGCCTGCTCTGTGGTTTGTGTGTGTTGAGTGTTTGTGTACACTTGTGTTTGTCCGCTTTTGTCTATGTGCGAGTCAGAGCAAGAGATTTAGGGAGAACATAATAAACTGCTGCTCACTCTTTATCTTTTACTGTATAAGATGTTTATTAGCGAACGCTACACGTGCTCCCCGGAAGGTCTGTCGCACTCTCTCTTTGTATCTAAATCCACATATTTTCTGCACATGTCCACTATATTTGCACACTCATCCACATTATGGCAACGTATTTGTGATATCGTATTTGTTTCTTGACTCTCACACCAATCAATTCATTATTATCTCATTAACACTTATTCCCTTCTATCTAACATGACATGGTCTTACTGCTAAATAAAATATACAATGTATACATACATACATATAAATATATCCAAGGAAGTCCCGGTATCAAGCTTGTCTTACTATGTATATTTCCAGTGCAATCATCTGTCTTGGTTACAGTTTGATCTGCCATCAAATTCATGGGTGATAAGCTGCTATCTATCTATTCTTCCCTTCCCAACGCACACACCTGTGAGACACCGAGGGGCCTTCAATACGAATCCCTCAACCATCTTCACCTGCTTTATCTGTACCCTGACTGAGCCGATGCTTTAATAACCCTGCAATAAATGAGTATCACAGCCCTATTCCCTGGTCAATAAGGTTAACGCCTCAGCATGTCGTCAACACAGAGATACCACGATACCACCAGGTTCTGTAACAACACACGGCTTTATCTCATTGCTCATTTGCATGCGTGTCTCTATTAGTTGTTATTAACTGCTGTCGGGTAAAGGCCTTTTATTACCCTGAGTTGGAAAAAATCAAGAAATTGGACACTCTTGTCATGCCAAACAGCCTTTCCCATACCTAGTTTTTTTGTCATCTTAGTAGGCAACATTTCTTTCTTTCTCATTTCCCAACCATTTGCCTTTTTTCTCAGCATTTCTCAATATCGCTCTTTCCCTTCTGTGTATACTGACTGACAGTGTGAGCATAGTCAGATCAGTAGTGTGTCGTTTACTGCCCTCAGCTTCCTGCGTGTGGTACAACTGGCAGAGGCCACTCTTACTGCCAAAGAAAAACGTGCAATGTGAAAGGCAGAGGAAGGTTAGCGAGGGAAAGAGCAGAAAATGTATATCGCATTCTTAAGAGCGAGTCTCTGCAGTGTGGTCGTCGTAGTTTGGAAATTTGAGTCTCATGGGATCGGAGTTCTGTTCCACTCCCTCGTCTGGCTTCTCTCATCTACCCCTAAACATAACAGTCATTAGTTATGTTTGTAATGTGTGGCTGCAAGCATTACAAATAAAAATGGAACCGTGTATTTGGTTGTGAAGACCTATTGGTTCAATACTGAAATGTAAGGTGCTGTTGTGTTGCATGTTGTGTGTCATTTGTCAAGAGGGCTGGTTAGAATGTATGTTTTTTATTAGCACACAAAAATGTCATATTTGTAATAGCTGTACTATTTTAAATACTTCTATATTTTACAGCTTGTTGCTGTAAGCAATTGAAGAAGATCTTGAATCAAGATCTTGCTTTCATTTTTTTAAACTTCATAATCTTTGTTGATTATTCCTGATACCTTGTACTGATTAGACATTTATCACTCTTTTTAACTGATGTCAACCAGTTGGAAGGACAGCACTTAAACAAGACCAATCACACTTTTATGACGACTGTAAACTTAAGGAATAGTTCATCTAAAATTGAAAAAGTCATCATTTTCTCACCTTGATGTTGTTCCAAACCCATATGACTTTCTTTCTTCTGTGGAATAGAAAAAAATATTTATTTTTTCCAGGGGAAATTCTAAATATCTTCAATATCAACATGCGGTGACAGAATTTTCATTTTATTGGGTGAGCTATCACTTTAAGAACTGAAGAACATAAATTCTCTGAATACGAAACTGAAATTACAATTGCAGATTTCATTTATTAACAACTCTCCCGTGTATGCTTCATAATCTTCTAATAGTTCATTTTAACTTTTGACACAAACAAGTAATTTAGCTCTAGTCTGTTGATGAAATAGAGGAATACACTCTCTGTTAATAATGCATGGATGAAACCATTTCACCACTAGTGCGGCAAAATCTGGATGAGATCTTTTACCGTCTTAATCACAAAAATTTCTTTCTCCTTGCATTTGAGGTAATGAATTCCAGAACTTTGAATCACAGTGTTTTTTTTGTTTGTTTTTTTTGGGGGGTTTTTTGGCAAAAGTATCCAAAATAGTATATTATAACTAGTGTCCCTCTTCAGTAAGCTTGTATTGATCTGTCGCAGCAGGTGTGTATTGACCAGAATAAATTTTTACAGCACCATCTTTGCATAGCCATTGTCATCTCTATACGCCAGTGCCAGGCAGACACCCTGGAGCTGGTTTTATCTACCCATCAAATATTTGGTGCTGGGGTAGAGGAGGATCAGAGAGAGAGAGAGAGAGAGAGATTGGCATAGAGATGTGAAAAGAGATTCAGACAACCTCTTGATTGGGATCGGAAGACTCATTAGAATCAGACAGGTTTGGACCTGTGAAGCCCAGTGAAGGAAGGAACAAAGACATCCCATCAGTGCCAGATGAACTCAGACTGATAAAAGACTTTAAGGGTTGATAATACTGTGCAGCTTGTAGGCAAACAGATGAAAAGCTCTCAATGTTACTGAAGGCGGTGAACGCATCAAGCACAATGGACATTGTGTCCGTATGTGGTTTCATCCTTTTCTCGCTCGGTTCTGTGCAAGTTTCTGAAACATCTAGAGACACTTTTTGTGAAGAGATTTTATTTTACCCCTGGGACTGCAAGTCTAATGGGCAAGCCCACAGACGAGCTGTTAATTAAAAACAGATCTGTTCGCCTCATAGAGTTGAAGTGGATAACAGTGATCTTACACATAGCAGCGTGTTGTATCTGTTATATTTTAGGACTTTATCCTCTATTGTTAGTGAGGTGCAATGCACTTTGGCATGATGAGTACAACAGAAATGAGAGGTAATGGCTGCATGTACACTGGGGGAATGTCAGTTTTAATTGGAAAGCTGTTTAATGGATGCTATTAATTTAGTATATATGCGAGTGTTTTCATAAGCATGCATGTCCATTGTTGTATAGTATTGTTCACACTTGAGCTTTATTAAACTGTCTCAAAGGCTCTGTAAATCTCTTTCTTGTGCCCGCACGTAAGTGCCATCAGTTTTTTTTCCCTCAGCAGCACACTAACACATTTCTTTCCATTCAAATGCTCTTAAAGTGTTTTTCCTCCCGCCCACTTATTAAACTCTAAAGAATTCAGACACTTGATTTCTGGACCCGCATTAGGTTTTTAATCACGCAGAGGCTAATGTTTGTAATTTATTATTCATTTTGAAAATTTAGCTCCAGCTTGTAATTCTCTTTGGACTTTTTTTTATGTTCCATGATGATGTTTTTCTCGTCAAGGCCAGAGAAGAGAGTGATGTTTTCTGCATAACCACTGTGAGGAGAATAGCAGAGAGAGAAATATCTATCTCTCTATCTCTCTATCTCTCTCTCTATCTATCTATCTATCTATCTATCTATCTATCTATCTATCTATCTATCTATGTCTATCTATGACGTGATATGCAGATGAAAGCGCTCAAGTGGAGAGTATGGTTCTAGTCTTTAACTTTTGGCATGGACTCAATACAGCCTGGCACTGACTCTGATGGACATTACCAATATTAAAGGTTTGGCTGGAAAACAAAAATTGTCTGGAAATTGTCCCTACGGAGCTCCCTGGCTCAGACGATTGTGTATAGACATCCACGTGCATTCAAAAATACTACATTTGCACATACACACATACAGATATCTTAAAATAACTTAATAATTCATAAAAAGATTTTGGGCATCTTTGCTTTGATATAATATATTAGTCAAGAGGTCTGATATTTTGGCTACACATATAAATACACATACACATCGGTTTACATTCCCCATAGACGCTGAAGCAGAACGAGACACTGGGCCTCAGCTTCTCTGTTTGCTGATAGTCTTGATAAGATGCCAGCGTCCTCTTAAACGATTCCCTGTATTTTAGGACACAGAGTTGGATGTCCTTGTGCTGTTGTCTGTTAGCCGCAGCTGTTCAGTTTGTGCGTAAAGGTCAGCGACAGGGAATCCTTTGACGTGTGAGTTTCTTTGTTAAAATTTTTTAAGAAAAATTTCTCTCGAATTTCAGTTGTAATTTGTATGCAATCCTTTAAAAGTATCAAATAAGATCTTTAAGCACTGTGTTAAGCTAGCATGCTCTTATTTGATTCCTTTCATAGTTGGACCCAATTAATGATTTATTGAATCGAATGATGAATCATTATCATGGTCACGGTGAGGACCAGAAAATTGATTTTTGGGGGAATCCTAATTCAGTACAGTATTTACATTTTACAATTTAGACAGTCCATTTTGAGAGAATACATGCCCATTTATCTATTTTTTATATACTGTGATATTTTTTTATATTACTATATTTGAAATAAAAAAACAGATCAAACTGTTATGTATTATTATGTGCATCCAATCTTATGCTTATTCCAAGTCATTTTTGTTGTTGGATATCCAATTTATGATGTTCATAAAAAAACAAATGCGTTGATATTGGCCGTGTTTTCATTAGTTCTCTCACTCTTTCCCTCTGTCTCAGGTCCTTATCCTCTGGCTGGTGTTCCCTCTGTAGTGTGGAGGGGGATGGAGCGTGGCGGAGGAGAGAGCCCCCGTTTGCGGGAGAGCCCCGAGCGACGTGGGAGCAGCAGTCCTGATATCGGCTGCCCCCCACCAAAGATGGGCCGCCTGGAACTCAACGGCAGTCCTACAGGTCCCCGCATTCGCCACAATGGGGCCCCACAGAGACCTCTCGGCGGTAAGACATTCACAATCTTTTCTATTATATCATATTACCTTGTTTTAGTTTTTCCTCTTTTGTTAGTAGTAATGTGGAGAAAGAGAGAAAATAATGTTGACAGAGGTGAGATCAGTACATGTTGCATATCAAATTCAAACCAGAATCACCCAGACTAGCACCATGGCACATTGTACCTGGAGCACAGATTCACGGATTTGCTACACCACTGCTTAAAGAGTATATATATATATATATTTTTAATTTGTGATATAACTGTTATAGAACTTAAAAAAGAAAAGCATCAAAC
The DNA here is from genome assembly GCA_038088235.1 of Zacco platypus. Classification (NCBI taxonomy): domain Eukaryota; kingdom Metazoa; phylum Chordata; class Actinopteri; order Cypriniformes; family Xenocyprididae; genus Zacco; species Zacco platypus. The sequence goes on along the minus strand of CM076081.1, from coordinate 25,533,534 downwards.
ATGAAGCACATCTAGCTACACATTCAGCTTGGTTATCAATTTTATCTGACATTATTAAAAGAGTCGCCCATAGTGCATGATGCAGATCAATTTAATCCCATACACCACTGTAGTTCAGCTCACAGGAGTGTTGTGGCCACTATAAGCTCAGTGAATTAAGTAACGCTATATAGAGCTGATTTATTCCCCATGGCCAGTTATTGATTGCAACAGTAGCGTGTTTATCAGAAGGGGGGTCATATTGATTACAGTGACCCCAACGAATTGCCGCAAACAGCGGTGTGGTCACAGCTGTGATTAATGAATGGCTTTAAATATGTTTTTACACACGGGTAGTTGACACATAACATGGACATGAACTGTTTTCATTAAGGTTTTCATCTACGTTTTCTCAAAAAAATAAATGACACGTCAGATATCGCAAATTTTTCTTTTGGACAGATTTATTCATTTGGAGTGCAAGTAGAGACAGCATCATCAAGCATCATGATTATCAGAGAAAAGGCAAAATTATCTGGGCCAAATTCTTAACAGTTATCTCATTTGTTTCTACTTCTACTTCTCATAAGATATACTTGTAGAAATATATATATATATATATATATATATATATATATAAAATTAGTTTATTTATATACCGTACTAGATGATACCACTGTTACTGTTTCATTATCATGTATGCAAACCCGCATACAGTTACACATGAAGGTAAAGTGGTTCTGACAATGAAGAAGTTACACATTTTCCTCTAAGGAAACATACAGTCTGTGTCCAACAACACAGCCACAGCACAAGTGTTTTATTCTATCATCACTCACACTGTGTAATCCCTGATGTTATGCATTGGGCCAAAATGTCATCAAGGTCAAGCTGTAATTCACCTTGACAGCGAGCAATGTGTGTAGCCAATCATAAAGCCACATATCAGATATAGATTAGATATTTCTTTGGGGCCAAGACCTTAGCAACACATACCATGTGTTTGTTCATGACTGTGTGTATGTGTGAATATCATTTGCTATACACCTCTGAAGCAGATTTGATTTGACACAATATCTATGTCAACAAATTATATTCTTAAGAATTTTTTGGAATAGGTGGAGGAAGAAAGTAGTGGGGCTCTCTCTTCCTGTGCCCTGGCAGATGGGCCGAATGGTTAGTTTTAATAAGAGGTTGTCTTGAAGCAGTCTTCTCCAAACCACAATGGAACAGTAAAGAGTGGCCACACACAAGTCAGACATGGAATCAGAATCACTCAGACACATGCCTGCATTAGTAAAAATCATTTTCCTAATCTTTTTTTTTTTTTGTCTTGTCCATCATAAAGGATCTCAAACAAAATTAATTTACTTGCAAATTTGCACAAGATATTAAGTCTCATTTACAGAGAATAGTTAAGTTAAGTTTGTGTTTTACCTCTTCAGCAAATTATTTTAAAACAATTTGCCAATGAAATAAACTTAAAATTAATGTTAATTCAATAAATATTTTATGATTAGGATTATTATTATCAAATGCAATTTTGTGTCTTGGGTAAATTTATTTTAATTTGAGGCTGTTTATTTTTTGGGGAAACACGACAAAAATGCTGATTTAAAAATGTTTACTTGCAGAATGTACTTCGATGCTGTATTTCAAAATATTTAATATTGTTACTTTAGTCCGTGGCAGTGTCAAACTTTTATATACAGTTTAAAAGCGAATTTGCAGTAATTGTATTAACAGTGTAGTCCACAGATATGCTTACAAATCTATAATTAATTAATATAAATCTATAAATAATCTATAAATAATTTATAACAAATCTATAAATGAAACACTCACATCCCTACAGAAGTCTAAAAAAATATACTCAGGCATTAATGCACATTAACGGACAATCAAACAGACACAGAGACTTACTCAGAGTGTTGCAGCACAATTAAACACATACCATCAGACACGGGCTTCGCACACATGCTGTTATCTTATGATGAAACCATGCTCATAGAGGGTATAGGGATGAGCCCATGGGAGCTAACGGGAAAAAAAGAGAGAGAGAGAGAGAGAGAGAGAGAGTGCTGGGAGCTGTTGTGTGTTGACAGTTATATTTCCCTGTTGGGGGAAATTCACTTACTTGAATTGGCACCGGCCCCTGGCCTGTAATTCACTCCACAAGAGCATTCTGAACTGGAAGCCAGGGTGATTAATGGAAAGGAAATAGAAATATAGGAATTGACTGATTAAACCAAGGGGCTCTGGGAGTCGTGCGTAAATGTATATGTATTTGTATGTGTGTGTGTGTATAAATTAGGAGAGAGTTTTGTACTGCTCTGCTCTTATTAGCACAGCTGGGATTTTGCCTAATGCTTTCAGCCTATAATTTCTGAAGGGTATTAATTAATAGTCTGAAGGCTTTTGAGCACTTCAGGGAAATTGAACAAGCCAGTGAAGATTGGTTAGGCCTAGATTAACCAGGAAACTTGGGTGGGATGTGTGTTTCTCAGGCATCATTAGGTTGTGCGTACTATTTCTCAACAAGCCGTGAATGACTATGCATCCCAACATCCCATTAAAAGACGGGACTCTGTACCCACCAAATCACTTGCCAACATATTTTACAGGTTAATCATGAACATTTTTAACTTAAATGTTAACAAAGTCAACACTACTAAAATAATGTGTTAAGTTACAGTGCAATGAGCCGTAACCTCAAACACTGAAGGCAGAAACGTTTGCATATCCGTTGGAGGTTCATGCAACTAATTTTATTAAGTGACCAATGCCGTTAGCGTGCAGTCCGTTGACTTGACGAGATATCAGCTCAGCAGCCCTGACAAAGTGGAGGGAGGCATCATAAAAAATGATAGCTTTAATGTAGTATAATGGAGCTAGTTTGATGGTTGGTTTGATACACAGTCTGGACGGTTTGTCCATGTTGAGTATTTGCATGGGCTGGGGGACAACCGATTGACCCTGTCCACCTTATTCAAATGCAATGATGAACCTATTAATCATTACTGATTTCTAATGAAAAGACTTTTCTTGTGAACGGATATGTGGCAACTTTTCAAAATGATGGTACTTGATTGAGAAATAGAGCAGTGGATGGCATTTATATACTGTAGGAATATTTAAAAAAATGTATGAAAATTTGTCAGATTACCATTTGTCTCTGGACTCTCTTTTTAACAGATAATAGCTCAGTAAGTCAGCTCTTCTCTGTTGATCATTGCTTCTTGAATGATTTCCACGCTGTGCTGCTCTCCTGTATTGCAGGTCTGATGATTCCAGTCTTCTGCGTGGTGGAGCAGATGGATGGAGGGATGATATCAGATGGAGAGAGCCGGGAGGAACATGCCGAGTTTGTGCTGGTCAGGAAGGACATCCTTTTCACTCAGCTTGTTGAGACTGCACTTCTCGCCCTTGGCTACTCCCATAGTTCTGCAGCCCAAGCACATGGTGAGTTCAAAAGTGCCTAGACTTAGAGTGTATGTTCAAAGCAGTTGATGAATTTACATCTACAATTTCATTAAAAAAAGAATAAAAAAAAAACACTTTCAAGAACTTGAACTTTCATTTCCAGTGCGACAAACCAGAAGCAATATCGGATATGTTAAAATTTTATCTTGGTTTTCTATTTAATCAAGCTGCCAAAAACTAAAACATTTTTACACAAAAGTCCCTTGTAGTTTGCTTAAAATCTATATAGATTTTAACAATTGTATTGCAGTTATTAATTAAATTAAAGGCCACTTAATTGTATGTTCTTAAAGAGAGTAACATTTCATTTAAAAGTTTCCTAATACACTTTTAAAACAGAACTTATTACTTATTTAATTTTACTTTTATTACTATAAAAGTACTCAGTACTTTTTAAATCATTATGATTTTTAATGAAATACATTTTTTAAATTAAATACAGTTATTTTTATGTGTTGATTAACATGCTAAAGTATGTGTAAAGTACTTGATTATCATTTTAACTGTAGTGTGTTATTACGTTTAATATGAATATATTTTAAATTTACTAAATTTCATTCAATAGAAATGACATTAAAGTACACTTTAGTTTACTTCAAGTGCTTGGCAGTACATTTGGCAATTGCATATAAAGATATACTTGAGTTTAATTAATTTAAAATATAATAAATTTTCATGTAATTGCAGTTAACATGAAATTAAGTGTCCGAAAGCATTAGATTCAGTTTGCACGCAATAAGATACTTTTAAATTATATTGTTTCAGTAATAAGTGCTCTTTCTAAAAGTATTCTAATCTTTTTGAAAAAGATTCAATTCATCAACACTAGATTATGTATTTATATTTAATATTTATATCTTAATTATCTATAGTAAATATCTATATTTATATCTTAATTTTATTTATATATATATATGTAATATATATAAATATAGATATTTACTATAGATAATTAAGATATAAATATTATATATAAATACATAATCTAGAGTTGATGAATTGAATATATATATATATATATATATATATATATATATATATATATATATATATATATATATATATATATATATATATATATATACTCTAGTTTAATATTCATTTATAAATATACTGGTGTTTATTGTTAACTGCCATTCATTCAGTACATTACAATAATTAATATTCATTTATTTCAAAATAAAAAGATAATCTTATATTTATTTAGAAATTGAAATGAACCTAGATTAGTAAATGCTGTAATAACTAATATCATTAAAATGTAATAATTAATTAATTAATACATAATACCTAAATGCTGTGATACTTAATGCATTAACTAATGAATTAAGAACTTATTGTAAAGTAAGAAAACCAAAAAAAGCAAAATAATCATATTTATTTCTGATATAATTACATGCCTGACTTAAACATGCAGTTTGTAATCATTCCATATTACATACTCTTTCACATTCTATTTTAGGCAGTATGTTTGGCAGTATACGGTATGGAACACTACACACGAGCAGTATGCACTGCACAGCATGCAGTGAACAAAATGCTAGTACTCCATTCCATTACAGTTCAGAGTTATTAGAGTGGCAGGGAGTGCAGGGAGGAGGTCTGGCTGTTGAGATGTTGACAGGAGGATATACTGTTTTGGGCTTATGTGTCTGAGAACACTGAGGAGGAAGGGCATTTGTTCAACATAACTGAATCACAGACAGTCTGAAAATCTCATTAAACAAGAACAAAGGAAATGGCAAGGCAAAGAATGCGGTACTTTCACGTCACAAAAAGATGCGTGTGAACTGTATTTGTGTGTACGTGGTAACTTTGTGGGAATGCATGTTTGTGTCTGCTCGAGGTCTTTGTACTCACATAGTAAGTGTCCATTTTCTGTGCGTGTTTGTGTGTGTATATGGAGAATGTTTATGAGTATGTGGGCCAAAGAAGCAATATAATGCTTTACTTTATTGTTGTACATATGATTGTCATCTCCCAGAAGATTGAGAGTTTACTTGTATTCTGTAAAGTATGAAGAAAATTTAAAACAGTCATTACTTCATGTTGATCCACTGTAACAAAAGACATCTCGATTTACTTCATAGGTTGAGCATTTGGCATTTATGTGAACTTTATTTTTATGTAGTGTTTGTGTTCACAGTTCACGTTCTGTACATCTGACTAGAACAAAGTTTGTTGTGCGATTTGATGGCGCTGCATTTTACTGAAAGTGTTTTTAAAAGTATTGTCAAAAAACAAAGAGCGAAAATTGAAGGCCACGGTTCAACCTTTAATTAAATGATCATTTAAGTCAGGCTGATGAAATGTCTGCTACGTTTTTGTAGTGATTGTAGTTTTTAAAATTAAATGCTGCGTGGTTTGTTTGTGTGTGACTGCGGCTTGTTATTCATCAAAAATAATGTTAAATAAGCATCCTTTCTCTTTTTTTTGACAACTAAATATACACAGTAACGAAAACAGAAAAAAATAACGTTAGGCACTCGCATAAATTCACTCAAAGTACTCCCTTTAGAAATTCCTTTGAAGAGCCAAAAACAGGATCAATATGTTACCCACACATCGACTCCTTAAGCCATTTGTGTAACCTCCAAAAATACCGTAATGTGCTATAAAATGAAACAAGTATGCAAATTGATAGAAGCGGCATTATGATTGGAAAGGCAGAATAGTCCTGTCTGGCCCACACAATGGCGCCACATCTGTGAGGAAGTCCCAGACGCTACTCCCCTGAACGCAGAAACACGAGAGGTCACCTCTGTGCGGTCGCAAAACAGTATCTAAAGGACATGGAGGAGGAGAGGATAGCAGTGGAAAACAAACCGTTTAGACTCCATATAATCCACACACCCTCACACAGTGATCAGTTCAGATGAGGCCAGATAAAAGCGAAGGTGAGGGATACGCTAAAAGAATGCTCCCACACTCACTCACACTCTAACAAGATGTACTGACTTCAGTTTATTCCTAAAAGGAGCAGAGAATGAGTGATAGAATGAGAGAGGGAGAGCTCTCCTCTCAAATGAATACTTTTTGTTTTTAAAGCAAGCGTTTATGTTAAATGAATAATTTCTGGCTTAAATTATACATTTTTTCCTCTGTGGTTCACAACCAAAATTACACAGAGTCCCATCTATTTTCTCCCTGTTTGAATTGTGTCCTGCATAGCTCTCTCCTAGTGGTATATTTAAGCTCCTCTCCCAGCACCGCTGCCTTTCTTTAATTAGCCTGACCAGTAATTAACTGGGAGATATTGTTTATTTCAATTATAAGGGTCTGAGTATTTTTATAGAATTGTATGGACAGACCTGTACTTTAAGGCTTCAGACAATTAACAGTGGTGACGGATTACAGCACGAGTGCATTGTTGTGCTGCCACGTTTGACATGCAGCCACAACAGGTCGATCTGGGGCAGTTTGATGAAAATACACTCTTTGAGTAATGACAATTAACTAATTCCCACTTTTAATGTGGACATTTACAGGGATGCATTACTTATAGGGGATAGGTCACCCAAAAATGAAGATTCTGGCATCGTTTTGTTCTAAACCTATATGCCTTTTTTCCATGGAAAATTACAGGAGAATTTCTGAAAAATATTTGGATGAAGATCTATCTCAGTCTTCAACGAATCCCTTGATTTACTTAGATTTATGACCAAAGTGAGTAAGCCTTCCATCTGCCATCTGACACCCCTGGCAGCCAATCAGAAACAAGTCAGTTCTGTCATTGTTGTTGCCAGGGGTCTTCACCTCTCTATCTGATTGGTTTATGACAGCCATACAAACTTTCTTATTAAAGTTAAACCTTTTCAAAATAAGGTGAATCTATCCAATCCTAAATCTATAGATCTTAGGAACCTTATTTTCACTTCAGTGTTAAATCAATATAGCAATAGCAATACTTCTGATGTCATTTAATCAGTAGGTAATAATTAATAACTTTTTGAGAGTAAATTACCTTACACTGGTCAGTACTCATTTTAGTTCTAAATGCAGGAATTATAACTTCAACTGCCTTCTAATAAAAGTACATTCATTCAGTCACCTGATAAAACAACTAGCTAAGACCAGAATTGTTTGGTTTATGCATTGTTTGGTGTTGCTTTCGCTGGTGGATTATCATAGTTGTTCAGATGCTGGTCAATCAGTGTTTGGTGGAACTGGGTGACCAAGGGAGGCTTGCTGATTAAGCTATATAAAGTGATAGTTCACCCCAAAACGAAAATGCACTCATCCTCGTGTCCTTCCAAACTTCTAGGCATTTTTTTTTCTTCTTTCAAACAACATTGGACCCCATTGACTTTCACTGTATGGACAAAAAGCCAAAATATCTTCTTTTGTACTTCACAGAGGTTTGGAAAAAACATGAAGGTGAACAAAAGATGACCAAATTTTCCTTTTTGGGTGAACTATCACTTTAAAAAGCCTTTTCAACAGGGTCCCCCCTAAAAATCATTCATGAAATTCCACCAAAATACTGATTTCATAACAGATATAAGACGCATATGTTATGATATTATGGTAAAACCAAAACCATAATATTTTCTGTAAGTATTTCTCAGGCCTGCTGTTCCTGTTTGATTTCTCCTATGTATATTACTGATGATAACAGTATAAAGATGGTTTTCACGACACATATAGTGGGGCATCCCTTCAACGGAGCCAAGTCATTCAGAGCAGCAAACATTTGGAGTTCAGTGCATGTAACCAAACTAGCTCTGCCAAACAGAGTATGTGTGCTAGGGAACATTTTCAGACTGTGTGTGAGGTAGCGTTTGTGTGTGCGAGTGTGTATGGATGGATACACACAAGCTTTGGCCAAGCCACCAGCCGACCACATGAAAGCCCAGCACTGGGAGGAGGAATTTTAATGTGGCAATGGGAACAATGGTTTGTACTGGGGGAGGAAAATGACAAGGAACAGAGTCTTTCCAAGTTAAAAATGATTCATTAATGACATTACCACAGTCTCTGTATGATGCTAGCTCATACTGTAAATAGGAATACATTTAACCGCTTTTTATTGGAACTGAGCTTTTTTCAGATTGGTTGCAGTGAGCTGTCTGTTCAACATCGAACATGTGAATGGGGTAAACTCGTTCGATGCCTTTGAAACGTTCGACAGCAATTGAAATGAATCACTGCTCAACTTAAAGTGCATTAAGAACATCTCAGTTCAGTCTTAATTGACGCTACTGCACATCTGTCTTAAATGTCTTGAATACACACAACGTCTGCGGTGGGCATACGTTCAGCATTGCACAATGAGACAAAACAGCAGCGTTCCTTAAAAGTCATAGCAAAACCAGTAATATAAACAGACTTGAAGGAGGACAGATCTAAAGGTGGGCGTGGCACAATCACACAAATTGTCTTCATCTGTCTGACTTGCCTCTCTTCTTTAATTCACTGTCTGGGGAATACATCTCCACAAATACCTTTAGAACAAAGACTTGTGTCTCAGGATAGAAGTTCACTGTTGTTACAAGGGTCACCAGCAGGGTCGGCCCATCATGTAGTGGTTGTCTAGGGCCCCAACATACTTGGAAGCACACAAAATAATCTATAATAAACAAATTCTGACACAAGGAGCTTTGCCCCCAATCATAACTGGAAGCTAGTCACAAAACTAGACCCTTCCCTTTATAATCTTTGAATGCCTCCAATAGCATTGAATGAAAGTGTCAAACAGTAACCAAAAGTTTACTGTAATTTACATGATTTATTCATGATAAGTTCTGCACACCCAGAATTATTCAAAGATTCCACACCTGAGCATTAAAATTTGACAAAAAGAAAATGACAAAAAAAATTTTACACTGAGGCTATTTTAGTCGTTGGTGTGCTTTTGGTTTAAGCACTTTTGCGTGGCAGAAACAGCATCTGTCACAAGCTTTATGACACTTTCTCAAGAATATTATGGGGAAGGAATTCAAGCAATGCTGATGAGAAATACTGTATGAGAAGATAAATCTATTTTTTAATATTTCTGTGTATATAGTTATTAAATATATATTAATATTTTTGTCAGTATTTATTATTTACATATTTAATTTGACTTGTGCATTATTTAAATTTTTGATTTTGTACCATATTTCTTGACCTAATTTTAACTGACAGCACACTTTTCTTTATTTGCCAAAAATTATATAGATATTTAATTTATATAGGCCTATTCACTTGTGTTTATATTTTTATACTTATATCAAGGCCAAATTCAAATGAATGTTTTATAGCAATTAAGCCCATAATCTAGCATTCTAAGACTTTGCAAACCCACTCGCCCAGTTTAGATTCTGACACTGATAAGGTCCCACATAAGAAGCAATCAGCCAATAGAGGAAGAAAACGGTGGAACGGGTCACACAGAATGTCTTGTTATCTCTAGTCAAAACACAAACACTGAACTGAGAGAAACAATGGAACCCTTGCTAATGTGCAAAAACAGTTTCTGTCCAAAACTAACTCATTCAATCAGGCTTTAGTGGCAGCAGTAGCATGGCAATACTGCTTCTGGATGGAGGTAAGAGATCCATCGGCATGTCTGTGTGTGATTGAGCAGCTGGAGCTCTTCAGATGACACAAACAGCCTAAAGCGCACACACACAAAAAAGAATACAAAAGAGAAAGAAAGAGAGCGAGAGAGGGAAGCTGGACAACGTCTGGGTCTCATTTAGTGGATAGTAATGTGATTAGCATTGTTTAGTTTTCACAGCTTCAGTCAGTCCCTCTTAAGACCATGGGAAATACTTTTTTGTGAGAGTTTGTGTGTATGTGGATGTGTTTTGTATCTATTCATGGCACACCCTTGGTTTTTTGGTCAGGTTCACGTCCTGTTGTCGGATATGTTGAATATATACATTTGCACAGGCGATGTGGATTGACTGCACATGCACACGACCGGTGCGTGTTGAAAAGTGTTTACGGACGCGTGCAGTGTTTGGAAAACGGTTAATAATGCAATGAGCACAGGGTCCAGTTTACATGTACAGCGCATCTTGACAATGATTGCGACATCTGGAAATAAATAGAGCGGAGGGCATAATAGATTCAGCTAATTAATTTTTAATAGCACAGTGTGGTTCTTGGAAAAAAATTATGGCACCCTCAGTAGATGCCACTGCTGCTTAGGTTTTATCCTGACCCTGATCTGTAAACCTGTTCAGCTTCAGTATAATATAGGATAATGCACTGTTTGAAGGTGAATGCACTGAAATACATTTAAAAAAAGTCTACAAAGATGATCACTGCTTGACTGCTTGATATTTTTGTTCTATTTATTAATACAATCAAAACATTTCTCATTAACCATTAAAGGGATAGTTAACCCAAAGATCATCTACTTATTTACCTTCATGTTGTCCCAAACATGATTTTCTTTCTTCATTGGAACACAAAAGAAGATCATTTGAAAAATATATCTTGGTATTTTTTCTTTCTTTTTTGTCCACACAATGAGAGTCAATGAGGTCCAGTGTTGTTTCAATGCATGAGCTGTACTTCAAAATATCTGCTGTTGTGTTTTTCAGAAGAAAAAAAGTCCTATGGGTTGCCAATGACATGAGTAAATGATGACAAAATTTTCGTATTTGCATGAACTGTCCCTTTAAAATGGGAAGCAATTGACTCCCCTTCACCCGGGCCATTGTGGGACAGCCTTAGTTACCTGGAGTATTTACAAAACAATCAGATGGCTTCGTTCATAAATATGGCTTTGTCTCACAGTGACACCCCGATTACAGATTACTCCTCAGCCATAAATGCCCGTCTCTTCCTTTGCACAACGAGAGGCATTTATAACAGTCAATTTGGGTTAATCATACAATCATTCACCTGTGTTTATGACGGCCCATTAATGGAGGGTGGGGGTGGGGGGTTGTATTGGGGGTGGACGTAATTGTCAGAGGCTGCGATGCGCTAGGCGATCGCCTGCTTCCTATATATACTTCTTGGTTATAAAAGATCCACAGGCGCCCCTTGGGCCTGCGGTTATTGTTGTGGCTCGATAGGTGCATGATAGGTGCTTCTTCCTGTCCTGATAAGTATTTAATAGATAAAGCCTTATCATTGGTGCTATTGTTCCTCGCTGTCTGCTTTTAAATAAGGAAACAAAGTCCTCTGAAAAAGTATGATTTCCAAAATGTTTTATGCAATAACCCACAGGTTGTGTAAATTATTTAGCAAATGATAAATATATGACTCATTTCCCACTACGCTTCCTTTTCACTTAAATACCTTGTGTATAATCATATTTCGCCATATGCAGTAAATCATGGTGGTTTGCCACCTACATTAACCCCCTCTTCCCTATCCCTCCATGTTCTTGTCTCCCTGTCTTTCAATCATCATGTTTTGTGTGCCCTCTAATGTTGATTTTTGCGGTAAGTGGGTACTTGTCATGATGTAATGTGCCAGCTTTGGTTCTGGTTTGGTGGAGCTGCCTAGTACTCAGTGGAGTGGACCCTTCTAACTTATTCTTCTTTTGAGATTTCATTACAGCCATCATTGACATGAGGCCATCTCTGATGATGTCATGGAAATATGCTGCACAAATTTACCACACAATGAGATCAAGTGGGGTTAATCGACTCTCCCCTCTCTCTGTTTCCTTTTCACAGGCATCATTAAGGTGGGCCGCTGGAACCCCCTGCCCATCCATTACCTGACAGATGCTCCAGAGGCAACGGTTGCTGATATGTTACTGGACGTTTACCATATGGTCACACTACGCATCCAGCTACAGAGGTACGAGACCACAGAGCACTCTTAAAAAAATATTTTTTTTAAAATAGTCCCTTGGTTCAGCAGAGAACGCTCTTAATGGTTTTGTTTTTTGGGTGGATTTTCAAATAAATAAATAAGATATATTATTTAAAATGTATTTTAAATATAATATAATAATATAATATATTATATTAAATATTTTTACGTAATATTATTAATTTATAATAACACAAATATTATTTATAAATATGAATATTTATAGATCCAATTTTAGGTTTAAGTCACCAGCACAAACAACTAAAAAAGTTATTTATGCATGGTAAACATGTTATCTAGTGGTATCAATTTGTAAAATCTTTCTAATTTAAACTTTTAAATTATTTTATTTTAGAAGTGAAGTGTAAAGCACTTTCTTTTAAAATTCTTTACTTTTCTCCTGATACTCTTGTGATAACTGGAAAGTCTCACAGTGTGTTAAGTGAAATCATAATTTTTATATAATGTAATTGATAAATATTGTATCATCTGTATACAAACTGTGGGAAAATAAAATACTGGTTTGTTATATATAATAGTTTATTATATTATTAAATAATTACCAATGATTAATAATTTATTAATATTAATTGATTTTATGCTATATATTTTATTATTATGATTATTATTTGTTTTTTAATCTGTGCATTGGTAAAACATGTACAAAAGTTTCAGTAAACATTATAATACTTCAAATGTCCAGATAAATTGGGGATTATTTTTCTTTTGTCTATAATACACAGTTGAGGAAGACTCTAAAGCTCTCTGCATATATAAGAACAGGAGATGGGCCAGGATAAACTTTTATCTGCACTTAATGAGCACTTTCATGCCCTCTGATTGCAATTCACTTCTGAAAGCTGAGGAAATATACATAGACTCCAAAAGAGGGGATTGTAGGCATTTGTGTAGTCATGTATAATCCAGGTCTGTTTCCCTGTGTCTCCATGGGAATATTATTGCTCACCTGACCTGCTACAGGGTTTATTGATTAGGAATTGAAGATGATTACTGTAATGGAGGGACGAGTAATGATGTTTTTGGATACAGCTTTGCAAAACTGGAAGACCTCCCATCAGAGCAGTGGAACCACGCTACAGTACGCAACGCTCTCAAAGAGTTGCTCAAAGAGATGAACCAGAGCACCCTGGCCAAAGAATGTCCACTTTCACAGGTACAGTTGCTACCCACTCAAATTTTTCAAATCCAGCACACATAGATTTGACTTCAAGATGACATGTAAAGCATGGCATTTAAGATGATATGTAAAACATATGCTGCTGGTACAACTATGCCAAAAATACAACATGATACTTAACATTAGCAGTATAACAAAAATGAAAATGCTGGGCTCAATATTGCACTATGCTTGCAGTTGTTCCAATCAATTTTGTCAGTTCATGCTTAGAATGTTTCATTCATCAATTTAAAATTGACTCAAATTCCTCGCATTCATGGGCCATTTCTAAAACCCAGAAATTACTTCACCATGAGAGAGAGAGTATGCGTGTGTGTGTCTATGTGGGTGTGCATCCATGATCCTTGCTGTGCTCATTTCCAAGTAAGCGAGCAATCTTTGAGATTTATGTATCTGTGCATGCGGTGTTTAAGTGGAACTCTGTGTGGGTGTTGATCCTCATATCAATTGTTTGCATATGTGTGTGGCTCTTCATCTCTTCTTGTGTCACTGCGGCTTGAAGCTTGTCGCGGCGTTCGCTATCCGCCTTGCCTGGGTGGCTTTCCGCAGTAATGTGTTTTATAGGCCATTTATCATTGCAATTTTAAGATCTTGACCATGTGTGTATATTTCCGTTATCCTCTGTCGTTACTCCAATTTCTTCTTTTTTTTACTGACCTCTCTCATTTCTTGAACTTTTTCCAGAGTATGATCTCCTCGATCGTGAATAGTTCCTACTATGCTAACGTCTCAACTGCCAAATGCCAAGAGTTTGGTCGCTGGTACAAGAAGTACAAAAAAATTAAAGGTAAGGCTTGTGCTAATGACTTTTTTGTTTATTTATTTTTTTTATCAAATTTTTATTGTTGTTTTGTTATCTTTTAACATACAAAATGATAAAGACAAACATTCAGCCATTACCACAGAAAGTAAAAATCAAAATACCATTAAAAGAAAATAAATATAAAATAATAAAAAAGAATAATATACATAAACACATATATATATATATATACACACATATACATACATACACACACACATATACACTTAAAATCAATAAAAACCAGTACAGTAATATACATAGACACAGGAAACTAATGAGACATAATATGCTTCAGAGTATAGGGAAAACTATAAATGTACTACAGATTGGACTTTTTTGTTTATATATTTACTGTGTCCAACCAAAATCTAGCTCAAATCCAGGTTCAATTCTACCTCTGTTAAATGGTGCCATCTTAGACCAAGAGGGGAAAAAAGGCTAGGATGCTAACCTGTCATCAGTACTGTAGACTGGTCAGGAAAGCATAGCTGCGTCCAAAATCACAGTCTTAAGTAGGTACTACATTTGATGAAGAACTTACTTTGTAACCATTAAAAAGGTATCGTCTATATAGTATGAATCTGTATATTACGAATGAAATATGGACGTACTATATCCGTCATGTTTTCACTGTCAATTGACATAAGGTTACCACTGCGAAGAACTCCTCTCCTGTGGCCTTATGGAATAGTAAAGTGTCCCTTAGATGTGCACTCAGAATCTCACCTGTCATCCGGGTACTTTGTCAAGTAGTAGGACATCTACATACTTTTATGAATACTATTTTGGATTTGAATTTGGACATGCATTTTTTACATATATAGTAGAGAAGTAGATATATTATTCAGACACAGGGAATGTATGTGTGCGTGTGGGAGTGTGTTTTATGAGATGTCCCGTTTCTAGCATGTGGTAAGGTGTTCAGGGTCATGAGCAAGTCTTGAGCTTTGTACTGCGTTTTATACGTTATCTCTTAATGACTCCTCTTACACGGGATGGGGTAACCTAAGCCTCCTCACTGCCTAATAGAAACCACTGTTCCTTCCCCCAAAATGCTGCAGGGGGTCTCCCAGCGGCAGGTCCTACAGGGAGTCGTCCCACAGCTCCGCTGTTTAAGCCTCTTAGCATCCAAATGCCTGTGACAATTTTCCTCCTCTCGTTGCCTCTTCAAAAAGTGAAATAATTACACAGCAGGACAGATCAAAGTGGGGGCTAAACCCCAAGTGCAGCGAGAGAGCTAGTGCCAACAAAGAATAAAGCGATCCTCGGCACACTGACAGAGTAAGTGGTGTTGAGTTACACCGAGCCCCCTCCATTAGTTCTGCTCCTTGCCTCCCAGAGCTAAACACTCAGCCCGCATTGCCAGATGTGTGTGCCAGTGCGAAGAGACCCTATTGGATGACTCATGTGTCAGTCATATGATTCTAAGCCAAAGCTGTAAAACTTTCTATTTATGAAAGAATGTTGTTGTTTCATTGTTGGCATGATTGAGGGAGTGAATGGTTTTGTCACTTACCATGAGTTCCTTTTGTCTGTTTCAGGGGATTATTTGTGGCAAGGGCGGGAGAGCTCCGAAATCAAGGGTAAGTGTCTACACTTTGAGTAAAGAACTGGTTTTGATTTGTCAACTAAAACACCAGAGCGTTTGTTCATACGCTTCTCCATCCCTCCGCAGTTGAAAGGGACAGTCTTGCTGACTTCTGTGTATTAGCCCAGCGTCCGCCCCCTCACCTGGCTGGTCTGGCACAGCTTGGCCCGTTGAACAGTGCCACCTCTCTTGTGAAAGGTGGCTCTGGAGAACCTCAGAATTCAGCCCAGTCTCAGCCTCCATCCCAAGGGCAGCCTCAAGTTTCATCATCTCATGGGCAGCTCCATCACAGTCCTCCTCTACGGGCCCAGGTGCCTCCTCCACCTCCGCCTGCTGCCTTGCAACCTCTTTTGGCACCCGGAGGACTTCTCTCACCCCAGCTCAGTCCACAACTGGTGAGACAGCAGTTAGCCATGGCCCATCTTATCAACCAGCAGCTGGCCGTCAGCCGCCTCCTCCATCAGCACCCGCAGGCTCTTAACCAGCAGTTTCTCAATCACCCACCCATCCCGCGGCCTAGCAAGTCCGGTGGCCCTGGAGAGCCCGGATCCAACCCCTCGGCTGCAGAAGTCTCATCAGATATCTACCAACAGGTGCGAGATGAGCTGAAAAGGGCCAGTGTCTCGCAAGCAGTGTTCGCTCGAGTTGCCTTCAACCGTACACAGGTACAGTACAGACAGCATGGTGCTGAAATAGTACTCATATTGTTCGCAGGAAGGAGACAGTTCAAGAGAAACAAGGTACACCAAGTATAATAGCAAAGAACTTCTTCAGAACATACTGGTCACTAGGGTGTGGCAATTTATTGAATATTCATGATGTTTTTGTAATGATTTTGCTTGTGTAACATCTGAATATTGTAATGATTTTAATGCGCTTTTTATTTGGGTATTAAGTTTCTGTAAGTAACACTCAACAACAACAAAAAAAGTGTTATAGAAAAAAATATATAGGGCAGAGACTTGGTTCAGCAATTCCTCTTTTTGTTGATTGGATGGAGACATATCTGAATGCGAGTTTGCTGTCAATTCTAAGAAAAGGGGCAGAGTTTAAGTAGATGATTGGAGATGTCTAGCATATGTCAACAAAGAGAAGTTTGTTACAACCATTTAAAATTACGGGGCAGAAAAACATATAAGTAAAAATTAAACGTACATGAATGAATCATTCACAATAAAATCAAAAAGGATGTTTAGATAGGGTCCATTTCCATTTCATGTCGACTTTAGAGACATAAAAGAATATCACAACAAAATATCTATAAGGTTTATTGCCAGCCCTAGTCACTATCCCATACACAGACTAAATCATGTACAAATCAGGACTAAACAAGTTTAATTTGGCACTGAACTAAATATAAGAGGATAATCATGTCCTCCTCAAGCATGTCAGCATGATTGCTCTGGTCATGGTGTGAGAGGGTGATCTCATACACCCTCTCACACCTGGTGAATTCACAGAGTCACTGCACGTCTAAATTATGTTCAATTACATCCAACATAGTGCACAGTCAGTCAAAGTGTGGGTGGAGACTTGGTGCAGGTGAAGTTACTGCATAAATGTGCTGTAAAAGAATTAGCCTTCTTCACAGTGCTTCCTCTGTGCTTACGTATGTGTTTATGTGTGCACACCAGGGCCTGTTGTCGGAGATCTTGCGAAAAGAGGAGGACCCACGCTCAGCCTCTCAGTCCTTGCTGGTGAACCTCAAAGCAATGCAGAACTTCTTGAACTTACCTGAGAGTGAGAGGGACCGCATTTATCAGGAAGAGCGAGAACGCAGCATGAACCCTCCTGTGAGTCTGCCCCCAAGCACAAACTCCAGCCCTGGGGGCGCCCGCCTCTCTCAGGTACCCCACTTTCCCATCCTTGACTAGGTTCAGCCCCCCTACACATCCCTCTTCCCCTGTTGCGTCTGTGTTTGGATGAAATACCTGAAAGCTTTTGTTGTGTCTGATATTCGTAATTGTTTATCTGTAGGCCTATGAGATTGCTTTTGTTTCTGTCTGGATTCATGTGATCTGTTTACTTGTTTTGTTTGGCTTACACTTTGTTGTTTTCTTTGCAATGCAAGTGTTTTTTTTTTTTAAAAAGCAAGAACTCAGTTTAGTAAAGGCTGGAACACACTACACAACTTTTAAAATCTGAAGAGATTTTAAAATACTAGGTACCACACACTTGCCAACTTTGTAAATAGTTACAAAAAAAAAAAATTGGGCATCATATATTAAACAATCACAGACTACCAGAAGTTGTTCTGAAAATTATGAAATCATAATCTGAAGCTAAAAAATCAGAGTCTGTATCTATTATAAACTATTATTTCATATATGCAATTATCTGTGAAATATGTAAATTCCAACTGCCCAAACTCTGCAGAGTGGCTCTGACTTTCGTCAACTAGACTCCACTAGACTGCAAAATGGGGCAAAAATCTCATAAAAGTTTTGTACTGTATTCCAGCCTATTCCAGTCAGAAAACAAAGGTCAAATGTTTAGTTCCTTTGACATTTTTAGTTAAAGCGTATTCTAGTATGATATGAATTATATTTTGTCTTTAAATATATTAATACATACTGACATTCTGAGAATAACAATATGGATAATTCACTAAACTAACCACTGAGTTTCAAGACAGTGCCCTGTAAGAGTCAAACTAGCTAAAATCTGATTGCTACCTTCTTATTGCTAATGTCACGGTATACCTCCCAATGCAGAAAGTGTGGGAGCGCAGCATCGATGAACAGTTAACTCCTGACGCGTGGGCATCTATTTGGAAGAATAAGACCAAAATCACAAACTCGGTGAGGATTACATCAACACTCATTTCATTTCCTCATAGAGTGTACCTCATCCGAGACCTCCATGATATGTATGAGTAGTGATCAGTTGTAGGCATGACACTTCCCATTTTGAAAATAAGTCAATGAGTCAAGCTACTACAGAAGGTCAAATTTATACTGCTTATATGGAATACTGTTTATATAAATGTTTGTTAGAGATTACAGGGTTCACACCTATTAAAACTTCAGGTTCACAAGCTCTTGTCCATGATTCTCTAAAATGGCAAATGCAGGAAAGCATGGCTTTGCTCCTGTCATGGCATGTTTATATTAAATGACCTGGAACGTGGTGCGTGGACTTTCTAGAATGCTTGTATGAAGCATATGAATGCTTCTGCTTTCAACCTCAGGACCATTGTGAATGAACCCATGCAGATAATAAAAATCCTTCTGATACGAGAACAAAGTTCTCATTCTTTGGTCTTAGGGAATGTGGTTGTGTATTATCATTACTATTTTGTCTGTATATGTTTATCTTACAATCGTTTTTACTGGGGAATGTGAGATTACTTGCCTGTGCCTGCAGAGCAACTTCAAACATTGAACGAGAAAACACACCACTCTAAAATCAATATACCATACTTCAAACGCATACTACAAAGAGTTTACTTATGGATACTTTTTTATGATTTATCTGCTAAAATCTCCGTACATTGCAGGTACAAACAAGGATTCATGAATTTTCTCATTGTACTCTCTGTAGTAACTATGAATGTTTATCTAACCAATCTGTCTTTTTTGTTACTTTTAATTTTAAGTCCAAGACGTCTGGTCCTAATCCTGACCTTCCCCTGAAACTGGAGCCGCTGGTTAACATCACCTCAGCCATCTATGACGAAATCCAACAGGAGATGAAACGAGCAAAAGTGTCTCAGGCACTTTTTGCCAAAGTGGCAGCCAATAAGAGCCAAGTAAGAATTGATTCAGTAATTATTTACCCAGATTTTTTTTTTATTGTTTATAAACCTGACACGTTTCCATCCTTTCATTTACATAATGCCAAATCTAAGCCTTCAACTGAACTTCTGATCTCTTTCTAACTACCTCAGCTAGTTCAAATCTCTTTTATATTTTTAACAAATACACAGGGAAAATGAAATACTTTTGTCTTCTACTTTTCAAGTACATCTTGAAAATTAGAAGACAAGTAGAAATGCATCAAGCACATGCATTTTATTTTATTGTACTGGAGAATTTAATCAACTTGCTATCTTCATATGATAATTGTTAGTAATGCATTTGAATCAACTAAGAAGTGTACACTGCAAAAGTGAGGTTGGTTACATGAGGTGCTTTTCAGGTACTTCCGCTTAAATGGATTTATGAACTTAAATGGCTGAGGAGCCATTATGAAAATAATTTAAAAAAATAATAATACATATAATTCTAAGAATGTATTTTTATGTGTTTGAAATGGTGAGGAACAGGATATCTGAGACTGTGACTTCATAGTGATTTGTTTTATTCTGAAAAAACTAAGTTTACACTTAGCTTCCATGTTCTTTCCTCAGTCGGTATAGGGGAAGTAACGGTGTCCGTCTGTGCAGGAATTTATATCTGATTCTGGCGCGTCTCTGTAGTTGATAAACAAAAACATCAACAACAACAGATAGCCTGATAAATCCATTTGTTCATCTCTGACTTACCATTCCAGATCCTGCCAAAGAATCTCATTCTTTCTTTCAATCCTTTTCTCTCTCATCCCATGAGTCATCGTAACTTGTGATGTGATACAGACGTGCACACAGTGTCCCATAGATTGATCTGATTAATGTTCTTATACGTTTTACATTGACACTTGTTCCAAGATAGCTATATAAAGAATGCTGAATTCTGTGACTAGAGGTATGTGTCTACGTGATAGCAGAGCAGAGTGTTGGCAAACACTTGGCGAACTCCACTTCTGAGTAAAAAAAGGCTTTGGTGAGCAAATAAAAAGAGCAAATTAAATTTATATTTTACTTTCTCATACATAAATAAAAATAAATTCACAGTTTCTGCAAAAATATTAAGCATCACAGCTGTTTTCAACATTGATAATAATAGTAAATGTTTCTTGAGCAGCAAATCAGCACATTAGAAGGTTGCTGAAAATTCAGCTTTACCATCACAGGAATAAATTACATTTTAAAATATAAAACAAATTATAAATCTGTCTGTCTGTCTGTCTGTCTGTCTGTCTGTCTGTCTATCTGTCTATCGGTCATTTATTTTTATTAACTTTTAATTTCCACTCAGACATATATGTGCATGTGGAAATTTTCTCAGTTCACTTGCTATTGGACAGGTAAGGAAAAAAGTTAATGGCCGCATTGTCTGAGTGCAAAGGACAACAATGAACATTTTCTTTAACATGAGCTGGAAAAGCATGCCATTCATTACAGAGTGTTGATAACGAATTTTTTCAAAAGCTATTGGACCATTTGTTTGTCTCTGTCTCATTTAGATCAAATAGAGATAATTGATTTAGTCAAATATGATCCCATTCCCAGCTGCGCCTAATTCTTACCATGTAATAGCCTGAGAGAGCTTTGGTCTCTGCTGCTCTTTACTGAGGAACTCTGTGTTATTGCGTTGCAGGTGTGACCACCTCATCTAGAGGCATGTGTTTTAGGGTCGTCTTCGCATGTTTGCGTGTATGAGATGTGTCAGCAAAGTGCTGCTCTGGTAGTGTGTGTATATATGAATGTGTGTGTGACAGATGCGGTTAGGTCTCACAGGTCTGGGGTCGGGTGGGGGGGTCACGGCTGAACGCGTCCATCTGCTGCAGCTGGCCAGGAGGAGCTGAGGGAGAAGGAGAGAGAGAGAGAGATGCTCAGGTCATTAACAATGTGTGCTGGAAGAGGTTGGCTGCACACAACAGCTGGTGTCAAAGACTGGCCCAGTCTAGCAGAGATAATCAAATCTTCCTAATCTCCCACCATTTCACTCTCTCTTTCACACACTCTCTCAGTGCACTTGTGATGCTTTGTGGTGGTACTTGTTTACTGTCAAGTAAACTTTACAGTCATAATATAAACATGAACAGGGGTGAGTTGTTTCACATCACATTCTGCCCATCATTCCTGTATATTAAAATTACTTAAATGCCCCTAAAGAAACGAAAGTCCCTATAACTTAGCAGATAAGGCATATATTGATACCATTTAGTGATATTGTTGGAAAAGTACCTTCAGCTAAACAAAATATGTAATCAATGCTTTTCCTTTCTTTAGGGATGGCTATGCGAGCTTCTTCGCTGGAAAGAGAGTCCCAGCCCAGAAAACAGGACTCTTTGGGAGAACCTGTGTACTATCCGGAGGTTTCTGAGCCTTCCACAGACGGACAGGGATCTGGTGTACGAAGAAGAGTCCCGCCATCACCACAATGAACGGCTGCACACTGTACTACACTTGCCCGCTGACCCTCAGGTGAGTTTTTGTAACATAGAATTGCATACTTCATATATGTATGGCAAAAGAAAACTGCACCGCAGGGTGGTCATACCTTGATTCCTCCCAGTACAGATAGACCATTTATTAAATGTTCATTTTGATCTTCTATAACTTTCCGATGTCAGGAAGATTAATAAATTAACACAACCACCCACATTTATATGTCAAAACCAGATATTCAGTGTTCAGAAAATTAATTTTTAACAATCTGACCCTAACTTTTCAGCATGATTTGTTATTCTAACACTGTCAAGCAGGATTTTTATTGAGTTTTTTTATTGAAGAAACTATACCGAGCTTAACAGAAACCCACAACTCATGTGTGAGTGCTGTAAATAAGGTTGAAAAATGTTCGTAAAATGTCTAATAAAAAGTATCATTTTATTTTATTATTTTATTATCTCTATTGCACTTATTTTTTTGCCCAAAAAGGCCTAAGAGAGAGGGTGCTTTTTTTGCAAAAATCCTTGATTAATATTAAAAGTAAAAAAATTATATTTTGACCCCTAAGTGTATAAGACTTTAGTGTTAAAAGTGGAGGAAAAGCAAATTATAAATAAATGTTTTAAGCATAATTCTCTTAAGATCAAATGAATGTGTGTTCATTGTGTGAAGGCACACGTCTTTGAGGTTTCAGTTTTAATATCAGCATCATTCATGCAGCATTCCTGCCAACACCTAATAACCCAGCACACCCGACCTCTTTAATCACGCACACACAGAATTCCAAATAACACGCTACTGATTAAATGGACTTTCCCCTATGCCAGCCAGGGTCATTACTGTGGACACACACTTTTCCAGTATTAACAGCCACACATTCATTCACAGTATGCATACACATCTACACACTAATACTTGTATGTAAATACATTCACACACAAACCGCATACACATAAATCTACAAACACTTGGATCAATTCTTTCCACCTTCTTTTAACCTACTCTTCTTTCTCACCTTGCCAGTAAAGCATTGCGGTTTAATTCACTCACGATGATTGCTGTTTATTAACATTTATTAACTTGAGTTAAGCAGCCGTATTAAGATTAAGTACTAACAAATGGAGACAGAGTGACTCTCAGATTCTGTGCTTGCCCATTACGCTTCTTTCTCTCTCGCATGCTTTCTCTTTTATGTTAGTGGAATAAACAGTCTGTTGGCAGCATTTGTATGTGTGTAAATATACTCATTTATGTGTTTTGGGCGCAGAAGGAAATGCCCCATTAGGACACACCCTGACAGACAGTGCCACCACAGCCCTGATATTAATAATTACGGGAAGAGAAGGAACACTCACACAGACACACACATATATGCGGATACACACGCACGCGTAATGACTCATGGGATTTTACTACAGTAAGTTTCTTTAGTAAATCCACAATGACTTTGGCCATGAACTCTTGCACAACAATGCATAAGGAAAGTCAATGCATTTATTAAAGCTTCATATTCATGTTCACGTTCATAGTGTTATCTTTAATTTCTTATGTATATATATAATATCACATACTCTTTAAAATTAATTTTATGTATTTTAATATTAATGTATTGATCATTTAAATAAATTGGTAACACTTTACAATAAGGTTAATTAGTTAACATGACTTTGCACAACTGTATTTTCATTAACTAACGTTAACAAAGATTAGTAAATATAGTAACAAATGTATTGCTCATCTTTAGTTCATGTTAGTTAATACATTAACTAATGTTTAACTAATGAACCTTATTGTAAAGTGTTACCAATAAATTCCTAAATTACATTTCACTGAGCCATTGTTGATCAGGATCTACCACTTTTGTGTATGGGCTATTTTATTTCTAAAGGAAATTAAAGATTAGACAGGTTTGACAATATTGTGTTGTCAACACATAAATGCCATACATGAGCATGTTGTAGTTTTCTTTTTTTGATGTTGTAATGAGGGACCCTCTTCAGATCCCCAGCAGCCCCCTCGGCTCCAGCCTGCCTGCCACCACAGTCAGCACATGCGTACCAGCTGCTTATGCAGACATGAGCATGTTAATGAATGAACACATATGCAGCACATACATGTATACAGTTAATTTAGCAGATAACACCTCAGTGTGACCAACAGACTATACTGATATATTTATTTTAACTGTATAAGATAATCAAACATAACTCAAAGATCCAGCAAAGAACCCTGTCTGGTTTAAACTTCCTGTAAAATTCACATGTGTCAAACCATAAAGCATGTGATTTGTGTGATCTCCTAAGACAAGGAGTGATGTGTGCATAGATATCCTGTTGAAAAAAATAGCACTGTCGTTGTACTTAAGCAAAAGCTAAAAAAAAATTGCTTTGTTTAAAAATAAAAAACAAAAAGCAGTATATCTTTTCTTTGCCCTTTTAGAATAAATTTAGACCTAAAGAGGAAAATGTTATTTATATTTATAGAGCATAAACAATAAGCATAAATATTGTTCCAAAGCAGTTTTATAAAAAATGTAGCCATTCACAATTTTTGTGTGTGTGTGAACATTTTGCAGACTATCTAGCACCCATTGTACCCCCTCCGGGAATCCGTATCCCATTTTTTAAAAAATGAATCATGAATCATGCCACCTCCAGTATGCAATTTTTTTTTTTTTTTTCATGTAGCTTAAAGGTTTCAACCACTCCAGGACGGGTCTGCGTGAGCCCCTGGGTGCATCTTACCTCACCTTAGGGACACACTCAGTCACACTAACACAATCTAGAAGGCTGACCCGGTCCCACATCATATTCACGCTGTTTCTGCAGTGCGTGTGCATGGTCTTAAGTGCCTCCCTTTGCTCATTTGGCAGGACATTTCTTATGAATAATTTCTCCTTTGTTTTTGCTAATTTGGATGCTGCGATGTGCACTGGAGTACCCCCTAGACCCTGCAATGTGGATTGGGACCCCAATTGAGTGCTGGGGTTAGAGGCGAGCAAGCAATGCACATACTTACATGTTCGCACACACTTAGCATGGCAAACATTTTCACGATCATCACTGACCGTTTAATATAGATATCAAGGCCTTATTCAGAATTTATTACTGCAGCCTTTGATTAATCAGTTATTTTATTCATAAAATATAATTTAGTATTGATTTAATTTAATATGAGAGCCTGTTTCCTCTGTAGTGTGAAAAAGTAAAACAGTAAAAAAGGTAATTGTTAGATAAAGTTTAAAATAAGATATAAAGTCACTTTGTGAGATATCACATTTACTAAGAAAATAATAGCAATTTTGAGATAAAATTGTAGTTTTTTTGTACTAGTTGTAGTTCTTTTGCAGTAACATGCTTTCATACCAGGATGAGTGATTTAATGTGTACTGTGGTCAAGTCATTGGGTTGTTCTTAGTTACTTAATGCCTTTTTCTTTTATTTTTGTGGATTGCCTAAACTCTACTTCTTAAAAGTAGAGTTATTCTTAAAAAATATCAACACACACACATAGACATTCACAAACATGACTCACCCATTCCTGAGGTGTTGCAATGTGGCAAAGAAAAATTATGATGCACATGATAATTGGAGAAGGTGAAGTCATGCACAAGGAAACCAACAGGAAAGTGTCTTTCTCATCATTACATATTTATCTGCCTGTTAATGGCATCTCCAGTGGCAACACAGCCCCACTTAATCCTGCCTCCGTCCCCACGAGGGCCAGTCCTCATTAAGAATCAACTGAATTTTTTATGTTGTATAATTCTTTCATACTTCACCATAATTTGCCTTGATTTGTGTTTAAAGGGGAAAAAAGATACTTTTTCTTAATGCAATGAACTCACAGACCCATCCCAGTTTGGAATTAGAAAAGAAGGACCCGATGGAGATGAATATTGGAAGAAGAAAAATAGAGTTCAAGAAAAAATGGTCCTTTTTCCAAATGTGACTCCTGTGGTTGACAAGACTTTGTTTAAGAACTGAGTAGGTGAATAAATTGGATGGTGGAGGAAATCGGAGGTTGGCTTTATAGCTAAAGCAGGATTTTGAAATGGAGTCACTCCTCTGGCTTGGCAAAAAAACTCTTCATTAGCATCCATCATTAGAGCACAGGAACAGGCCTCTTAGATAGTTTACTATGAATGGGATTTTAAAGGATTCATTCTCCACCTCTGAGTTTGAAAATAAACCTTAGGATGACAAAACAAAGTTGGTATTTAATGTGTGTGTTGTGCATTTTGGATTGTAGTATATATGTGTCTTTGGAACTTAACTATCTTGTTCCCAGATTTTCATAAAATAATATACACAACAAGCAAACATATACAGGATGAATGGGTTTGCCAATGTGTGTGTGTGGTCTCTTTAGCTAAGCTAACGGGTATTTTGTGCTGTTATGCCTTGTGGTCAATCTAATTATTCACCATCTTCAAACTTCTTCAAATTTCTTTTTCTTGTCCTTTCTTGTGGCCTCTGTTTGTTTCTCTGAGACATGGAAAGTAATACATTATGGAGAAATAGAGAAGAAAAAAGAACAAACCTACACACTTCCTGTAAAGCGCCAGCCCAAAACAGCCCCCACAAGTGAAATCGGAGCAATTTCATGGTCTGGCCTGCCCTCAATATTATTTAAAAAATACCCTGTTATTATTTAGGGAATAGAGAGAGAGCAGGAGAGAGACAGAGAGAGAGAGGCGCATGACTATTATCTTTATGTAGGTCCTTTAATTTTAATGCACCGCAGATTTATAGCTTAGCATTCCAGTGTGGAGGCACTGGGCACCCCACCCTGGTCATAAACTCAGCAGGACAGCGCCACAGACTTCGATAGCTCAGCTGTGACACACTGCACCTTCCCTTGTATCAGAGCTCACTAGATAGCCTACCTCTTTCTTCCCTGTATGCTATTTACGCCTTATCTGATTTTACCACTATTTTGCACTCTATTCTCCCAATTCTGTGCCTCTCCCTATTCCAACGTATTTTGGCACCCACACTAGAAGAAAATGGCAGATTTATTGACACATAAAACATATGGAGGGTCTCAGAACCTCTTTAAAAACAATAGTGTGGCTCTGTTTGCCTGCTAACTTGTTGGAAAATGCTAATAGTTACAAATGCTAATGTTTGTACAAGACAACAGCATATGCTAACAATTTCAAAAAGTCAAAAGTGTCATTTCTGGCTGTCTGTGTTTTAGTGCTTGCATTACTTTTTTCGTTAAATTTAGCAGTCAACTTGTCTATGCTAACAGGGATGGGATGTATCCCTGTCAAAATGACAGATGAAAACCAACTTGTCACTGTACATCAAATGTAATGTTGCTTTAAAACACATTTCTTCTTAACAGATTCTTTTGATGTAATTTATTTTGGTTTTGGTGAGTATTTGTTTAGCTTCTTCCTCTGTTGAATTTCATGTGGTTGATGTGTCAGCTCAGATGCTGTTAGTTGCCTTGATGCCCTCAAAACATGATGCAATGACAAAATATTCAATCTTGTGGAATTATGTGTACAATATACATAGTTAAACAATCATAGCCCGGGGCAGTCTGGTTGGATTTTTACCAGAGTTGATCACATACTCAAGTGTAGAGAGGACATTAACTCCAAGAGACATTCATTGAAAGGACACTTTGAACTTTTAAGCAGTTTTCAATTATTCCATACTGCTGACTCTTGTTTATAAGTTTACTGATAAAACTTTTCATCTTTCTCACTAGGCACTTCACAGACAGCCCATGCAGCCACTGAAGGACCACTCTCCGATCCGAGAGGAACCTGTTCCCAGTTCTGGAGCTGAAGAGAACCCTCAGGCTAACGCAGGTTCAGGCAACAACGTTAGCAACGTCACCAAGAAACCTCGCTCCCGCACCAAGATCTCTCTGGAGGCTCTAGGCATCTTACAGAGCTTCATCCAAGATGTGGGCCTCTACCCTGACCAGGAAGCGATTCACACCCTTTCAGCCCAATTGGATCTGCCCAAACACACCATTGTTAAGTTTTTCCAGAACCAGCGCTATCATGTGAAGCATCACGGCCGACTGAAGGAGCTCGGATCTGAGGGTGGCGGTGTAGACGTGTCCGAATACCGCGACGAGGAGCTGCTCTCCAGTTCAGAGGATGCAGAGTCCAGTGAAGATGGACACGAGGAGCTCTACAGCGGGCATGAGAGTGCGCCGGCCACAGGAGCCAACTCTGTCTCAACTCCGGCTGTTTCTTCTGGCCAAGATGAGAATAAAGACAAAGGCCTGCCTCTGGGGTCAGCCAGACCCAGCTCCCTGCCCCCATGTGGTTCATCCTCTAGTCCCCGAGATCAAGCAGAATATCAGAGATAAAACAGCCTCTTCAAACACCATACTGTAGGTGGGGAGAGGCAAGGAGTGAGCACTTACAACTATTCTGTAGTGGAGGAGAGTGTTGAGGACAGCTTAGAAATTTACTGACAAAGACACAGTGTCCTCTGAGGACCTATAAAAGCCAAATCAAACCAGATCTGTATTTTGATTAAGGAGGCATGTAAAGTGTTGGTGTAGAAAAATGAGTTGTGAGCTACTCCTGGCCTCATACCTTACTAGTTACTTACAGGGATGTGATGGTACAGAAGTAATCGCTACAGTGTACTGCAAGGAAAGTATTTGGCTGGCTGGAAAGCTTTCATTTCCTAGATGTAAATCGTCAAATTAAGGCAGGGTCAAGATGGCCAGTCTTTCACCAAGTATTTCATTTCTATTCAGAGAGCATAGGGTCTCTTATAAGATACCACTATCCATGCCCCCTCTTCACCTCTACAGGGTTAAAATGGCAGGGACAGAGCTTTAGATGAGCCATGGATCTCCTATAGGACACTAACAACTTCACTCCTGCCCAATCAGGGAGTCTAGTGGGCGGCTGTGGCTGTCCTCATCTTCCCCTCCATGATGGGGCATTCTGGCGGTCGCCAACGGAGGGCCGTGCTTGACTGCTAAAGCAGTCGGTTGGGTTAGAGGTACAAATGAGCTCTTGGGTGTACACATCAGCCCAGCCCAGGAACCCTACTATAAACATGTGGTGTGCTGAAAGGTCTACAGTTAGCCCAATGGCGCTTTTGAAGACCGCGCCATCCCTCCCACAACCAGCCACAACGATCATTCCAAGCAGTCCCACACGGTTCAAGAAATCACTCCTTTACCCCCACCACCCATGCACACCCAACACAGACTGTGCACAACTATCCGTCACTTCTGTCCAGTGGTTGACGGTTTGCTTTATACAGATATGTTTAGACCGTAGATTTGATTCCAGGTTTGCTCTCTCAACACTTAAAAGGCAGAGAGTGTTGAGTTCAATGTAATTGGCAGGATGACTGACTGCTATGGACAGAAGGACAATGTTGAGGGTGTAGTCCAACTGCATCTGCCTCTGACCTAGTGGAGAAAAGTGAACCATTTTCAGCAACTGCGCTTGTGAGGAAGTGCGGTAGTCCTTCTCTCTTCCGTCACCTCCCACAGCTCTCTCTTTTACTGACTGTTGCCCACAATGTCCTGATTTGACCACACTTAGCCACACCCATCTCCACAGCACTATTTATTGCTATCTTCACCCTCAATTATTATTGTTGTTATTGTTATTATTGTTATTATGGTTGTTCTTGCTGTTATTTTTAGTTCTATTTTCATGGTCTAATATCAGCTTTTGGCTTGCAGCAGTTGTTTTGGTAATGAGAGACATTGTGAAAGAAAGAAACACTGCCAAAACAGAGGAAAAAATTAGAAGCAGTTACTGAGTGAATCATGTGATATATACTGTCAATTCTATCAGCATTATGTACTTTTCCAAAGAGAACAGCACTTGGCAGATGAGGCGTTGAATATAGAAACAATAGAATTAAGGAGAATCGTTGGAATTTCTATGATCTTTTTGTGCATAAGATGACAATCCTTCTCTTGAGCCAATCAGAACTCAGCAAGCATGAACTCTGCATTCTGATTGAAACTTTGATCAGCTTAACTTGAGGCAACATGGCCACCTGTTGCAAATCGTCCATGACACCGTGGCAACACTTGGATCCAGGGTTCTGATTTGTTTTTTTTAAAAATCAGCTGCTACTTGCTCTTTCACAGATAATAGACACAATATTGTTGTTAACCTTATGCTAACCCTTAAACTATTTTCGTTTTAAACAAGTGATAATTGTGGTCTATGTCCATGTTTTGTCTATTACAAAAGGAAATGTTTTATTTAGAATCTTTAATGTGCAAAATGCTGATGTGATTCTTGCAATTACTTTGAGCATCCTGACTCTTTCACATAGGCACAGTGTCCACACCTGCACATGTCTACGAGTAATGCATTCCAGCAGAACATTAGTTAAAAATATTTTTCTCAGAAAGTATAGAAGGTGGCATCCTAATCGCAAGGATAAACTTCTCAGTCTTATGTCTGTAGGGTTGTATTGTTAGTATATAACCCTAAGAAATCGTTTCCAGTGCGTCGATTCAAATGAAGACCAGAGTAAGGCCTCAAAGACTAGAGCTTGCTAATAGGATCAGTTAGTGACAATAATTCACATGAAAGTGTTGGTGATACTAGAGCTTAGTGTGCTTACCTAGCGACTATTGACACCTTGACAGCCCAAGAGTGTGTTGTGATTCTCTGCTGCTCTCTTCTCCAGAGAGTTTGAATTCTTCTAGCCATTTTCTGCCCAGTTCACCCATCTATATTTCCCTGGTCTGCATTTGTCCAAATCTGATCTTTATGGTCAATCATAAGTGATCGTAATCCCCCTAAAAATCTTAAATTCTTAAATCAACAACCTTATAAATCTGATTGTGATTTTTCTTCTTGTTCGCTGACAACAATCCACACCCTATTACCAGTCATTAAAAACTTTTAAAGTTTGTTACATTTAAGTGGTCAAAATGCTTTGTCGTCTTCTGTATTTTAAATGGAACAAATGATGGATGTTGCATTGAATGACAAGCTACTCAATCTTCACTGGGAGATCTTGGATACCTGCAGGTTTCGCAAAAGGTCTTTAATAACACGGTAGTGATTGCCTGCTTGAGCTACACCTTAATTAAGCCTGTCAATCATCAGTCACTTTTGGAGACCTGCACCGCCTCTTTCGTTACTCTCCAAACATCTTCTCCAAATCCCGCCACCCTGCTGAGCCTAGATCAGCTGGAGACAAGCACTTCTGATGAGTCCGTCCATATACACCTCCCAAATTACCCTCATAAATGATTGAGAGCGTGTGTACGCATGTGTCTGTGTGTCCTAGACTGGTGTTTAACCTACCATGGGGGTGGCTTACCACTCAGCGGGAGCGAACAACCACGCACTTCTTCTACTCTATCACCTCCTCTTCTCCATCTTTGTCAGAGTTAGTGCTGAGAGTGACGCTGAAGAGAAAACAAAGAAGATTCCAAGAGTCCCTGATGAGCACTAGGTCAAGGTCGCTGCCCAATTATCTATGTCTTTCATTTTCATTCTCTCTTTTCAGTTCTCTCCACTATCTCTCTGTTCCCTCATTTTCTCGTTCACCAGGCGGGAAAGTAATCGTCGTCTCCCATGCTGTGGTGTCGAGGTTAAGTGGTGGTGATCATGTCTTGTGAGAGAGGGTAGTTCCTTGAGAGGCAGCAGACTCACGGAGTGGCATGTCTGATAAGTGTTGCGGTTAAGACAAAGGCTTTAGTCATTAGTGTTCATTCACAAAGTCACTATAACATTAGATGACTTTCAAAGTTTTGGGTGGAACAGCTGAAGGCCTCCAAGGCCACTTTCTAATATTTACACACATTATTTAGACAATTAGATCTGGACAATGTTTCTAACTTTGACTTTCCTTGTGTTTATAATGTATCACTTAGATATTAAATGTACAGTTACACAAGAATGTCACATACAAAAGAGGAAGGAAATGCATCAATCATTTTCAGCACCCAATGGATTTCTGAGAAAGGATGCTCTTGCTCATCTTGCTAATGCTTTCATTTATCGTACAGTGCCTCTGAACTAAGCACAATGCTCCAGTACTTTGCTTCGGAGATGACAAAATTAGACGATCTCATAATGTTCATCATTGTTTTCATCGTTTTTGTACTCATAAACGCCTACAATGTGAATCAGGATTGCAACTCCTGAATTGGTACTTTCCTTGTCAATCGAATGCATTGTCATTATCACTAAGTGATAATTAACTTATGTGCATCATTTGGCTTCTTTGTTTGTATGACAATGTTTTGTTCGTTTGATTTTGTTTTTCAAATGCTGTTGTTTAAATAAAGTGCATTCAAGGAATATATAGATCTGTTGAGTGTGGGTTTGTTCTACCTGCAGACTCTTGACTGAACTGGGTGGTCTACAAGACATTGGCTCAAACTGCTTATCCTTCGTCCACATTACAGTTACAGAAGAAAGCGGTGACTAATGCACAATGCTATGTTGTATTTAGCAGACGGATTAAAAGTGGAGACAAATGAGTGGAAAGAAACAAAATACAGTTTCACTTGTACATTAAAGCAATCAAACAAACCATAATAGGAAAAATGTTACTGGAAATGACAATGTAGTGTTTCGTGCTTATCCATTTAGGAGAATTTGAATAAATAAATCACTTGATACTGCAATCTAGTGAGTAATGAAAAATATTCTAGCATATTGCTTCGATGTCTATCTGAAGTGTCTCTATAAATCACACTTGCATAAGTAAATTCCTTAGAATCAGACATTATTCAAAATATCCATTTTGTCCCAACTGAAAACAAACCTGACTTTCATTTCAACACAATAAACAAGAACTACACTGAGGAAAAGTTTCCTGCATCAATAATTCCACGCCTTATTGCATTTTACAACATGATTGCTGGAGGCTTCTTTGCATTCATTCCATTGTGTGCTCTCTTGGGCTTATTGTGGGTTATGAAATGCACATTTGCATACAAGTGATAAACTTCCACTGGCGTTAACTCCACTGAATTGCCTCGGCATATATGACAATATTTGTTATTTATTATTTTGTGCAATAATAAGAATTGCTTTAATTTCGTGAAGCCTCATCAGTCCCTTGACCTCATGCAGCCGTGCAGTACTAAAGCCACCCCCAAACTCGGCGTCCTGTCTCTGGCCACCTGCCAGGATTCCCTCCTTCCCATGGTTCCCTTCTCTCCAGAACAGCTTGCAGTGGTGTCCTCTGGTTTTCATTCCACACCAGCCCTCCAATCTCCTAAATTGAACTTATTATTCGCTCAATTGGCTTGCTTTAACCCTTTCTCCCCCTCCAGGTTCAGGCCTGTATGTCATTAGCCAGAAGATTTTTCGGTCGCAGCGAGAGCGTCAGGAGCTGGAGGGGTGTAGCTATAAACCCGTGGTCCCTGGCAAGATTTGCAGTTGCATCCGCTGGAAGAGAGACAGCACTCATTCTATGAGTGCAGTGGAGCCAGACCACCCAGAGAGGGATGTGTGGCCCAGTTTGTTTTCTGGCTGATGAGTTTTTGTCCCAGCTGATAGCTTTTGCGACCTGGATCTCTCTCTCTCTCTCTCTCTCTCTCTGCTCGTTCATTCTCTGTTTCCTCTCTGACGTAAACATTTTAATGGCCATCTGTGTGGTGGTGCACTTTATCACATATCAATAGGAAAGGGTTATTCTCACTGTAAAAAAAAAACTGTACTGTAAAATAACAGTAATCTACCGGTAGCAAGGTTGCCAGCAATGTACTGTTCATTTACACCTCACCTACCGTTAATGTATATCTTTCCTTTTTTACAGTATGTTACCGTAATAATACACTGGAAGGTTACTCATTTCTTTTGGAAAGCCGATTTCTTCAAACAGTTCCAGTTCTAGAATTTATACGCTTAGCACTGTGAAATTATTTATTTTGAGAGGATATTATCCTGTGGCAAATGATAAGAATATGAGGACAGACTTGTAAGTGACTTCACTTCAGAAAGTCTTCAGAAAATACACAAAAAAACAGTTCAGCTTAATATTAGTGTGTTAAACTACTATGTACTAACATTTAAAGGGGTCATGAACTTCATTTTTTATTTTATAGTGTTTCCTGAGGTGCACTTAAAATATTAGTATGACTTTTACATCAAAAATTGTCATAATTTAGTGTGACTGATTTACCAAAGAATCTCCAGTGAATATACCGACCAAACAAATAATGCTCTACTGAGACATAAACATAGTTGAAAATAAATAACCACTTTCCTAGCATTAGGATCCTTTGGAAGGTAATGTTATTTTTAGTCCAGTCCATCTCTTCTCATCTCACTAACACGCCAGTGGCCGGGGCCAAAGACGCAATGATGTAGAAGTAGGCAGTCTTTCGTTACACTGTTAAGTCAGAATGTGGCAAAATTCCAAATTAGTCATTTTCTGAGCTTTAATTCAATAAATTTTACTATTTTTGACGATGTTTTTACTACCTTTCTGGACCTTGAATGTGGTGATTAAATTGCTGTCTATGGAGGAGTCAGACAGCTCTGTGATTTCATCAAAATTATCTTAATTTGTTTTCTGAAGATGAACGAAGAGCTTACTGGTTTGGAACGACATGAGGATGAGTAAATAATGACAGAAATGTCATTTTTTGGTGAATCACTCCTTTAAACCACGCTTAATCTTACACATACCACCAAACCTGTCCCTAACTTTACCCACATCCTACTTCAATAGCAGCAAAACTGTTTTGCAATACAATATGAACCCAATAAGTACTTGGCACTTATTTTTGATAAGTATAGTAGCTAAGGACATCTAATATAAAGTGTGTGCAAAAAAAACAAACAAAAAAAAATACCAGCACCTGCTCTTCAAGATCATTCGCTTGAACATAAAAATCCACAAATACAACATCACCCAGTGGCAAGAATGCAACTCACCCAAAGTCTAGGGAAAAGGAAGACAAATCTGAGAATAAAGTCCTGGAAAAAAATCCCTCAAACCACTAAACCAATATGTCATATATATGTCCGAGCTATTCAATAAAAGTAATAATAGTAATAATAATAATAATAATAAATAGATTTTTGAAAAATTAAATAAAACATGGGCATAGTTTGCTGTTATATAAAAATTTAAATCATACAAGAATCATACTGATTTTAATTTTGCTGTAATTGGTATGAAAAATTCCAGTTATCTAGATATATCTGTCACGGTTATGTTCTGTAAGTTTCGTTTTCATGGATTTTTAATTTGTAGTCATTAGTTCCTGTTTCCTTTGTTTAGTTTCCCACCACTTGATAGTTGTCATGGAGATTAATTTAATTATCACAGGTGTTTGTCATTATTACACTTGTTTGCCCCTGTATTTAATGCTGGACATTAACATGCTCTCAGAATTATCGTAAATACGAGTTTCCTAGGTAAAAACTGCACATGAATGCCCTCCCATTTTGAAATTTGAATGCAATGAGCTCATAATCACGACATCAGAAGTGGGAATTATCAAATTTCCGATAGCACGTGAAGGCAGCATAAGTTGCTGTTTTCTGCTCTCATTTGTCCAGTCACGTTAATGCTAGTGTTGTGTTTGCTCACCTTGCTCGTGTGGATTATTAAAGCTTTTGAACCTGATCTTCTTCCTTCTGTTCTTCCTACAATCTAGTTGTAGACAATTTTGTTTAGATGTGAAGTGTTTTTGTACATATGCATGCTTTAGCAATGTATTACAAAAAACAAAAAGAAGAAAAATGTTAAAAATAATGTCTACTGACCTGTATGTTTTATAAACAATGTTTGTGAAATTATCAGTAGTTTTTTTTTTCACTTCAGTGTATTATTGAGGTATAATCTAAAAGCGTATGTGGGTCGCATTACATGCCAGTCTGAAGAATAAGCTGCAGGACTAGTGATGATCTTTAATGCCAGAGGTTCTGTGACATCCAACACTTTGATGAGTAACGAAATGACTTTTCCAAATGAAAAACACTGAAATAAATATCTACAAAACTTACAGTATCCTCTTATGGACACTGTTTGGAGGGATTATAGGAACCTCTTCAGTTTGTCAGGTGAATATGATAATCAGGTCAGGGCCTCTGGGTAAACTGGGCATCACTTGGGCATGAGCGAAGCACACACCCCTGAATAAATATTGGCCCACCAAAGCACCATCCAAACTTGCTAAAACTGTGCTGTCTGTTTGTAATTATCAAACCACAGAAAAGTGCGTGTGAGGAAACTCAAGGGGCCCATGTGGCCGAGGGATTTAAGCGGACACAATAAAAGGCATCATTGTTTCTGTGGGAAAGGTTTAGATGTCGCACTCCATGTGACGGAGAGCTGTGAGGTCGTGGCTGAATGCGGTTTCACTGTGTTGCTTTGTGTTTACATCGATGTGTCTCTGAGCAGGTCTGTGTGTGGCCTTTTTGACAAATACTTTGATTCTGTTTGTTGTATCAGCCCTCTTTAATGCTTTTTAAATTGTGCCAGGGACTCGTATTTCCTGATTAAGTGACAAAAACATCCTGGAAAACAATGGTTTGCAACACTCTGGGATTGCATGACATCAAATACACATCTAGTCTAGGAGATTAATGGAGTTTTGATGTTGTGTGTCTTTTAGATGGGAATGGAGTGGTTAGACACAGAATGGAGGGTGATGGACAGAGAACAGATGAACTGAGATTGACAGCTCTCTGCCAGGGGAGAGGGGGCAGCTGCCAGGGCACTGCTGCTGGGGTATTAGGGCCTGATGGCAGCGTGATTAGGGGCCATTAGAGGTGAGAGAGAGGGGGCGGCACAGGACGCAGGTGCACCAATGCCTGTTATTACCCAGAATTCAGCGGGGTGAAGCACAAACACACACCTGTGGTCTCCCGTTGGCACGCTCGCTACCCACCCCCCTAATCTCACTCCCGCACATTAATACACACACTGATAAACACACTAATACCCAGAGTGCGCTTCCTCTCAAACGGTTTGGCTTTTCTCTACTCCGTGTACATTATGTCTCTATGTATTCTCACATTTATAAATATACACAACACATTTTTCTACAGTGTTTTTCAGATATAAACTACAGCTATATTAAACAGCACATTTGTTCACTTCCATGTTTAAACAGATGGTTCATCCAAAAATTTAAATTCTGCCCATTCTTGTTATTGTTCATTATCACTAAAAAACTACAATCAAAATGGTTAACTAATATAATGTTGAAATGAAATATAAATATTAGATGAAAAATATTGTCTTGCAGCTAACTGAATAAAAATTTCAGTTTAAATATTAAAATGACTAAACCTAAACATTAAAGCTTAATGGAAATATTGTTTAATTAACTTATATAACTGAAATGATACAAATTTAAGCGAATTTAAAATATTAATAAATACTATAATAGTATATAAATAAAATATCACTGATTCACTCACTTCCATGTTGTTCCAAACCAAAATGACTTTCTTTGTTCCGTGAAGCACAAAAAAGATACATTTAACTGTTTTTGTCCCTTTGATAAAAGTGAATGGGAGTCAAATGAAAAAGGAATTTTTCAAAATACCTTCTTTGGTGTTCCATAGAATAAAACAAAAATGGAAAAAAAGGGTTACACTTTATTTTAAGCTGACGTAGTTACATTGTACTTACTCAAATATGTACTGACTAGTTTTTATTAACTACATGTACTTGCTATAGAGTTATCGTTAGGTTTAAGTTTAGTTACTTGCACTTATGCATAATTTACTGTTATTACTATAGTAAGTACATGTAGTAACATGTAACTATGTCACCTTCAAATAAAGTGTTACCAAAAAAAATGTCATACAGATTTGGAAAGAAATTATGACAGAATTTTCATTTTTGGGTGAACTATTCCTTTAAGCACGAATATCAAGATGGAGAAAAAGATCTCTGATGCTAGAATAAGTGCCAGAGAAGCTCAGTGGAGTTCCTGCTCATCATTTGAGTGAGAGATTAAGGATGGAAGGAAATGTGAGCTGTCATGATGATGTCCCAAGAGAGATCGGGCTAAAGCAGGGCATCTGTCACTGGCCCGTATCAGAGTGTCATACGACGACACTAATGCACCAAACAACAACATTCACATGAGCACAACCCAATCAGCTCTCATGAACAAACATTCAATTACCTCAACCGAGCATGAAAATCAAAACTGTCTCCGTTTGATTGGTGCCCCTAATTAGCTTGACAGCAAAAATAGAAATGGCTTCTGACATACACAGGAATACTTTTATTCTTTGCGTTTCGTAAAGTTACATATCTGGCCTCAAAAGCTAGGACCTGGTGGGATACCTTGTTTACTAAGTGCGATATTTAGATTTGGTTGGTTTATGGAGTCTGCACATGAGATGCATTAGCAGGGGTCAGATATGTGTGGCAAAAAAAATAAAGAAACAAAAGGCTATTTGTGGTAAAAAAAAAATAAAATAAAAAAAAATAACAGCAAGCACTGCAGTGAGTTTGATTTGTCTAATTTAATCAGTATCCCCGTCAAGCACAATATTCAATATAAGAGGCCAAACAGCTGCTGCAATTAAAAATGTATAATGTGCCACATTTCTCTAAATCCCAGAATAACTAATCTCCTCTGTAACATGAAAAAAACATGAGAGGAAATGTAATGATTTCATCCATCAAAAACCTGAACAAACACACCAGCTCACACATTAGAAGGTCCTACACTATCTGAGAGTTAACCAGTCATCTATGGCACTGCAGATGATGGGATCTTTCAACTTTTCAGAATCTGCAGTTTTCCTGTAATTTAGAAAGAATATATTGTCAAAAACCATTGCAAAAATATATAAAAAATTCAATTAGATTTTGTAGTCTGGCTACAACTTTGTAATTACTTTTTGGATATTAGCAATATTCTAGATAGTCAACGCAGCAGACCGTATGTGTTTGGGAAAACTGTTTGGAAACTACTTATATTTGCAATTCTGTTTGTGGCTCTTAGGCCTACATTCTTCAGCTTTGAGAAAAGTCCCACGACCCACAGAAATATGAGTCTTTAGTTAAACATTTTTGTCTTTTTATGTAAGCAGGTTCTACTGGACCAGGGTCGATAAGAATTCTGTACCTGTGAATAGCTCTGATAAAGGAATGCATTTCACGGGATTCCTCTAAGATGCCATCACAGCCTCCGCTCTCATGCCCAAAGGCGTCCAGGGCATGATGACAGGTGTGCGGAGCAGGCCTGCCCGAGGGGGTCCCAGGGTGAAGCGCCTCCACTTCTCTATAGCTGATGCTTTCTGACAGTCAGGCACTCTTATGAGGACAGAGCTGCAAAATTTAAAACAGCTCAAAACATACTTTTCTTGAGACATCTGTGTTAATGACAAATAAATAAATATTGAAATAAAGATACAACAAATTAAAATGAAAATGGAAATAGAAAGATAAAGACAAATTCTAAATATTAATAGAAATTACAATAGTATCTCAGTATAAACTCAGTGCGAGAAAACATGAAAGATCAACGTACTAGTACTCCCAGCTTGCCTTAGTTCCTATTAAGCAAAGCTACAGTATGGACATAGTATCAAAACAATGAGCTGTCCATTAACATGTAATTCTCTCAATGCATTTCCATACGCTCCCTCTAATATCGTCCTTATGCAGTGACACATCATCCAAGAATGATTGACCCATTCAGACGTGACATTGGCAAGGGCTGAACTCGCTTCAGACATTAACCACAGCACCAGACGTGACTGACCCATCTCCCCGTCACTGATTGTCCCTTTATTGTTT
This sequence comes from Zacco platypus, assembly GCA_038088235.1. Lineage (NCBI taxonomy): Eukaryota > Metazoa > Chordata > Actinopteri > Cypriniformes > Xenocyprididae > Zacco > Zacco platypus. The sequence continues at coordinate 25,493,781 of CM076081.1, read as the reverse complement.
ACCTTATTAAAGCCAGACTGATGGCTGTCATTCTTTTATCTATCAGTGTGTGTCTTCCACAGCCTAATATTAAACTTAATATATTCCTTTAGCCAAGTAAGCAGATACTTGTAAAGATTTACTATGCAAAAATGACTTTATACCAAGAACTAAAGTGTGACACCCTGTGCCAATTAGGGCAGCATTTGGGTTGCTTGAAATCTGTTAATGGTTACTATTAAAACCTTACAGGGAATACATTTGTGGTAGAGGAATATGATCAGAGATTTTTATATAGCTGTCAAGTTAATGTTACGTAACTTACATTTTATACATAATATTTCCAGTTACTTTGTTTATGCTCCGCCAACGAAAAGAGTTCCAAACAGAGTCACAGCAGTAATAACTTGAGCATCTCCAAGCAGCAAACAGTAATGGTGGTGTTCCAAAATGAATCGTTTTAAAACAAATCAGTTGGGTGAATGATTCACCTATAAAGAGCCCTTGTTTAGTTTCTGAATGAATCAGCATTTTGAACAAATCGGTTGAGTGAATGCTTCACTCATACAGTCACTGCATACGTCCGGAATCACACACTCATACTTATTTTGAATTAGCACTTACTTTGCGGCCACTAAAAAAGTATGTTCCATATAGTATGAACGTATGAATGTAATCCGGACGCACCGCTATTCACCACGTTGTCATTATTATGTGACCTCATGGGATAGAAAAGTGTTCATCGTATGGACACTTCAGAATCTTGCCAGAAGGTCATCAAGGTACTTTTAGCCTACTCTTTTTTGAGTACTGTGAATTAGGACAAACTACTCTCGTCACATACTGTTATATAGATGGGAAGTATGTGATTTCGGATGCAGCCACAATGAATGAGGATTGATCAGTTGAGTAAATTATTTGAATGATTCACTCATAAAGTGAGTCACATATTTAGTTCATAAATGAATTAGCGTTTTTCAATGAATTGGCTGAGTGAATGATTCATTCACTCATAACTACAATCACTAGTTTCTTTCCTGAATGCATCAGTATTTTGAACAAAATGGTTGAGTGAATGATTTAATGACTAACTCATAAAGTGGATCACTTGTTGCTACCTATTGGTAGATGCGAGATAGATAGATTAAAGATGCAACCTGCAGAAAGATTTGGTGAAAAATCCCCACTACTAATGCATATTGCATAATATTGAATAGTCTGACATTAGCGTCCTAAGCTCCAGGCCATGTGGTAAACTTGCCTTACATCTACACACCCTCAAAAAATATTTGATCCCTCTTTTGTATATGTGTGCCACACACATATACACTTGTCACATTACCACACAATCCCACGCTAATGTAGCTACACACATTATTCAATATTCATCAGCAAGCTGTCACATAATACACTTCTTCCGCCAACTCAATCACCCTACGCTGGTTAACATCTGACAGAGCAGACCAACCCCAAGAGCCTGCCATGTCTCTAATCTCCCCCTCCAGCTAACATAGCCACTGTGGAATGGAGGTTTTTTTAGAGGGGCTCTATGTATAGCCATCTTAAACATTGCCCGTGAGGCCACATTCTGTGGACACTTGTGGCGGATGGTGCCGTTTACAATCTGTGGGCTTCAGTGATTGTTGGTCAGGAACGTCTGTGTAAAAAATAGGAAATAATGATGGGCTTGGTGTTCATTGTGCCTCTTCATGGTATTAAAGGTCAGCATTGAATGCCGAGCAAAAGACACAGAGCTCGTAAACAGTGCTCAGAATAGCCTTAGTCCAGTAAGTTGAGAGAACAGAGGCCCTCCCTGATACAAAGCACTCAAATGGTGTTCATAGAAAAATGCATAGATTTTACTGAGTACTGAATTCATTTACTTAATTATTTTAAGTGATTGGATTAAAATGTCAAGTTGCAATCACATAAAATCTGCCATCATTGTAACAATAGCCAACTGAAGCGTTTTTGTATCAGCTTGCAAGAGATGTATGCAAACTGCTGCGTTTAAGCATACATTTTTCAAGTAATCAGTACAAAGAACTTTATCTAATGTCTTCTATGAGTGATGTGCATGTAATAAAGAGCAATCTGCCTGTTTTCTTAAAATGCTGACACAATCACATAAACACTTACAAAAAAGCCACAGAGAAATCAGGATTTGGAACAACAAAGGTAAGTAAACTCACTTACATTACTAAGTGTGACTACAAAATCAAAAATAACTCTGTAAATAAAACTGGCAAATAGTCAAACAGTGCAACCACATAAATTGCAAATGTTCCACTGCATGCTGGGAAGAAGGTGAATGGGACTGAACCAAAAAAAAAAACCCACATTTTTATGATATTATATTTATATTTTTCATATTTTTTGATTGGAACATTACAATAGATATACTATGCAAACATTGTGAAGCATGTAAATACAGTACATGACATTATACACAATGTATTATAGGCAAGGCTCGAAATGTAATGCTCAACAAAATATGAAAAGGGGGTCCGGCCGCTCTGTCTGTCTATCCACCATCTTGGTCTGAAAAAGACTGAAAATTCCAGCCTTAACATATTAAGCTGCTATTTTAGGAAAGAAAACATGCATTATTATTTTTTTTTTACCTTCCTACCATTTGTATGAATTAAGTCAATATATGTCCATACGTACATCTCAAAAGTTTCTCCATGATTACATTTGACTGTCAAAACTTGGAACTTGTTTTCAGTTTAAAAGTGAGTAATTCTATTAATGACCATTAATTGTTAACAAAAAACATATGGTGAATCAATATGTAACATTTTCTCACACCATTCTCTGCTCTCATCTCTTTCTTCTCCCTTTAGTAGCAATTAATGAGTTCCCAGGCCAGTATGTTTGAGAAACTGCTGATTTCTGACCCCACAGTAGTGAATGGCTAAATGTCAGTCATTAAGAGAGTCAGTACAGTTGGTATTAACTTTCGACGTTCAGACTAGGTTACATAAAGATGCCCAGAGGGATCATGGAGATCTTATAGTGTGGGAAAAAAAACAGAGTATGATAACTAGAGAAGAGGGCTACAAGATACAGACCTTACTCACAGTCCATTCATTTATTCATATTCATGCTAAGATTTGATGTGAGATATTTTGAACTGTACGCTATTTTAGTCTTGCTTACACGCCGTGTGAGTGTGTGTGATCGTGCGTGTGGGCATTGTCTTTGCATTACCCTGTGTGGGCGGCTGTATTAGCTCACCTGTGCGGCACAATGCCTCATGTCCCTGCGGTCACACTCAATTAGCTGCCACTGAGCGCGTGCAGGGCTGCCTCTCTTGTTTGCTGCCACTGGCTGATGGCCTCGGTGATAGCATTGAGCTGCTGTCTCCTCTCCAGCTCCAGCATGCAGCATTCTGTCTGCAGATGGCTGGTATGATAGCATTCACAGCTGCACCAGGACACTTTCATCTGCTGCACATCTCCTGGCCCGATGCCAAGCACGAGCAAGTAAGGGCACAGACTGTTTCTGGCCACCCACTGCCTTACTATGGCCTGTCCAAAGCAGAGGTCACAAAAGTCAGGGTTGCAATAGAGAGAAGACAAACATTGATCACAATGAAAAGCTAGCTAACGTTTGCTAATCAACAGGAGTGACAGGGAAGAGTCCTCTTGTAATCCACTGTAAATCCAATAAATCCCAGGGTCGTGATTTGCTTACAGTACTTACGGTTTGTGCCTTCTTTTGTTTTGAAGGGTATCATTTATCCACTGTGAAACTTAAATTGTTTTGTATGTTGCTTTTTGGTTCTTTGGAATTTTGTAAGATTGCAATTTGAGGGATATTATGTACTCCGACCATAACAAAACTTATCCTTTGCTCTATTTTTAAATAGAAACGCGATACCGAATTAGAGCAATAGATGTCGAGTTATGTTTCTGCCGGTAAGTGCCCACCTACTGTGTTTCGCAAAGAGAAACACACAGACTGCAAATACATTAGCAATCAAACAAAAAGCATCTTCAGTCACATATTTTTTCCATGAGTGTTGTCGCAAGTTGCTCTCTAGTGATCTAGTGAAGTTATGCACCTAATGATTTTGGAGTTAATTACTTAACATGCAATTTATCATCGTGCAAAAAAAACAGAAAGCACAAGCTTTTGAGGTTGTTAGGTCTATGTTTTAATGCTCAATATAATGGCAGAAATGCATGTATTACAACCACTGATCAGTGATTATAACGATTATGACTCCCAAGGTTTTTTTCTCCGTTTGTTGGAGTTTTGGTTCCTTGCCGCTGTTGCCTTTGGCTTGCTTAAGTTGGGGACACTTGTTTGATATTCAGCTGTGTTTTTGATATGCCTGCATTGGCGCCGTTGTATGTGAACTGAGCTGATCCGGACGATTACGTCACTGTTTTCTGCAGTGCTGATATACATCAATTAACTAGACTAATAACTATTGAATGGAATTTTGCAATGGAATGAATCAATAATATATAGAATAAGCTGGACAATGACACCATTTTCTTTGGGAGCTGCTGTGCAGCCAAAATTATTTGCCAATTATTAATGTAAAGCTGCTTTGCCACAATTTGCATTGTAAAAAGCGCTATATAAATAAAGGTGACTTGACTTGACCCGAAGTGAGATCTACCAGAGAGGTTCGCTTAAACTCTACAAACTCACGTTCATCTGCTTCCACTTTTGAGTGCAACATCATTTCAAAATCCAATCAACAACTGATGCATAGAACCAAGTCCCCATCCTACATATCTTTTTTGATAATCCATTACATTTATATGTATGTTACAATACTTAAGAAAAGATATGTCGATAACTTCTCCTTTATTGCGTCTTTAAATATAAATAGGTTTGTTGGCCCTGAACCTTAGCATTAGTGTTTAGATACATTGACCAATGGTGCACGTGTTGGTGACACTGGTTTAAGTCCATTTCCTGCTCTTTCAGTTCCACTGGTAGTAAACGTAAATTTGAATTGTCAACAGTTCATAAGGGCAATGATTCTTCTCACTTGCAGCTCAAGTGTGTATGTTAATAATGAATCGGTCTCCACACTTGAATGGCACTGTATGGGTTTTAAGGGCAGCGACCTTCTCCCTAATAGATGACCACTCAAACAGTCATCACTCACCCAACACACATCATTATCTGTGAATGAATCATTGGTTTATTCATTAAGGACACTTTCACCAGGGAAGAGGTGACAAATTCAGCCAAAGGTCGCCACTGTCTCTCACACCTGACTTCTGTTTTTACATCATCTGGTTGATATCTTATATCTGGCATCTTTAAATATTAGATGATGTGATGGAAAAACTCAAAGCTGGTAACTGGAAGGTTGCTAGTTTGAGCACTGCAAAAAGAAAAGAGCCATAACCATCATGCACTCGAGGAAGACACTTGCACTGTAAAAAATCAAAAGTTGAAAACACTTGAAAGTTTAAGGCAACAAGCTGCAAGAGATTTTTGAGTTTTCTCAACTTATACAACAAGAAGTTCAAAAATCTCCTCCAGCTGGTTGCCTTAAATGTTTAAGTTTTAACTTAACTTTAATTTTTTACTCAAGGGAAGGGAACTCAAGGGAAATTGTAGTACCTTCTAGTGTAAAAAATGAGGAACACATTGAGGAAAACAAGGAATTGAATTAAACTCACAGTTCATATTTTTAAGAGCAGTTTGTATTTGCAAATTGTCTTGCATCTTTCCAGTGTTTTTCCTTTCACCAATTCACTAGTGGAATGGCACGATTTTCTCTAAACCTGCTTTGGAATGACATTTATTGTGAAAAGTTCAAATAAATTGAATTGAAAATGTTTCTCATATATTGTAATATTGGGTTAGGAAAAAAATACACAGTGCTAACTTCACACAAAGTAAATATTTTACACATAATATTTCAATCATTTATCTTGGATTTAGTACAATGACAAATAAAGTTAATCATTTAATTTTGGAATCATGCAACATGAAACTGTAACTGTCTTTCACAAAGGGATCATAGTATTTAGGGTTCTAAGTCCTAGATTACTTTAAAAAAAATACAACTTACTTGTAATTACTTGCTATAACTTGTTACACACACACATTTCTACAGTATAACACATAAATATTTAATTTACTAAACCTGAGGCATCAGCTTTGACATTTTGAAAATCCTTTTTTTTTTACCAATCAACTGAACTATACATCTTAGTTATAAAAAACACAAACATATTTTTAAGTTGTTTTCAAAATCCACTTGAATCAAACATCCGAGCACACTCATGCTCCTCATAGCCATTCCCCACTGTCCCTTTCAAAACCGTGATGTTTCAGTTCTGTCATTCGACTCTCTCGCCTGTTCAAGCAGCTGATAAACTCTTATCACCACTTTACTGGAGGTGCTTATCTGGAAGGCTCTTTTAGTCCCTAGGGTCTGGGAAGCCCACCCTCCAGGGCCACATCCTCACTCCACTGCCTCCCCAGAGCCTCTCTTCCCTTGTCCAAAACTGTAATTGTGGTCTAATGGCCGTGTTTGAAGCTGATCTAGCACATAAACAGGCGAAGGAAGTCTTTAGAGCCTTAATCACTCAGTCCCTCCCTCTCTCTCTCTCTCTCTCTCTTACGTACCCCCTCCCTCCTCTTTCTCTCCTTCTCTCCTTCCTCGACTCCCCTTCTCTGGTTCAGCCGATCAGGCCCCTGCTTCCCAGACAACTGCAAACAATTAGGCAAATTAGTGGCTCCGCCATCACCATCAAGAGGCCTGCTTGTTTATATCTTAATTGAAGCGAATGTCAAAACAGTCAAGGTTTGAAAGAAACAAGATGCGTCCATGAGATGAAATTCAAACTGCCAGCCAGGCCAAATATTAAGAGTGTTTGTTTAATAGCGTGCGACCAACTGGGAAAAAGAAGGATATAAGAGAAAAAAAGAGAGGCAGAGAGAGCGAGAGTGAGAGAGAGAGAGAGAGAGAGAGAGAGAGAGAGAGAGTAGATATAAAGAATACATATGGGGGAAATACATGCAAACATTTTCCACAACTGTATATAAGATTTCTTTTATCTATTTAGCCCCCTGCCCTCTCTTTTCTGTGTGTGTGCATGTACTCGCTCTCTCTGAGGGAGAGGGAAATTTCAGACGTTGAATTTGTATGGATGCAAACAGTCATTGTGAAAGCTTTTTACTAAATAGAGAGAAAAAATATGCACTATTCATTGGGCTAGTCCCCTCCCCCTCCTCCCGTACAATACATAAATAAACAGGAATGACCTGATTGAGATGTAAAAGGCAGGGACTCAGCTCTGGGAGCCATTCGTTAGAATGATGCATTAACCATAGTGTTCTCAGCTGGGCCAATGGCATTATGCACGCTAAACAGGGACCGCTTAAACTAATAGGCCTTTCTCATTACTACATATTCATTCTGGAGGCACGACAGCGTTTATTCATGAGGGCTGGCTGTTTTTTGTTTACTTGTGGATTGTTGTGCAAGTACTGACAAGTGACTTCTCCACCTACTAGTGATGTGCCGTACACAGCAGCATCTTTGCAGCTACACTCGGCCTCCTCAACTGCAGGACCTTTCTGCGAGAAACTCAATACAGCAGTCAGCTCGTATACATGAAACACATGCAATGGCACAATTCAAAGTCACTGTAAACAGAACTAAAAATGGCAAAAATCATAAGCAGATGTGATATGGCAAAAGCAAGTGCCTTCAATGCTATGTTTCTTAAAAAAAACAAGATTGTAATGTTGTAGAACTGCTGATAAAATATTATAATAATGAGAGCATCTGTTTTTAGAACAGTCTACACAATAAAGCAGGGGAGTAAAACGCAATCAAAAATGCCTCAAATTATAGAATTAATGTACGATGTATCCTGTACATATTTCTAAAGTTTTTTTTGTTTTTTTGACAGATGTGATACAACATATACAGGATTGTCATATTAAAAAATTCATATATTTTATATATTTAATCATTTTAAATATATTTAAAAATTCAATATACACTACTGTTCAAAAGTTTGAGGTTTGTAAGATTGTTTATTGATTTTGAAAGATCAGTCTTATGCACCGAGGGAGCATTTACTTCATCAAAAATACAGTAAAATTATGACTATGAAATATTATTATAATATTATTTAAAATAACCAATTTCTATTTAAATAAAACAATTTATTCCTGTCATGACAAAACTATATTTTCCATTACTCCAGTCTTTGGAGTCACATGGTCCATTAGAAATCATTTTAATGCTGATTTGGGGCTCGTGACATTTCCTATTATTATCATTGCTTGTGCTGCTTAATATGGAAACTGTGAATGTTCAAAAGAACAACATTTATTTGATTTGTTTTTGCAACAATGTGTATACATATATATATATATATATATATATATATATATATATATATATATATATATATATAATTTAGTTTTACGTTTATGTCACGTTTATTTTTAATTGTTTCTATATTATATAAATGTACAGCTTTAAGAATAAATAATTTTTCCCCTTCTACTTTCACAAGGCCTTTAAGTGGTAATAATTTATTCTCAGAATTTGGCCTGCTGGCCAGTAGTTTGAGATCTATACAATACAAAATGAAAAACAAGGGAATACAATAACAAATAAACACCTAAAACGCTTTATTTTTTACTTCTAATTTTTATGTTTTCCTTTGATTATAAGAAAAAGAAAACCCAGCCTTGGAGGGAACATATCCCTACTGGCGATGCTGATTGTCGTGTTCAGTAGGTAGATGGATGTTTATGGAGCAGGTGAGCTCAGAAGTTTGGCTCCAGCATTAGGGGCCAGACAGACATATAGACTCTACCTATCAGGCACCGGTCTGCACAGAGCCCACGAGTATCAGCACTCTAATTGGATCAGTGGCACGAATGTGATTACCGCTGGCGTATTTATTTACATAATAATTATTATTGCCAGCCCTGTGGTGCCAGAGGATGTGGAGGGGGGAGGGCCAGAAGTACGGCTGATCTGTGTGTGTGCGAGAGGTCGCAGAACGTGCCTCCCCCTTCAGTGCAGAGCTGATATGATGGCATTATTCTATTAGTGCTCCAGTGTGAAGTTTGAAATGAGCTCTGATTGGATTAGTTAACGGCGAGGACTAGATATTGCGGAATGAGGTTAGCGGCAGCACACGCAGGCGGCCTCAGCTCGGGCGGCCATAATTAGGAGTCTGTCCAGGGAGTGCGTTTGGAACTGTGCCAACACGCATCAATGACTCCTCCTACCGCAAATATAAATATTAGATTACACCTGAATGTATTTAAATCCTCATTTTTTATTGTTATTTACTAGTGTTGTTTATTGTTTATCTCTATCTGTTCCAATTAGTACATACTATTTACCTATTCATTCACTTACTTGGCCAGCCATTCAATTGATCGGTCTGTCCATCCATCCTTCTTTGTGTTTTGAAGCGTCATTGTTTGCTAACCCAGTTCTGTTGAGTGTAGTTAAAGAGTTTAGTAAGCATGTAATGGTGTTTAATCACAGCGTTCCTCAAACAGCCCATTACAGCAGTGTTGAGTGGCAGCATTACATGGCGCCTGCGGGGTCTGAACAAACCACCTTTTGTTAATAAGGCTCCATTAATCAGACCCATTACAGAAGCCACTGGACCACAGGGCCATGCCGTGCATGATAAATATCCTCCAAACAGAAACAATTTACCCACCCCGTCTAAACAAACCTCTATTGTGTGTGCGCAACAATACATGTGGCAATTGTTCCCGTGATGTCCCATGGTTGTTCCTCTCTATGAATACACTAATTACATTCTCCTTAAAACACAGCAACTGTCCGTTTATGTGCCTATGAAGCAGAACAATGCTTCATTGGCATTGGCAGTGTGTGTTTGTGTGTGTGTGTGTGTGTATGTGTGAACAGTGATCGGCACAGGGCGGAACAGGAACCACGCACTCTGGCTAAAGTGACCCTAAGGAGCAGTTGAGGTTGAATGTTGGAGGGCTGCCTGTGGGCCGACGTGTCTGCAGACGCGGCCGTGTCTCATTCAGTGCCGAGCGTGTGCTGTTCCCTGTCATTACCGCAACTCCTCCAGGACCAAACACTGTCCACCCAAACCAGGACTAATAGATTACGTGAAAAATGCAGTCTGCCCTTAATGGTTTGGTCCCTGTATTCAAGTAAATCTGCATTTTTGACAAATAGACTAATAAATTTACACATGCAGACTTAAAAAAGGAAAAAAAGAGTAACCTTTTACAATAAGGTTCCATTAGTTAACATAAGTTTATGCATCAACTTAAATTATTAATAAGCTAAATTTTATTTTCTACATCTTAATTTCCTGTATATTTTTTTAACATTTAAAATTGTACAACTTAACTTTTCTTACTTTATCATGAACAACCATGAATTAACAATGAACAATACTATATTTATACATTTATAAATAATAACCTAAATTAATAAATGCTGTGAAAATGTTTCTCATTATTTCTAATAAGTAATGCATTTAACAACTTTTTAACATTATGTTAACAACGTATTTGAAATGTGTTACAGATGAACTGCAATGATTTTTAAAATGGTTAATAATAATAATAATAATAATAATTACCTAATAAGAATTTTTCAATTAACTTTTTTTATGAACGACAGAATAGACTGGTAAAACAGTAGTTCTGTTTTGAAAAACCACCTACTCAATATATTAGCCTGTGATTTATATGCCTCACTGTAAAGTGTTACCAATTGTTCTCTGTAGCTCTTTTGCACTTTAATCTGTTTAATATTTATATATTTTTGTGTACTATTTTTGTAACATGAAAAAAAGTTATTAAACCTGTTAGGACAACACTTTTTGGTAACTCAATACAGCGATAACACAATATTGTACAAAAAAGTATAGTGAAATTTTAGGACACTGGTTTTGTGAGATGCTGGTTGAGTTTTTGACTGTTGTGTTAACATACACAACGCACAGTTAAGTTTCGAGTGGTCTAAAACATTTCTTCTGCACAAGATGGCTTTGTCCTCCTGCTCGTCCCAGTTGCCTTGTTTTTGTCCTTCTTGCTATGATGGAGACTCATTTGTTCTGTCAACTCTACTTTTCCTCTATTCCTTTTCCTCATTAGTGGCATTCTGTTCATTTTGGTATGCCACATTCTCAACCACCATCCCTTCTCCTTCTCCTGCTTTTTCTCCCTCTCTCTTTCTGCAGAGTGTCTAATTCCAGAGCTGGGATCTTCACAACAGATAACAGCGCTAATTTCATTAATTATAAACCAATATGTTACTGGAAGCCTCCGGAGACTCCTGGCCAACACTGGCATCTGGTCCGCAGTGCGGGGGGGAATTGAAGAGGTTAGACAAGAGAGTAGACAAGGAGTGAGAAAAGAAAAAGAAAGATAGAGGGATTACGGAGCGCTGCCCTTGTCATTAGTGGATGAGAGAGGCCGACTATGAGATCACGTCCCATTCTTTTGTCTAGAAATGCGTTTTGTCGCGTATGGTTGATATTACTGTCTGTCACCATAAAACCATAAAACCAACTCACAACAGCTCATTGTCTGAGACTATCCACAGACTAAAGATCAGGATTCAAATCAAAAACGGTTGTGACATTTCTCTGACTGGTCAGGCCTATAGACACTGAGTAAAGAATGAGTTATTAGAATTTAGTTTTTTTAACAGTAGAATGTCTTATTAAAGCAATAAGCTAAATATTTTACCACAGAGTCCTCATTAACCATGGTAAATTTGCACAGTCTAGATAGATAGATCGATAGATAGATAGAACGATCGATTGAACGATCGAAAGATAGATAGATAGAACGATCGATAGAACGATCGATAGATAGATAGATAGAACGATCGATAGATAGATCGATAGATAGAACGATCGATAGATAGATCGATAGATAGATAGAACGATAGATAGATAGATAGATAGATAGATATAGAACGATAGATAGATAGATAGATAGATAGATAGATAGATAGATAGAATGAGATAGAACGATAGATAGAACGATAGATAGAACGATAGATAGATAGATAGATAGATAGATAGATATAGAACAAGATAGAACGACATAGAACGATAGATAGATAGAATGAGATAGAACGATAGATAGAACGATAGATAGAACGATAGATAGAACGATAGATAGATAGATAGATAGATAGATATAGAACGAGATAGAACGATAGATAGATAGATAGATAGATAGATATAGATAGATAGATAGATAGATAGATAGATAGAACGATTGATAGATAGACAGATAGAACAATAGATAGAACGATAGATAGATAGATAGATAGATAGATAGAGATAGAACGAGATAGAACGAGATAGAATGAGATAGAACGAGATAGAATGAGATAGAACGATAGATAGAGATAGAACGAGATAGAACGATAGATAGATAGATAGATAGATATAGAACGATAGATAGATAGAATGATAGATAGATAGATAGATATAGAACAAGATAGAACGACATAGAACGATAGATAGATAGATAGATAGATAGAATGAGATAGAACGATAGATAGAACGATAGATAGATAGATAGATAGATAGATAGATAGATAGATAGATAGAACGATAGATAGATAGATAGATAGATAGATAGATAGATAGATAGATAGATAGATAGATAGATAGATAGATAGATAGATATAGAACGAGATAGATAGATATAGATAGATAGATAGAACGATATAGATAGAGATAGAACGAGATAGAACGATAGATAGATAGAACGAGATAGAACGATAGATAGATAGATAGAACGATAGATTGAACGATAGATAGACAGATAGATAGACAGATAGCAGAACAGATAGATAGATGTGAAGCAGCTCTTGATGAGAGGTGTACACTAACAGGTGTGTCCCTCACGGTTTGCTGCCTCCTGCTGCACACAACAGCACCCAATCAGTCACGCTTCACGTCCAAACAACGGCATTGTGGGAGATAAATAAATAAAGGAGCCCCTCGAGTCTTAGACATTAATAGCAATTGTGTGTGTGTAAACTGCTTCACATCGTCCTCTCCACTCACAGCTGCCCCGTAATCACTGTTGGGCCATGCAGCTGATGAGATGTGTGTGAAATGAAAGAGAGAAAGACAGCATATGGGACGGAGCCATGTCAGTTGGTGAAGTTTGAATAGCGTTGAGAAAATTATTTCAAATCTGACAACATCTTGGGAGCAACACATCTGGCCCACTCACCGTCAAATGATTTTCCCACCTGCTTTCAGTTAGGCAAATTATGATACAGCACAATGAGGGTGAGAGGAAAGCAAGAAAGATGGAGACTAGAGAGTGAGAGAGAGGAGGGAACATCGGGGAAAAATGTGGCCATTGATGGTGAGAACCGAGACGTTGTGACCTTGGAGGCTGAAGATGATGACATGACATGATGGCCACACCAAGCCACTAACAAGCAGTCTGTACAGAACAAGCGCCAGAGTGACTATAATCTGAGGTTCCAACATTCATTAACTACCTCTGAATCTTCCACCATCTTGCCAGGAGCAGGGATAATTGTAACGCTCAATAAATGTAACATTGGTATTAACTTAATTCACAATGCACTCAGTGGCACAGTTTTAAGGTCATAATTTTACAAATCATAGATCATTTTAAACAGCACATTTCATTAAAACAATATGCATTAATTCTTGTCAGTATGAATGTAACAGCTGTCTCTAGGCCAGCAGAAATGACTGTCCAATGCATGAAGATACATACTGTTAATATAAAGTATGGATGAGAAACAATTGTTGTGTTTTACTGTAGATTGTTAGGCATTTAAAAGCATCTCTTTGAGATTTAAAGATTTTTTAATAAACTTGTTTGTCTTGTTTGCTGAGTGTTTATTTAAATATATTACAGGACTGTGCTTCATAAACAGAGGACATGTGTTTTATATAGATCAAATAATTACTTAAGCTTTGCCTTAAATTTGCCTTAATCTTTTGACATTCAACATGTTTTTTTAAACATCCTACAAATTTCATAGCTTAAAATATCCTCCTCAATGTAATCAATTATTTAATCAAGCTTCAAAAACAGCGAGTTTTGTTATTGAGGGATCTGTTGACATCACACGAGCAAATACATTTGCATATGACTGCTTCCTGAGCAAGACACTGATGAATCAGCGCATCATCATCACACAATAGGCCCAGCGGCATTCAGTCATTTAACAGATGACATTAGATTATATGTTTATTGAGCAGTTTGTTTTGTAAACGAGGCATAGTGTAATGGGCACAATAAGGGTGCCCTAAAGATTTTTCTAGTTGTAGTAGTCGTTCATTTAAGCGATTAGTCGACTAATTGCGCAAGTATATAATCCATTTAAATCATAATAATGAGCCTTTAATTGCCTATACATAGACTAATCAGAGCTCAAGTGCCTGCATAAAGCTTGCCACAGCACACAGGCAAAAGTAATGATTATGAATGTGTCGTGAAAAAACACTGTCTAAACATTTTAATAATTTATTTATCACGTTTTTCTGTGTTTTCAGATGCAGAGATTAATTCGACGATGTGGGCGTGCCTATATGCACGTTTTATACGGATTACAAAATCTGAGAATATTTGTTTTCCACTTGAATTGGTTGACAATCGCTTGACAAACTTTCTATAGATATATTTCTCATGTCTGTGAGGCAAGTATACTGAGTCTTGGTTTTTTATTTGTGACGTGCCCAAGTTCACAGAGACCGAGACAGCAGAAAGCACATCCTGTTTTTTTTCTTTTGTTTTCAAAGGCACAATGTTTAGTTGTCATTGTGAGTTTACACAAATAAAAGTAGAACATTTGCAGTTTCAAATGATGTAATACTCTGAATGACCAAAAATGACAAAGTATTTAAGTTGCGTTATCAGAAAAAACTGCAAGTGATCGCGCTGGTGCCTCCATGTCTTGCAGTAAGCACGCGAATACTTCAACTTCCACACTCCACACTTGGATATGTGCCTTATAATAGCACACATTTATCTAGGTTAACACTAGAGCTAGCCTATCGGACAAGTAAAGTTGCTACTACTTACATGTTAATCCATATGATAATCCATATTTAAGGTTAATAAACATTTGGATTTCCTGCCCGTCATACTGTAATTACCACAAGGACCCGCCGTTAACGATCTGCTGCTTTAGGTGCTGCTAAACCATGATTAGCAGCTAGCAGCGTGTTTTGTTATGACTTATCGTCATGAAAAGCCCAAAAGTGGACACAAATCTGGATTGCATGGATATTTGGATTTCCTCCAAAGAGAACTGAGGTAACCTATGTTTTATTTACCTTTTTTCACTCTGCTACAGTAACTTAGTCCCTTGCGGAAACATCACAAATGCAGGAGAATTGTTGCCATAGCTCCACAAACATTTCCTCTATCGTAAATTCCACCTAGCAGGAATGATACCATTGTCTCTCTTTCGATTCGGCATGTTTGAAAGCATGTAGGAAGGCGCTTCTGTGCTTCTATTGGACAGTGTCACACATGTGACGGGAACTTGTCATGGACGACTGTGAAAAACATTAAACATGCTAGTCTTACTGTCGTGATGTCGTGAAGCATCGCAGACGCTGCATTGGTTGTCGCCCACTATGACGCACTACATGAGCTGAAACGATCGAATCTTGCGTCCCAATGCCCATTGTTGTTTACGAATCCCAACGACACCCTACGTCAAGCAAATCATGGCAAAATCAGGCTAAAATCATGCAGTCTGAACCGGGCACAAGACTCCTCTAGTCAATTAACGATTAGTCAAATATTAGGGGGTAGCCCTAGTTTGCAAAGAAATTTTTGTTGTGAAAGATGAAGCAGCCAAAAATGAATTGGCAGCAGCTGCATCACAAACTGCAAGTAAATGATTTCATAAGGCTTTGTCTGTAAATGACGTTTTTATATGGATAATGTTTTTCAACACTTACTGGTGTGCAATAACGCGTGGCCATTGATACAGTTTCCTGTGCAATGACATTAGCCAATTATAACAGTGGCCGTTTACTAAAAAGACTTAAAGGAGCCGCCCCTTAAAAACGGATCATTTCAGACAGAGGGTCATAATGAAGGATAAAAATAATGATTTTTCCGCATATAAATTTTTTTTTGTTTTTTTTAGTGAACCTCAAGGAACATTAAAATAATTTAAAAAAAAAATCCATGTCATGACCCCTTTAATCAGTTTTTCTAGTTATTTCTAAATGCATCTAACTCTTAAATGTAAATAATATAGGTACAGACAGTTTACAAGCCAAAAAGGAAAATGCATTGGACATTTTCATAAACATAATAAAAAAAATAAAAATGTATCCCTGCTTTCCCCAACTCATATTTTTGGGATAAATGGTTTTTGCCATGAGCTTTTTTATTTTTATTTTTTGGTGTAGCAATGAGAAAAACATATTGACTTTTAAAAGCATACTGACCTATATACACATGAAATAAAAAGTATATAGAAAAATTATATAAAAAGTATATCTATATAGTGTTTATAGATCCATGCAAACCATCAGAGTCAAGTCTTCGGCATAAGATGCATTGTAATGTTTACAAAAGAAAATATTATTATTGCAGCAAATTTATTTATATAAATTTTCATCCAAATAGCCTTTATTATATTCACAGTATGCATCTACCACCAAGTTTAAAACAGTCAGTCTGTGGATTTGTATATATTAACATACAACCTCTGTCAAGATCACTGCATCAACAAAATCTCAAGTATAAAAGCAAAGAGAGCATTAAAAGTTTTCAGGTGAGGAAACGTCACACAATAAAAGCAAAGCGTTTAATGGTAATAAAACATTGTGTGGCAGGTGTGTGTGTGTGTGTGTACTGCCTCCAGAGTTTCTTAATAAAACTGCAGAAGAACCCTTCTTAAATTCTTTACTTCTGTGCAGTTTCTTCTCATATTAATTGTTCTGGTTGTTTCATGATTGACAGTTTTGCTTTAGTTTCCAAAAACACTAAATATTTCGTTACACTGAATGAGAGGAATATGTGCCTATTGCATTATTTATGATCATTTCAGCTAAACATCACCACAAGCACATTTATCTTTAAGCATTACCTGCGTCACTATAGATTTGAGTGAGTGTATAATGCCCTGTCTCAGTGACTGTAAATTATCTTTTACAATCATAAAGACAGAACACTATTACTACCATTAAAATAAATGATCAAATTAAGATCATTTTTCATGCTGTACTGTTTTTATTCAAATTAGAAAACACTCTAATATCACACAATGTAATTATATAATTAACTACTTCGAAAAGAACCATTCTAAACAACTATTGAGTGTTTTCTAACGGATGACCCCTGCTGATCATCTCATGAAAGGTTTTAGTTTGGCTTTGCAGAATGATGAACCAGTGCAGATGAAACTTAAAGACAGCAGTCAGGCTGCCCTTTGGACTTATGGATAATCCCTCGTCATAAACATGTCCATCTAACCCACACCCACACACACACACAAATGCACGCAAACACAACACACAAACACACAGACACACAGATTGCAAGACAGATAACATATTTAAAGTGATCAATAAACAGCAGCTTATCACACCTCAAACTCATAAAAAAAATACTGATTGCTGAATAAATGCAACCTAAGCCTCATATCTGAATATATACAAGACATTTTAGGACAATCAAATTCGAATGATGCAAAAACAAGGGAATATCATCATTTACTGTCAGACATTCACCACGAGTCGGACGTGCTGGTGTAGTGTTTCATGGGACACTAGGGATCTCTGAATATGTTTGCGTATATCACGCTCTGTTTGTCAAAAGGTACCGCATGTTATTTGCTTGTTGTGAAGGGTGTATGTTTGTGCGTATAGTTACCCCTAGATTGACTCTTTAACCTAAACATCTCAAATTTTTGATGGCAACATTATGTTTTTCATTTCATGCACACAACTCAAAACAATACCAACATTTAAAAGTGTTTACAGACATATACACTCACAAACATAACATACACTACTGTTCAAAAGTTTGGGTTCAGTAAGATCTTTTTGAAAATGTTTTGAAAGATGTCTCTCCTGCTCAACAAGTCTACATTTATTTGATCAAAAATATAGTAAAACAGCAATTCTGGGAAATATTACTACAAGTCTTCAATGTCACATGATCCTTCAGAAATCATTTTTTGCCATTATCAGTTTTTAAAACAGTTGAGTGGCCTAAATATTTTGTTTAAATGGTAGATACATTGTTTTTTTTAAGTCTCTTTTATAAAAACTTAAAAGAACAGCATTTCTATATTTGAAACAGTCACTTTTTTTCATCACATTTTTGTGTCCTTTCTGGGTAAAAGCATTTCTCTTTTTTTCCTTTCTTTCTTTCGATTCCATTTTCCCGCATTTACGGAATTATGGAGGAAAAAATAGCCTTCACACAAATTTAATTCTGACTTCTGATTATCCGTGTATGCTTTCTGATTAGACCTCTATAACATAAGGTGGGCCAGATAGTTGAGGTCATGGGAGGTTTGGTGGTTTCCAGGGTGGACCAGGCCCCGTGGAGCCAGACCTAGCATGTGTCATCATGGGCAGATGGAATAAATAGTGATGTAATTCGAATAGGCTTGAATATTAAACTACACTGAAACTATTAAAACAAACCAAAACTAAAGTCAAATTGAAACTCAAAATCCCAAATTCTCAAAACTTTAATAATTCTGTCACATACACGCAATTTGTTGATCGTGTCTGTCTTTTTTCCTCTCTCATTTGTGTTTATGCTTTGTTTGTGAGCCTCAGTGCAGAAATATTTCACTGGAATCGACAGTGTTTGCAATGTAGGGCAGCAACACCCAATTATTACCCCAAGAGGAGCCTTCTATTTAGGTTTATTCTATGGCTGCTAAATTTATCCAGGCATGCCTTGATGCTGGCCGAGCCAAAAGCCTGACTTTACAGTTCAAAGATCCTGCACCCTTATACATTCCTCTCTGCCCATAATGGAGGACTCGAGCTTGCCAAGGGATGCACTGACTCCAACAATCAGCGTGAGGGACGGAGTGGATGACTGTACAAACTGAGCTAAAACAACTGATTTGTATCACAACAATACTGTTTGATCAGCTGCCTCTCATTTTGAATGGTTGCAGCTGAAATTAAAATAAATATTTCAGATGAAATGTATCACGACTACAACTTGGGCCATGGCAGAATATACGTCATTGTAAAGAGCACCAATGTGACCCAAACCAAAATCATCTAAGTTTGCTCTTTATTGCTAAATGCTTGAGAGGAAACATACGTGCTGTCAAAGCGCTTGACAAAGCAGAACCAAATAAACTCTTGTTTAGTGTTGTTGGTGGTCACCATGTCTTAAATAATGCAAAACACCTTGATGAGTGAAGCTTTATCGTCGGAAAGAGAGGACAGGACATTAGCACACACACGGAAAGAAGCAGAGAGGGATGAGAGAAGAAATTTATCATTTGGGTTAAAATGCACTCATTCCTGGCTTATGAATAATTTGGCAACACAACACTAATTTTGCATTAGACCACCGATTCACAGCTCAGAAACACTCTCGCCAACTCTCCAGGGCTGTTTACCCATGTGTCTGTATTTTTCCCGCCTTTTTTCCCAGTTAGTAATGCTTTTTCCACCGGATGCTCCTCAAAGTGACCTATATTCACCTCAAGGAGCGTTTGATGTAAAAGCATTACTAACTGAAAAAAGGGCAAAAAATACCAAGGCACAGCTAAACAGCTCAGCGGCAGGGAATGGCGATGATGCTCTGCGGGTCTCTGAGCGACCGTACGGGGAGTCCCGGCTGCATTGGTTGGCGAGCAGACGAGCAGGCTTCTTGCTGCGCCACTATTAGTACAGCCTCCACTGGTTTAATATTTAATTGCGCTGATGGACTGCATCTGTGCTGCTCTGTGATGCAAACATTATTATACATACTAAGTGGCTTAATTGTAATTAGAGCTGAAAATTTAATTAAACCCAACAATAAAAGAGACCGTAGCTAGTTTTTCATTCGCTTTTCCCCACTCAGTCCCTAATGGCATGATTTAGTTAACTCTTGCCCCTCTCCGTGGGGGATCTATATTTCTTTTTTTAAGCGACATGTGGTTGCCATGTCTTAAAAATGCAAGAAACTGTTTTAAAACATGCTAGCTGATTTCATTTGAGCATGAAAGGCAATGCTGAATGTATTTTAGTTCTGTGCAGGTGCTGGATATATCGGACCTCTGATTCAGTAATGTGCATCAGGAATATGACACTTACTGAGGTCAATGACAAGCATGTTTTAGGTTTTTTTAACAACAAAGAATTAACTTATTCTTTAAATACCACTTTTTTCTTATTTTTTTCAGAGTCACAGTCATGGTTAGGTTTAGGGGCTTGACCAATTCGTGTGATTTCTTACGATATCAAATTCTTACACCTTTTCATGAGACCAAGTTGCACACCCTCTTCAGTAAGACTCAAGGACCCTTTATCGAAATTAACCAGACATTTATTCATATGAACTCATACTACAGGCCTACACATTTAGTATTATCATTAATATAAAAAGATAAATAACAAAAGTGTATAAATACATAAAAGTTCAAAAATGCATAAAACCTACAACATTTGATACCTACAATCAATGTTTAATAAATCACTTTATTAAACAATTCAAACAAAATAAACACACTGGAGAACAGGATAAATGCAGGAGAAACACGACCAACTTAACACAGATAAGATCAAACAAAGAATGACTAAAACTAAAGAGTAACGCAAGACCCAAACAAGGAGCAGGTGGATCAAATTAATTAAACAATGAGTTGCCATGGCAACAAATGAGAACATGCTAGAAACCATGAAAACAAAAAAGGAAACACAGGAGATAAAGATTTACAAACTACCACTACGTCCAAAATTTATATAGTATGCGAAAAAGAATATGCCAAATGAGTAGCATGTTGTAGGCGAAAAGTCTCCGGATGACCTACTACTTCCGCCGAGAATCTGAAGTGTGCATTCAATGGACACTTTACAATCCCGTGAGGCCACGGGAGGAGATTTAAGTGAAGCGATGCAACTGATTTAGGTAGGTCACGTGACAGTAACAACATGGAGGATATAGTACGTCCGAACGTTCATACTACCCAGATTCATACCATATAGAGCATACTTTTCAACAGTCACAAAGTAAATTCAAATTCAAATGTAGTACCTACTCAGTACATGAGCAAAAAAGTACATGAAAATGAAAAAGAATTCAACCTGAACACAACGAGCTACTATTTTTTACCCGTTTTATAGATTTAACAAAGCAGTATTAATCTTTCCAAGTTCTCCCGAGTGAATCACTGTGTTAAGGGATGGTCCTAATTTCCAGTAGAGCAGGATCTTACTCACTGGCCAGACAACTTACTTGCTTATTTATTCATGAATTCAAAATGACAGCCTGCACGTGAACACCATTAGGGTTGCATTTTGAATCTTTGCAAATAAATAGACACTGCTCTTCCAAACCCATTCCTACTTCTTTATTTACACACAAACACTGGTGGCCTCCCCCACCCGTCTGTTGCTCTGTATTATTTATTAGATGTTCGGCATGTTAGCAGGGCTGCTGGTGGGCCGGGCAGTAAACAGCACGGTGTTAGGCGACATGATTTTGCACTCTGCAAGCAGATCCTGAGAGACTGATCAGGGCCAAGCAAGGCGACAAGCTGCCAAACGTCAAGTCTGTCCCTCGTAGTTGGCCTGACAGCCACAAATAAAGGCTGTTCCATTAAAAAGTGGTTGCAAAATGAGACTCAACAGCACTGATCTCTTAAGATTAGATGAAAACCAATGTGTCGAAGGCTCTCTTAGTATCAATGGGTGGCTACTTCGATCTACCCATGGGCTTTTGAGAGAGGATATGCATGTCCCTCTTTCCAGCCATCTGTTTGTTTGTCTGTGTCTCATCAATCAGGAAGCCTTCAGTCACTCAACACAAGAATCAAAGTTACACATTTCAGCACTCTAGAATAAACACGCACCATACACAGAGGATAAAAAAGACTCATGCATGCCAATGATTATCTGTCAGACTATACTCCATTTCTTGCTGTATAGGAGGATTAGACTACAGCACAGTTTTGAAGTAACAGAAAACAAGACGCAAACAATGAATTATTATGGGTGGAACAAAAACGTTCCAGTTTTAAATGGTCCAGTTATTGATTATCAGATATAGATTCAACAGTACATTTACTTCCTTTATTCTTTACAAGCACTGAAACTCCAAATTAAATATCCAACATTGTTCAGACAGCTAGCCCCGCCCCCTAATTCACACCATTGGTTGAGCCAGAAGTTGACATGTCAGGCCATTCAAACAAACGGGGCTTTTGAATGCGTCACAGGGTCAGTGTAAACACACATTAAACGAGGATTAAAGAAATGATTATAACTGAGAAAATTACATACATCCGCTTTAATGGTTTAAAGCGGATTTCACCTTAGACATTCTACTACCTCATTAGATTATTGGAAACTGTTAGGTTAGGTGTTAGGATTCGGGTAAGTAGAATAAATTGGCATACACGTTGCATTTTCACAAATAAAACAATGGTTTTAAGCCAGTTATTTAAATCTTTTGCTGTAGTGTGTCAGTAGAAAATATCATTTTACATTTCCAAACATTCCTTTTGCCATTAATAATGATTTTTGTATGCACATGGAGTCTGACAACAGTTGGTATGCTCTACATGGAGATCTGATCTCACCATCATTGAGTCTGTCTGTGATTATATAAAGAAAAATAAAAAACTGAAACAGATAAATTTTAGAAGAACTGTGGCAACGTCTACAAGATGCTTGAAGAAACTTACATGCAAAGCTGCCTAAAAAACTATGTGCAAGTGTACCTATGACAAAAGCTGTTTAAAACACAAGTGGTGGTCACACCAAATATTTATTTGATTTAGTTAATAGAAGTTAAATCGTTTGATGACATTATTACTGAAAGCATCCTCATTTTACAGCATTTTTACACAAGTGCCTAAAACCTTTCAAACAGTCTAATAACACTCTAATGACAGTTATTTTACATGTAGTCACAAAGTTACTAGTTCAAGTTATTAGAATGTCTATAGTGGACAATCAAAACAGTGTTACTGCTTTAACTATATCAGTTATTGTCTAGTACTGTATATCAAAAGGTATTGTTGTTCTGTGACTATGTGTGAGTGACTCTAAGCAGTCCTGCTTTAGTGTGACCATACATTGTTTTAATAGTTTTATGCCCATCATAAAACATATTATATTATTGCCACATGATAGTATCTCAAATTGTGTTTAAGGTCAAATAGCCAAACCCATATTTGTGTGTATTGGATACAGAAGGTCTGCACACAGGCCACTGCAACAAAGAAAAAGCAATTCAAGAAGCCGTTTCAAAATATAAAGTGATGAGTAAAGTTTGCCAAATACTTCCCCAAATAGGTAATCCCACTCAAAAATCACACTATTGGTTGAGCCAGTGCTGCTATATGTAAACATTTGACTACCATTTTTACCGAAAGACTCAAACAAAAAAGCTTATCTTTAAAATCCGAAACAAGCATAAATTGTGTCCAAAACAACAGTTATAGCTGAATGAGTTCAAAAACAACAGCTTGAATGTGCCATTTTGTGAGATGGGAATGGTGGGAGAACTGTGTACGACTGGCACAGGGCATCAGGGCACAGGGTAGCACATCTGTTTGCAAGCTGTGGCATCATGGACTGCTCCTAACTGTATCTGCACCTCTGAGCTGCCCACATTAACCTGACCAAAGCGTGAACAGAAATATAATAGAACCTCAAATAAGTTAGTTTACCTCGACTACTCAGAGAGATCCATCATTGAAGCCTTGTTCTCTCCCTTCCATAAAGCATATTATATTTCCTCTGCTTTGTATTTTCTTA
The DNA here is from genome assembly GCA_038088235.1 of Zacco platypus. NCBI lineage: Eukaryota > Metazoa > Chordata > Actinopteri > Cypriniformes > Xenocyprididae > Zacco > Zacco platypus. The sequence continues at coordinate 25,469,848 of CM076081.1, read as the reverse complement.
TGGTAAACCAGAGTTCCACAGAGGTTTTCTGCTTAGATACAAGGCACACGATTGTTCCTGTCTTAACCATAAATGTGCATTCACCCCAACATCCCAGTCGCCATCCTTCCCACCATTATACATCAGCAGATAGAAGAACAGACTTCCACACACACAGAGACTTAAAGATGTGGGGGGTCTGGCCCACAGACAGTTTGAGAAGGCGGTAGGATGCGGTTGGGTGTCACCAGGTTGTCATTAGTTTAGCATCTGTTCCCATCACACATTCCACCACGTGACTCAATGGTATGGGGGCGTCACATTTACTGGGCTCTTAATTAAACTGCTCAGGCAATCAGCACGGACACCCCCTGCCGCCGAGACCATAGGGGCCGCACCTAACGAAAGGTGATGGCCGTCTTTATATCTGCCCATGGTTTCTTAATTGTTCCCATTTCCTCTTGCTTGGGTGACTCCTGATACTAGTTTAAAGCTCATTCAATTAGCAATGGTACGTGCACTTGCAAAACAACTCCACGGGTATGTACACAGCAGATGAAAATTAGGGCTCAAATTCCCAGTAGACATTTTTTTCCTTTGGGAAAAGTGCCTTTTGTATAAAGTAGGACTGATTTATCTTGATTTATCTATGGGTATAATATATTCCAGGTTTAAACTACATAAAACAGGACCAATTTACGTTAATGCAGGTCTTGTGTGGAGCAACTAGCATGCACTTTTGAGTAGCAAAGCTATTTTCTACACATTTTCTGTGGCTTTACGTTTAATATTCTCAGATTTACTGTGATATGTGCTGGATCAAACATACCATAGGTGTGGTTTGCCACAGAAAAAAATTTAAAATAGCATCCTTTAAATGTAATTTCCCATCATGCAAAAGGGTGTGATTGGTTTTGTTAATTTTAATACATTTGGACTAGTCTCTGTGGTTTTAATGTTGTTTTTTATTGTACTCCATGTGGAAAACCTTCTGATTGTGCCCCATTAATTTAGAGTGCCTGTAATGAGTAGCTGTATTGTAGCTGGTCGCTCTTGCTGTGGTCACTAATTATCAAACATTTTAATGAGGGTGCGCTCTTTGAGTGGTGTCAATGATATATTTAGGGTTTTTTTATGTTTTAGATTATTTTAGATACATTATATGAAAGCACGCAACAAATGTAGATATGGTCAAGATAAACCTTGTCAAAAAAACTAAACCACAGCAATGATAGTAACAGTCAGAACGACAGCGTATTATAATTCCTACAAAATATTGCCTGAACATAACCCTGTGTATAGATGACCACAATACTGGCAGGGCAATATAGTGATTTGTTATGTATTTTTGTGTGTGCATGTCTGCCTATACTTAAATACCAACTACTTATGAAGGGTGAACTCAGTCATTGTGTGTTTTTTGTCTAAAACAAACCTCTAAACCACACAAGGGCTCCAAAAGGGGATATTTATCTTACTGGTCACACTGGGTTCAACCCACTACACACGAGTACAAAAAGTTTTCAAGAGAAAGTACATTAAATGACCTGTAATGCCTTCACTATTCTCCGCCCTCTTTGGTTACTGTTGCTAAATACAATGCAAAAAGTTTGAATGAGATTTTCAGTGTACATTACAAAGCATTTTTATCACCCAATTTTCTTTAAAGAAACTGTAAAATGTATGCACTAATGCTTTTGAGAGCAATTACAAATAATATTAGTGTCAACTAACATTGTGAAGTAAACTCTTTAGTTACTATTGATATGATCTGAATCAAGTTAATGATGTTAAGTTAACTTACATTAACTTATATAGCCTACTTAACTTATACTGGAGCAATTGTACTGTAGATGTTTTACACTCCTGATTTTGAAGTCAATCCATCCATCATTAAAGTAAAAGGCCTTCTGAAGCGAAATGATGGGTTTTTGTAAGAAAAATATCCATAAAACTTAATAAAATAACTAGCTTCAAACAGACGGACTACACTAGTCGACTTGCACCAAAAGTGTAACTTCTGATGCGATGTATGGTGTAGGATGTAGGATTTGCGTAAGAAAGATAAGAGATATCTCTTATATCGAAATCCTCCAATATTTCTCTTGAAAAATTCTCATTTTAGACTTCTAATTGGAGACCAGTGTTTTGTTTTCCTCTGTGCTTCTGCATTTGTCAATACATCATACATCATGTCAGAGGTTACTCTTTTGGTTTAAGTCGATTTGCGACCGATTTCTTCGCTTTAGAAGGCCTTTATTCACCCCCTGGAGCCGTAGATATCTGTGGATATCTTTTATGAATGATGGATGGATGCACTTTTTTGGACTTCAAAATCCACTACCATTATAAAGCTTGGGAGAGCAAGGATATATATATTTTTTAATATAACTCCGATTGTGTACGTCTGAAAAAGATAGTCATACACCTATTTTCATTTTTGGGTGAACTATTCCTTTAACCTACAGCATACACTGCACAACATTTATTTAAAGATTTGGAAACTTGCATCCTCTCAAACAAGGTTATGCCAATTTTTTTTGCTAATTCATGTAAAATTGCATTTAAATCTATCCATGCACACAGATCATCTATGAAAAAGCTTGTCAGAGAAAATATCGGACAACCGTATGTAAGGTGGGAGAGGTCAGTAACAAATTAAAGCGGGGCTTTGGCAAAGGGTCAATTGCAGAAAGAGAAAGAGAGTTTTCAGGTTTGAGAATTCATTAAACAGCACCTCTTGTCATGATTGGATGTTGGCATATTATTACAGTTCAGCTGGCAAAGGTCAAATGAAAACATTCATTGGCCATCCACTTTGAGTGAGTGAGGGAAGCCAGAGACACCCAGTACCACATGCCACTGGAATACATGTACAGTTTAGCCACAGTCCTCACCACTGGTGGAAATGGTTTTCCCATCAATAATATAGTGAGAAATAATATAGTGCCCATGTTCCGCAGAGCCTTTACACCCTGTGGTTTGTCTGCGAACCTGTTGCACCATATAACCACAGAAACATTCAATTAGAATTGATTCAGGAGGGTAAACATTGTGCTATTTGTCTAAAGACGGCTATGTATTAATTTAATTCACTCTGTACTCTAAGCAAAAAATCAATTAATATGATTCAAACAGCAAAATACAGACATGCATAATTTAATTTTATTTTAATAGGACTGTGATGGACAAAGTGCCCTGAAGTGTAATCAAAGGTCAGTCTGTTTATAGGTGCACCTAGCTTGAGTTAATGAGAACAAAGAATGACTTTGGAAAAGGATTTTTATTAGATATACTGGGTGTAAAATCGTGTTTAAAAAATGCTGATAGCATTTGTAGCTCCTCAATGTTTATTGGGTGTTCAAAGTTTACCTCAACATAATAAGTGCATGTATGGTTTTATTACCATATGGAGCAACGTAATGAAGTTCGTCTCACTTAATAAACATCCTGTTTTATTGGCAGTGTCACTGACTGGCATTTTGACCTCTGTCATCCCATGATAACAGCATCAAAATGATTCCAGCAAATACTTCGTGATGTCATGATGCATTAAAATTATTTTTTCAAATGCCTGATGACCTCGAATCAATATAACAAATACACTTCGTCGAAATCAATATAACAAATACGCCTTTCTCGACAACGTTTTCTAGGTGCCAGGCTGCCTAGATTTAATGCTTCAGCATTAAATCACTTCCTTATGCACGTAGACAACATAATAAATGTATTTTATGTATTTTTACAACACTGAAATCCACGTCTTGTGTGTACTTCATACGTCTACTGCAAACATTTGTAGAGTCTCCATCAGTGTGGGATCATGGAATGCTATGATTGATAAATGATTACTGGGATATTGTGTTTTAGGGCCCGCAATTTCATAAAGTGTAAATTATTATGGTCAGGCTGTAAAAACAGCGTCTTTAGGATGTCCATCTTTATCAGGTGCTACCATAATGATCAAGCTGAGGTCAGGCTCTGTCCTACAAAATTATATATACATATCTACTTCCACAAACGTCTTTCGCATCAAATTAAACATGTTTCTACGTAATGTAACTGCTCCAGTCCCCATATAGAAGCGGACAATGAGGTATCATAACCGTTAAGCACATTATTAAGACAAACCACATCACCTGTTATTACACAAGTCCTATATAATTGGATAAACAATGACCAGACCTCCCTCATAGTCCTCAATTAGCCATTTGTTTTAGCATGAAAGTCAATGAGGAAACAAGGCAATGAAAATCGATGGCTTCACAGTGTGGTGCCTGTTGGCCTGTTGCGCTACCTGCCAGTTGTTTAATTCTCTATTAAAGCTGTAATGTGTGGGAGAGCATCATGTGTGCTATCCACCCCATCTATTGATGACAGTCATACGCCTCATCACAATAAAACAATGGCATCATTAAGACAGAGAGACAGGCCAGTCTTTTACCTCTGCTTTTTTACGGCGACTGTAAACCTAACGAGTGCTTTACGGCATTATTGTTTTTAAACAGACCCTGAACAGAGGTAATGCCAAAGGTGAACTGACTATTTTATGGATGTCATTTTTGAGCTGATGGGGTAAGAAAGCTCATTCTCACGCTAGGGCTGTCAAAAAGTGCTGATGAGTTGTGCTTTTAATGATTTTAACGATCTGTTAAAGCGATCAAGGACATGCTATGCTGCCTGATGAGGAACAGCATTTAATCCACCCCCTCTGTATAAAGGGCTTAACAAACATTAACGCCCAACCTCTGTCCTCACCTGCCATGGCCTTGGGTCTGATGGTCATAAAATAGTGGGATTGATGACAGAGCTCAAACATCAATATCACAAATATTGTGATATGTAGCCAAACTAACCTTTACGATCTATGTCTTTATCATTAGAGTCTCCCAAATAAATTCCCAATCGGCATGCTCTTCAAAGCAAGGAGGAAATTAAATATCAATTAAGGATTGGATTTAACAGTCTGTGGGTCTGTCTTGAAGACAAAGAATTATTTATCAGAGTTTACTATTAATGTATTCATACTATCAAATATGATAACTGCATTAATTAATTTGTCACTTACGTCCACCATTTTAGTGATTGATTGGTCTCATATTCAAAAAGAATAAATTAGAAGATGCTGTTGCACGAATAGCCGCATATTAAAGCTCACATAAATAAATCACCAGTGATCAAACGCTAAATTCATAAGGAATGTATTAATAGCTATTAAGTTATTCATAACCATTTAAATTATAAAAAGGCAATTCAAAAACAACCAATATTCGTGTGAGAACGAGTCAAACAACAGGAACAGATAGACGAGTAGTTGAGCCAATGAATGGATGGTCTGAGAGATAAAGTGGAATCGCGCACAGATAGGAGAGATAGAGGCTGGCCATCAGACCGCATAAAACCAGGACAAGCATTCATCCATTTAACAGCTGCTCACAGCTTTACACATTTGATGTTTTCTTAGAGACCTGGTGCAAAGGCCATCATTAATGGCCATGGTTATCTTCATCGCTCTGTTCTTCATCATCCTCATACATTTGCTTATCTTCAAGGATCAGAACAAGTATTTATGACATCATAAAACTCCCATAAGACCTCCCCCACTTCACCAGCATTTTACACACTCACTTTCCGTTTGTTGAGTTTACTCGAATTGTTTATGGAAACCACTTTACCTTGGCTCGTTCAAGTCGCAAGAGTTAATTTATTTTTGCCTTGTTTACTCGAAACACAAGGCCCATAGTATAAGATACACAACTAAATGAAGTTAAGTATCGAGTCGAGGCAATCATTTTTCATAAACTTTTGCAGCACATGAGGTTTTCCTGTACCACACATGGTTGCACATGAATTTTCCTCTCTCTCTCTCTCTCTCTCTCTTTCTCTTTCTTAAACACAACAACGAGCATCCACATACTTAAAAATATTAATCTCAAAACTTCTCCAATACAAAATACATTTCTTGTTGTGGCACGGGTGGAGTCGCCATATCCATAGCAACATGCCGGATCACCTGATTCGCTCACCTTTTACACCATGATCATACAGACAGGTGCCTCGGATGGTCCCGCCTCGCAAGAGGCGCACAAGGCAGCCACCATTTTCCAGCACATTTGGATCATGATAGAACACATGCATCCTCTCTCACACAAATTTTGCAGCTGGGAGTGAACTGTGACTGCTTAAAAAGATTTAGAGCCACAAACATCTCTGTCACGCTTGCATTAATTAAGGAATGATATAGTGCTGTCGCTCTCGCCCTCCACCAAACTCAGCACTCACACTACACTATGAAACGCTACATTTAGACTAAAATGAAAATACTGTCATCATTCACTCACCCTCACATCATTTCAAACCTGAATGGCTGATTTTACTGGACATTTATTTATATTATATATTCTTTTAAATGTTTCAACTGTTTTTTTGTTGTTGTTTTGTTTTTTAAAGTCCAAATAGACTTTCACTGCATGAGCATTAAGACATTTTTCAAAGTGAATAAATGATTTAAGATTTTCTTTTATTTTGGGATGAAAAATCTCTTTAAAATATTGTGCCCAGCAAAATGCTTCTCAAAAATACATGTATACACACTACCAGTCAAAAGTACCAGTCAGTAATTACTTTTTTTGTTTTTGGAAGTATGCTCACCAAGGCTTCATTTATTTGATCGAAAGTACAGTAAAAATAGCAATGTTGCGAAATATTATTACAATTTAGGTTTTCTATTTTAATATATTTTAAATGTCATTAAATGTTGTGATGGCAACGCTGAATTATCCGCATCATTACTCCAGTCTTCAGTGTCACGTGATCCTTCAAATATCATTCTAATATGCTGATTTGGTGCTCAAGAAACATTTCTTTTATTATTATAAATATTTACAAGCTTAATATTTTGTGGAAGCCGTAATACACTACCATTTGAAAGTTTAGGGTATGTTTGATCAAATAAATGCAGCCTTGGTGAGCTTAAGAGACTTGTCAAACACATTTTTTTTTTAATCCTAATTATTTCAAACTTTTTTTTTTACACGGTAGTGTAAATATGCACTTTACATAACATATAATCATATATTATGAATGCATTAAATATCAATATTTCATATATAAAGTTTTTGCAAGCATGATGAGCAAACGCAAGTGTCCGTGGGAACGCGTTTTCCCTGTGGGCACCGAGCAAAGCGTGCCCACTCTTTATGTGGTCAGCAAGATCCATTCTCTGTCTTGTGTCCTTCGTGGGCCCTGCGCTGTCCACTGTTTATGACCTCAGCTGGCCCGGAGAGCAGGCGCCTGTGGGGCCAGCGTGAATTCAGCGTGGTCACTATGGCCCACAGCGCCTGCCCTGCCCCTCTGAGACCAGACAATCAGGGGCCACTTGTCACCAGGGCGTGTAGACCGCACAGGCCAAGGAGGCACATGTCTGAGGAAAAACAGCTCACCGCCATTATTTCTTTGCAACTTCTCTTGATTCTAATCTAGTTCAAGAAGAACAAAAGGTAATGATTTTTTTTTTGTCAAGATCGAGTGAAACAGTTGACCTGCCCAATTATTTGTGGCCACTAATTTGATTCCTTTCATTGTCTTCTCTTCCCTTCAACCCTGCTGTAATCATGAGGATTGTGATGTTTACATAGAGGCAGAAGCTACTGGATGAGCATTTAGGATGTTCGCTCAACTCTGTAATGGAGTGGAACTGGAAAAGCCAGGCTGGATTTTGAGAGGCTGGAGGTTTTTTTAGGGGAAGTGCACTATTATGGCGACTGTACACTCCCTGCGCCTAACCGCAGACTCCAGATCAGCTCTCTGCACAACGCGTTCATCCATGGTTATTGCAACCATGGTGACCAAACTGGTCTAGGGTCAGCATTACAGGTTAGAGTTTGCTTTAGTGTGGAGCGTCCTTGGTTTTTGCGGTGTTCTGATTATGGTCACAAAGTGTCACCTTCAATGCCTTTCCCACTTTCTCTCACAAGCCACACATGCAGAACGACCCAAACACACACACACACATACACACACACTGTGGAAACACTTTTTCAACACATTTGTGTACTCATAAAATTCCAAAAGGTTCCCCTATACTTAAGATAGCAGTTACTGCTGCTATTTTAAATGGATACAGAGTGTATTTTGATTAGTCTATAATTTGACGGGTTGCTGTTCTTGCGTGGCTGTGACAGGGCTGAGAGATAGTAGAAAACAACAACCCACACTGGGTTTCACTCATTGTAACTTTACTTAAATATGAACCCCTCTGAGGAAGATTGCATTTATCAAAACGTGTGATTTCCTGTTCATCACTGAAGTAAAATGAACAAATTCACACAAATGAAGACTACCATTCCAAAGCCTCTATCTGTAACATTTTATAATAGCAGCACAATTCTAACTGATGAAATAAGCAGAAACAAGCCTCAATTTTTGAAAGTGCAGCAGATATGCAAATCAGGTGGCAGAGAGTAATTTTCCAACCCAAACCCAACCTGCTTGGATATATGCACCGGGGTCCAAAAATCTGAGACCGTGATTTTTTTTTCCCCCTCCACAAATTATATTTTCAACAATTTGAATGAAAATTTGAGTTGAGTTTCTTAGTATTGTTAAAACGGTATTATCATGTTATCCATCACAATTGGGAATGATCCAAATGCAAAATGCTTAATTGAAAATGATAAGAAATGCAAAATGTATATAAAAAGTATAGACAAATTATAAATATAACTTAATTAAATACACACACATATGCGGTGGTGTGTCAGTGGTGTGTGTCTGTCAGGGCTGGTTTCCTGAGTGGTGCTCGGCACTGCTGATGGATCCTTCACAGTACAACACCTCATGCTTTGCCAGTAAAAATAGCCACAGACTCATACACACAAACACACACACAGTCTGTAACCCACACAAATTTGCATGTGCCTCTACATCTTCATGTCCATGTTGAGTCAGTGTCCAAACCAAGGACAAATTCATAAACACTCAACCCAAACTCAACCTGCTTGGATATATACAGTGGGGCCCAAAAGTCTGAGACCACTAGAGATTTTTTTTCTCAACAAATTATATAATCAACAATTTAAACGAAAATTTGAGTTGAGAATCTTAGTATTGTTAATATGGAATTTTATGTTATCCATCACAATTTGGGAATGATCCAAATGCAAAATATAAATAAAAATGAAAAGATTACTACTTAAATTGAAAATGATAATAAATGCAAAATGTTTATAAAAGTATAATATACTTTTAATGTGCATGTATGGATTTTTGTATTAAATACTCTACCATATGGTACTGAAGTTGTTAATTTTTTGTAAAGGACACTTTAGCTAAGTCTCTAGCTCCCTCTAGAGGTTACAAACAAAACAGCCATAATAAACAGCACTGACTCATCCAGACCACATAACTTATATCTCAAAGACTTGGATGTGAGGCTTTGATAAACCAAATGAGATCTCATCTGTTTGCTGTTTATGCTGTTGTGTAGTCAGTTTGCTAAGATTACAGCGCTCCCCATCCACCCACCATCAGCCCAATACAAACACACAATTCACTTCACACGTATAATTACTATTGTCTTTCTTGGTTAAGATAAACTAGAGCCTTGAACTTGTAAACAGGCGAGCTTTCTCTGAAGTGTGCAGCACGTAAATGAAAGACTTCCAACGGGGTGGCAAAGACGAGGATCAAAAGAAGACAGGATCTAGTGGTGATATTAATCACTTCAAGACATTCTGCTATACAAAGGTAATAGCAAAGTGCTGTTATACAAATATTTGAGCGTGTAGTCATACATAAGCAGAGAACACAGTGTAGACATGCATTCAAGGACAAAACAAAAGGTCCACGTAGAGAGCCTTGTGGAATCCCATGATGGGTTAAGCAATAAGCACTAACAATGGAATATACACTGTAACCAAAGTGTATACGCATAAACAGACTATTCGTGTTTGTATTATGACAGATCACACCAGTGCCTGGTGCATTTCTTTTTTGTCTTGTGGTCAACTCCTTTTCTCCAGTGTCAATCTGATTCAAATCAAGAAAAGCTTTATTAGCACGACGGCAGTGCCAGCCGTGTGAGGTCATGCAATATAGCTCCAAATAATGGTCACAGACAGAACAAACATTAGCTGCTCTCAGTCAGCTGCTCACATAGACTTTTCATTAGAGGCCTGTGTCAGTCTTTTAGAGGAGCACGTTGGGGTAGAACAGACAGAAAGAGTTAATGTGCTTCCTTACAGAGACTCAAGGATCAAATCTGAGAACGATGTCCCCAAGTGATAAATCAAGTATAATCCAACCTTCTCCTGTTAGACCATATAGTTTAAGATCAGGCCTGGAAGGGTCTGCTGTGGTGCACAAAGGGTTAACTCAGTGTCTGATTAAGACACATGGGATTGAGTAGCAAAGAGTGGGTTAATGCAGTCTTTCTGAATGAGACACTGGTGTGAGCAGTGTGGCGTGCAGCGCTACACAAACATATGAACATGAACTGCTTCCTTATCTGCGTCTCTATCTGTGTGATCAGGGAAGGGGGAGAGAGAGGGATGGAACGAATGACACATACATAGCCCTTCACCCCTCTAACATAGTATTCTGTTACCAATGAGAGGAGGCAAAGCATAGAAGGCTGAGTGGAAGCAGGTATGTGTGCGTCTGTTTGAAAGCATACAGTACATGCATAAAGAAATACAAATGCATTAAAGGAAATGTAAGTGAATCTATGCTTGTTTGTTTGTTGGTGATCTATGTATTCTCTCCCCAGTGGTGACATTTTTCTCCATGTCTACTTTTGATTGCAGTGCAACTGGGTCAAAGAATGGGTAAAGTATATGTGTGCTTATTTGTCAAATGAAAGGAATGTGTCAGGTTGAATACAAGTTAAGCTCAATTGACAGCATTTGTAGCATGATGTTTACTACAACCAAAATTAATTTAAAGTCTTCCCTCATTTACTTAAAAAAAAAGGGAAATTAAGATTACAGCGAATACAATGGAAGTAAATGGAGCCAATTTCTGGAAATGCGAAAATTATTTTATAATAGCACTTACATCAATTGATCTGTATTATTAGAGCTGCAAAGCTGTATAAATAATTAAATAATGGTCAAAATTTAGTCTATTGGTCCAATTCTCACTATTAACTAACTAGTAACTATGACTATTGCCTCAATAAACTCCTAATTACTGCTTATTAATAGTTATTAAGGTAGTTGTTAAGTTTATGTAGTGGGCAGCATTAAGGGATGTGTTCATGCAGAATAAGACACTAATGTGTGCTTTAAGTACTAATGAACAGCCAGTAATATGCATTCTAATAAGCAACTAGTTAATAGTGAGAATTTGACCCTAAACTAAAGTTTTTTTTTAAAAAATAAGAAGAATGAAGAATTTGTTCCATTCATTCACACAAGTGGAAATTACACTACCGTTCTAAAGTTTGGGGTCAGTGAGATCAGTGGGAAAATGTATCAAGGTTTCCACACAAATATTAAGCAGCACAACATTAATAATAAGAAGAAATGCTGCTGAAAAATGTATTCAAATAGAAAACAATACATGCCTTGTTCAGCATGAAGGGTTTCTTTCAAAAACCTTCCCAAACTTTTGAACGGTAGTGTAATTTTTACCATTATGTCACAACTGCTGTTGATTGAACTTAAGTTGTATTGAACTTGGAATATTCCTTTAAGGTTCACTATGATGTTGGTTTTGTGTAAAATATAATGACTAACAAAACAGTCCTATACCGCAACTCAAAGGCTGCAAGAATTCAAAGGATGACCACTGGAAAATGGTGGTAAAAGGTAGAGACAAAAAAAGAAAAAAAGAAAACAGTGGTAAAGCAAGAGAGATAGACAGAAAAACAGAGGAAGAGACACATGTGTTATTTATATACCGGGTAAACAGAATTCAAGGCAGACATAATCAATAGGAAACTCCAGATTGTAAATAGGCAGCTCTAATAGCCTAAACACTGAGTGCTATGGTTACACAGGCACATCAGTGGTGGTTAACGTCGGGAGAGACCAGTCGGGCAGCCTACCCTTATTTACCAATAAAGAGCTCTGATGATAAGATAAACATATAGGAGACAGAAGCAAGGGGAGGGAGGCAGAGAGGAAAGGAGAAAGGGCAGAGCTTTCATCCTCTATTTGGGGCTGCAGAAGGGAGCTGGGAGTGTGGAGCCCGTGTCAGAAGCCATCAGGGTGATGCTGCACGGTGAACTGGCGACCCCACATGCAGTCGCTCACACGTGGATATGTGAGACACACACAAGCTGCTCGTAGTATGTCGGATGGCTGACTGGGCCGACTGGCTTTGCATTAAGACCAGAGCTCAGCGCTGTTGGTGGTCAAATTTTGTCAAGAATCTGCTAAGAAAGGTGTCTGTCTCAGCCAAACAACACACACAGCGATTAAATGGAAGATCTAAACAGATAAACAAGGTGATTTATAATCGAAACAACCTGGACAGGGAATACATGCACTATAAAGCCATATTTCAAGTCAAATACAAGTTAAGCACTATCTACAACTTTGCTTTTATGTTGCATACAATGGTTTGGGTCATTGGGTCATTCCTGTTATGTAGAGCCTTGAAAGTTTTTATACAATAAATATGATGTGTTTCAGTAATTTAAGGAAGTATTAATAATTTATATGTCATTTTTTTAATTTAGCCTATTAATTATACGTCATTTACACAACCTAACATTTCATAGTAAATAAAGAGCTAAAGTTAACCAATGTTCAGTGAGGGATTGAGAGTTAGCTTCCCTCAGGATGTCTATTTGAACTTCATATTTGGAATGAATGGAATGTTTTAGAGGGAGTTAATAGCACACACACACACACACAAAACCAAGTTAATCAAATCAATTGATGAATTTATACAATTAATACTTACTGAGGAGTGTGCTTTTGTTGTCTCTTCAAAAATGTCCTCAGGAATTGTGTTTCGTTGATAACAAAAAGTGCCTAAACAAATTAATAAATCATATTCTAAATAAAATGTGGTGAGTTTTTTTGATTAAAGAAAAGTGGTTAAATAAAAAAAAAAAATGTTTTTCTTTAAATATTTCCAGTTTTTCATGCTATTAGTATATTTCTGCAAGACTGTGAGGATGAATATGGTTTAGCTACTGCTCATAATACATTCACCACTAGGCTTAAGATACATCAGCTTAGATGCAAAGGATCTCAGGCTGACCAGCTGAGCACGTTTCTGCAGCCAGTGTATACCCAACAGACATGGTACTTCCTTAAAAAAAATCCAGCACAGCTACAACCACCAAAATGAAATGCTTCACAATAAATATTGTTTATGATGAACTGTTTGACAGCTGCATGTGGAAATGTTTCTGTTCAATAAAACCTTACTCACCTGTTGAGTAATCAAAACGCCAACTCGGCGTCACTTTTAAAAGAATTCAAATCCCTCAGTTCTCTGGCTGTGTTGATTCTTGTTTTATTACAAGCTCTGTCACATTCTCTTTTTTGCCAGCAAATTGAAAGTTTTTTTTGTTTGTTTGATTTAAACGGGTCATTTCCCAGAGGTTCGAGATTTTATGGGGTCCAAGTCAACTTTTCTCACTCCATGTGATAACTACCCATGCACTCACACTACAAAGTCCCCAAAGTTTTCTCTCTCGTGGCATGTATTCATGATACCTCCCTAGCTCTGCAGCGCCCCACAAACTTCCAATGTAAATCTGTGGTGAAAAATGGAACTGCAGCGCACTCTCACATAGAGAGCCTTTGGGGTAGGTATCTGGCTGCCCCGCTTATTTTCACGTTAGTAAACACACCGTAGATAAACTTTGTTCCAGACCAAGGCGATATCAGTCCGCTTCAGATATGTGTCTGCAGCAGGTCAGTAACTAGTTGGCATGTCTGTGTTTATATGGAGTAGCGTTCCAAATTAATGAGCATAAACATGTGATGAACAATGAACATATAAATAGTTTTATATGCATGTTTTTATATATGTTTGTTTGAGAATAGACATGACTTTTTTCTCACTAGAATTACCACATAACTTGCAATATTCTACAAAAAACGCAAACATTCAGAAACAATAAATACTACATTAGGTAATTCTATAAGATAGCATTCTATGCCATTCGTCGTGTGTATACAGACTGTCAATCATTATTAGAGCGCCACCTTCAGGCTGAATAACTCAAGGACATTAGAATTCTGCAAAAACTGTCTAATGTGTTCAGAGATTAGAATATAAAGCTTACAAAATGGTTATCATAAACTAGCTCTATACACTCAGAATATTCCCTTCCTAAATTCATGGCCAGGAGCTGCTGCTGGAATCAGGGTAAGACAAAAACACGTTGGGCTCATTGCTCAAAATATGTAATTTATTAACCGCAACAAATTTATTCTTTTCAAAAGTAATATTATTACTTTACTTATTACTTTCTAGCAACAGTAATTAGTTCCACTGCTAGTTATATTACTTTTCCTTCCCGCCCCACAGTAGTTGTAATTGTGTATCTTCCCCATAAAATTCTTCTAAAATGTTACTAACAACATATTTCTGCGTCATCATTTGACCAAAATCCACATTGGATCACAGTCAGAAGTTATTACAAATGCTCAATGGTGACTGATAGTGACTTTTAAGTAAAAGTGTTGTATTAATCTCATTCATTGTCATGTGTTGCTTGAAGCTAATGTAGCTATAATTTTTTTCTGATACCCATATGATTATATTTCATGATGTAAAAGTTAGTAGGAAAAGTTTCATTTTCCAAAAAGATTTTTAATTATAGTAATATAATTTATATCGGGATCAGAGGGATTTGGGTGGGTAAGTCATGTAATGCCAGAGTAAACTAATGCCAAGACTTACACAATGGTGTTCAGATCATCTTTTCTCATGACAAAATCAATGCAATGACAATAAATTCCATCTGCTAAATGTAAGATTTTCCATATTCCATAAGCTTTCCTGCTGCACTGGTGACATCATGTGCCTGTTGCGAGTTTGAAAATTATGAAAACAAATCAAAGAATTATTGGATTGTTGGATTTCAGAACAGCAGAGGTTGTGGAATCAAGAGTAACTAAGGAACAAATAGCTAAGTTACTAGTAACTAGTTACCGCCCAACACAAACTGATAATGTGTTGACTCATTATTTAAATTTGGTTAATTCCATCTTAAAAACATGATTTTAATATTTCATCCAATTACCTATATTCTAAATATGAATATGAAAATACTCTAAACTGCCCATCTTTTTTTCAAACTGAATATTATTTTTCTGCCAACACACTGTATTTAACCCAGAATATTCTTTTTGAGAGACAGGAATGAGTAAATTAATAGATTCCGATTGAAAGATGAGAAAACAGTAGATGCTGGGAGGAGGTCAAAGGGACACTGCCTGGGTCCGGCCCAGTCATTTGTCTCTGTAGAGACTGTTGACTGCAACCATTAATTGCTGGTGTTGTGTTTGTTCAACCCGCCACTTATTTTGCCCTTCGTGCCGAGGAATGCAGGGCCGTGCTGCAGTGAGAGAGAGGGAGAATGCAGCCACGTCTGAGGGGATGAAGATGGAGAGAGGAACGGTGGTGAAGAGGTAATGACAGGGCCTTGAAAAGCCAGTGTTTAGCAGGCTAACCACACGAGGCAGTGCTCCTTAACACCAGACACTCAGTCTGCTCGCAACCCTAACCGGTCAGTCCAGGGTTACACTCGCACCTGAGCTTGAATGTTTGTGCGTGTGCCGACAACAAGTTGCTTTACTAATCACCTCACAGTTGCTTTCAAAATGAATGGCATCTGTATAGGTTCCTAAATGTTTTCTTTACATATTGTCAATTTTTCTGATTGTTGAGATACAATAAGGACTATAAAATTATTCTGGAATATTTTATGAGAAGTGTTGAGGAGATGTATTCCTTCTGAAGGAGAAGGCTCTATTTTTTCTTCCCTTAATCTCATTTCTGTCCAGGAGAAACGATCGAGGTAGGAAAACAATTCTTTCCTATGTGAGTCCTCAAAAATGATTCACAGACAATTTGTAATGAATATGCAGTTGCAAATTTGAAGACTGCAAAAGAGGCCGAGAGCAAAACAGCTGAGAAGTTTGTGGGTTTCCAGTTTTTTAAGCACTTGTTTGTCCTCCCATTTTTAAAATCACTCTCATTTTACCTTAAGAACACATAAGCGAGCCTCTTTCCACAATTGTTTTTTTCTCTCTCTCGTCTCTCAATCTTTGTACGGTGAAATGGAGACATGGAGCTAAAAGCTCCAGAAGGAGAGAGTGATCTACTAAACAATTCAACACAGTGCGGGCGCAGCAGGAGGCCTCTGTCATTCACTCCCCTGTGCCTGTGTCTGTGTTCAGCCGTGTGTATATGTGATGTACTGTTTTAAACACCTCTGTACACCACAATAAATAGGCCTCATAAAAGAAATAATCAACAAATGACCTTTGTGTCAGTAAATATACAAATTTAAACTAAAACTCCTATCCCAGTCTTAAATTTTGTCACACAGCTCAATATTTTTTTTCTTTTTTTACGAATGTTCACATCACTATGCCTATGTTCAGTATAGTATACTAGTTTTATACAGTATCTGCAGTATGCAGTATGCTGCGCATTCATTCCTGTAGGAAATAGCCAAACTGTAGTATACACTGCGGAATGTACAAATGACTCCTACAATGTAATGCACTCAAACTAACAATGAAAAACATTTCTAAAGCGATTATTAATCTTAGTTAATGTTAATTTCAAAAGTTGTCTTCGTTAATAATAAACACTTTACGATAAGGTCTCATTTGTTAACATTAGTTAATGTATTGACTAAATTGACCTAACAGCGAACAATATATTTTTTGCATTTATTAATATTTGTTAATGTTAGTTAACAAAAATACAGTTGTTCATGTTACTTCACAGAGCATTAACTAATGTTAACAAACACAATTTAAAGTTTTAGCAAATGCTACGATTTATAAATGATGAAGATGTCTTGTTCATTCTTAGTAATATTGTTATTGTAAAGCGTTACAATATTACTTCATGGACCTCAGATATGAACTAACAATGAACAGTAGCATTTTTATTATCTAATGTTAACAAAGACGAATGCATATTGTATATAAAAATGCCTTGCAATAAAGTGTTATCCATTTTCCTTAAGACAGACAAACCAGAAGAAATAAAGTTTTTTAAACGACAAATTGTACATTTATAATTAATTTTAATAAATATTATTTAAATAGTTATTTATAATTAAATAATGTGAATTTAAACAAACTAATCTTAAATGTATAATTTATAACAAAGCTCTTTCATGATTATTACATTTGCCTGTCAAATGTTAACATTTATTTACAGAAACATGGATAAAAAAAAAAAATGCAAAAGCGCCTCATTTATGTCAAAAATATCTGTGTGCATTGTAGAAACATGTCAAAGTGCTTATACCTACATACAGATCTGCGGTTCTATTGCATTGTACAGAGAAATGCCACAGCAATGCAGTAAGCCCTGCCAATTAGCCAAACCTCTCCTTGCGTCTCTCAAAACGACCTGTGTTTAGAACGAAAAGCACTGGCTGGCCCCTCTCCCACGTATTCGCTGACTGCTCCGATACAACATCATGTACACATAAACATTCATATTTCCCCCCTGAACACACACACATTCACATGGCAGTTATATTTGGGTGCTTCACATTGTCCAGACGGCACACTGTCAGAGAGTGAAATGAATGGCTGTTTATATTAGAGCCTTGGTTTAATGAATTAACCAGCTGCCTGGTCGTGTCAAACCAGGGGCTCACACAGAACAGACACCCTGCGCCGAGCCCCTTTAACTCTCCCTGCTCTCCCTGCAGACAGTAGCGCACCGTGATTGCATCCTCGGGGACTGGCAAGAACAAGATGCCCAACGCCCCTTCAAGGATTTGCGTTCATTTAGAAAAAGGCATCTGGCAAAGTGTCACCGCACTCTTAGCTCCATCACTGCTGCAGTTTTCTGAATCTCTCTCTCTCTGTTTGCCTGCATGTCTGCCTCCATTTTTCAGAAAATGGCACGTTTAAACAAATGTATACAAGCAGCGGGAGTACCAAGGCTGGCTCTGCTATTTGCACAAATTCTCCATTTTAAACACTTTTTCTCTCTCCCTCATTCTTAGTGGACTAATGTGATCTCTACCCCATCCCAGAGTAAATCACTTGTCTTCTCTCCATAAAAATCCATGATAAATATCCCTGGTTGGGGCGTGTGTGCACAGTGGCTGCTGTGGTTGCGACAGACGGCCGTGGGGAGCAGAACTTCACTCATTGCCTGAAGACAGACAGGAGCAAACAGATGGAGGAAGAACGGAAGGGACCCACCGGAATGGAGAGATGTTTCAGAGAAGAGAGTGTGAAGTTTTTATTTTTAAGCAGTTATATAAACTTTAGGTCACTCTTTAGTTTTGATTTCACATTCTCTGAAGAAAATGTGAGTGTTACTGGTACAATATGTCACACAAATGGTGAGGGACAAGTTACACAGCAAAATTATAATACTTTTTTATTATACTAAGAACATACACAAAAGTTCCTAAGCGTTTGTAGAATTCAAACATTTTAAGTGAAGTGTTTTATCTCTAGCTTGAACACACTTCCCTACCAAATGCATCCCCAGCATTTACACTCTCCAGCATCTCCAGCATTTATCTAAATGACCGATAATAGCCAGTTACTACATTTAAATCTCTCTGTTCAGTCTCCTTTGTTTTCCTGTTCAGTTTCTCTCTATATTCCTGCCCTTTCTTTCCGCCTCTGCAGACTCCTGCAGGGCCTGGTTCCTCAGTCCCGTTGGGCTTTGTGTGGTCCAGGCTAGCATGTGTGTGTGTGTTTGGGAGGGGGCTGAGATTACTGTAATTACCCAGTCATACCTGTTCATTAAGCGCACAGTTGGACCCTCGCTCATAAGCATTTAGAAACCAATTGAAGCAACGCGGGCCATTAACAACTCCTGCACTATAAGAGATGGAGAGCGGGGAAGAAAGAACGAAGAGGAGTCACCATAATGATGAAAGATAAATGGCAGAAAGGCATTGTGTGTTAATCACACAGACTTCTTTATCCCAGCAAGTGATGCTGAGATGCAAAAGAGCAAGAAAAGACAGTACTACACAGAAGAGGGAAGCAGAACGAGGAATGGTATGGAGAAAAAAAGAGAAGAGACGACACGAGAAAAGTGGAAAACAGGCGAGAAGACGACACGAGAAGAGATGAGACAAAACAAGCTGAAAGGAGAGAACAGATGAGTGAGACAAAAAGTAGGAGGTCAGATAAGTGCATATGAGATGGCAAAATGAAAAGAAAGGAAGCGAAGAAAAGAGACTAGAAAGGGCTTAGCACTCTGCGCTTAACCAAGGGTTATCGACGTTCTAAACATTGCTTTTAGCCCCGGGTAAAGAACCGTTTCACACTTGTAATTTAGAAGCGGGGTTAACACCGCTTTTTACCCAGGGTTATGAAACCCTACTCCGGAGCAGGTGCAGTGCCAAACTTGTACAGTTTGAAACGATGCAGTGTTAGAATCTTACAGCAAAACGCTTAGCAACAGACAACCATTCGCATAATCATATTTGCCAGCTTTGGACAGTCATGGAAACACTGCCTATATAAAGAGTGAATTAAGTGTTTGAGAAGAAAAATGTCAAATGTTGACAGAAAACACGACAATTTGAGTGAAGAAGAGACTGTTTCATTCTTACCTTTAGTCCTAAAATGTCCATTCATAAACTAGTACAGTTGGCAATACGAGGATGCACAGTGCTAAAGCTATGTAAACAGCTCGTGTGCTGCATGTATCCAATCAATTACTCCGCAAATATGCAAATAAGAATGTTGACCCAGGGTTTAGGAATGTACAATGTGAAACAACCGCTTATCAATACCCAGGATTATTTGGGTAAATTATGAGCAGTGTGAAACGTGAAGCAAGATAACCCAGGATTCTGTTAACCCGGGTTTTAGAATGACCCTGGGTTAACTATTTCAAGTGTAAAAAGTCCTGAAAAGAAGAAACTAGACAAGACGTCTCTAGATGAGACGAGACCAGATAAAACAAGATGCGATGAGAAGAGACAAGATAAAACGAGACAAGAAAAGACAATACGAAACAAGAGACGCGAAAAGAAGAGATGAAAGAGGACAAGAGACAAGAAAAAATGACAGAAAAAAAGAGAAAAAAAATTAAACAAAAGATGAGAAGACTAGATAGGACAACAAGACAAAAAGACATGAAGACAAGAGAAGACATGAAAGAGAAGAAAGAAGAGAAGGCACAAAAGAAAAAAAATAAAAGAAGAGATGAGAAGACTAGAGATGAAGCAAGACAAAAAGAGATGAGAAGAGAAGAATCAACAACAGAAAAGAGACAAAAGAAGAAGAGACAAAATAAGAAAAAATAAAAAAGAGATGAGAAGACTACAGACAAAACAAGACAAAATGAAACGTGAGAAGAGTCTAAAAGAGGAAAATTAAACAAAAGAGATGAGAAGAGAAGACTAGAGAGGAAACAAGTCAAAAGAGAGAAGAGAAGAGAAGAGAAGAGAAGAGACGAAACAGTCAGAAACAACAACAGAGTAACTGAGACCCATGAGAGGTAACATAAGTGAAGGGCCAGAAAAGAAGAAAAGGTAAATGACTTTGACAGGAGGATAATGAATCATGAGGATGAAAGCTAAAGTGTGTGAATGAGAGTGATTATGATACAATGGCTCTCGGTGTGTCGTCTGATTGCACAGGTATCCTCTCATCAGTAGGGGGTGGTGCTCAGTCCACTCTCACACATATGATACTGAGAGTCAATTACACATACCAAACAACTCAACTCTGCCTTGCGCTTAAACAATAGGCAATGATTTCAGATCATCAGGCATTGTCTCTCTTCTTTAAAAGCTGAGGGAGGAAATGCAGCTCTTTAAATCTGGCTGCTGTTTTATAGAGGCCAGAGCTTGACCCATCAGTCAGCTCTCAACTTCACCATAAAATAATAGAGAAAGTGGCTGGATTTCTTACAGGAAAGGACTAAGACTAAACTATATGTTACTATATATTCATATATATAAATACTGTATCTCTATTTGAAATAGCCATTTTTTTACAGTGCAATGGCAGCATAATTAAATTGAAAAATAAACAATAAATCTCTATGAAAGAGACAGTTCATCTATAAATGTATATTCTGTCACCCTCATGCTGTACCGATACCGCATTACTTTTCCCCATGCAATTACAATGAACATTGAAGTTTGCAAGCTTCAAAAAGCTAAAAGTATCCATATGAAATACGCTATATAATGAAAGTTTTCTGAAGACTTAGTGTACAAAATAACAAATAAAAAATAAGCCATTATTCATTGGAAATCTTGACATCCACCTTAGCTCAAGTCAGATTTGACAATGTCAGATTTGTGAATGAATCATTTTTTGAGAAAATTTTTTCAATTAATTGACAAAACCGGTCTGAATCATTTGTTCATCCAGTTCTTGAGTTCAACTGATTCAATCCGGTTGTGAGGTGAAGATTATAAATATTTAACAATTTATAGCATCAGTGTCAAAAATGGGCATCTGCCCCTGAACTTTGATTTTATGAGGCATTTTTACCTTTCTGAGGGCATTCTTCTTTCACACAGTGTATTTGATTTACATAAATTCAATCAAAAGCAAACTCCTAAATGGATTGGCCTACAATGGAAAATAAGGAATTAAATAAAATGTTCTAGAGAAATTCACATTTCTCATTTTCAGTCTGATCCCTGGTTAAGATTTTGAGATTCTGAGCAAACCTGTCTGTCACAGGACAGATGGTTCATCTTTCTGATCACAATAAGTTTACTCATGATAGTGAGATGCTTAGTACATTACCAAAATTCTAATCCTTAATGTCCTAAAGTGAGGTCAGGACTCAGGAGCGCTTTTTTTACATTCAATAGTTGTATACTTAAAGCATAATGAAAGGATAGTTTTGTAAGGAACCTGATCTAAAGTTAGTGTGTATGGTGGAAAGCTAGGCGGTTAATAACGTGCCGTAGCCTGTAGCTCAGAGAAGAAACGCAACATGCTGGAAAGAAACTTTATATGACAAACTTTTCAATCACGCCTCATCAGTCCTCCTGTGCCATCTTTAATACAGCACAGATAATGGCGATGGTAATTGGTCACAGCGCGCTAGATTGGGAGGAAACATGCCGCGCTATTGTGCCCGTCCCTTTTGTTGTGGTTAAAAAGAGGGGAAAAATAAGATGCAATTTAGACACTTTTAAGAGGTGATCATTTCTCGCGTTTTTTTCCTACTCTCCGCCAAAATCATAGTGAAATTGCTGCCTCAGGAAGACTGTAATTAAACTCAAAGTGGCTCTCCTCTGAGGCACACGCCAGGCTAAAATTAACAGGGCCCTATTAACGTTGGGAAAGCACAGCGTCATCGTTGGTGAGCGCCTTTGGCAAAAAAACGTCCCGGCGGAGTGACTTGCTGTGAGAATCCTGACAAAAACACGAAGAGCTCCAGCTGCTAATGGTTAGCCGTTTTAACGCTAGCTGTGTCAAGGATTTGATTGCTCTCACCGCTGTTAAGTAAAAGTCGCGCCAAAGGCATTGAGCGTTACTTAAACTTTTCTTCGAGGTGTGCTAACCATACTGTACATCAATATAAACACCTACACCTCTCAAAAATTGTTTGCGACATTATAAAAGCATATAATTTTCTCTGTAAATCTAAGGTTCACGGTAAACATCTAAAATCAGTGTTTCCCACACCA
Source organism: Zacco platypus (assembly GCA_038088235.1). Lineage (NCBI taxonomy): Eukaryota > Metazoa > Chordata > Actinopteri > Cypriniformes > Xenocyprididae > Zacco > Zacco platypus. Next base: position 25,447,062 of record CM076081.1, on the reverse strand, counting down.
ACAGTAGGCCTGCACATGGCGGATGTCTCTCTTATCTGACCCATCCATTTCAGGCCTTAGAGTCTCTATGAATGAGCTGATGAGTTGCATCAGGTGTTTGATTAGGAAGAGTTTGAAAATGTGCACAGTTGGTGTGTCTCCAGGAACAGGGTTAGGATAGGAAACACTGTCTAAAAGGTGCATTCAAAAATAAAAGGTCACTTTTGATCCCACTGTGAGCATTATAGAACCTTGGAGTGTCTTAAAAGTGTTTTAGGAGTGAAAAACGTCTTCGTAGATGCACTCTGACTCTCAAGGCCTCGGGCTGGAATCGGAGGGGGGCACATGCTCTTGACACAAACCAAAAACAGACAGATGTTTGCTGCATTAGAGGCTGTCAGCATGTCATTTCACCTGTCCGCTTAGCACAATGTCACATCTTCTTACATCTGCTCCTCTGAGACGTTTGTCTATAAAACCTAGTGCAAAAAGACTCCGCAGCCACTCTTTAGTTCTCAATATGCGGGTCAAAATCGAACCATGTTGGGTTTTTTGTCAGCTTGAATGAAAACGGTTTTTAATGGTGACAAATAAAAACAACTCTGAACAAATAAACAATACATACATACATTATATATATATATATATATATATATATATATATATATATATATATATATATATATATATATTTAATTTATAGGCTGTTTGCCAATTATAACTTATTTACTTATTTTTCAATACATTTTTATTTTGTTTTTTACTTTCAGCCTTTAAATGAGGAGCCTACCAGTGTGATGTGGATATTCATTTCTCATCATAATTCTGTCACTGTCTCCACCAAGAGGTAATTCTGCTAACAACAGGATACAGTTGGTAGTATAAGACAAAATGTGCTTCCCGATTGATGGCAGCCAGCCTATGAGAAATTAGATATAGATTAATAATAAAAATAATAATAGTGATGGGGAAATTAGATGATTGCACTGCATTCAGGCAAAACTAGACTAGTATCTGCTCATCATAGATTACTGAATATTAGTTCATTCATCATAATTGCAAATGTAAAATTTGAGTAGCTTACTGTGTCCAAATTACACTCAATTTAAAGTCCAGGTATGCATCACTAAACATACTTAAGTAAAAAAAACAATATTCTGAAATGGTTTCCTGGCATACTTTAAATTCAGAGCCCATTTTGAAATTTTTTATATTTTTAGTTGTTTATAGACTGAAAGTTAACCATATTCATACTACTCTAGTCCATTTCAGTAATGGATATTATTGCCAGATATTAAAAGGTGTAAGTCTTTAGGTCACATAATGTTGTGGTGACTGACGCTTGACAATAACGGAGGCCAATTACACATTATTCCAAAATGGATTTCATTAGATATAAATGTAAAATTTGTGGCAGTGTAACTAATTGGTTTGTTTGTTCAAGATGGACAAAAAAGGAGAAACATTTAAACCTGAGAAATATATAATGTTTTTCTTGGACAATCTAAATTAAATTGCAATGAATAAAAAAAGATTGCGCCTTGGAAATGTAATTGTGTCCAAGTACTGAAATGTTCCAGTACTGATTTATATATATATATATATATATATATATATATATATATATATAAAAATTTACAATAGGCTTTCATCAGGATACAACTCCTGTAGTAGCAATAGGCCTCCAAAAATCTTCTGATTTTAAAGACTAGAAACAACTCCATCTGCTGGCTAATCCAGATATTTTTCCATGGTCATTATTGATATATGTAGCTACCGTTTCCCTTCAAAATAATGTTAAGTGGCCCGGATAAGCATCCCAAACACAATTCATTATATGACTAAAGAGCTCCAGCAGTACTGATAAGGCAAAACAGTTACGGGTAACAGAAAAGACAGCAGTCAGTAAAAGATAGCTTTATTTAGTCTGGGCCACATCTGTGTTACATCAGCTTGTTAATGTTATAAAATACAAACCATCATCTCAAAATAAAAGCAACGTTGCTTTGAAGTTTACTTTGTTTAATGCACGCTTGTCACCTTTAATAAATACTCTCCATTTATACAAGGACAACAACTGCTAACAAGAATGCGACAAAACAATATTTTAAACAATACATTTCATTTTTAAGAGTCAGAGGAAAGGCAGACACAACAAACACACGGTAAGCACACACGGGGAAAAAAAGCAGAAACAGGAAATTAAGACAGCTGGATTAATGCTCCTCATTAGACTAGTCATTATGTTTAACGTCAAACAGCAGAGTAATATTGCACCATCTGAGATGTTCACCACTACCTAATACTGCAGGAATCAATAGACCGGTCCAAATGGATTGCTCTGTTTAGTTTAAAGTGCACCTCAATGGGGTTCGTTTTGCTCGTCATCGACCCGTACGGACAGTGACGCATTGTATTTGTATCCGATTGCTCATAAGAGTAATTGTACCCGTCTAAAGTGAGACAACTCATGTTTGATTGGTCTCAAGAGCCACCTAAACTGGAACGGAAAGCTAATACTGTAAATGGGTATTCATTATTTAGATTTTGGCCCTTTTGCAGGTACAGTGGCCGGAGGAACAAGGGTTACGTGTTACAAACGCACGCGGCATTATAAAGAGGACAACTATGTTTGTAGCTTAAAGCTATGCTATTTACATTTCTCTTATATAATTCACAAAATGTTTTTGTTCACTCTTCAGCAAACAATTTGTTTTTTTTAAGGAACACTTTAGGAGTCAGTACACATTCAGTTCAGACATGTACACGTACAAACAGTCACAGGACATGTGTGGATCACTCACCCCTCAGTCAGAAAGAGAGATCGAGGGCACAGATAAAGGAAGAGAAAATTAAACATAAAAGAAGTAGAGAATAGAACAAAGAGTAAAAGAGTTTAAAAGAAGAGTAAAAGTCTTGTGGAAACAAGAAAGGACAACAGGAAGTCTGCTTGTGTGGAAATGTTATGCCTTTTCTTGTACCGTTCTTTATCAATTTGCACACTCATTCACTATAAAATGCTCTTTTGGTCTTCTAAAATAAAATGTTTGATATCAACCAACTTTCAGGTTTTCGTTTAAAAACCACCGCCTGAATCGATCGGGCGCATCAGATTGGTCACATTCAGAATATGTGCCACTGAAACATCTCATACACATTTACATTAGCACCCTTGCACACATACATTCACATACACAACGTACAAACACTTATACTTGTACACCATAAGAAAAATAACATATATATTTTTCCAATCTCACATATCTAATTTCTGTTATTCTGTTAATATATGGAAAGAAAACTTCAAAAACTAGTCTACTGTAAGTGTCTTTGACGGCAGTGGACAAAATACTGCCAATGTTTTCCTTGTCTATCACAACACTGTTAAATGTTACACAATGAAAGTTGTAAAACAGTTTATACTTTAGATTTTTATCTATTTTAGTCCTCTCAGTGCTTAAAGCAGTTTATAATAGTTTTTTTTTTTTTTTTTTTTAAATCAAACATCCGGCAGTAAATCCTCCATGTTTAGTAGCATTTTTGTCTTCATTATGATATATATATATATATATATGATAACGACCCTGCCAGAGGACTCTTTGTCTTCAGATATCTTTATCCGGTCAAGCGAAGGAATGTATGTTGTGAATAAAGTCACTTTTGACCCAAAATGTAATTCATTGATTTGTTCCAAACATTGTTTCAATCCCAGGTGCTGAACTCTGTACAGGAACAAGGAAATGTGGTGTAATGGGTCGTCCCATTGAGCAACTGGCTCAGTTAACACTGTTAGGGAGCGCTGAGCTGTATTTTAACAAAGCCTTCTTGAGTTCATTCTGCATTGTTAATGAGTTGAAAATGATCCGTGTCACTGGTGAAGACGGAAGATGAGGATATGGTTCCCTCCAACGGAACGATCACGTCCATGCTGGGCTGGATAGGGCTTAGGGGCAAAAACAGTGCATTCCTGCTGTTGGACGTCACCTGTCAATCAGTCTGAGTGACAGCACAGAGGTGATGCGGACCGACCCTCGGTAGACCCTCCAAAAATTGCTTCTGAGATGTGTTTGTGCTAACCTGAGTAAACAAACCTCACACTTTGGTGGTTTAGTTATCAACAAGAAAAACCAAAGTTTTAGGTTTACAATTTTTTTCTAAAATGCTCGAAAGAATGTTTCTCCATTTATAGCCTGTGAACTACAATGAGTTCAACACTAAAGTCCTCTTAAATATTGCAGGAACGATATTCATTCCAGCAAAATCCGTTTTTGACATTAGCCATTTCATATCGCAGAGGAATTTGCTTTAATTCCTCTTTCGTCCTTCATTCAGTAGGTCTAGATAAGAACATTCCTTATTTTATCCTCAAATAGCTTCTAGTCAATGCTGTGTTTAAAAACAAGCACCCATTGCAATAAAGGACAAATGTCGCTATTAGTCCACCTATACATCTGTCTTTCTGTCTGTCCAACATTCAACCATTGATTCACCTATGAATAAATGCTCTCTTAATCCCTCTCTGTCTCCGGGGCTCAGATGCGACCGTTGCCATGGCTACTGCCGCGTCTGGAGGACAGGCCATGAGGGGTGTACGGACCGTCGGAGGTCAAGATCAGGCCAGATGCCTCACAGGCCAATGCCAGCTGCCTCAACGTATCCAAAGCATCTATCTTAGCGCCGCGAAGGAGGTCACACTGACCCTAAGAAAAGAGAGAGACATGGATTATATGAACCAGGTTTGTTATAAAGTTCTACAATAGTTAGTTCTGGTGCATGAATCTGATGTGCTGTTCCAGACAGGCTGACAGTCCGATTCATTGAGGAAATAATTGACTGTTTTTATGAGTGAGTTACTGAATCATTCACTAAACTGATTTTGTTCACACTAATTCGTTCAGGAACAAAAACCACAATGTTGTTTCAGAGGTATTCAACTTTTCGTTTGTAGATACTGGCTTCATTTGGAACTACTTGTGATTGGCGAAGCAAAATTTGATACTTATTGAAAGTACAAGTTAATTAATTAAATTTTTCACTCGTTTATGAAACTGTCGTATAAAGCAAAACACTTGCAATTGAAAACAATTATCCACATCACCTTAAACATGTTAACATTAATAATTAGGGTCTTCTTTTCATGAGGAGACGAGAAGCAGCATTACTGAAAAAAATTAATAATCTATATTAAAGTTAGCATGATATGGAAATTTATCCTGACTATTTCTAATATGCATGTTGCAAATCTTGTGAATGATTTATCCATGTAAACGTTTCATTTTTTTATTTTAGACCATAGTGATTAAAATTTTAACTTGGTCTGAAAAGAACCAATCCCCGCCTCAGATTTTTTTATTTTATGATAATCTGTTACACTCGAATATACATCACAATTTGGAAGAAAAGATCTGTCGCTACCTCCATTTTATCACGACTTTAAACCCAAAAGCAAATCAGCACTTTTTGTGTTGTTTATTTCACACACAAGCCTTAAGTCAACAAAATTCATCCTGTATAATTCTGTAAAGTTAAACACATCAATAAGAAACTGGGGAATTTTTAGAATAAGACCTCGAGGAGAAAAACTAAAAGTATGTAAAATGACAACAACTATTAATAATAGCCAAACACTTTGAAGAGACTTGTTTTTCATAAATAGTATGTTCACATAAACATACAAAATAGTGATTATGGTAATGTAGCTTGTTTATAGTCCCAAGTGTGAGGCAAATATTGATGCATAATCTTTTAAGCCATAAACATCGAGTGGAATTGGAACATGAATTTACATTTCAACTAAAAAAAAAAAAAAACACACACGCTGTATTTATAAGGTCAAACAACTTACATTTGGGAGATAGAATTTCAAAACAACAAAAGCCCTTCTCTCTTTCGTCTAAAAGCAGAGCGAAAACATTATCCAAAAATTCAAGGCTATTTGAGGGAGAGAAGGAAAAGCTCACGCTATTTACCTTCAGAACAGTGATGTTCCAAGTGAAACTTTCCACAGCTTTACTCTGTTTACGGCCTTTCAGATTTTCCTTTTCTCCTAACCTGGGCAGATCTTCATGAAGTACCATTCCTGAGAGGACATGTAATAGAAAGCAAACACATATACAACATATGTATCATTTTATTTTTTTTGTCCTGGTTTGAGATTTTCAAAATGCTATTTATGGTGCGAACATGCTTTGGCAGAAACCGAGCTGCCAAATAATGGATGATATGCAGTATGTATTCGTTTATCCTCTGGTTAGATAATATTGTGCTTCCCTGGATGAATTTTGGCATGGCCTCTGTAAGCTGCCCTTTCATTCCTAATCTGCTGTGTTGTCTGTACTCGCTCTCTCACATTTCTACAATATACCCTCATAAGGACATGGAAACAGTATTTTGACCTAAGTGCCTCAGATGTGTGTAATTGGGGGTAAATAATATGTGTGTGAGAGATAATGAGGCAAGGAACCGAGAGCGAAGATATTCTAGTACTTGCAGAATAAATTCTTCAGTGGTCCCATGAAAATGTTCACAGTAATCATAGTTTCTTGCAAAATCCCATAAGATACTACAATAAAGACGTGGTAACCTGGTATTCGCCACTAATGCCATAACTTCTTAAAGCATTACACTGCTGCAGATTGTCATATCCATTTATTATGATTTTACATTAGCCAATAACTGTAAAACTACAGTAATTTGGTAGAAAAAATAGTAAGTGTTAATATAATTTGTTTGGGAAGCTAATCTGAAACTGTAACTTGTCAAACTATCAGAATTTAAAGTAGTTCAGCTATAATAAAGATACAATTTTGTTATTAATTTTACTTACTATAACTAAAGTACAAGATACTAAAAATAGTAACCAAAAACAAGCTAGTTTAGAGGAGACAATTTTTAGATTTAAGGTTTATTATTATTAATATTATTATATTTTAATATAATTATAATTTACTAAAAAGTTGTAATTTTTTTTTACCCCAAAAACATTAAGGATATTTAAATTAAATTAAATGTCAATTAGGATAACATATGACACTTGTCTAGAACTTCATTTAGATAAGCTGAATTAAACTGAATTAGGTGTGAAGGTATTTTAAGAATAAAAGCTGATGTTTTAAAGTGTTGGCAGGGGACTGTGGATAACAGGATCTACTTTTGAATGCAAATTTGAGAAATCTGTGAATTGTTTCTCAAGATTTTCACGCATCCTCTGGAGCCTAACTGAAGCATCTTTCAGTGGAAAGAAAAGACAAAAATGATTCATCCTCCTCTTATATTCTCAGCCCCCCACACCTCTACTCACCTTCCTTTTGCACTTGTGCGATTCTCTCCTGCACTCCATCTGCATTTTCAATCAGCTGTCTGTTAGCAGAGATCATCTGAGGGGACGCAGAGAGAGACTACATTAGGTGTTCATACATTTCAGTAAGATTTTTTAAAAAGAAATTAATACTATTATGTTCATTCTGCAAGGATGGATTAAATCGATCAAGAGTGACAGTACACATTTATTTTGTTAGAAAAGATGTCCATTTCAAATAAATGCTGCTCTATTGAAAATGTTCTATTTATCAAAGAATACTTAAAAAAAATACGCATCACGTATCATGATACATATCAAACGTATCATGGTTCCCACAACTATTAAGCAGCACAACTGTTTTCAACATTGATAATAATGAGAAATGTTTCTTCAGGACCAAATCAGCATATTAGAATATGCTAAACAATACCACTATACCCCAAACTACTGAACGATGGTGTACACACACAAAATTTATGAATATGGCTAACAGCATGTGAACCCAAAGGACAGACTTTCTCCAAAAATTCTTCTGAGACTTATTATACATTAATTTTATATCTCTATGCTAACTACTGTCTAATGTCTGTGACAAAGTTGATGTTCAATTGTAACACATCTGAGAACTCCATTACGAACTATGAAAAAGTGATCTTTAAGCAATAGCACTGCCTTCTGAGAAGACCCCTGCTGCCCTCTCCCACAGTTAAGATATTTATAAAATGTAGTCCTGCCAGTCAGCGCTGCCTGACTCTCCCGGTCTCAAACACACAACAGGACCCAGAGTCAACCCACAGGGAGAGACAGAGAATAAGTGAACCTACAAAAGGAGAAGAGGAGGATGGTGACTAAAGCCTCAGATGTCTTACTCACTCCGATGTGCCTGTTCTGACTCCCACACACATATATGTGGGATGGCTAAAAAGACAAATGCCATTTTAAATGGCAGGTAATGCAGAGAAGAGGATAGCTGATATATTAATATTACACACCAATATGATATTGCTCGTAATTACAGCAGTAAAATTCCATGTTTTAAGTATTGCTTTGACAGCACAAAATTTGTCTCTCCATCCTAACTTGTAGTAAATGGTTTTATCAACACATTAGTAATACCTGAGAATTTTACCGCAAGCATAAAGTTGGCTTATTATAGTCTATTAAATGGAACAACAATAACAGCCTAACAGGAAAAAATATGGCAATGACACATGACATTAAAACAGCCAACGAAAATGTTCTCTTACCGTGTCATAACCGTTTAGCAGTTTACGAGTGGCGTCAGTCAAGTTGCCCACAGGTTCCAGGCATGGGTAACCTTCCTTTAGAGTGAGTGTGGCCCCTGGGGGCCCGTCTGTAGTCTGCAACCTCGTGGCCAAACTCTGGATGCACTGTTTCGGTGTGGCCATCGGGGGGAGCCCACACTGCTCTTTAAAAGCCACTGTAGCGCTCTGAAGAAAAAGAAAACACACACTTGTTTACCACAAATATTTCAGTGAGCCCAACTGATAAAAAACAAAAAAATTGCCATGTTAATAAACAGGAAATAAATGTGAAATGTTCTAACTGGGTTTAGGCTTGGAAAGGTTTTAAAGGTTTTAATAATAGTAAAAGAGTACTATTGTGAAATATAATTACAATTAAAAAGAGAATAGTTCAACAGAACGCCATTTATTTAAATTGAAATCTTTTGTAACATTATAAATCCTTAATGTCACTTTTGATCAATTTAATCCATCCTTGCTGAAAAAGTATTAACTGCTTAAATAAAAAAATAAAATCTTACAGACCCTAAACATTTGAAAGTTAGCAAACATTCAAAGTATATGAACACAACTGCAAGATATTTGACAGAAAACAGGAGAGCTAAGAGTCACTGCAAACTGGTGGCATGTTATTTAAAAAAGACTGGATGCTGTAAATAACTGAATGTTATTTACTTTCATGAGGCAAAAGCAAAATAATGAACTGATTTCCTTTATACAGACAGGTCAACCTGTGCAATATAACTGTTTTCTGTGTCTGCATGACTGTCAGAGGCCTCAGCTTTGAGTCTAATCGCATTTCAGCTTTTTATCATACATTTCCCTTCATTACTGTGTGGCAGATAAAGAGCCCATTTCTATTTTCCACCTGACAGAATCACACACCCACAACAGTGATTACCAAAGCTATTTGGAGATGTAGTTCAGGGGGATTAATGTGGGTGATCAGTCTATATATTAGGGTTTATTTTTATGAGAAAGAAGTCCATAGGCTGTGAACACTGGACATTGTTGTAGCTCAGTAATAATTGTAGAGGCATGGAAGGACAAAGAGCGTCCACAGTGTACTGTATGTGGCCCCATTAAGTATTTGGACAGTGAAAATGTATAAATGTCACTGAATTAGAAAATATCAAACAAAGTGGAATTTAAGTTAAAGAAAGATAAGTACATATTTGGGCTAAACACATTACACAAAAATCAAACAAAAATTTCTGATATGTTTTAAATGGTGTGATGTGTGTAAAAATGGCCTTGGGACCAGATGGTTAACAGTAATTGCAAAGATAACACTAAAGCAACGGTCCAAATAATTTTGGGGCCACTGTCTGGTTCGTGTGTATCTCTGGGATCAACAGGTTTTTGTGAAGACAGTAATTATGGATGTGGAGTAACTCCTCTCCCTCAACACACAACACACTGCCGTGGCATCTGATCCCAGTCCTGTCACCTGACCCCACTGACACTTTACCCTCCATCCTTGCTTCCCTTACCGTCACCCATGAATCATACCCTGACTTTGCAAAGTCTAGTCCAAGAAAACTTGGTTTTATTTCTAGGGCTTGTTTGAAAAATCAGATCAGCACATCAAGATGCAAGAAATGTGTGACTGAGAGCGTTTACATTTCAACATCAAAGTTAAGTCATACCCCAGGAATGACAAGTAAACTGAGCTTTGCTTTCACAATAGATGGCCAAACTCCAGTGTGGAGGTGTGGTGGTGTCTGGTTTTTACATGTTCAGAATTGAGATCTAAATGAAGCCGGAAATTCATGTCAGCTGTATCAGCTGGTAATTAAATAAAAGGATCAGAATCAGTGACTCTGCAGCCTGTATCAAAGTTACCAAGGTCAAAAATCTTCAGGTGAGAGAATTTAAACCTATTACTTGGTTTCCTTTACATTTGTTTGGCTCACGTTACAATAACCCACCTAATGTCTCACTATAATATCTGTTTTCAGTGTCTGACATGGTCATGTTATTAGTGAGTGAGACATATTAACTCAAACACCACCAAATATCTGCACGACCCACTGAACACACTAATAGCACTGACGAAAAGCAACTTAATTATTTTGCTCACCATTTCCAAACCATTACATTCAGACAGTTTAGACTAGGAGATTCAGCTGTAAATCTAGGTGGACCAGTGCCACCCTGACCCTAATATGGCCTCCTCCAATCACTCCTCATAACAATAAGGTTGAAGCACTGTAGTCATGTTGAGTTTTTTCTGTTTTTCTGGACCTTGAATGTGGTAATTATGTTGCTTTCTATGAGGGATTTAAAAAAAAAAAAAAAAACCTTGAATTTCATCAAAAAATATCTTAATCCGTGTTCCGAATATGAACAAAGGTTTTACGAGTTTGGAATAACATGAGGGTGAGTACTTAATGACAGAAATGTAATTTTTGAGTAAACTAACCAATTTCAATCTGTTCATCATATAAAGCAATCATACAGTATCTCTTCAGAATACTTGGATTAAACCGCCCAATTCAGATGGATTTGTTTTACGACACCTTTATGACGTTTTTGGACCTCTGGGTCATTTGTGTTTTGAAGATTAACTAAAGTCTAATGCGTTTGGAACAACACAAGGGAGAGTAAATGAAAACAGATTTTTTTTTTTTTTGAACTATCCCTTTAACCAGAAAGATTTCCTTGAACACACATCATCACATGGCAAAACCATGCACGCTGACCGGCACCAAACCACACTAATCAGCATAAGCCAACCTGGACTAGAACGGAAATTCCTACTTGTGTAATCTGGTCTTTTCAGCAGGGTGTGGCTGCCAAGTATTGAAGAAGTTAAATTGCTAGTGTTGCCGCTGCCTGAACATGCACCACCTCCCTTACCAGCGCATCCTCTCGCAGGTCGGTAGCCTCTCGCAAAGGTCCGCTGGCTGGGCGGAAAGTGTCATCCAGCACTTTGATGCCCGTGTTACGCAGGGTAACGTACTCTCTTCCACGCCGTACTCCTCTCCTGACGGACAGACCCCGTCTCTGGGCCTTTCCCCCACCTCTGCGGTTAGTGATGGCGATGTGTACAAACAGGCTGGCATGGGTCAAAGGGTCTCCAGCGAGGCCCAGAAGGGGCACATTGCGGTAACCAGGCTGTAGACACTCAAAGGAGATGGTGTACTGGCCAATGAAGTCATCACCTATATAATCATCATCCAGAACTACGAAACGCAGCAGGGCTAGTTCAGGCATGTTCACCTGAAAAGAGAAAACAGTGCGTATTATTTGGCCTCTTCAGGTGTGCAACATTTTTTATAACTAATAGTTGTACAGATGCAGCAGTAATGAGAATAAAATATCTAGGCTAGGGTATGTAAACAGGCACTTAACGCATGAATACAAAGCATGCAAAATTTAATGCAGACCACTGATCCAAACGTGCCACTGCAACACCACAGAAAATGCTAGTTAAAAGATCATTTGCATAAGGCACATTTCCACAGTCTCATCTATTTAAATATGGAAATATTTAGCATGCGCACACACAACATCACCTGGGCATCTGGCTATGTAGGACAAACACACACCCAAATAAGCAAGGACACAATTAAACAAAATAATACATCATGCACAGCATGAATAACTGAGGGACTGTTGCAGGTTGAAACAACATATAAAAATGATTGTGTAACCATTGTTAAAGTTTCGCATAAGCATACATGCATGTAAAAGATGTACTGATAATAACAGGAAGTCTGCATTTCATTGCTTCCTTTGTGTTAGAAAAATGGGTACAATGGCACCTGAATATATTATCACTCAAATTACTAAACAAAACATCTCCAAAAGAAAACATTGTTCAAGGTGTATGTGTGTGGTTCAGGTAAAACCTACATTGCGGGGAACAAATGTCCACACAAAAATAGTAAAACCTGAAATTTGTGACCTTCTGTGGACATTGGTCACATTTTGGTCCCCGTGAGGAAAACAGCTTATAAATCATACTAAACAGTTTTTGTTGTTGTTGTTTTTGAAAATGTAATAATTCCGAATGTTTTCTGTGAGGGTTGTGTTTATGGCTGGGATATGGGATATAATATACAGTTCATACAGTATAAAAATCACTGTCTATGGAAAGTCCCCATAAAACATGAAAACCTGGTGCGTGTGCATTTGTATGTGTGTGTGCGTGTTTGTGATTTATGAGGACAAAAATTTGTATAATAACATGGGTATTACACTGGTACTACGACGTAAACATGAAATATAAGGACATTTCATGAGTCCTCGTATTTAAAATAGCTTTAAAAACATACTAAACAATGTTTTATTACAAATGTAAAAATGCAGAATGTTTTCTGTGATGGGTAGGTTTTGGAGAAGGGTTAGTGTAGGGGGAGAGAATGTTCAGTTTGTACAGTATAAAAACCATTACGCCTATGGAATGTCCTCACTTGGATAGCAGAACAAACCTGTGAGTGTGTTTGTGCAAGCATATTCATGTTGTGTACACAACACACACGCACACACACACACACACACAAAACAAGTGAGACACTAAAGAGTTATGTCACACCAAACATGCATATTCATACTAAGGAAAGGAAAAAGAGAGAAATCTGGCAGTAAATCACAGACAACAAAGATAAAATGCCTCAGCTGGCAGCAGACACCCACACAGATGCCTGGACAACTCCAAACAAGAGAAAATAGTTCAAGACAGGTGTGCAGCATCTCAAAAAACCTACTTCATGCTTCAGAAATCGCATACATTTGTATACATGGATGCACAAATTTCATGAACTCCACAGACAAAACTGTATCATGATATTACCATGTTTTCAGACATGTACCATGGGAATACCATAATAAAACCATGGTAGCACGTTTTTTTTTAATAACCTAGGATTACCATGAAAATAAATACAATGGTACATGCATATCGCAGTATTTTTTGGTAAGTCTCATACAAACTATGATATTACATGTATTACATACGATACAGAGACACTATTGCCCAGCTCTGCATACATACAATATACTCACTTAAAGTCATATATACTATATAGCAAATCTCAATTTCTTGGATTGTCACAAATTGTAAACTATATTATCACCCAGCTATAATCTATTAAATGTGACTAAGGCATGAAGATAATGAAATACTATAAACATTAACATAATAAAATTCATAAATTCTGCTTTGAGACTATTTGTATTGAGAAAAGCTCAACAGTGAGAGCTCTGAGCCCCTAATGGTGCCAGTCTCAGTGACTTTCTCTTGCGTCTAGTGGAAAAGGCCACAGGAAGAGATTCAAAAGTATTCTATCAGATCCCACCAGGGGATGCACACTTGCTCCTCTGTCTGTGTGCGTGTGTGTGTGTGTATGAGTGGGACTCTGATAGGTGTACACCCTCTCATGACTTATAATTACATGACGTCTTCGAGCGCCAAGCAACAAGAGACAAACAAATGCAAACAACAAGAGGCACAATCCCCCAGGACAGAATAAGTGTGTGCGTGAGAGATATATTTGTGATTTCACTGGATCCCTCACAAAAACTCCTCTTCAAATAGCCATATGGCACAGTCTTTGGTTTAAATCACAATAGCAGGGATTTAAATTTATAAGCACCAAGGGCAAGTCTCACCCACACTTTTTTTTAATCACTGTCTACTTACAGAACAGTATTGCTATTGTGTAAAAAACCAACCCAAAAGGCACATATCTACCTTTTTTACTGAACATGGAAGTATCTGATCATTATTATTGAAAAAGTATTGCTCTTCTCTTGCGATCGTGTTTTACACTGACATTGCTTTACATTCTGTTAGCAAAGTATAGAAATAAAGTTAATTAAAATCTTAGTTTTTTTGCAGTCTATTGTATCTTCAAGAGCAGTGGTCCAGAGCATTTAACAGGTTTGAACATGACAAACACAGACACTGTAGAGTAAATGCATGCAATAGGCCTTTATCACAGTCCGTGAGACGTCACATTCGGCAATTTCTGCCTGCATTATTGTCAATGGACCAGTTTTGAGAAGAAAATTAACCTAATTTAGTTGAACTTAATAAAGATTTTTAAACTGTTTATTTAGACTTACATGATACCCTGCTATGTATGTCATCTTTTATTTTATTGTGTAACATTATCTGAGAGGCGCAAATGTCAGTGCTGCCAGTTCTAAGATAAACGAGCTGGGCGCAGTTTAAGTTACTGCCATGGAATCATTGGGCCGATTTAACTTTATTTTATTTATTTTTGCATTATATTACCATCCATTTTTGTCTACAATATAAGTCATTGCACTCAAACACATAACATATGACTCATTTACGATTATCAAACCAGTTATTTTTGAATAATCGTGTCTGGACTGGAGATATTGCTTTATTGCTTCAATTTGATGTAATTATTGAATATTGCATCATGAAGTAAGTGCTTGTAAAAATGCGAACATTATTGTTTAACACAATAAGTTTCCCGCAAATCTTTAAATTGAATCCCCTTAAAGAAGACTTTAGTGGTAATTAATGTTTTAAGCTTTTCTAATTCTAATGCTCTTTAATGTGATATGTTGTTTGTGTTGTATTCTTGCAGTTCTGTAATAAAATAACGTGATCAGACTCTTAATCTGACTAATTAATCAGAATTATTGCATATATACATACACAGTATGGCTTGCATGCTCCCCTTTAAAAAAAAAAAAAAAAAAAAAAAAAAAATTCACAAAATATGCATCAGAATATTATGAATCCTTTTTCTTTGTTTCACAATACTCAATTAATGATTGTAAACTGAGGTTGGTGTCATTAGAAGTATCTCTGCTGAAATTTACATAAATCACAATAATCCCATTCTATGGACACAGCCATTGATACAAGCTGCAACGGAAGTTTTTTACGCTACTATTTGAAGCTTCCACTTTTTGAACACGGAAGTGTGATAAAGGCCAATAAATACAACAATATATATTCTTTTTCCTATCAAAGTCTCTACTGTCTAATCTAATAAAGACAAAAAGCCAATAAATAATAACAAAAACGTCTTTATACATTAGACATATTAAAAGGATATTTTATAGGTTATCTTAATTTTAAAGCATCAAATTTCCTCTAGCTTCAGCATGAAAGGCAAGGCATATGGAGATTTGTTAGTCTTCTATACAAATATGTCCTTGAAAAATTGACAATCAACATCTTATAATATGAACGGTTCTGGCCTGCATTTCCCAAAAGTACTGTAAGCCTAAGTAGATCGTAGAACCATTTCCACCGTCTTAACTTTCAACTTAGTTGAAAATGTATAAGGAAATGCAGCCCTGGTTTGTTGTTTGTTTGTGCATAGTTTCTAAAGGAAACTTTTAACATGACCAAAAAGGGACAAGAGACAAACAGAGCTGTCATGCCTGTGCCCACTGCTTTTTAAAGAAACTTGTAGGTACTAGCACAACTAATGGATTCTGGTTCGATGATAAACAAAAAAAAAAAATCAATGAAAAAATGACTTTTATGGAGTGCTCGAATGCTTTTTTACACTTCAAAATTACTAACAAGATAATTCACTCAAACATACATCAAGTCTCCCATGAACCATGTCAAATATACTGGTTTGGTTCAAGCAGTCTTGCTTCACACCCAGAGCTCTGAATGTTTGTGTCCACTTCATTGAGCTGGATTTCACAGGTAAAGCAACCCTCACCTGCGCCAAGAAACTACCTTAATCTGCATGTAATTAAAGCTGTCTAAATTTGGCATGCAAGTGTAATTAGGCCCTGCTAAAAGAAAGGTCGCATCATTAAAAAAAAAGAATTATGCTGGAGGAAACTGGCATCCACTTATAAAGCAGAGTAATGAGTTATCTAGACCATAGGTTTGAACTAAAATCCAGGGCAAGAACATTTGTGTTAGCAGGCTATTAAGTTTTGATGGAGATCTTCCCTAATTACAGATCTAGCAAGAGTTGTGTTAAGTTGCACACATTTGCGTCATCCCCGTGCAACCATGAGGACAGGCTGCATCCATTAACCTCATTCCGGTTTGGGTGACAGGTCACTACTCTAACAGAAATGTCACACACATGAATAACATGTATGTATACAGTCAGCTCAGGCTAATGCATGCTAAGAAATGAAAGCAAATACAGCAACCAGTGAGAGCTAACAATTTGTAAACTCACCACATACTATCAGGATATGTTTAGGTCTTAAAAAATCTTTGAAAATCTGCACATTAATTTTTTGAAAATAAATAAATAAATAAATAATAATAAAAATAAAACAGATCCTGTCTCACATCTGCACTAAGAGCAAAATTAGCTTTCAGCCATTTTGTTGTGCTCTTAAATCTGTTTATGCCAAGCGCAAGCAGTGGCAATATCATTTTTGTTACAGAAACAAAAGTCTGTCGGTAGCATTTTCACCTAATGGCAGAAAAAAAAAAACTTGCTGACAGAGGTCAGTGAGTACATGTTACATTATATGACATGGCACTGCTGAGCTCAGTCGGAACTTTGTTCAATTTTGCATGCAGTAGATAATTAGTGTGAAACATGGCTCATTCTGATTTCTGCCCTCAAGACTAATACACAGAGAAGCTTGCATGTCATTGACCACACCACAGAAAACAGGGTCAAAAACCCATAGGGCAAGGGATCATGTAATATGTCCCATGTTTCAACTCCCAATCTCTCTCTTACGCCATCTTTTCACTACTTCAGACAAACATCAAACGACAGACCCTAAGTCCTTCATCTCCAATGGAGAGTAGTGCGATGCTATGATAATATGTAATTTTTGTTTTCAAAAATGGCCAGTTATAAATAATTATGTTAAATAAGTTAGCTATGTTTTTCTTTCAGATATATTGCGGTTTGTTTTGACTGGATATATTTATACATTCGTTGTTGAATCATTTTACTATGGTGAATATCTCAGAAGGTCATGGCTGCAGAGGTTAACAGCTGCTTCACAACCAATCTGAAAGTTCAACGTGACTGGCACTAGGGGGCAAAATACAAAAATCATATGCAAATGTCAGAGATAGTGGAAAGGCGGCTTTACTTTCATAAAGTCTTCCAAAATCACACATGAAATTAAACTAATAAATTAATATTCATGATGTGGTAGTCTCTCTCTCTCACCTGGAACTCAAAGGTTTCATCAAACAGTGGGTCATCCTGGTTCTGGGCAGCAGTGCGAGTTCTCTGCTCTGTGCAGTCTGAAGGCACACCATGCAACTCCAGCACCACATATGGGTCAATGACCTCACCTTTGGCACCAGAGCCTTGAGGCTTGGGTAGACTATGGGCACTAATGACCTTCACCCTGAGTGTTTGCGGTGGTACGCCAGGCACACAGCCTTGTGACTGGGCACTGAAGTAGGAAACCTCCTCTCGCATGACTGCTGGACGAAGCACATATCCACACCCACCATTCTGCATAAAACGGCCACGGGTCAGGTCTAGCATGGCACCTGGTGTCTGTTGGTTGAGCGCAACCAGTTGCACTCCTCCTTTCCAGTAGCCTTGTGGGTTTGGGTTGCTAGAGTCTAGCCTCACTGAGCTGGGCCGCACACGGGTTAGATTGCGCTTGGTAAAGCTCACAAGCTCCTCTGGGCTCTCGCTAGCGAGCCGTCCTGCCTCTCCTTCCCCGAGTGAGCATAGGGTCCAGTAGGGCGGGTCGAGGGTCATAGGTGTACCTGGTGTAGAAGGAGTAGAAGGGGGAGAATGCTGCTGGGACTGCTGAGTACTCGTCCGGTGAGCATAAAAGTTGCGACTTCCAGTACGAGCAACTGCAACAAGTTCGGACAATTCACGCCGCAAACGGAGGCGCCTTGGCTGTGGAGGTGGGGGGACAACAAGGACCACTCCTAGTTCCTCTTCCCCAGGGATAGTCATCCTTCGGCCAGCCAGAGGACCACCGCCACCAATCTCCTCATCCTCCTCAGATACCTCTCCTTCAGAACCTTCCTCTTCTGGGGGTAGCTTCTTTCCGACAAGAAGCACCTTACCCTTTAGCTGCTCTGGAGAGGGCAAAGTGGTTGCACGACCTCCCAGACTGACAGGCAGAGATTCAGGGGTATAGAGCTTGGATCCAAAAACCTTTTTTAGGTGTTGAGCAAGAGTGCATTGCTGGGAAGGTGAGCAACGCTGGCATAAATACAACAGCAAAGGATACTGGGAGGTGAGAAAAGCATACTTGTTGACTACTTCTAGGGCACTGCGTAGAGTAACAAAACCATGATGGTGGTGATGATGGTGATGATGATGGTGGTGATGAAGCTTTCCATCTGTACCATGGTCTACACCCAATAATGGCTCCCCTTCTGGCCCATCGGTAACCCCCAGCTCCAGACACCGACAGCCAGCCTGCAGGGCTCGAGTGAGCCCCCCAAGATCAGCCCGGCCATGTACTTGGTCATCCAGCAGGTAGGAACGGTAGGAGGCACTAATGAAATAATGAGAGAGGGGCATCTTCATATCCTGGCACACATTCTGATGCTCAGGGTCTAACAACTGGCACTCAGTTGACTGTAGGTAGCGGGTGAAGCCATCCAAGCCCAGAAAGCCACGCTCACGTCCAGCTGCAGAGGGCTCAAAGCGGCGAAGAAGCTCTAAGCAGCCCTCAGTTGTGGCCAATGACAGACCTTGCTCAGTCTCCAGGAAAAGACGCAGGTCCTGAGCGTCAAGGCACTCTCGGTCCTTAGAGAGTTGCACTAGCAGGAAATAGACATCAGGTCGTGTACACAACTCGCAGTAGGCCTCCTGGAACTCTTCCAGAGTAACATGAGACGTTAGCTTCTCTTTGCTTCTCTGAATTTCCTTAAAGCGCAAACGCACCTGATAAAAAGAAAAAAGAAAGAGAGGTATTAATGTATTTAAGCACACGTATTTGTGTTTGTAGATTTTTTTATGGATAACAATTTGAGCTAGTAACCAATATCTTGTTTTAATTAATTCACAATCTATGACCTTTATGTTACTGACCAAGGTACTTGCTCAAGGGGGAATGCTTTTCTTTGAATATGAAAGTATATACTGAATGATAAACAAAATAAGACAAGGACTACTGTCAAGTGAGAGTTGGTTATTGATGACCTAGGCCTTGAGAGTTCTGCAGTCTACTGTAATTATCATTTGTTTATGTTGTAAGCTGTCTCATCACTTTTTCAAGTTTTTTTACTTGAATAATAAATGCTCGGGTGTGAAGTTCTTCCTTGAATAGAACTTTGAAATTTAATGAACATTCACAGTCCAAAACTATTACACAGACGAGAAGCAAATCAAACAAGCAGCTTGCAGCATATAGTGATTTGAATCTTGAGAGACAAAATGTCACAAGTCATACAAAATCAGGAACAGCAGCTCTTCACAGGGCCTATATCGTGTCCAGTATTTTTCAAGATTAGGACACAGCCAGAAGCAAAGTGAGATATTCCTATCCAGTCATCTCCTCATTGCCCTGTTTGCTTGCCCTTTTTGCCTTTACTTGTCTCTCTAGACACATGAAGCAGATGCCTCACACCCGCTGTCACAAATACTTGGAGACTTGGCCCTGTGGCTTCTATCTGTCTTTCTCCTGTCCCCAGCTGTCCATTCCACACACAAACATGTGTATGAATCTACTGCCAAATTCAAAACCTAACAATTGCTGTGTGCCTCAGCAGGGTTGACTAAGAAGTCAAGCTAAGTAATAATACAGAGAAACGAGCTCTGAAAGAGCCATCTAAATTCTACACTAATCATATTGTTCATATTTATGGCTCTCTCAGTCCTTGTTTTTTCATCTCTCACTGCGTTAATACAGTAGTATGATTCTTATTTGATGGGCCCTACATAAAAACTGCTGCAGGATATGTATTTCTGATTGCTTTCAAGTCACATATTCATATTGTTTGGCTTTTTCCCATTTAGTCATGAAATACAAAATTTTGTGCTTTAAACTGAGAAACAAGAGAATGTGTTACCTTTGCTTCCTTAATGCCAGGGCAGAGTTTACAGATGGTGGCCACTGCCGTATCTTCAGACACGATTCCGTGTCCGTCCTCATCAACCAGAGCAAACTCCGCAGCCAACCAGTTCCGCCTCATCTTGCTTCCAATGCTGGCCTCTCCCACCCCTCCATCCCCTCCGATTCCTCCTCCAATGGCACCAGGGTGAGACAATAGGTACCGCAACCCTGTCACCCAGATATTAGCCACATCGGCAGAGAGAGCAACCAGGTCCAGAGACTGATACTCATCACCATGAATGATGGAGAAGGCTGCTTCTTCAGCCATGTGATCCAATGGGCCGTTATGGAGGAAGGTCTCTGTGCTTTTCCCTGTGCGGACCTCACGAATGGCAGAGATGTCAAGTCGGGCTCGGTCACCATCTTTCTTGGAGGGTTCCCAACGAAGGCAGGACAGCTCTGTGTCCAAAGTGTAGAATCGGGAGTAGATGCGCGAGTTGGGTCGCACCTTCTTTAGCTCACAGCCACCCTGCATGAAAGCAAGGCAATCTGCAGCACTGCTCACCTTCTTTTCTGATGGCATACTGCTAAAGGAAACAGTTTTCTTCCTTCCACCACTGACCTTGGCCACTGAAGGGTCCTTGGGGGAAAAAAGAGAGAGAGAGAGAAAAAAAAACTTTAAGCACCATGTGAACCACAAAAGAAAAAAAACTTCTATTTCATTCTACATAGAGTTGTTCTAATAAAGCATGGAGACTTGGCTCTCTTGCAACAAAGCAAGATGGAAATTATCTCATTCATCACAAAAAGCTCTTTGTGTTCAAGAATATGTCTCTAGGTTTAAGTCCAAACAAATGTGGCATGTTTCAGAAGGAAATTACTTTGTCACATAATCACTGTGGTACAATTTGGACATTAATGGAGTTTAATGTCATCCAAGGGAAATTAATGGTGCTATGAACTATGGCCTATTCAGAATAAACCAACCACATCCTAAATTACATCCCTGACCAGCAGCACTGGACATTGTATTATATATTGTCAGATGGTAAAATATCCATTTTGTTTTTTCCTCTGTTATTTTATTTTGTATTCATTTTAAATTGCTCCTGTCCATGTAGGTGCTATATTCAAGTCCGAGTTATAGTTATATCAGAGTAACTTTTTTATATGTAGTTTAATATAGCCTAAAATCTTGGCCTTTTTAATGATAAAAAAAATGCCATGGAAACATTCAGGTTTTACTGAATTCCCAAATACAATGATTTAGTAGCATGCTGAAAAAACCTGAGTAGCAATTCAGCCATGCCTATTACATTTGAAAAACAGTTATTCGTTATCAAGAATTTCACCCCAAAGGTTCAGAATGATGAAATGATAATGAAACTCATTTTAGAGTAGAAAAGGCCATAAGCTAAATGATGGTGGAAGTGTCAACTTGCCTGACCTACTAAAAGGAAAGGAGATAAAAGTTTACATTTTCTGGGGCTGGGAGTGTTGCTGGTTTTAAAATGTGTGCTTGCAGCACTGGCCTATATATGTCCTAATACCTAAAATTGAATCCACAACAAAGGCTCCTAATGGAAACACATTATGTCATTGCAGTAGTTAGAATGTGTAATCTGGGATTTCCACCCCAAGCCATTTGGCACTAATCAGACTGGCTCTCATAACAGATGCAGGGAGTACTCATGCAGAAGCTAATGAACTTCAGACGTACCAAATTTCAAAGACGGGCTTAATACAATCAAGACATGAATGGTCCCATTGGAATGTCCTTCAGTTTCTCTGTGTGTCATAACTATTACTTTTTAAATCAATAAGGCATATCATTTTTACATGGTGGACTATACAATTGACAGAAAAAAAAATCCTAAGACTCAACCATATCTGTCAACTAAGAACCAGAATATCATGTAAACTTGAGAAGTAAGCTCTTGTGATTTGGGCCAGTAAGCAACTACCTAGAAAACAGCCCCAACACCCTAGCAACCAACTAGAAATCACCCACAACACATGGCAAGTTTATCGCACAGACATTTATAGAACTGACATTTTGCTTAGAAAAATGTAAAAATCTAGTTAATAAAAACAAATAAAATACAATATAAATTATGTGTTAATTTGAAGGAATTTTCTGGGTTTCACTTCATTTTAAGGTGTCCGTTTTATAGTGCAACTACGCATTTAAGTACCATGTAATAATAATATTTGACTACATGTACTTACTATAGGGTTAGGATTGGTGTTCTGTTTAGGGTTAGTTGCATGTAATTATGTATAATTTACAGTTATTACTATAGTGCATGTAACACATGTAACAAGGACACTGTAAAATAAAGTGTTACCATTTCCTGTATTGAATTTTCACAGATGTTTTTCCTGTATTTTGTATTTCATTCGGTTGTGCTTTAGGTTTGAAGAAAATGCCTGTAAAAGTACAGGTCATTTTCTGACGGGACATTATTATTATTATTATTATTATTATTATTAATAATAATATTTTTTTATTATTAATAATAATAATTATGATTTTTCTATAGATTATTTCTTACACTGTAGTTTCACATTCACATGCTAAAATTTCTGCTTCTTTATTATCACAACTCCTATCCTTTTTGAGTCAAAAACAAGCACCCCTGGAGCTTTAACAAACACCACAATTCTGGAGTTCTTCCACTGAATAAAACCTTTTTGACATTTAGACCAAAGAAGCAGAGGACGAAGTCAGGTCAGACAATACAGTGAGCAGCCACTGAGCACTCTGACATGTTCATTTGTCTTAGTTTGTCTGGTTTTTTTTATGCAGCTGGCAGACTCCATTCCTCAAAGCTGCCGTGCTTCTGGATCAGAACCTGCCTGACGTGCGGACAGCCTGCCGCTATGAATCCAGGTCAGCAGGTGTTTGAGCAGACTGGGTGATAGAGGGGCTGAAGCAATCAGGGTGAGCCAGGCAGTAGTTTCGCGCAGGTTAGCAGGCGTGACCATGCAAGGCTAAAATGCACTTTTAGTGGTTAGACTCCCAAGGGCACCATGGGAGAGAGGCAAAAAAACCAGGTCGCTCATCTGTCCATCCATCCATGGCACCTACCCATCAGGGTTCTCCAGGAAAGCATGACGACAAGTCTGCAAAGCTTTTAATGTATCGGTCTGGCCTAAAAGGGCATCTATCTGACTTAATCCCCCTAAGCACAATTCATTTTGTGTTGTTTTTTGAAACATAGATGTCCTTGTTTTTTTTGTTGTTGTTGTTTTCCAACCAATGAATGGAGGGTCTGCTGGTGATGATGACAGGATGGAAATGATTGCAAGTGAGTGAGTGCTAGAAGAACAGCAGAGGAATATGAATAAAAGGGTGAGGCGCATAGCAGGGGTGGCAGGGGGGAAAAAAAAGTTAATGAGACGGAGGGAGGAGAGCACAAAAACACTGCTGGAAAAACTAGGTAGTAGGTAAAATACTATTTCCTCAATATGAAATTACACCGACATAATAAACAGTTTCCCTCCATCAGTCTGAGAGGGATAAGAGTATCAGACACAGCAAGGGGGAGCTAGGAGATGAAGTGTGGTTAAATTTAGATGTGCTCCCATCTCCACTTAATCAAGGAAAAGAGGAGGAGAATAGAAAGGGAGCACAAGCACCAGAAAGGAGGAGATAATAATTGGAGGTTGGGTGGACAGAGAAACTGAGGACAGAGGAGATAATGAAGAGTGACAAGAGAAAAAAATAATAAGAACTAAATGCGTATGTATGGACACTGGTGACGGCTCAGACTTTATGAATAACCCTTGGTCTATTCCTGCCAGAGCTGACTGGTTTTAATAACAGTCGAGTCCCTGGCCTTTAAGGGGCATTTTCGAGCTCATCAGTGATTTGGCAGCTAAAACCCACAATGTCATCAGCCTTCACTACTACAGAGTCCTCACTGAACCTTTCCACTGATGCCTGAGGCTGTACTCTCTTTTTCACACAGCACAGCGTTTACTACCGTCACCTGCTTAAATCCAATAGGAACATTTCAGACTGAAATCTAGAAAACAACAGACTGAATTCAAATATTGAAGGCTGTACAAGATTTCATTTACAAAAATTGTCAAATGCAAGAACATGTATCTTAAGGATGGGCGACAAAACTTTTTTGTAGTTGGACTACCATTCAAAATTTGGAGTCAGTAATATTCTTTTTAAAGAAATTAATCATTTTATTAAAAATTCCAGATCGGCATGTTAGAATGCAAATAAGTTCCAAATCAGCAAATTGGAATGATTTCTAAAGAATCATGTGACATTGAAGGCTGGAGTAATGGCTGGTGAAAATTTAGTTTTGCCAACACTGGAATTAAATTAAATTTTAAATATATTAAAATAGGAAAAAAAATGTAATATTTCACAATATTAATGTTGTATTTTTGATCAAATAAATGCAGCCATGGTACAGGGCCGTAACCACCATTGACACTGTGGGGGACAATAATTAGAATTATCAGACAATAATTGGAATTATTTATTCCACCCCCTCTCCCGACAATGTCAAAATTATTGAGACGGCCAACAAAAGAGGAGCGGAGCGTGAATTCCAGCATGAAGCTTCAGTTTAATCTTGAAAGAAAGTGAGGTAAGATGTAAATAGCGAAACATTTAATACGCCAACTGTATTTGCCATCGAAATGTTAAACGATCGACAGCAACTTCAAGTGATGTAAACTCCTTGACTTTTTTCTCAAATATGGCTGTTTTAAATTGAAAATATGCATTTATGTGATTGATGTAATTGACTGTGACGAGAAAAGAAACAACATGAGGGTGAGTAAATGACAAATTTAGTGTTTAAAGGTGAACTATCCCTTTAAGCACACAGCATATCCATCCATCAGCTCATTAACCAACTCACAACTAGGGGAGTGCAATATTGACAAAAAAATGATTATCTCGATATTTTCTAGGATTTTTCCTATAACGATAATCGGACGATATTTTACATTATTCAAAAATGTTTTATTGTATTAGCTCTGATAATGTAATTGGTGACAGCGTTTGTTATATCGTTTTCTCCCAGCTTCAGTCTCACCTACAACTGCACGTCATTAGTGATAAATTTCAGGTTTCAGGTCTAGACATAGCACTGAATCAGCGTTACTGAGGGTCCATGATGACATTCTTGGAGCTCTGGATAGTAAAAGCTCTGTGGTTTTGGTACTACTGGACCTTACCGCTGCATTTGACACCGTAGATCATGCCATCCTCATCTCCCGTCTTCAACATTTTGTTGGTTTGCAGGGCGCAGTGCTCAATTGGTTCTCCTCATATCTCACTAATAGAACTTTTTCAGTAATGCTCAACGACTTTTCCTCCGCATCTGCTCCTCTGTCATCCGGTGTGCCTCAAGGATCCATTCTCGGTCCTGTTCTGTTCTCTCTCTATATGCTGCCACTTGGACAACTTATCTCCAATCATAACGTTCATTTTCATTTCTATGCAGACGACCTCCAGATCTACCTTCCTGTGATTCTGAACAATCGTTCTGCGCTGGACCCCCTTTATAACTGCCTTAAGGACATTAAGCAGCGGCTCTCTCAGAATTTCCTTCATTTGAATGAAGGAAAGACGGAGTACATCCTGTTCAGCCCTGACTCAACCAACAGTTCTCTCAGTCTTGGTCCTCTAACACCTCAGTTTGCTCCCACTGTGCGTAACTTGGGTGTTATTTTTGATAAAAATTTGCAGTATGACAAACAGATTAGTGCAGTTGTTAAGGCGAGCTTTTACCAGCTAAGGCTTCTCAGTAAGGTCAAACCATTCTTGTCCCGAGCTGACCTTGAAAAAGCCATTCATGCCTTTATCAGCTCGAGGATAGACTACTGCAATGCCCTATACACTGGACTTAATCAATCACTTCTCAATCGGCTTCAACTGGTTCAAAACGCGGCAGCACGTCTCCTCAACACCTCCAAACGCTCTCATATTACCCCAGTCCTCCGCTCGCTCCACTGGCTCCCGGTGCGGTTTAGGGTGGAGTATAAGATCCTGCTATTTGTGTTCAAGGCCATCAATGGTCTGGCCCCGGACTATCTCGCCGATTTAGTAACAGTCTATCAACCACCCAGAACTCTCCGCTCCTCTGAACGCACCTCTCTGGTCACTCCAAAATTCAAATATAAAAAGTTTGGAGGCCGGTCATTTTCTGTCCAGGGCCCTAATCTGTGGAACACTTTACCAACTTTTCTTCGAAGTATCACCGTGTTGAGAGTTTTTAAATTGCAGTTGAAAACACATTTGTTCAGACAAGCTTTTAACACGTAAACCTCTGACTCTGACTGATATTTCTGTTTTATTTCCTGTTATCTATTGATGCTTTAACTAGAAAGCGCCTTGTGCACCTTTTGGCTGTTGTAAGGCGCTATACAAATAAAATTTGATTGATTGATTGATTGATTGATTGATATTTCCATCTGTCGCTTTTTCTGTTGCAAGGAACTTTCTTGCTAAATGATTCGGCCAACATTTGTTGCATGTGTGTGTTTTTGATTTTGCTCTGTCTGCTGCAGACTGCTATTCAGCTGACTCCTCATATTAGGGCTGCACGATTCATGACGTGATTTGGCAAAGGCTGCGATTATTTAATGCGCAGCTTGTCAGAGCTGTACGGCTCTGTGATCAGCAGTAAATGCTTCTCCATCTGAAAGCCTCTGCAGCAGAAGAAGATAACGCGTTATATCGCTGTAGCTGAATAAACAGAAGATTGAAATGCTTTGATTGATTAAACAAGAATAATAAACACACGACTGCCTTATTCTGTGCAAGAAGCCACATCATCTCAGGGAAGGATGCTCAACTGTCGTAATGAAGTGAGTTTGGAGTAAAAACATGTTATTAAATGTTGTCTTTTGTTGGACAAGATGTTAATAAATGCGTCTCATGTCTGGAAAGCTGTTTGTTTTTTCAAATGTACATTATAAGCGACTTGCAGTGCTTTCAGATGGATTAGCATTTGGAGCCGTACTTCATTGACAAGCAAGCTCATTTGCAGATTGGCGTCTTTTGTCTAACATCTTATCTTTCAAAACCAAACCACCTCCATGCTAGTGATGACGACCCACGTTTTGGAATTAAACCTAGAATGGATTGTGAGGTTGGTGTTTGGATATGTTCTTTTGCAGTTTCTTCACTCATTTTAATTTCTGTCAAACGCCACACTCTGAATACTCGCACGCGATAGTACTTAGTATATACTCCGCTACATCACGCAGAGAGTTAGTGAACACTTCATGCAGCGTTTTGATTGGTTTCTAAAAATGAGTGAAATATTCGATAATATGATTTGCCATATCATTAAAACATCAATTATGATATTTTCACACACGATATATATCGCAGACCCCTACTCACAACACAGTCCACGGACCCCACCCCAGAATACCGCCCCATACCACTGACTTCATCAGCTGGAACAACACCTGGTGCAGCCCGTAATCTACTCCAGCTTCAGGCAAGCCACGGAACAGAACTCCAATCCAGCTAATGATCCCAGCTCTGAGAAAGCAGTAGATTAGTGCAGCCGCGACGCTCCCACCCCATGAGACCTGAGGGGTAATCCGTGCCGGATGGAGAGCCAGTGATTTAGTAGGGTTAGAGGGGAACACTCATAGATTAACCGACAATGAGTTTAGCAAGCCGACAATCCTACTGTCCAACTAATTGAAAATGTTGACGTGTGGATCAAAATAGAATTATGTCAAGCAGAAATGTGAGGCAGGGCTGATCTCCTGACATTGAGCTTGTCTATAAACAGCTTGAAGGATGAAATGTGTTGTTAAAGCAAATATGAGTACAGCAAAAGAGAGATTATGAGACACCTGTGCTTCCCAGGAGCAAAAATATAGAGGAAGGTAGGAAAGGTTGTGCAGAAAGACTATATAAAAATTAATCTAGAAGTTACCCTTCACTTTTCGTAATAATACTGAGAAGTAATTTAATAAAGTACAGCAGAGTGTGAAAGAGAAATCTTCTAGTATAATGTGAATAACTCCTGCCTAATAACAACTGGCAGCTATGGAGATTTCAATGCTCCAACTCATCACTCGGAAATTGCTTTATAATTAAATGCACAACGTTAAACTTAAACAGACTTTAATACGATTACACTCACTGAACCTTCTGTTATACCTGTCTGTCCTGGAATTAAGAAATAATTTTATTACTTCCTACACGGATGCATAATTGCCCTAATCTGATATCTAATATATCATAAACATGAAATTTTATGGGTGTAAAAGCAGAGGTAACTATTTGTAGAAGATAACGTTAAACCACAAGAGACTGGCATTCAATCATTTGAATTACGAATTGTTTTATTCTGCATTCAATACTTCAATGATATCTATTGGCCTTGCAATATCTACTTAGAGACAAATCTAGTTTCAATACAGTAATTTCCTGGTTTTATTATCCAAATCGCTTCATTTTATTATCTATCCAGCAGATGGGTTTTCTGCTAGCCAACTAGAAGCTCTAGAAGTAGAGAAAAGCAGCTCGATAGGCGTGATTGCAAAGCACGGCTGGTCTCACACGATGAAGAGTAAAGCACTTGAAGTAATTGCAGACCATTTCCACAATCAGCCTCCGCTTATCACAGTTTTTCACGGCCTACATAGCCTACACGTTCATCAGCCTACACCGCTTTACAGGTTCCATTCTGAAAACAATCAGTCCTGAGGCAGTCTTCTAAGCTACCCCGAAAAAGCAGTGAAAAGTTACAAACTCACATGTTTGCCAAGAATAATTTTCAGGTGCTATTTGTTTCCTAAAAAGCCTCCTCATCACTCACACTTCCTTAGACCGGACAGAAAAAGACATACAAATAGTTAACTAAACCAGAGGTTCTCAAAGCTGTGAAACTGGGTCACAGGTCTGTGCTAAATGTAAATAATAAAATGCAACTAAACATTAAACAAGTCCGAGATTGTGCGTTGAATCAAACTACAGTATTTCGGTGCGTTCATTTGTCATTTAGTAATATGATTAATACTAATAAAATATTTGGCCCAGTGTCTTCTTTCTATTCGGCTGGTAAATCACACTTCTGTTATTTATGCATTTACAGAAATTTCAATTACCAAAAGCGCCTATAAATCCTGATGGGATCAGCCACATTTTAAAAGACACCTATTAAAGTGCCTAATTTATGTTTCTTTGCAACCATAAACATATTACAGTTAATGTAATGAAGTAATGAAAATGATTTTTTTATTATGATTATTAATCATAATAATGATTCAATTAATAAACTATTTATTGAACATTTTTGTCATGTTATTCAAACATGTATGCCCTTTCTTCTACAAAACACAAAATAAAATCTTTTGAAGAATGTTAAACTGTTTTGTCCGTACAATGAAAGTCGATGTAGTTCTATTCTGAACCCCACTGACTTTCATGGTTTAGACAAAACAGTCTAACAGTAAAACACAAATGAAAACAATGAAAGTTTAATTTTTAAATGACCCCTTTTCTTAAAAAAAAAAAAAAAAGAAATCACGTTTTATCTAAAGGATAATGTGTTAGTTATGTACGCCCATGTCCAATTGATACCTTTCATAGAATTTGTTCACCATTCAAACCATTGAACTTGCTGTACCCCCTGTATCCTACTTCAAAGAGGCTCAAAAGACACATCCTGACCTTCTTGAGAGTCTTCACCCAGAGCAAATGAGGGCTGAAAGCAGACTTACAAAAAGGTAAGGGTACAAAAGACTTACACTGCTGCTCCATTCCAAGCTGGCACAGGAGTCTGCCAAGAGATCCATGCCCTCTAAAATTCTAGCACATCCATGCAGTAAAAAACAGGAGAGGCAAACCTCTAGATGCACAAAGTCAACGGAGTAGGACTGACGGAAGAGTACAAGCAAGTTCATACATCTTTTACTATTCACCCCCATGGATTTAGAGCGAGAACTAGGAAATCTTAATAATTGACCATATGGCAAAAGTTAAAGCACCCATCAGAAAAATCTTCACTTAAACAATTCAAGGCAAGACAGTTACCCTTACATAAAATGTTTAGTGCCACAAAAAGAATAACCTATTAGACTATCTCTCTGCTGCCTAGCAACTCAAAGTGAAAAACATGCAACTGGATAATGCATAAGTAATGCCTGCATTTTCTGCTGCATAACCTTGGTAGAAAATGCCTTCAAGAATAAATTCACAATCACCTGGGCTGAAATTGTTCATTCAAGTTTAAGTGCGCAAACCTGTCTTAGGAAGCAGCTGCGGTATTAGTGGTCCGATTGGCCCAAGGTCAAGGACTGTCAGATTTCTTGTTGGGATGTGGTTCAGTGACTAAGCAGTGCTCTGAGCGCATCAAACCCTGAGGAGCTGTTCCAGGCTGTTAATTAGCAAAGCTTTTCCCAATCCCTCGGGTTAATTACAGCAGACGTGGGGGAAGAGGCGAGCCCAAGCCTGGAGAACTGATCAACCCATGGAAGGAGATTTACGCCAGTTGTGTAGTTATCCACCTTCTTTTCAATTTAAGAGTGGGTGCGGCCATTCGTAAACTGAATATGCAAAGCTTCAAGGTATGCCACTTCACAATCGAGCGATTGTCTTTCAAATCAACTCATTTCTTTTCATTTCTATTTCTGTATTTTGTTATTTGTCCAATCATCCACACTTTAAGAAAAAAATGCATATATACATAAATTATATAAACATACATATGTACATTAATACATAAAATACTTAACATATAAGAATTATATATGTTATTAAGAATTAGAAATATATATTAATATATATATACACCAGTGGCAAGAAACATATTACTGTTGTTTGGCAAATAAATTACGGATAGTTGCAAAAGCATTGCCAACATTTTATCATGTAGGCTTTATGGTACACCTCAAGCAAGGGATTTAACAGTAATTTATAGTGTTAATATTCATTTCTGAGTCCACAAATAGCTTGAGTGTGAAGAGGATTCGTAGCTTATATGGACCGAACGCCACTGATATATACTACACCTAGACATTTAATACACAGTGTAATTTGTTTAAATTTTTTCTAATTGAATGGCAGAAAATAAGTTCACAAGGGACCCTTTTAACATACTCGTAAAAGGGAATGTGTCATCAATAAGAATTACACACAATATTGTGCAATCCATTTGACAGTGTAACCGTTTTTTTAATCAACTCTCACCCAAATGTGGTAACACCTATTTCCTGTTTGATTTGTTTTTTTTCTCCCCCTTCAAATGTGCACAAAATGAAATGCTTGCCTGGAAGCAATCTTATCTCTGCTGAAAGTGCAAGTGAAGGGATGGGGCCATCACAGCATGCCAAACAAGGCAGAAATGCAAGTGCAAAAGAGAAGTTAGGGGCTGGGAATGAGAGGTCGAGGGGGAGGATGGGAATTAACTATCTGGCTGGCACTTACTCATGCATAAGTAACACGCTTGGATCTATGAAATCAGCTGCGCACCATGACTATAGTGAAAGGTACAAAAAAAAAAAAAAGAGGCAGATGGAGAGAGAGGTGAAGTTTGGGGGACATATTTGCTCATGGAAATCTAAATGTGACACACTCCAGGCTCCATCCATAACAAGCAGCAATGTAAAAAAAAAAAGTACAGCCGAGTCGCTTACTCCTAATCATTTCCTAGTCAACAAAGATAAAATTCCTCATTAAATTTAATCCTTTCACTATTTTATAATCCATCTTTCACATCATTATTTTATTTGTTCACTGTGGTTCTCGTATAATATAACTCATTACCATTCTGGCATATGAAATCAATTTTTCAATGTGTTGGTATTTTAGTAATAATATAAACTATTCTACCTTTATAATACCTCTGCATGATTGGACCAATGCTTCACCCTTTTTTTGTATCACTTCAATTTCTCTGTTCTTGTCAAAACTGATTTTCCCACTTCATGAGGAACTTTATTTTAGGTTATCCCCATTTATTTTTCAACCGGTCCGTTCTTTTTGTCATTTTTTTTTAAGCCACCCACAATACTGGAGAGAAAACAACATAACACAAAACAAACAGCAGCAGTGATCTACAAAATGACCTTTATGAACTTGTGGAGGTGTAAAGTGACTTAACCAGGTGCACTGGTGTTTTCCCACAAGGCCATACCTTCTTTTATTTGTTGCTGAACATCTCTTACCTCTGTAATAAAACTTTAATAATAATAGTAATCCACTGGACACCTCAAATGGATCATGTACCTCACAGACTCAATACCAGAACCTCAAAACAGCCCTGAAAATGTGGTAACATCTTCTGCTAGTACACCACTGAAAATACAACTTCCCTAATCTATGACAACCTTAAGTCCACAAGATTTCTTTTAAAAAAAAATCTTTGTTAACAACGTAAAAGTTTTTGATTTTGGAGCTGTCAATCAAATACAACGATTCACATATGCACACTGCATGTACAAAAAAAAAACACCTTTAGAAATAGAAGAAAACACAAATAAATACATTATCAAGCTAAATATGCAAAATTAGCATGAAGTCGTAAAGCTTAAAAACCTCTTATATTAATCCTCAAGCCAACCATAAGCTAAAGTGAAGAAAGGAAAGACCATGAGAGAGAAGCAGATAAAAGAGAGAGAGAGCGAGAGAGAATTAGATGTGCAACAAGGACACTTAAAATGCAACTTGAAAGCCACACAGAAAGGTCATTCAATAAAGGAGGCTGGTCCCCAATGAGCACAGTATCTCCTATGGGATGGAGAGCTTTCAGGCATCATAATTGATCTTTTGCTTATTCGTAAACAAAGGGGAAATAATAACACTGAGCAATAAACAGTCCAGAGGGGAAAAGGCAGCACAAAGGACTAAAGCAACATGAAAGAGATCAGAGAGCAAATCTTACCAAAACAAAGAAAAGATGGCCTTGGAAAAGACATAAAGCCCAGTGGAGGCGGAGTGGGGTCATGGCTATAGACCAGGGGTAGGGAAGTTCGGTCCTAGAGAGCTGCTGTCCAGCAGAGTTTGGCTCCAACCTTAATCAAACACTCTTGAACAAGCTAATCAAGCTCTTCAGGATTACCAAGGCCATAGACATAATAAACACACAGATGCCCCATTGACCGCTTTGGACTGTTGCAGCGATACGTCAACTAGTCCGCCATATTGTGCGGGCCAAGACTCCTCATCAAATAAATGTAAGTAAATGGGGAACAGCGGATTTTCTGGAAAAAAGCGCAACAAAGTTTACATTGCGGTTTATGATCTGCGAGGAGCACGAAAAAGGTTTTGTCTCAAATTACTCTGAATCTCGCTAGTTTGAACTTAAAAATTAGTCATTGCCATGAAGAATTGTGATACTCACGCTTCTCAAGCATTGATTTGGTTTATTTTTCAAGGTTAAAAATTGTGGAGACGTCTCTAACGTAATGTAATTTAACGTACATGAAATGTGCTCATCGATTTTAATTGGAAATGCTTTTTTTTAAGCTTTTCCTCTTGAATCACATCACAGGATGTCACAGGACAATTTCAAATGAATGTGAAGATGTGGTTTTATTCTATAGCATATTATTTTCATTAGCCTATTTTATTATTATAAATAGCCTAAAAATACATTATATTGAGTATAAATACAGTAAAATATAGTATAATGTAGTAGTAATAATATAATAACTATGAATAAAATAGCAGATAGTATATAATATACTAATAATATTTAATATAATATATAAAATAAGTCAATGAAATAAAAATAGCAAATAAAATAGTGAGTTGTGAATAGTACAATAATATAATAATATAAGTCGTATAATAATATAATAATAACACCAGGCAGACGAGGTCTCTTGGAAATGCAGAGAACAGTTCACCGACAGGCTTTTGTTGGCCTTCCTTGAGGTTTGTGTTGTCCTGATTCCACTGGTAAACTGGGGTAAAAATATAAATGAGCCACGATTAGATCAGGTATGAGTCGATTTTGAGTCTGTAATTCTGACAGGAGCTGTCCTGACAAAGACTAACTTGCGATTTTGATTAGTTAGTCATATAAACTATAGTATAATCTCAGACTTCAAAGGAATCATGTAAACTTTCTATTATTTCTTATAAAGTCTCAGTTTTCATAGATAACTAGCGTTGTCGTTAACTTTTAATAGTCTGACTTTGGTGGAAAACTAGCTGTCAAAATAATGATATAATGAATAAATACAACCAGAAACAACTATTCAGACTTACATGTGAAAGGTAATTCCCCGAAATGTGGGTTGGATTGTGCGGCGGTTTGTAAAACCTCAAAATAGTCAGGCTACTTTTCTTCGGTTCACTTATCAGAGTTACGGCACGTTGTCCCTACAAATATGGCGGCGCCGTTGACGTGCAATCCAGCGGCCAATGGGGCATCTATGTTTTTATTATGTCTATGAGGCAGGTGAGGGTTTTTTTTTTTCAGGGTAGGAGCTAAACTCTGCAAGATAGCGGCTCTCTATGACCGAACTTGCATACCCCTGCTATAGACAGAAGGCTGTATGTGTATTAAGTGTATTATGCAAATAGCTTGAGTTGACGGTGTTAATACAGTGGCACACATACTGTGCATCAAAACATTGTGCCATCACAGGTCCGAGTGTGAAAGTCAATGTGTACTTTAGCTGGGCACACACTGTGTATTTCTTTTTGCCTGTGTGTTTGGAAATGTCTGTCCACTGGCAGCTGTGTGTGAATGGCCGGCTGCCAGCAGGAATGGGGCGGCACAGAGGGAGGGCACCTAAAGACCACCGTGGGCCTCAGCTGAGCTGGGCCACTGAGGGGTTGACATCTGAGGGGGTTAAATGCTAACAGCATGACTCATGCAGAACACAAGGATGGCAAACTGTGCTTCCAGTAGAGCCATGTATTTTTAAATTAAAATGTGTCTTCATTAACTCACCGTCATGTTGTTCCAAACATTTCATTTCATCAGTGGAACACAAAACAAAATATGCTGAAGATTGTTTTTGCCTATGCAATGAAAGTAAATGGGGTCCAAAATAGCATTGTGCAAACAAAAGAAAAACCCTGACATCAAAATTATCTTTTATGTTCTGCAGAAAAAAGTCATACAGGTTCGAAAAAAGATGACGATAATTACTGACAAGTTATGTTATTGAAATATTGGTCTATTAATCAAGTCGAATTTTATAAAAAAGCACTTTGGAGAAAAAAAAGATAAAAAGATGGGACAAAAAAGACTAAGGGGAGTGGCCCTAAGTTGATTGAAAAGCAGATGTACAGAATACAAAATAAATGGAATGGGGAGGGGAGGGGAGGGTAATGCCAGAGATTATGACTGATGTCATTATTTTTCAGCTTTGGCATGCATCAAGATGAAAATCGAGGGTAGAAGGATCGCCTAAAGGAAGAGGTCAGCGGAGCAAACACGGTTCAGAGAAACACTCATCATTTCATCAGAAAAATTCTAATACAAAACAAATGTGCAACCCTCTGCTGGACGTTTCTGAGACTATGGGCACTTTTGGCCCAGTAGACTTTCACAAAATAAACAAAAATCTTTAAACACTTTTAACGTTCTCACTAGATTAATTTGGGAAGGAAGGAATGGCTACTGAATATTCTGCTTTGCCATCACATGACTAACTTATATTTCAAAATACAATAAATACAAAACAGTTATTAAAATAATATTCCACCAAATTAATACAAAGTTGTCCTGAAACTTTCGCGCAGACTGATAGGTCCTTAACTCAATCTGTTAACAAATCACATCGTTATCTCATAGCACAGCTGATTGGTCGTGGTTGCATTAGCAGCCAATGAGCTGTTGCTCAACATTCAAAAATGTGGCAGAACTTGTTATAGCAGTCTGCAGTACCTCCACCTTCCCCAGCTCCACCTGTATAGATGTGCTAAGGGGTTATTCATGTATGTTATATGTGCACAAGCAGCATGTCTGTGAATACATTTGCAGCAGCAAGTCTCTGTGCAGCAACAGCAATAATCAATAATCAATAATCAATAAGCAGCAATAAGCAGCAGCAGCAAAGCAGATCTATTTCACCAAGACCAAATACATTACATTGTCATATCCATTACCATGCCAATCTCGCAGAGAGCTGTCATTACAGAACTGTTTTTTTTACTTGTTTTTTTTAATAAATGCAGCATCTGTGAGCAAAAAAAATATTGTCTGCCAATTTTAATCTTGACTGGTTTTGAGTCCACTGAGTCTGCTTTGACTAACTGATAAAGATTAAATGAGCTTCAAGGCAAAAACAAGTTAATCAGCCATTTAACTGAGCAATCATCTAATCTTTCAGAGTGATATTCTTAACAATGTGACACGCTGTGATATTCTTCACAATGTGACAATCTTTAGAAGATACACAAGTTTAGAGTGTGCTTGTGTGAAGTCTGTGAATAGTTCACCCAAAAGTTTGCAGTATCGCATGTATTCTATCGATCAGCGGGAACAAAGCAAGTGAAAGGTGAGGGAAGCTCTGGATGAGTACTGAAGAACATGAGGGTGGAACATCTAGGGCTATGTATAGAGGAGTGGGACGGAAGCAGATATCTCTCTGCTGCTCGATATAGCCTGCTCATACACCACCACGCATTTAGGTCCAGAGTGGATGTTGAATAACATTACTGCAAGCAAGGTAGGATTGAAGAGATGGAGAGAGACAGAGAGCAGTGGTGGTTAGCTGTGGAATGCAAACCTATGCTTTCTGACAGAGTGCAGAAAAGTATTAGATAAGCACAAGCAGCACAAACAACGTTGAGAAGGCTACTGAAATAATAGCCCAGAATCCTGAACTCAAGTTGCTATATTTATACATATATAGAGTACAGTTCAAAGGTTTGGGTTCAGGAAGATTTTTTAAATTATTACTTTCATTCAGAAAGAATGCATTAAAATGATCAAAAGTGACAGAAAAGTCATTTATAATGTTACAAATAAATCCTGTTCTTTTCAATTTCTATTCAATCAAAAGAATCGTGGAAAAATGCATCACAGTTTTCACAAAGATATTAAGCAGCTCTTTTCAACTCTTTTAAACATTGATAATAATACAAAATGTTCCTTGAGAATCAAATCAGCATATTAGATATGATTTCTGAAGGATTATGTGACATTGAAGACTAGAGTAATGATGAAAGATGAAAATTCAGTTGCCATAAGAATAAATTACATTACAACATGTATTAAAAAAAGAAAACAGAGTATTTCTGTGTGTATTTTTGATCAAATAAATGATGAAAGACTTCTTTCAAAAACATTGCAAAAAATATTACCAACCCCAAAATCTTGAACCGTATTTACTTAAAGAATTAGTTATGCTCAAAGAAATAAATAAAATACTAACTAACCAACTATATAACCAACCAAACAACCAAATGAATAAAAAGGGAATAAAAACTCCAAATTCAAACATGGTCAGTAGCAGCATTAAAAATACTATACAGGGATGCTGTGAATTCGTATTTATTTTGTTAATTACACGGATTTAAAAAAAAAAAAAAAAAAAAAAAAAAAGGGTTGCCAATGCTATATTTAAGAGAGGGTAATTTAGGACATTCAATTACTGACTCAGCTCAGTCAGCTAAAAAGCTGTTTACACAATTCAACAGTGATGTAGCATTTTGTCACGCCACAATGCTACTTGTTGGCAAAAATAGCAGCTGACTATTTTTAGCAGCTGAGCTACTGATAGGCTACTGAAAAATGGAGTTACATTAGCAGCATTGATACTTTTAGTTAGCTACTCCCCAACACTAGCACATACTGATGAATTCTGGGAACTGGAGGGTGTGTAGGGGCACTGGGGCAGAAAGTCAGGATGGTGGAAGGAGCCAACACATAAACTAAAGCAGAAGCGTTTTTCTGCCCCCCTTTGGGGCAAAAAAGCTCTTACATAATATAATCTGCTTATGCAACATACGAGAGAGCACAGCATCCTTCCCCACCCTCCACTCCTGTTCTCTCTGCCTCTCGCTCCTCTGAGAGGTGACCTCCTCTGCACACGTCATTCACACAACCTCACAAATACACATAAACAAATGAATGACAGAACAGCTCTGGGGGGCCGTCAGAGACAAATATATACAGATGCAGACAAACTACTCCGTTCTCACACACCAGCCATCACGTAGTCAAACTCACATGTAAACAGACAAACAAAGTGCACAACTATTTAATAAACAACCATATAAAATTTTATTTTATGTTTATTTAGGCCCCTCACGAAACCATAATGAATCATGTAAATGCACTATGTTTTAGCAGCATTGGAAGTGTGATTAATGGACTGTACGTCCATTTCATTCTAGTGAATCAGTTTGTTCCGATGGTTCATGTAAATGAACACATTAAAAAGCGATTCTTAATGTACTGTACATATGTTTTACGACTGTTATTAATCGAGGGTAAAATTTTATATAAAAAAAGGAACAGTCGTAACATTATTAATTTCGTGATCGTGAAAATAAACTTTCTTATACATACATAAACATCCTGTGGCCGTCTTTCCTCTCCTATCACTTCCTGTCTCTCCTTGACTATCCTATTCAATAAAAGGCAAAAATGCTTAAAAATAAAACACCATGGTACTTTGTGTTATTGTATTAGGAAAGGTGTACACAAACAAACCTCCACAATAAACGCACTTACACGCATTCAGTAAGCCCATGTTGAGTAAATAAACAGTGCTATTTGCTAAAAAGACTGGTTTTTAACAGATCAGGGGTGTAATGCCACCAAAATATAAATATGCCTCTTCACGCCTACATGCTGTGCATGCTCTGAAATCCTCTAACTCTCTTTCACACACACATAATATCCCAATGCTTAACGGAGAGCCAGATGTGAATCTATGAGTGTGTGGTGTGTGTTTATGGGAGCAGCGCTCAAAGATCAACGTGGGAACAGGGCAGAGGGAGACGCACTGCATCGAGTTCCCACACTGTGTCAACTAAACTACGGCAACCCGGATAGCTCTACAAACCCGCACAGGCCATGTGCTTCAGAGGAGACTGCACGAGCCCCATGCAAAGCTGCAAACGTCAACAGCATGTCACACACCATGGGTCACAGCCAAGGGTTAAACTGGGCACAATGTTCAGGCACCTTCAATTCAAATGGAAAAAAAATATTCAGTTTCAGTGTCTGATGGCGTTTAGGAGATTAAAAATAATAATTATTTCATTTAAATAATAAAAAACACACTCACAGGATTGTTTTGCTATCAAAGTGAGGATATTCCATAGGCGTAATGGTTTTTATACAGAACAAACTGTACACTCTGTCGCTCTACAATAACTCTACTCCTAAACCTACCCATCACAGAAAACATTCTGCATTTTTACATTTTTGATAAAACATTGTTTAGTATGTTTTTAAAGCTATTTGAAGTATGAAATGTCCTCATATTTCATGTTGAAGTTGTAATGCCAGTGTCATACCCATGTCATTATACAAATTTGTGTCCTCATAAATCACCAAAACGCACACACACACACACACACACGATATATCATCCCGAAAATCCCCACACATTTGCACTAAGCCACATCTTGAGCGCAAGTATCTCTGTATGTGTCTGTAATTCCCTCTCGTATGTTCTTCCACATGATCTCCCTGGACCATCCAAGCATGATCTGAACTAATCCAGTTCACATAGCCAACATGGAGCTTTTCCTGCACAGTTTCCTGCTAATACACCCAATGGACCAATCAGCCAGATCAGCGAAACCGTTCAAGAAACAGACAAACACACACACGCAGACATATACACTCGTCCCTGTCCTCAGAGACCAGTGCAAAAACATTAAATTGGACAGGTCCATAATAACCACTCAGTCTGAAGAGCTTCTTGTTCAGCGAGTTTATAATAACAATGTCCAATCGTCTCTTGTTTGTCCTGTTGATTACGGTCACAGCGCGAGGTCATCACTGTAACCATATCGACCCGAGATGACAACTGTCGCCGCGGGATGTATGATTGGCTAACGAGCCATTGTCTCTGCAGCGCCGACGAAACAAGTATCAAAACAAAGTAATAAACACACAGGGCTGAGAGGAGGCGGAATGGAGTTTATTTCGTTAAGTCTGTTGTGGTTTTAGGGATTAGCTCAAGAGATTGATTGCCACTGTAATGAATTTTAAAGTTCCAAATAATATCAATGACCTCTCCAGACTTTTTCCAAAGCTATACAAGAGGTGTTAGACCAGCACACAAGAAACACACAGGTCTCTGTTCATCTGACAGGTGTTATTTACTTTTGTATCTCTATAATGTCTCCCGCGCGCCTCAAACTGTAGCACATAAAACCACACGAGGACAGAGCAGTCATAAATAGCCCACAATAAATCCCTGTAAAAGCTTTCTGATATCAATTCCATTTCCTATGCTTGCATAAAGACCACAGTGTTCATAGTTAGACTAATTTAGATTTATTTGGGCGAATAGTGGCTATAGCGAAGAATTCTCACACAGCGCAAAGCATCAGGTGCATTATAAAACTCATCTCTTCCATGTTATTTTTTTTTTTTATTGTAATATGGACAATGCACATTAATTGACATGTTCGCCCAAAAATGAAAATTCTGGCATTAATTAATCAGCCTCATGTCATTTCAAACCCGTAAGACTTTCGTTCATCTTCAAAATTGATCAGCAAATAAAAACAGAAGCTCAACCAAAATTGCTTGACATGCTAGAACAAACAAATTGTTTGGCAAATTTGAGATTCCGTTTGCCACAATTGATGTGCGAGGTGAATGTTTGAATGAATGTTTCTACATGAATATAAGTCTAAATTCAATCTGTTCATTATATAAAGCAATCGAGTATCTTCAGAAAATTTGGACTAAACCACTCCATTCATTTGGATTAGTTTGACGATCTCTTTATGAACTTTTTGAAGCATCAAAGTGGTAGTTATATAGCTGTCTATGGAGGGACCGAAAGCTCTCAGATTTAATAAAAAAAAACAAAAAAAACCTTCATTTGTGTTCTGAAGATGAACGAAGGCGTTATGGATTTGGAACGACATGAGGGTGAGTAAATGATGACAGAGTTTTCATTTTTGGGTGAACAATACCTTTAAGTCCATCATGTAAATGTGCCAGATTTAGCCATACAGCCTAATCTTTATCTGTAGTCCTACTGTGTTTGTCCTTAAAAAAAGTACATGAGGCTGAAAGAACACTTCCAATTTAATAAGATTTAATACCGATACCAAAGCAGAACATACAGATCTTTACTTGCTAAAGTGTCTCAAACAAAACTGTTAAACTGACAGATTCAATGCCATGAACCCTGCAAACCAGCAACCACTTGTCAACATGAACATGCTGATGAAAACCTGTGCACCCTGACACCCAAAAATTGTATTAAGCCTTTCAATCAGATTGGAGTTTGCCATTGCGAAAAGCTTTTGCCATCTTGACGTGCAATATGCATCAGGCGCTACATGAGCCGTCCATGGGCGGTCTGTCAGTGTGACATCTGAGGCAATTAAAGAGATAATTTGAGGGAAATGATTAAAGACCAACCGAGAGAGAAGGGAAAGGAACACTTTGCGTCCTCCTCCTTTCTGTTCCTGTCCATTTTTGTTCAAGTACAAACACACTTTGCTGGCAAGAACAATTTTATACAGATCAGTTCAGCTAAATAAAATCAGATGATTGACAGCTGAGTAATTAAATGGGAACAAAATGTACAAATAGTTTAAAGAGAAATAATAATCAAGATGTATTTTTAAAAAAAAAATGCCGGCACTCAGCTTAAGAAGGCATAATGCTTCATAATCAAATCCCTCTTTTCCCCCTTCTGCTCTTCTAAATCCAATAAATATTCCTAATCTTTTTTCTTTCCGTTTTCACCTCGTTCTCTCTTACGCGCGTAGACATTCTCACTCACACTCTCCCTGTCGGTGGCAGACACACATGGTGAGGTAATGAGGACCTACAGAGGCGTCTGCAGGAGACATGCTTTCATCAGTGCTGTTGGGTAATGGTTACCATGGCAATGGGGGCTACAGCACACGGGTGCACAGATGCTCCGGTCGGCCTAAATGAAACACAAAGAGCAAATTTATTCTATTTCAAATGCTTATCAACTAATAATAAAGACCATGCCGGTGAACAGATGACCTGCGGTGGCCTACATGGATGACATGTGCTATGAAAATCAATATGCAACTGATTCCTGAATCAGGGCCACCAAGTCAAACATCACATTCAAATTATTGCGCACACCTGCTGTTAGGGATAATTTCTGTATGATGGCAAAAGTAGATGGTGGAGTCGGTGTAACAACAAAAAGTTCTCTCAATAAATCCTTAAGCAGCCAGCCATGACCCGCTACTCAGGTGTGAAGGTCAGCTGGCTGTCTGACATAGAGAGAAAATAAGGTTCTCAGTCAGGGTGTGAATTTGGTGAGAAAGTGCTAGAAGACCTCAGGAAACAAGCTCAACAGGACGAACGAAAACAAAGGCTCTGTTCCAAACCCCAAGAGAGCCGTTTCTACTGTCCACAT
This sequence comes from Zacco platypus, assembly GCA_038088235.1. Taxonomy (NCBI): domain Eukaryota; kingdom Metazoa; phylum Chordata; class Actinopteri; order Cypriniformes; family Xenocyprididae; genus Zacco; species Zacco platypus. The sequence continues at coordinate 25,404,075 of CM076081.1, read as the reverse complement.
ATGCAGCCACCATTCAAACTGGACGCGATCTTGTGTTTAAAACAACCTTGAGGGAACGTAATATAATGGAGCGACGAGGCTGAAAAAAACAGTAAGAAATGCTGCAACGGTCAAAGCCATCAAACTTGTGAATGTTTAAAGCACTTAAAAAGCACTTACTGATGAAAAGTTTAGGGTCAGTAAGCCAATTTTTTTAAAGAAATTAATTTCAAACAAATGCTGTTCTTTTGAACTTTTTATTCATGGAAAAAAGTTATCATGGTTTCCACAAAAATATTGAGCAGCACAGCGGTTTTCAACATTGATGATAATAAGAAGAACTGTTTCTTGAGCTCCAAATCAGCATATTAGAATGATTTCTGAAGGATCATGTGACACTGAAGCCTGGAGTAGTGATGCCGAAAATTCAGCTGTCATCACCGGAATTAATCAAAATAAACATTTAAAAAATACATATTAATATAGAAAGCAGTTACTTTAAATTCTAACTATATTTCACAATATCACTGTGTTTACTATAAATTTTTTATCAAATGAACACAGCCTTGGTGACTCCAAACTTTAGTATATTTGCAATACATTCCGACTCTTAGTCAGTCTATTATTAGCATGCTATCAAGCTAACAACTCGATACTCATGAGAAAAACAAAAACATAAAACACAGTTAGCACAATAACAAGTTCATTTTTAATTAGACTGAACTGCTTTGTGTGTTCTTCTCAGCACCTTGAATAAAATTTAAAATGGATTGCCTTATCTTTGAAGGATACATGTGATGCTGATATCATTTCTGGCAGAAATGAAGAACATCATTTTGCTGCCTAGTGTTTAATAGCTTGATACTTGAAATGCTGTCTAGGTAGGCAGCTCCCTAGGGTTCGGAAGACAGACAATGTGGCACTTCCATTGCTGAAAACAGCAGATTATTGAGATAGGATGGAAGAGAAAAAGGAGGACTGAAAATGGATGAAAAGGAATGATTGCTTTAGGGCATGCTGACATGATAGGACGCTGTTTGAGAAAGAAAGAATGAGATCTTAAATAGAAAAGATGATGATCCAGAGGGAAATGGAAAAGAAAAGTGACAGGGTCTTTTTGACCATTATACGGTTCTGGTGTGATGGAAGTTCTTGGAAGAAATCAACACTGCTCCTCATTTAATGGATCACGTAACATGGTGAAAAACTGAATGATACAAGTAGGATTATCTATTAATTAAGGAATTACAGATATTTTATCTCACCATTGTGCTTATGGAAAAGGCACTGAACTGACAGTTGAAGCTCCAGGAAGACTGACCCTACAATAAGTGAACCAATAAGCTGCAGCCTACAACAAAGAGATGTAAACAAGTGTCACAATTTATGTCTGACAATGAACTTCTTTTTAAAAGGATATATGATAGAAAAGACCTTGTGCTTCAACCAGACAAAATCATCGGGGTTTCAGACGGCACAACTACAGTAAAATTTAAGTGCCGATAGGGCACAGCTCAGTCTGACTGCTGCATGTAATGTGTTACTCCAACACTGATTTTGCATTCATACAATATTTTCAAATAGAGAAATAAACAAATGAGCATCTGCATGTAAAGTCACGGTCCTATTTGCATCGTCATGCTCCGATGCCAAACTCTGCTCATAAACAAAACCTGCCTCTCAGTCAGTAGCCATTTATTCACATCTGCACACACACATACGTACGTACACGCATACAAAAGTAGACTGCATTCGTGACAAGCTAACCTGAACACACATGAAAGTACACTTAAACTCAGTGTGCATGTGTACACATAATGTTCTAGACAAAAGCGATGTACTTATACAGAACCTCCAAGAACAAATGATGACCTACTCTTGGCTGATGCTCCAGGCTCATTTTAGTACAGTGGGCTGCACAGACCAATTGACATTATTAAGAAGTCTAGACACAGTTAGAGGATAGCTGAGGAACACAGAGAGGGGCAAGGGCAGAGCTGGGACAAAAGACAGGAGGAGAGAGAGGTTATTTTCATTTTTTTGTTCCTTCGAATAATCACAAATCTATCCCCACCCCACCCCCCACAGTCACATCAGTAAGGGTCAACTAACCACTTCATCAACACCAAATGTGGCCAGATATATTTTATTGATCAACGCTAAATGATAACCTGTATAATATACTGTTAAAGCGGCCATGTTACAACGACTGTAATAGCAGCTGATACTGTGGATGGAAAAACTTGCTCAGCAAGTAACTTTTGTGAGTATGCGTGTGTGTGAGTGTGCGTGTGTGTGCGTGTGTGATTTATAAGGACAAAATTTGTATAATGACATGGGTATTACACTGGCATTACGAAGCAAATATGTTTTATGAGGACATTTCATGAGTTCTCAATTAAAATAGCTTTAAAAACATACTAAATGTTTTATTAAAAATGCAGAATGTTTTCTGTGATGGGTAGGTTTAGGAGTAGGGTTAGTGTTAGGGTTAGGGTTAGTAGTTTACACAGTATAAAAACCATTACGCCTATCCAATGTCCTCACTAAGATAGCAAAACAAACCTGTGAGTGTGTGTGTGTGTCCTTTACTAGTTGACAATTCTGAGGGTAACGTACCTATCCATCTGTAAATGAAAATAAGACTGATCAACTGTATATTTAACATAGAAAATAAATGAAATATAAAATTGCTGCTAAATATAACGAGAATATAGTGCACACATTGTTTAGACTGCATTTATTTATAATTTACTGTTTATATATAAAAGTAGTCTAAACAATTCTAACTATATTTAACACCAAATAAATAAAAATAAATAAAATAAAAAAAATAATAAATAAAGTAAAAAAAATACATTTGGTGTTAAACACAATTAAAATATAATGCACAAGTTTATTTTATATAAACATAAAATATATAAATAAAAACATATCTTGCTCAAACTAATAAATATATAAATTGAAAATAAATAAATAAATAAATAAAATAAAAGGTGTTAAATATAATTAGAACATTGTGCACACTTTGTTTAAACTACTTTTATGGTGTATTTATGGAGACCTTTATGAAGCTGGAAAGCCTCAGTCAACATTCATTGCATTATTATTATTACATATTGTCTGGACAAGATTCTAGCAGAGTCATAATTTCTCCTTTTGCATTTCACAGAAGAAAGTCATACATAGATTTGAAATGACACGAAGGTGAGTAAATGATGACAGAATTATCATTCTTGCTATTAACTATCCTTTTAACACACACATACACACCCTTCACCTTTAAGTTTTATTAGATTATTTAACCAGAAGAAAAGATTGGACAAGGTTGTGAGGAGAATTTCTCAGACTTCACAAATGGAGGGGCCAGCAGGATTAATGACTGAGTGATGAAACCGTGAAAAGAAATGAGGCAGAGGAGGGAACAAATGGTGGGAGTGGGTGAGAAAGAGAGAGAAAGTGAGAGAAAATGAGAGCGAGAGCGACGGATGGACAGGTGGGAGACAGCTCAATGAAACGAAGCAAGCAGGAAGAGGAGGAGGAAGGACACATCAAAGAGGACACGGAGAAATAGAGGAGTGGGAATGACAGATGGGGACGTGGTGACAAGAGAAAGTGTAATAGAAAGAGAGATGGATGACAGGAGAACGGAGACTCACTCGAGGATCGAAGACACACAAGTTAAGTGTGACAAACCGTTTTCAACGGAAGCGATGGGCGGATGTTGAAGGCGATCTGTAAGAAGGAGGGGACACGTGGACACAGGCGCAAAGATGATGAATCGAGAGCTGTAAACAGGACGGCCAGGCAGTAAGACGAGTCAAAGGGGCGGACGAATGGACGGGGGAAGGAGAGAAGGGCCAAGAGAAGGGGAGAGACCGGAGTGTGCAGACACATTAAATAAGATAGTGACAGGCAGAGACTAAGATGGAGCAGGACGATTAGAGAGCAGGCGGACACACAGATACATTTAATAAATCAGCCAGCGCTGTGACTAAGTATGACTGAAATGTTTATGATATGTCGACATCATGGTGGGAGATCAAGTGTGAGAAAGTGATAGATCCATCCAACTATGGCAGAAGGGATGAAAATGTAGGATTTTATCCAATGTGTCAATATTCAGGATATTAGATAATAGAATTCAGGGGGAAAGAGTGAAATACAAGAACAACATGGCATATACAAACAACAAGAAGTACACTGGCGATAGCTCAATGAAACAGGAAATCAAGTAAATAATAGCTGCAAAAAAAAGTTATTAATATAAACTTTCATTCAAAACTTTGAGGTCAGTAAGATAGATTTAAAGTCACCAAGGCTGCATTTATTTAATGAATACTACAGAAGAAACAGTTTACAGTTTACGATTTAATATAACAATTTTCTATGTTAATATATTTTCAGATGTAATTTATTCCTGTGATGTTTTTTGTAATTGTTTCTGTGAAATGCGCTACCACAAAATTGTCATTGTTGAATTACTGTAAATGCATATAAATGAGAACTATTCTTGAAACAACCAAATAAATGTTTTAAATGTACCAAGCACTCAAGAGTCTAGACTGGGCCGCAGGTACTCCTTTTGGCTACAGAAGGAACATATGGTTGATTACGCTTTCCAGAAGGCTCTTGTCTGGACCTGAAACTCCACACCAGATCCATCAGGAAGAGCCAATGTCAACACATGCCCTACTTTTACCCTGAGCTCTTCCGGCAATTCTACCCCTGCACGCAGGCTCATAGTAAGCGGGTGAGTGACAGCTGGGGTAACCATAGATACAGAGAGGATACTCTTTCAGAGACTGTGTACGTGACTTTGACTGACAAACCGGGTAACTATAGAAACACTGAGATGTGTGGGTAGGGGGTCCTTTGTAAATACATATAATACAAATATTGAATAAGGGACCTCAGTATCATAGAGACATGGTCATGGGCTCTTTTGACTGAGAGACCACTCAGAGCATACTTGGCAAGATGTAGTTAAGTTTTTTTAGGTAGTTAGTTTTTGATTTAGCTGTTTTTTCCTGGGAAACTAACTAGCTACCTTTACGTCACAATAGCATCATGCTCAAAAATCACTCAGAATACTGTAACGGTAGCATCACCCTGGCAACCACACAAAACCATTTTCCACAGGCATGTCACACTCAGAAAATGTTCATAAAATTTAAGAAATATTTGTAAACAGCTTTCTATGCGGTTTCTTCCCTCTGCATGGGAGGCCTTCTCATTTGCACAACTTGGCTGAACTAGGGTTAAAGATTACTGCAGTAGATGATTAGGAAGTCATCAATGGCAGACTCTAACAGTAATCTGATTTGAGATCAGTGGAGGGTAGGTGAAAGGTGAAGAACAAGACCCTGTTGTGTTTATTTACAGGTTAGCTGCTTGGCACTGACCCAAAGCCACTTTCATCACAACACTTTCAATCTACTGTGACATGACTGAAAAATGGGAATGGAAACATGATGATGATAATGGTTTACAAACATCTTGCTTGCTTTGCTTGCTTTTAAGATGGGTTATTATGGAAAATTGGGATACAAATTATGTGTGTTTATTAATATAAATAAATATTTGCGCTACAGTTTTACATTTAAGATTATGGGAAACAATTCCATCAAGTCAGGACAAACGTTTAATATGTTTGTAATGAATAAATAAATACATAAATAAACGCATAAATTAAAACATTTCATATGTACTGTGTGAAATAAATAAATAAATATACATTTAAATTATATAAATAAAGTAAATCAAACATAAAAATGTAGGGAAAATATTTAGGACTATAGGAAACAAATTGTGACCAAACATTTGATACCGTGTATAATTAATAAATAAATTTTAATAATAAATAAACCAAAAAAAAAAAAACAAGCTCAGTGAGGACTTATAAAGATTCATTTTATTTTCTTGCGAAATGTGACACACAGAAATATTCAAACTATAACAATTCTCTTCCCTGCTCTGTATTTTGCTCTAATGCCAGTGTTAATCTCTCTTTGTTGTAGTGCTTCAGTTGGATTATGAATAATGAGATTAGAATTCTGTCATTAGCTCGGGATTAATCTACAGCACTAAGCTGTTAATGGGGAGTTCTTTTTTTTCTTCTGGCCAAATTTGTTCTTTTTTTAACTTTGTATGTTTCTGTGTTAGAATCACTTGTGCATTCCTCATTTGAAAGTCACTTTGGATAAAAGCATATGCTAAATTATTCAATGTAAAATGTTTTGTTTAGTGGAACTACATGATTCATGGAAATCCTGATTCACTTCATAAAAAAAAAAAAAGAGCAAGCCACACATTTAAATTCCACTGATGGAAGTAAATTGCAGACAGCAGCCTCGTTCTGCAATTAAAGTCCTGCTTATTTTATTTTAAAGTACGCATTTATACTTAATCACCTTCTAGACGCTCAAAGCAACTTACAGTGCATTCAAGGTACAGTATACATTTCATCAGTTCGCTTGTTTCCTGGGAAACTGCCTTTCTGTCACCAGCATCATGCTCAAAAGTCGAGCTACCACAACTCCATATGTATGGTGTATGTTTTGGCAAACCAGACTGAAGCAGGACAATGAGGGATTTTACATAAACACACATAAATTTGGGAATAAAAAAAAAAACCCACAAAATAAATATTAAACATATCAATATAAAAATATATATATTAAAATTACTCAAATTAAGCATGTGCAGAGTCCACTCCATCAAAGCTATGAAATTGAAGTGGTTAATAATATGGGATAATAATATTATTAAAAATAATAATAATTATTATTATTATTATTAATATAATAATAATAATGAGAGCCTGGGGGGCAAAGGGAAAAAAGCCACAGCAGCAAAACCACAGGACCGAATAGATCTCTTTACACTACTAAATCACCAATTAGTCGCCGTTTGTATTTGAATGCAGGGCCAGGGTTGTTTTTGTTTCGCTGCATGTTTGCGGTGTACAGGCATGTGTACGCCGCTGTGTTTGGGCCTGCAGCTCAGAGTCTGTTATAGAGGGGTGGGTGTCATCTATACATACAGTACAGAAAAACTAAAACTAAATTCAGAGCACAAAAAAAGGAAAAAAAAAAAAAAAAAAAAAAAAAAAATTATCGGCTGCCCTTTGCCTTCCCTAAAAGAACTTTACTTTCCATACTGCCTCAGAAGAGCAGCAAACATCTTAAAGGACCCTTCCCACTCTGGACATCACTTTTACTGCTGCCCTCTGGTAAACAATTCAGTTCCATCACATCGCGGACCAATAGACTCAAGAACAGCTTCTACCCCAACCCCCTGTACGAGAGCTGAACACTGCCAGATACACACACACACACACACACACACACACACTGAAAGAACACATCATTATAATACTGGCCTGCTTTATATGGTGTTTTTCATATGATAAACAGGTTCAAAAACGCCCCTGAAAATCAATTCTAGGGGGAAATTAGAGCAAATTCTTTAGCTTAATAAAAAAGGTAACACTTTACGACAAGGTCTCATTTATTAACATTAGTGCATTACTGCATTGAGATGGAGTTTCATAGTATAAATGCTGTTCTAACAAAATTACAAGTGTGAAACATAGTTTAACCCAGAACTGGGGTCTTTAACCTAGATTTGGTGGAGTTTAATGAAATTATCAAGATCTAAAGAGCCCAGAGGGAAAGGTTACGCTCAAAACAATTGAGGCTTGTCACAGATTCACTCAGAGGTTGATTGCATCAGTGAATAAAATAAATATTAGGCTATATTATAAGCAAACATTTATGGACATAAGCAATGCCAGATGCTCAGTGGCATTTATGACAGACTGATCTCATGTCCTTTGAAAATTACAAAAACAAAATCAACAATCACTCGGAATGCAAAGCAAATGTGCTACACAGACAAAGAGGTAGGTGGGACAGAAAAAGAAACTTAACTATATATCCAGTAGTATGCAGTTATACCTAAAGGGTTAAAATAAGGTTAGAGGTTGCTTTTATTAATGATGCAAAACTGTCTGCCTCCATCATCCGTCTTTCTCCATGGCTCTCTAGTTTATCTGATAAATCTGCCTGTCTGCAAGCCTGATCCTTTCTGCCATGTCTGTTTTGGTTTCATCCTGTTTGTCTACGTCCCTCCCTGAAACTATAGGGATCAGATAAATCGGAGTGAGATGGCGAAACGGAGGCCGAAAGAGCGAGATAAGCCTGTGTTTTTGGCAGTGGTGATTTGTAACGTGTCGAACTGCAGTTCTCATAGGAGTGTTCTTGGACAGCATGGAGCATGCAGAGATGATGATAAGGCAATAGAGACGGAGAGACAGATAAAGCTGAAAAAAAACAATAATTCCTATTTATTACTATGGAAACTGCCCAACCTGCCTCTTTTAACAGACAAAGATCACATGGTCACTGGCACTTTAAATCCTGGAGGGGCACAGAAATTGCCTACTTTGTGACTGCCAGGCATCAATGATAGATATAAAAGTGAACGAATGAATCTCAACCAAAACAAAATGACAAAATTATGGGAAAATGAGGGGAGAACTACTGGCTGACCACTAAAAACTGTCAATTGAAAGGTTCAAGCCAAAATCAGACATGCATGAGGATAGTAACATTATGGGTAATCAGTTGATATAATGGTCAACAAAGTTTTGCTTTGGATACAAGAACAGATCTGTAACGGGGTACAGTTTGAGGTTTTGAACTGGAAGTGTCTGGAACGACGTGGAAAAAATTAGAAACCAAAAAGACACATATAATGTGTGATTACAGCACACCTTCAGAATTCAAACATTAACCCATTAACCCTGATTAACCCAAACCTAGCTTGCTCGAGGTATGCTGGTGCCAAAAACGCATCAGGGAGAAAGTTCAGCCAACCCAGAGAATGTTCCCGGGTCAACACACAAGACATTCTCAACCGAGCGACGAATCGATGATTCACCATGTAAACAGACTCTAAGAAAAAGCGCACTTCCTTCTTTTGTTTAATGGTGATTTACATAACCTACTTTGTGCACATCGCCACCTTGGTGGTTGTAAAATATTTTTTCAATCCCTCTATTGAATAACTAATCTTAATTCACTGAGAATAAGAATTATATAGTTTGCTTGATGCTAAATATTTAATAAGATATCACATATGTATTTTATTATAGAAATTATTGTATAGAAAACATCCTGTTACAAAAAGGAAAAAAGCAAATCCATGTGAGATGACAATAAAACAAATGCATATATTAGAATTGAATAAACATATGTATATATATATTATATATATATATATATATATATATAAATAAATAATATTGTATATATAACTGTAACTATATAACAAATTTAGTTACATTAATATAACTATATTAATTAAATAACACGCAAACTAACCATAACTAAACCAACTGCAGGAGCAGGTTATGTTCAGAGTGAAAGTTGCTATGGCTACGTACATACCCTGAAAGTTACCTCGGTTTTTGGAACCGAAAGTTGAGGTTATCGGCTTACTTGCTCTTAAACATACTTGGATGTGTCACACAACCTGCTTTCTGGAATACCACTCTGACCTAGAAGGACTCAGAGGAAATGAACCAGAGAAGATTCCACATCAAAGAGCGCATCAACCTGTTAGGTAATGGACTCTTCATCGGGAGTTTGATTGGCAGGCTAGCCAATCATAATGCCAAATCCGCCATAATGTCTGACAAAGCAGTCAGAGGAGTTAGTAGATTAACGTCAGTGGACTTGAACTTGAAAAATAATGTGTACTGATGTCTTTCCACGGTTGAAACAACATTCCTTTTGATGTTCATGTTTATTTGATGCTATAAATGAACTAGTAGGAAGAAATGATTGGTTCACTAGTCGCTTGACCTGAGGCACAACAGAGATCTCACACGACACATTAAAGAGCTACAAAATGGTATTTATCGTTTAAATTTCTTCGACTTTGTTTCATATCAAAAGTATCCTGCTCTGTCTTGTCTGTCGACGCATTGTCAGTGTACTTTTTGTTCTGCGATTTATTTTTCATCACTTGAGAACATGATGTGGCATGAGAGCGGCATGGCTTGTCGAACATAGCAACAGTAACTAAAGGGGACCGGTCTTTGCGAACGGTCAATTGCCACAGAAAAATGGTAGTTCGAAGGGGTTTACCAGGCAGTTTTTGTTTGCCAGCCTGATTTTGTTCGAAATTATATCACACCAACAAAGGTGTCGCTTGATGATGCCGTGAATGAGCGTAGAATCGTTGGAGTTGATGTCTTCACCTCCACAGCCGATTGAAAGCAAACCAATGGGACTCATAAGAAATCATATTCATGGGTGAGCTTAAAGTTTTATTAACGATACTGTGGTATGAAGCAGGGCTGAACTTGAACTTTGATACAGTTACGTTTGATGAGTAACATGCACATTATTTTATTTAATTCTAACAAAACAGTCGGAAGTGTTGAATTACTACTCATACGGGCCACTTTATCTGACAAATTAAAATTGTGGAGTAACGCAGCGCTGCTTTATTCGGTCAAAACAATCATACTAAAATACATTTGAGTGTGTTGAATGTTATGAATGTACGTTACTCTGGGATTTTTCTCTGTGGCTGATATAAGACCATAATGTAAGTAATCAACATAATACATAACATTGTTTTTGTGTTTTTTGGATATTTTAATCTAAAAATCTTACATATGGTGCCTTTAAGGAATATTCCAGGATAATTGCAACCATTCTGTGGCCTGCTGTCAATTACCACAGAAAATAAATTTTAACTCATCCTTCATGTATAGATACATAAACACAAAATTGGTTTACAGTAATGCAATTACAATAGAAAATGGGCAAGCAGGCCGGAGGGTTAAAAACAGAAATGTGCAGCTCATCATTTAGATGAATGTTTTCCGTAAAATAATGCTTGTTATTTGAGCTATAAAATGTTATACTTTTTTAGGAATAACATTAGGATAAAACAAGGAAAATTGCAGGAGTTTCCATCAAAATAATGTGCATTCATGCACAATTCCAGAAAATCGTTTGATGGTCATGCATTAAATACTCAACATACCTTCAAATAGACAAGTATGTAAATAATCATGATATTTAAAAAAATTAATATAGATATGTTAATACTACACAATCATATCGTAAATAATCCAGGACCAGTAACTTTCTAGTTGACACCCTAGCATAAGTAGGTGGCAGTATTTCACCTTAACGGTGGTTGTCACCCGTCATAAAACAAAATAGATACAACTGCCACACAAAATCATGTGGGAAGTGATGACAAATGAAAACAAGACACTCTAAGAAAAAACACCAGTGTAGTAGAACTGCACGATTCTGGATGAATCATGATTTTTTTGTTTTAATATCAAGATCATGATTCTCCCACAGTTCTGAATAGACAACTAAACAAAATAACATGTAATTTACTACAGATTCTGACAAAATGATAATTGCAGCTGCACTCTATGTAAAACATTTAATTAATCTGAATTATTTAAAAAAAAAATCTTTTAGTTTTTAGGTAAAAAGGTTCATAGACATAGCCGAATTCATTGTCATATAAGATTAAGATTGCATAGGTGTTTGAAATAAAATTTTTGGCTTTTTTAACGATTGATCGTGCAGCTCTAAACCGTAGGATTTTTTTGGATTCTGATAAATAACAGGGTCTCCTTCTCCCTTCACTCATATTTTGAGTGTGCTTCATTGCCTAAAAATAGAAAACACAATAGCATTGTTTCTTTAGATTATCATAAAATAAACCCAAACAGGCTGAACAGGAATTTCCTGTTTTTTTGTAATAACTGTCTGTTTATCCCAATGCAATGTCCTACCTGTACATTCTAAGTGCATTACTGTGTGTTCACATAATGATTGTATGTTTTCAGAGGCTGAAGGATGAGACCATGGTAATCCACTGCATGCCAAATTATATTAAATTGTGTTTAACCAGGAATATTCTTATTTAAATGCTTTAATGTCAGTCTCTGGTTGTCCACCGTTTCCCCGTCCACTGCTGCTCAGAGACGCTGAGTAGATGAGGAGACGATTAGAAATGTAATCCTGTTACAGAAACGGCGTTCAGGAATCACCTCTCATAACATGCGACTATTGTACCTAAACACACTCTCTCAGCTGTCAAACGACCAAAAGCTGCTTTTATCTCCGGAAGGAGGAATGAAAACAAGAATTTAAAGTAGGAAATTAGTGCTTGTGCATGGAGAATCTCTCTGTCTGTTGTTATTCACAGGGAGAGGACAGATCTTTTGATGGAGTGCATATGGGTGAAACTGCGGAACTCTGAAGTGTTCCTTGTAATTCTTCCAACGTGAAATATCACATTCCCACAGAGACACACGCTAGGCCGCGCTTAAAAGAGAGGAACAAGAACTTGAGTGCATGTTGGGTAGACCTCAGCTGACAGAGTTGTGACCACACCCCAGAGTACAAAACCGCTTTCTGCATGTCAATGAACACTGAGGTGGATTGTGTCAGGCTCATCGGTTGCCATGGGAGCCCAACTGAGCGCCAGTGATTTCCGTGGCGAGTTGGAGTGAAATCATTGCGATTCAGAATCCAAGATCACATTCTTGGTGGCCTGCCCTTTATATTCTTGGACACACTTGACTGTACAACGCCTGCACCGGACACAACAATCGGTTTAAAGGTAAATGAAGCAACAAGCAAATAACTCATTAGAATTGTCTTGGCATAATAATAAGTTCCCTTCAAAATATATTTATTTATGTAATTATGTCAACAACAAAATCAGATAAAAATAAAACAAGCATGAATTTTAGTGTAAAGCACTTTTAATAGAAGTCTATAAGCCAAGGCATAGCATTTCACAAATACACACCGTTTCAAAAGTGTAGAGAGACACATGTAAAGATTACATGCAAAGATTACATGCATTGCATTGTTATTGAATCAATTTTTTTTAGGAAAGACCATATAAAGCCTATAACTTATTTTGCAACTTTCACAATTATAGATGCAGAATACTCTATGCACTATAAAGACAATTCTATATACTAACCTTCAAATGTTTTGGGGTCAGCAAAAAAAAAATTTATTAAAACTTGCATTGAAATAATCTAAAGACATTTCTAATGTTATAAAAGATTTCCGTTTCAAAAAAGGCTGCTCTTTTCAACTTTCTTTCTATATTTAAAAAAAAAAAAGAAAAAAAAAAAAAAAGGTCAGGGTTTCCACAAAATATTAAGCGGCACAACTGTTTTCAACATTATTATTATTATTATTATTATTATTATTAATGATGATAATAATCATAATAGGAAATGTTTCTTGAGCACCAATTCAGCATATAACAGTGTGCTAACCAGACATGCCTCGATGCCACAGCGTTAATCAGTTAATCAGAGTTTGCAACCAGCTGCAACAGCGAATATTCTATTTTAGAAGCAGTTTCCATTTCTGCAATATTGTGACTGGAAACAACAAAGTATATTTAATGTTGAAATCATCCAATGTGAGTTTAAATATCATTTTGTGTGACCTTTATAGACCTACTGAAACTGACAATGGATAATCCACCTCAGATCTTGACACTAAATAAAAGGAAATAAAGGCATCTTTACACAGCTCAGTTAAGGATGCTCTTAGCCTGCTCAAAATTCTGTGTAAAGACACAATCCAGCATAAAAGTCAGACTAAATTATGCTTTTTCCCACCTAAGCCCTTTGTATAGCAATATGCAGTTAAAATTGCTGTCTAAATGCATTTAAGCCACCTCTGAGCAGCATTAAACAGTCTGTGTAAAGACACCCAAGCGCCACTTCAGAAGCACTTCTGTGCCACCTTTGCAGTGTAAATTTGCCATAAATAAGTTCAAACTCCATGTGAACATGCAAGCCCATGCTGTGACAAAGACTGTTTCAGTCACTCAGTACACATTTTTAATAACGTGTAATATTTATGAATTTGATTATGTTTCATTGCGAAGGCACAGTGCAGTGCGTTTGCAGAGAGACTCCGCCCACAGACTCTTATTGGATGTGATTTTTGATAGATTTTGTCCCATCTCGTAGTTGTGTTACATCTTGTGTGGACAGACAAATTTCTTGTTGCTGGAATCTTAACACGTTGTGTCTGGTTAGGACACAGTGTTTGAAAGATTCCTGAAGGTTCATGTAGCACTAAAAAAGACTGGAGTAATGGCTGCTGAAAATTCAGCTTTGCCATGACAGGAATAAATTGCATTTTAAAATATATTGAAATAGAAAACATTTATTTTAAATTGTAATAGTATTTCTCAAGATTACTGTTTTACTGTGTTTTTAATCAAATAAATGCAACCAGGATGAGCTTAGGACTAACAATAATAAAATAAAATAAAAAATAAATCGCACTGAACCAAAACTTATGAACGGTAATGTATACTAATGGCGGTTTGAAAACTCTGACTTTAATGAGATTAGTGACCATTGTTACAGGAAAAAAAAGCTGTCATTTATTCCGAATTCTAATGTCAAAACTCTTTCATGCTACAGTGACCAAAAACACTGAACATTTGATGAGCATGTCATCTAGCATGCTGAGAACATTTGTCTCTAGGGTCTCAGTCAGTCTTCTCAGAATCTTGCTTGTGCCCTGTTCGCCAGGCCCATGAGGGCTGGGAAACTTCTCTGACAAACTACAGGCTGGAATAACAAAGTAAATTTCACCCTGACAGGGCAAGAACTTCATCCAACAATACACGACAATGTAAAGAACCTAAACAGATATACTTGTCCTTTTTGAGTCACCTCATCCCTCATTTGTTTACCATGCATCACAGAAGACGGCGTGTTTGTAAGCAGATCTCAGTGTGTTAGCCCCAAACATCTAACACTAGCCCACCCCTCCAAAGATCACTTCCCTGTGGGTTGTGGTTGACCTGGGGAGAAGTTCTAATTCGGCTACTCTCAGTTGAGCGCCCACATGCCGAGCTCCACCCTGAAGTAAAAAGTGCTGCAGTGATGAAATTTACCAACCATCCATTTCAACACCCCTCCTTTTCATTCAGCTTGCTCATATTTTAATGCTATCACACGATCTTTTGTACTGTACTTCCTGTCTAAGCCTAAGCACGCATGGCTTTCCCTTGCCGCTGCTGTTCAGAATCACACTCTGACATTTATAGTATATACCTCTGTCTTTCTCCATCCCATAAAGTCCCCTTTTTGAATATTGTTGATATTGTGATGGGAAAGTACAGTAAACATCACAGATATACACTTCTGAGATAGGTGATCATAAGTAAAAGGGTGCCCCAGACAAGCTCAAAATCAGCTGTGGGTTGGGTGTTACAAAACAGGAAGCTATAAACAGCTAGTTCCTTCAGATATCACACTCTTTCACCTCAGAACTTCTCTCTGTTTCTTTCTGCATCACCTCCTGACTTCTTCGCATTCCAGCCATCTCCATACCAATGAGTGATGATAACCGTAAAATGCTACTTGAATGATGAAATGCTGAAACGACAACCAAGGGCAGCTAGCTCAAAAATTGTGGTAATGATGTTTTGAACTTCACATAATCTTCAGCTTTTGTCAGTCTGTCTAAAAACAAACTTTGGCATTAGTTTCTTTTTTTCTTCACAAGCCTTGACTCGCACGGAGTGGCCAAACAAGGCAAACTTTCTGTCCAGTTTTCACCTGGCACTGAAAAGCAAGGATGTGTTAAAAAAACAACACAATGTTAATGAGACCGGGTCTTCAGGATGCAGGCACCTGAGGTACTGCTAGGAAACAGAGCCAAGTTCACTGAAATACGCAATGGAAAAGGGCTGTGAAATGTCAAAATTTGCATCCTCTTATAAAAGAATGTGTATACTCTCCAATTGACACGCAGACAAAATATAAAACACCTTTAGTGGACGCCATACACCAAAGCCATGAATCATAAACCAACTTAAATAATAAAGACACATAAAAACACACACTAGACCCCATGATCACAAGAGAGGTCCCTGTGACTTAAATGAGTGCTTGTGTCAGATAGGAAGGACAACAGCATTCAGTGGATTGTGGCACCAGTATCTGAGTGACACTAGAGGACAGAGGGTCCAGTCTGCCTTCGGGACACCGTCAAACTCACATACACAGGCCTACAAAGTCATTCACACAGTGTCATAGCAGCTACATTGTCATTGCTCTTGACCAGAGGCCAGTGACGCTTTCTAAACAATCACTGTCCAGAACAGAACGCAATACAGGAGAACAAAGTTTACTGTGATCAAAAAGATCAAAAAGCATGTCAAATTACTAAATTGGTAAACAACAATAAATAATGGATCCTAGGATGGGGCCTGAGGGTTTCTTCAAAGTAAGTCTTTTTCAAAGTGCTTAATATCATTAGATTTTGGTCAATTCTGACTAGTTAAATGAATAGTTCATTCTTCAAAACCTCTTCTTTTGTGTTCCATGGAAGAGAGATAGTCATTCTGTTTTGGAACAACATAATGGGAAGTGTTGACAGAATTTTCATTTTTGGATGAACCAATATTTAATGAGTGAGAGATCTTCTTTGTGTTTGCATGAGAAAACTGAGACATGGGGGTGAGGGAGAAAAAAGTGGGAAAGCAGAACAAAAAGTAAATGAGAGAGAATCTTGAATTACAGCAAAGAAGGTGAAATGTGAGGTAGAGATTGTATGGAAGACTAATGGATACGCAATGCTAAGCTGTGGTCAGACAGCATTGATTAAATGGAAAGTGCTCATGAGGCTGAGAAAACAAGCAAGGTGTTCCCCAGGGCTCTGTACTTGAGCTTCCCTAGTTTGTTTTTCTGCTCAACTGTCAAAACTCACTAAAGTTTCACTATCAAATTTGCAGAGTAGTTTCCCATTTCCTCATTATAATCATAGCAAAAGTAACTGAGTAACTAAAATACGATACTTATGTATTTTTTGGGGAGATTTCTTTTACTCCACTACTTCAAAATATGTATATTTTATTTGTACTCGTAAATTTCCAACAAAAAATGTTTTACTGTCATTTAGACCTTAAGAGTAAGACATCATGAATTTAAATCATCATGACATAAAAACTTAACTTTAATGAGATAATAGAATAGAATTTTTCCTCAAAAAGAAAATCTACACTCCAGAAGATATATAAAATCTATTGATTGATTTCTAGAGCAAACAAAAACATTTTTGTTTTAAACAACTAAGTACATGAAAGTTAAACATTTTGCATTCATTTATGTACGTTTTTGAATGGACAATTATAATGGACTTGAATTGAGTAAAACTGAGTTTGGACACAGTATTACCACAGCACACTAACACCTCTTCCATTGTCCAAACAAAGAAATGAATGTAGGCCCCTTTTTTCTTTTATTCAACCATGAGAGCAGATCAACAAGTGGCTATTATCTCCAGAGCACCACACTAATATACTGTAAACAACTGCAAACCCTTAACCATGTTAGAAATCCAAAAACATATATTTAGCAAATTATTCTTGGAACCTTTGTCAATTAGTTACATAAACAAGTTGTGTAAAAAAATAGTTTTTACTATCATCTCAGTCAAGCGTATAGAGGCATGAGCCAGGGTTTGGGGGTCATTGCCTGCTCAGGTTCAATTCCATTTCGCTTATTACGCTGATGTGCGCTCTTCTGCATGCACTATTGCACGGGGGGAGCGCTGTAGACATCAGGCAAGCAACAAGTTCCCGAGTCTGTATTAAAATAAGGTGTAGGCTACAAGTTCTGCATCCATTTAAAAAACAATGATGGCTCTGGACATTGTCTTGGAGGGCTGCGTACTTTGGCTGAGGACAGGGAACATTACTCACATTCTGGATCTGAAACAAACTGAACCAAGAACCCAGGCTGGGATGAGTCACATGAACGCTGCCCCCTCTCTCTGCTTAATCGACAGTGCCTGTCACTGACATCATCAGTTTCTTTGCCATCTGTCAATTACCCAGTGCCACTTCCTGCTCACTGAACTATGACGGTCTATTCGAGACCTGAAATTCTTTACTGGTTCTATGGTTCCATGAAGAGCCATAGAACCTTTCTATTACACAAAAGGTTCTTAATAGTGGAAAAAAGATTCTTTAAATTTTTTAAATGTGCTTCACACTAAGAAAAAATTGTTCTTTTAAGAACTGTTAACTGAAAGTTTCTCTGAGGAACCAAAAATGGTTCTTCTATGGCACTGCTGCGAAACCTTTCTTCTGGAACCTTTATTTTTAAGAGTGTTCTGGACTTGGTTATGGGCAGCGATCAAATACGAATTACAGTCTTCTGAGGTACAGAGCCACCAGCTTTGCTGGCAGCTCTTATTGTGGCAATTTGGCATATGTTAAATCTAATGCGTAAACAACAAAAAGTGACATCACAAATATGAAAAAGCCGCAAATAAAGTCTCAAAAGTTGCAATTATAACCATGAAAAGAATGTGCACAGTTAACATTTTGTATCACAAAATGGCAATAGTCACTGGCACGTTTTTTTTTATATATATATAAAGGTTACGTATACCTCATAGCTGGAGGCCCCTCAGTAAGTTACTGGCCCCGTTGGCTTGCTCCATAATCCTTCTACCTAATCATGCTGAAGATAATTGGCTGACCTTCACAGCAAAGCACTGATGGAGAGTCATTGCTGCATTACTCCGTAACACTGGATCAATGATTATCTAAAGCATTAGTAAACCCAAGACCCAAAGGGCATTTGTGTGTTTCAAACATGTCTGGCAGTTGATATGACTTCTTGACATGGCATTTTTTTCAGGAATCCTTGTAAGTGCTGAGAAGGAAGTAAATATGGATATGTGTCCACTTTCATGTGCCGCTTTTTAGTCATTGTCTGATTTATTCTTGCAAAACTAAAATTGTTTCAGGTCAACTTTCAGGTCACAATGGCCTTGCAGTTAACATACTGCAACAACCATTACATGGAAAACGGCCTATGGCACGTTTTGTATCAATGCTTGTGTGTTAAAGGGGACAATAACACTTCCGTCCAAGAAAACAAGACCAAATGTCTATGATTATTTTACTTAATGATTAGTAATATAGTGACTTGCAAAACTGTACCTGCACTGAAAAGCCCAATGTTTTGACCCCATGTGGATAATAAACAACTAAAAGCCATTAAAATATGTGCCCGTCTTTACTATAAGAACATCAACTTGTGGCAATATCACAATTATTCTAAAGGCATGACAGCATTTCTCTTGTAGTTAAATTCCTACTGCCATTTGATTTCACAGGTGAGGATGTGCGAATTCAGCAAGAAACTCCTATCTGGGAGTTTTAAATATCAAGTTAAAAAGGTTCAACTTTAAGGATTCAAGGCACAGCAGAAAGATCTGTAATGTGACCAATGGCCTAACATAATTTGCATTCATAAGCAATGCTAAAATTAGAATTCTGGGGTGAATCTGCGCCAATAGTTCTAAACCAGGTTGAGTAATGGGTCACATGTCTGTGCTGGGTCACAGACAGCAGGGGGAAACAATAATAAAAGCAAAAAATAAAATGTGATTAACCATTTAATTCAAAGTTAGCATTGCAAAATAAATAGCAGAATTTAGCATAATCAAAGAAAATGTTAATATCAAATGCTGCACATTCAATCAAATTACTTTGTTTTTACCAAAAGATGGCCAGATGTCAACATGGACAAATAATATTAAAAGACTTGATTTTAAGAACATTTTGTTTTCTTTTACAACAGACAGTTCTGGTAGCGAGTTGGGTTGCACTGAAGCAAAACCTGTTGAGAATCACTGGGCTGAACAATGTACTCTAGGCTGGTGAACTGAATGGTTGTAGATTCAAACCCCACGAGTTTCAACATTGCGTCCTAAACCCTTAAAGGCAACTCCACGAGGACTGAACCTGTCATAACTTGTATGAATTGCATGTTGTTTACATGTTGAGGGTTAATCACTTCACAGTCTCACTTCTTGTTAAGTTTCATTTGGACAGACGTGATAGAATACGATTCACACAAACAAACTCTTGACGACTCATAGGCGTGTTTCAGCTATTACCTTAATGATGCTGCTCCTCCTCGGTGCCGTTTTCACCGACTCCAGGAGAGCCACCTCGTCGCGCTCCACCAGCGGCACGCTGACTCCACTCCGCCGGCCTGATCGAATCGCTCTCGGTGGGATGAAGTCCGGAGCTCCATCTCCGCACACCCCGTCCTCGCAAGACTCCGACATCTCCAAAATTAGTTGGTTAGGAAATCAATATAATTTTACTCTGATAGAGGTACGCGTATTTGGACCTAAGAACGTCCGCATCCAACTCTTGATATGCGTCTTTGGGTATCTCCAGTAGTCCAATTTAACTTAATTGCGCAGACTGTACGGCAGGTTGGGAATGGATCTCGTTCCTTGAGCCCATCCTAAAGCAACTTTTGCCAGTCAAATACCTCGAAGTAAAAATTATATGTCTAATAAATGACTCATGAATCATTCTCTTGCGCAATAGGACACAAGCATCACCGACCAACAAGTTAAAAAGTACTCAACTTCTCTTATTGATCCAGTGTGCGTCAAATAATCTGAATCTGACACGTGCAAAAATGCACATTTGTTAAGAGATATGCAGGAGAGCGGAGGGATTTCGGGTCACCAAATACTAACGGGCATCAAAACAACCCCAAATGTGCGCGTTCTGTGTCAGCATGATGGAAAAGAAGCGCCGGAGTAATGGTTGTGGATGTTGATCGCCTCATCTCGATCTCACTGTGTGTTGTTTGGTTAGTCAAGAATGAGGAACGCCACTGACACTGGCACAACCTCTTAGATCCGCTAAACCCGCCCCTCGCGTCCGTAAGCTCATGATTGACTGGTGTCGTGACCAATCAGACAGTCTCAAATTTTCACAAACTCTAATCGGTCATCTTTCAAAGAGGAGGAGCTATTCGTATGAGCCTCAGGAATGTTACACTTTTGAGTTTACCAGATGTTTGGGAGTAAAGAAGCTTGGGGTATTACTTTTCCGAAGTATTTAGCGGTAGAAATGGGGATAATATTGACAATCTGTGTTGTGTATCTAAAGGATATATGTGATATATGTGTTTTTCTAGGCAATATAGTACATCCTCTTACCACTAACTATGTTGCAGTCATTGAATTTACACAAGCTCCGTTGATTATGACGTTTCAGTTCAAAATGAAAGACCTTTCAAACAACAAACTCAACAAACCTTGAGTTTCTAATTTTGTGACACTTGCTCTCATGTGACAAACAATTAAGAACTATTTTTCCCAAAATGTATGCATAGATGCATGTCAAAAATCCACAACAAAATTACAAATACTTTAAAATTAAAATATAAAAATGTAAAAATATTGATTAAAAGTATAATAGTATCTCAATAACATAATACTGCTGAGCGGATACACGAAAAACAATATAAAATAATAAGTAAATGCAAAGTACATAAAATGCCTTCTTCAGCGAAAATGGTGTATTTCCAAGGTTTAGTAATTTAATGATGTTTATTCTTCATTAATATTAATGAGCAAAAATAAAACTCCACTTCATAAAAAAATTCTTGTTTTTTCTTATGTATAAAGAATTTTTCTAGGATGAATTTGCCATTTATAATATAATCACTATCCAAGAACTTCAAGTATACTGGTGGTATTATTTCTCAATGACTGTCCCTGACAAAATGAGTGCCTTTCAAATGCTGTTATAGCAGATATTGCAGGTTTTGCTATAATAATAGGCCTATTTTCCATTATTAGATATTGTTTATTTGTTAAAGGGTTAGTTCACCCAAAAATGACATTTCTGTCATTAATTACTCATCCTCATGTCCTCCAGTCATCTTCATGTAAGACCTTCATTCATCTTTGGAACACAAATTAAGATATTTTTGATAAAATCCGAGAGGTTTTTTTATCCTCCATAGAAAGCAACATAATTACCACATTCAAGGTTCAAAAAAGTAGTAAAAACATCGTTAAAATAGTCAATGTGACGACAGTGGTTCAACCTTAATGTTATGAAGCGACGAAAATACTTTTTGTGTGTAAAAACAAAACAAAAATAACAAATTTATTCAACAATTTCTTGTCATTCTCCTAGTGCACTGCTTACACTACGTCAACTGCGTCAACATGATAACAGTTCAATAGTTGAATAAAGTCGTTATTTTTAGTTCTTGCACACAAAGAGTATTCTTGTCACTTCTTAACATGAAGGTTGAACCACTGTAGTCACGTTGATTGTGGTGCTTGCGTTGCCCTCTATATGGATGATAAAAAAAAACTCTCGGATTTCATTAAAAATATCATAATTCGTGTTTCGAAGATGAATGAAGGTCTTACAGGTGTGGAACGACATGAAGGTGAGTAATTAATGACAGAAATTTCATTTTTGAGTGAAATCGCCCTTTAAAAATAGACAGCAGAACCACACTTAGATGAGGCCTTTAACACTTAAATGATGAATGTAATCCTTAATGATATCTGGACTGCCCTCTATGTGCCTGATGTGTGTGTAGAACTCATGACAAAAGCGTGTGAATATGGTTTGTAAAACTCACACAGAAATGCAGAGTAAAAGAACATTGTGAATCCCTTATGACGAGCCAAGTGATGTATCAGACGAATGAGAGGTTGCCCGAGATCCAAGCCCTCTGTGAAAAGTAGACAGAACCCGAGGGTCATTAACACAGAGCTAAAAACTCTAACACCTCTGTGCAGCTTTTCCCCTTGCGTCAGGTTGCCATGGTTAAACTAAACCCTCTCTATGAGAACAGTGTCATTAAGGAGAGCTCTAATACACACTTTCAGACTGATTAGTGTTTTAACATCATACTTTGCTTTGCCACACCTTAAATGTCCAGGACATTGGGTGGCACAGGAGGTTTATGAAAGATCAAAGATGAAAAATTAGAAAGAACATTGTAGAAGAAATACAACAGTGTAAGAATGGGGTCCGTTTTAGTCAGCCCGTTCAGCCAAAAGTAGACAGTTGGTGTAAGATGTTGAATGTGTGTGTTTGAGTTAACAGTTTATGAGGCAAAGAGGTTTGGAAATGGGATCTTCTCACAGCAAAGTTCAACTCCACAACATACACCGCTTTACATTTATGTTACCTCGTAGAAAATTTAGTAGTGTCTATTTATATGAGCAATATATTGAGGATATCTGTGAAAAAAATATTGATTTAGTCTTAGGCTATGGCCTTCACTATCAAAGATTATGTTCAGTCTCTGCTTTCTTTCATGTTTATATTTTAGAACCAGATTAACACTCAGCAAACATAAATAATATGTCCACTATAATATTTTAAACGTATGTATATATTCATACCTTGAAATATTACAAAACATACAGCAGTTTTCACGGAAGTGTAATTATAAATGCGGGTTTTCACTAAGAAACTAGCAACAGCGCTCTCAAGTGTATGAGGTGAAGTACTACTACGTTTTAAGAACCTTAATTTGAACTTTTCATAGTATATTTTCAAACGCCTGATATTTGATACCTCAGTCGATTTAATAAATATAAAGCATACTTTGAAAATAAGGTCAATCTAGTATGCTTTTGTGATTTATGAACCCTCATAAGTTGCTACCTTGTAAACTAGCATAACAAATGTTGCTACATTGTACTTTACGAAAGAGAAGTTAGTGAGGGTAATACATTCCAAAACAAGAGCTTGTTATTGCCAGAGAGCACAGGCAAGTGTGAGAGGTGACAGATGTGTGTCAGGGCCGTGCTGCTCTTATCTCTGTGTCCTTCACTCCTCAGCTCTGCTTCTTTGCTCCCTTTTCGCTGAAGAATGAGATAACAGCAGGTGCAGGGAGTGTTTCCATCTTGATTCTTTAGTCCTTTAGTGCCTCAGTTGTATTTCAAAACAAAGTCAAAATCAAATGTTCACAATGTGTTATAAGAGGTTTTGAGCAAAAGTGGTCAGTGCACTAAACCCAAAGTTTTTAGAAGGTTAAAGTACTTGAAAATCAACATTAACTAAAACAATCTTGGCATTATTGCTTCTTTTCATTTAAAAATGTTTCTACAGAGATTCTTAGTTTCTGTCAGCTCTGTTTATTTCCGTCCTCTTATCTCTGACCTATTTCAGGAAGGTTTTCCATCTGCACTCTAGATCTCTTCTCATCATTCAAAATTGAATTGCATTTCTCTTGAAAACACTCTCAAGCAATGAAAAGACTAGGAGCAGCTGGTTATGAACTCTCACATTTCTTTCACAAGAGAGAAAATAAAAAAAAAACATAATAATAATAAAAAAAACATAATTTTTTGTATTATATCTTAGCTGTCCTTATATTCAGTCATAATGTTCAACAGACAACAGTTTTGTTTAAAAAAATATTTGGGCCAACAGCAAATGTCAATGCATGTCAGCACATCTGGATTTCACTTTTCTTTTCTTCTTTTTTTTTTTTTGGTAGTTGTTTGACGTTATTTCTTTTTTATTCTATAGTAGTGATAATCAGTTGCAAAAAATATACATTTCATATTTTTTTATATAATTTATTTGAATTATTTATCAGAGTACCACTCTCTGATAAAATGCCATTTGATAACCGATTAAGGCCTGGTTTCACAGACACTTAGAGTAATAAACCAGGATTAGACCTTAGTTCAATTAGGACATTTAACTAGCTTTTATAAACATCCCTTAGAAAAAAGCATTACTGTGTGCATCTTGAGACAAAACAATGGCGCTGACATATTTTAATATATGTCAGTACAAGTTGCTTTTAGTTAAAACAGATCAAACATGCAGTTTAGTCTGGGACTAGGCTTAAGCCTTGCAGTGAAACTGGGGGGTTTGAATGGCAAAAGATCCACAACAAATTTTATAACACAATTAGATGAATAAAAAATACTTTATTTTGTATCTACAAAATGACAAAAACTAGAGTAAATCTTAATTTATAACAATAAACAGAAATACACTTGTTTTGATTACTTTAAAAGTACAATTTAATACAAGACTATTGCGTGTGTTGAACGGTAGGTGGCGTTGTGTCACAAGCATTGGAGAAGAAGTGTGTGACGTTCATTTGTAAGACTGAATTCCAGTTTAATGGCTTTTGTGTCGTTAAGAAGTCCAGTGTGAATATGTGATCAGTCAGAGCTATATTATACCCTTAATATTTTATTGTTAGATCTTTCCTCAACAAGGCAATATGCAAAAATTAGCCTATTGAAGAGAGTGAGTGTTTCACATTTTGTTCCACACGTCTTAAACTTTGATATAATCTTCCACTTATTTACCTGCTATAAATTAATGTATTTTGAAAAAAAATCTTAAAGTTTTACAACTTCTACACGTAGGCTAGTATGGTGGTGGTCATGTCTGACAGTGATTTCATTTCTGATTGGCTACACATCTTGTTACTGGTCTCCCCTTTTATGTTAAGTGGCTTTTAATTACTTGACCAGATGAAATAAGATACAAATCCTTCACTAAATCAAATAAAAAGAAGTGCTGAAATAAATGTTGAAATCAATCCATCCATCCATTTTATTAACTGCTTGTCTTATGCCAGTTCTCTATTGTTGAAAATAACTGTAAAAAGTTACACTTAATTGATTCTCATCAGATATGATCTCACTGGATCTTAGGTATAGATGAATAGGTTGTGTAGGCTCAGGATTATGTGTCAGAGAAACTGAGTAAACAGAGTAATTTGTAGGCTATCAGATCAGATGGAGATGTCTGTATTCGTTTTGGGATGAAGATGTAGAGACAGGTGAGGAATTAATAGTGAATGTAAGTTTAAAATGTAATGATGCATTTGTGTTTTACATTTCCGGGAGGTTTACTGCATGCGTCAGGTTTTGTGTTGGTTTACAGTATATTTTTTCCTTCCTGCACTGTGAGTTTAAAGAAGGCATGGGTTTCCTTCCCAGTGTCCCGTGGGTGTGGTCTCAGAATGACAGTGGTTTCCGGTCTAGGACCCAGACTTGGTTTTTCAGTGTTATTTCTGAGCACTGACTAAGAGGCACATGGGCAGACAGATATGTGACATACTGTCGAGAAATAAAATATGGATGCTCATCCATTTCTATGAGAGATTTGCAAATTCTATCCATATTATTCCAACTTTGGATTTAGCTCTTAATCTATAAATGCATCAGATGTCTGTTGTTTTGCAGGGTAACCCAAGGCCATGTAATCTAAAAAGAATTACAGGAAATTTCACAAAGATGTTTTTGGATTGATTTTGAATACTTTGGAAACTAATCCCTAATCATAACTATTGTTTCGTGAACGGCAAGAGCCAAAACAATAAAGCGACACAAAGCCACTAAAATGAGCTGCTTTCAAAAATATGCTGCTTTGTTGCTGGTTAATGCGACGTGTTGGTCACGGCCAGCAGGTGGGTATTGTTTTCAGCTCCAAGGTTGACAGGTGGTACAGTAGTGAGCTACTTTGGTAGTTTCATGTTTTGTTTTTTTGTTCCGCTTTAGCCAGGATTCTGACTAGCAGAAATGTGTAAAAATAGAGCTACACACATAGAGGGATCTGAGTTGTGTCTCCTCTGCTCCCCTTATTTAGAGGCCTCCTTCCTTCTTTCTCGTTGTTCTGTTTTATTAACAAAATGCTCTTATTGCTTATGTAAAAGAAAAGGTGCTATCTGTGTTTTTCAGCCACAGTGGTGCAGGTCCATGTTTGTGCTTCAGTCGTGTGCTACTTATTAAAAGCACAAATAAGATCCAGATGCCCTGTAAACACCCCCTCAAGGACCGCATTATGGCTGCCGACACAGTAAGGCCCACATATGACACTATATCTCACTCCCAAAAGTCTGTAGACTTCAAAAAGGTAACTGAAATTTTGAATACCATGAGCATATTAAACACAATAGCGCTTAAAAGAAAAGTCTTTAAATAAATGACCAAATTAAGTATTTTAGACATTGATTTAAAAAAAAAATACTCTCTCGCTTATGGTCATACGTATAACTTTCTACTCAGTTCCTCAAGTTTTGTATGGTGAACAAATTTAGCTCACCACTTAGTTTGAACAGATGTTTCTACTGCTACAGCCTTCACTTAAAGTGGTTTCAAGTCACTTTATAGAGTTTCCATCCCTGCTTTAAGTGCCAGAAAGTGACCTAAAAGCCATTTGCTTCATTGCTGATTTTCAAATAAACTATTCATCAATTTGTTTTAAAATTATTAATATGAATTATAGCCTCCAGTATCCCTGTGGCCCTAAAAAAAGGATAAAAGTGGTGTGAAGAATGGATGGAGGAAAAAATGACTATTCCCTTCTTTAATAAAGCAATTACTTATAAAAAAAAAAGTAATTTGAATAATTATAGAATAAAAATAAAATTGTCAAGTTAAGAAAACCATTTGAGGACAAATAGTGAGAAAACTATTATCTCAAGGTGTTTTAATAAGTGTCATAATTAAGTGTGAGTTTTTCTTTTCGCTCATATGTGTAAATATATTTAAAATATTTAAAAAATGTTCCAAATACGTTGAGTTGGTAACCAGAATAACCAAACGAAACATTACTGTAGTTAGTAGATATGGTTTCTGCATTAACGTTGATGATTTATACACGCTCCTCCTCCTGATTAATATGCAGCCCCGCCCTGATTAATTATTCAGCAATCCCGTTCTTCCCTCGCCACGCCCTCTCATTAATTTCAGCACGCTTCCAGCCCACTACAACTTTTGCTTTATTATTTCGCGGCCATTTAGAGAGTCTGGATGTGATTTTTCTGGTAGAGGTTTTAAGGAAAACAATCTGGATTACTTTAAAGCACATCAACTTCAAAAAGTATTTTGATGCATACACCCCCTCGCAGGAGGACTTGGTGATCTTTGCTTGTTCTTTTAGACTTAAGCCGTTTTCTTTAAGGGGATCGGACACACTGCACGTCATCCTCGGTTCAGTGCCACTCCCAAAGGATTAAGTTGTTGGAATATGGAGCAAACCCACTAAGCACAGGAGCGGGAGTCCTCTGAGCGTGTGGCCGAGTGGGTCGACCCGTGTCCGGCCTTGCGTGTGCTGGAGATCCCGTTATAATGGGATGCGGACTACGGAAACTGGAGGATCCGGAGGACAGCAGCCCGGGGAAAATCTACTCCACTCTAAAGAGACCACAGGTCGAGACCAAAACAGACTCCGTGTACGAGTATGTGCTCCTGGACTTCAGTTTGGAAGGTACAGAACAGTTCAGTAAACAAAAGTTTGGATGTGATGTGAAAAAAATGCCATGGTAATTATATCAAACCTCAAAATACTAGTTATTTCCCTTAATTTTACTACAGTGAAAGTGCATTAACCTAGTATTAGCCGCCACTGTTAAAAAGAAACTACACAAACTGACAACCGTTCAGAAAGTACTAACAATAACTAAGTAAGAATGGTGAAACTTCCTTGCAAAATGATACAGCATCATGGGTGCAATGAATGAGAAAGAGCTCCAGTTGTTCTAGTAATCTGTTTGGCTAGATAACAGTGGCACGTGCCAGTGATGCCCAAAATGCTCCTAGGCAGGCAGCTCATATGATATATTTATATATATTTTCTTTTCTTTATTATTTTCGTGACTCGCTAGGATTTGAGCTAATGGCATATTTTCACTTTTAAACTTTTGGCATGATGAATCCTGGCATCTGCGTCCTGGTTGAGAGAGCTTATACCGTTTTACCCAGCAACAGAGCTGAAGCCTCATCACATGTGGAAATAGGTCAGGTTTGTTCCTCCATTAACGGCGTCTGAGACGCAACAGACGGCAGCTCACCCGCGCTGTTCCACAAGATGACATTCTCTCCGTGCAACAGTTTCCAATTACTGAATTTCCCATAAACGCATGGTTTCTTGGTTTGAAGGAACCAAGTAAAGTCTTACTCCGTACTGCCCACATTTATCGTATTCAGAAAGTATAATATAGTCAGTCAGTGTATTGCAGTGTTGTGTAATTTTGCCCGGAGGAAAAGCGAATTTGTTTGAAAGTTGGTGCGGGTTTCTGTCTCTAGCCAGCCGGGAGCGTCAAATGAAAAGCCCGTAATGGATTTGAAATACCTGGAGTGATTACAGAACGCTTTGAGCATGGAGAGGAAACTTCATTAGCTCCATTTCACTCAAGCACTGTGATCCAGTCCGTATTTCAGTCTGTGAGTTGGAACTACTTTCTTTAACAAAAGAACTGTCCAAATTTGACGAATGTACAATACTTCATATTAACTTCTTGTTTATTTAAAAAAAACAAAAACAAAGCAGCAGCCTAGCTGATGTTCAGTATTACTGCACTTCTGATTGAGCAATATTTCTTAGAGGACTATAATATATATATATATATATATATATATATATATATATATATATATATATATATATATATATATATATATATATATATATATATATATATATATATATATATATATTTATGATGGAAAATGAGATGTACATAGAATAGTCCAGTATTACACTATTACACTACAGTCTGTTGCTTTTTGTTTTTTTAATGCCATGCCAGCTTCTTTGGCTATTTTCATGGCGAAAACCATAGGCCTACTTGAGTTATAAAACTTAAAATAGAATCTAAAGATATTTAAGAACCATTTTTTCCTAAAACTAAATTTGGATTATGGGTTCTGATGTAAATATGGCTGGGTTTTAAATTATTTGTAAGCCTTGCGTGTCCTGTGCTGCATTGTATGTAAATTATTTGTTCCCTATACAGTTATTAAGTCCCAACAACATGATTGATTTCATGCAATTTAAGCACTCGTTCCATTCTGATTGATAAATGTTTAACATATATTTAGATTAGGTTTCAAATCTGAGAAAGAGAACTTTTTTAATTCTATAGATAATGTTTCTTTGGCAGCACGATAATACTATAATATTGTAGTATGGAGAAATTTAGTCAAATATAGACACATCTACTTGCACATCTGACATCTAGTTGACACATCTGGTCGCACACGTTTAAAATCATTGTTTTGTGATGGTAGTGGAGATATGTTGAGTATACAGGTCACGTGTCTCCATCTGCCCTGGCCTCTCATCCACCACCTTAGAAGATTAGAGGCGAATTATTTGCTGTCTCTGAAACTGGGCTAAATCAGCAGGCTACTTGGATTGTTTTAGATGGCCATAGAGGTCAATGTAAAAAGCCTCAATAATAAAAGAAAAGTAAGTCACATTTTAGTACGACACCTTCAGTCATATGTTGTATTTTATCTGAACAAACATGTCTGTGGGTGTGGGAGTGAGAGATTTGAGGGAAAAGTCCATTGGCAGGTCAGCTCCTCCTTTCGTTTAAGCCTTTCATTCCCGGGAACACCTGGTGCACAGATGCCTGAAGCGACGGTGTCTGACATTGCTCACCAGAGCGCTCACATTATTTAGACAGATCTGCATCACAGTCTGTGCCCCTTTGCCTCGCTCTATCTGCATACCGAATGTAACCTGTGGAAACAGGCTGTGTGCCTGTGAGTGTTTTGAAGGGTTATTAGATGATGCTGCTACACCGCCGGCTATATCTCCTTTGGAGCCAATTTGCAAGATCTCAGCCTGACAAGTACACACATCTCTTCCTAAAATCATGTTAGAAGTGGATCACTTGTAAAAATACCACAGTTGTTGTTAGCTTGCATACTCCATGAATGCTCCCTTCACTTGGACCTGTCTTGTCCTGCATCTCATGTCAGGACAGGCACAATGCTGGTTTCTTCTTCTTTGTTTTTTTTTTTAACCGCTTCCAAAATGAGGTTTCCACACCAATGCCGTAGAAGAATGTTTTGGGAAAGAACGTTTTGTCGAATAGAAGGTTATATGGATGTTAAATGGTCTTCAATGGACCCATAAGTGGCAATAAAGAAACGTATTTTTTAAGTGTGTAGGTCTGTAAACTTTTGTCAAATAACCTTAATGATATTCCTCTACGGTGCTTCCACTTGAGTTCTGGGACGGTTCAAAATTTGATTGTGCACAGTATGTGTGGCTCTCTTGGATACTCAATTATGTATCATTTGGATGAATTAAATTAAAATGCAAAAATGTCTCATTTAGAACTTTTTTTTTTTTTTACATCAGTGATGCTATTTGCATGAACAGAAGCTTGATGCTTAGGATGTTTGGTAGAGAGCCAGATGTTCATGTTGCAGAGGCAGCAGACAGAATTATGAGTGGCCTTAATCTCTACCTTGGATCCGTTTCATTTGCAGTCAAGTCGAAAACGGGATTAGTTTCAATGTCTCATTTTGGCCTTAAATCACCATTTTAAAAACCTTCCACAGTTTTCCTGTCCATTTAGGAGTCATTTTTAAAGGATTAGTTCGCTCAAAAATGAAAATTCAAAATGGACTCATGTGAGCATAAGTGTATGATCACAATTTTAATTTAAGTGAGATATTCCTTTAAATGATAGCATACAACATTATAGTTAGTCATACTCCATGTGGGGAATGCTGGTGTAATCTCTCTTTGGGTTAATCTCGTACTGGCTTGCTGATGGATTTATTAAAATGATTTTCCAGTCAATGTAGTTTAATCTAGCAAGACTGGTTAATCTGGTTATCTCAAGGCCTGTAATGGAAATGAACTACAATGACTTTGTAAAATTTAGCTCTTTCACACCAAAATTAACAATAAAAGGAAGAAACAAGTTTTGTAAATAAAGATGTAAATAACGTTAATAATTCCTGTTTTAGGGCATAAATGTTTTATTGCATTGCAACATTATTTTTTGATTACTAAAAAAATAAAATCAGAACAAAAGTTCATTATAGCAGATACTACCAAGAAAAGTATACTTTTAAAAAATGGAAATATATTCTTTGTCTTAATGCAAAATAAAATCTTTTATAAAGATTTTGATTTTGGGGTGAAATGTATAACCGCACTATGCTGTTATGAATTGCTGGAATAATTGTTTGGAAATTTTGACATTTCTTTCAGACTTTCAAAAAGTCTACTTCTATACACAAGACATCTTTTTCCCTTAAACCCTTTCTGGGTCATAAAATATCCCATAAATTCCTTCCCTCTACCTCCTCTTTCTCCCTCATATTCCAGTCTATCTGTTTCTCATTTTCCTTGTGCAGCTTTTACACCTTCAAACTCTTATTTTCTTTCTCAGTTTTCTCCATGATGTCTTCTCACCCCCTTTCTTTTTTATTCATCTATTCTGCTTATTCTCTTTTTATAAACAACACACACACTCGGTCTCTATGGAGAACAGAGGCCTCTGTGTGAGAGTTGACAGGAGGGGGGTTCAGAGGGTTTGGGACAAATTGCAGGCCTTTCTAAGATCTTCGTCTCTCTGAAAGAGCCACCGCTTTCCGCCGCCCTTGGGGGTCGTTGTGTCCATGACGCGTCTCTGAAGCTCAGGTGTGAAGGACGGACATGCATACGTGCCTGTCAAAGCCCTTAAATGGCCACAGACACTGGGATGGTGAAACTTTCTGGTAGCTGCCAAATCAGACTTGGATGAGAATAGAAAACTCATTCTCGTTCAGCTGTTTACTGTTTGACAATGAGTTTTCAGAGAGAAGATATGTGATACGAGAGATCGTCTCCCATGTGAAGTTTAAAATTCGGGTCTGCTCCAGTGTGGGAACCGAAAGACTGAATGTTTGCGTGAGTATGTTTGTGTTGTGTGTGTGTGTGGAGGAATGTTGTGTTTGTGAGGCTGAGTGTGTGTGGCATGGGGCCAGGCCTCCCTGTGAACAGCAGCTCTTTGTGGACACAGGAAGTGTGTTGGGGGGGGGTTGGGGGAGAGGAGGGAGACGTCAGGGTGATCTTCTGTCAGAGGCTGCAGACAGGAGGAAGAGAAGCCAACTAAACGGTAGCACGCTATTGAAGAGCCGCTTAGAGAAACCTGTTCCAAAACCTAGTGGCTGGCCGTGCTGTTTGCTGCCTACATAGGCAGCATAAGTGGAATGTAACTTGGAAATGTAATGCTGTAGATGGGCAGCAACAGTGTGCAATCATACAAACTGTGGTTGACTTGACCAAAACCGTCTTCAGTAGCCGTTTAAAAGTTATTTTTAAACACATTAAATTGGCCAAATGCTGTATTTCAGGTAAATGCTGTTGATATTTACTTGATATTTTTCAAAGAATCCTGAGAATTTTATCATGGTTTCTACAAAATATTAGCAGCAAAACTATTTCAACTTTTACAATGATGAGATGTATGGATCATGTGACACTAAAGACTGGAGGAATGGCTGCTGAAAATTCGGTTTTGCCATCATTGGAATAAATTATATTTTAAAGTGTATTAAAGTAGAAAAGTTATTTTTAATTGTAATAATACTTCACAATATTACTATTTTTACTGTTTGCTTGATATATGCAGCCTTGGTGAACATTAGCGACTTCTTCTTTCAAAAACATTTAACAGTCTTATTGACCCCAAACCTTTGAATGGTAGTGTACATGTCATATAATATAATATTAGCTGTGGTGAACCGTCAGACTCCGATGGACCTTTTATGAACTATATATTGGACACTGAAATGAAGCTTTCTCAAGAATGTTCTTGTTCTTCATGCGACTTTGAGGAGTAGGAAAAACAGTAGATTAAATTTCACATTTGTGCACCCCTAAAATTTAACTAACCACAGATTAAACTGTGATTAGTCACTTAACATGTCTATCAGATAACTCTTTTCTGTCTAAATGGATGGCTCTTGGCCAAAATAAGCTGCAGAAACTTTTTTTAATATAGCTTTTATAATATTTTCATCATGTCTTCATAATATTAGCACAGCTTATTGGATTCTGCCAGTCTTTTAGCAGTGTATTGTAAGTTTTAGTTTTGCTGTGTTCCTCAGGCAGTCGGCCAACGGTGCAGTATCTATCCTCGCTGTGCGAGCTGCCCCATGCCCTGCAGTCCTACTACACCCAAGGCTATGTATTGGCCGCCCTGCATCCCATCATCCTCTCAGTGGGCCGGACCCGCTTTCTGCCCTGCAGTCTGCTCTACCGGGCCATTCTGGTCCGCCCACGATCCAGGTAACGTTTACCATGTCAGCGACTCCATACCTCATCTATGTACCCCAAAAAACCCAGACCAGCTCCTTCCAAGTAAATAATAATTAACTTTTAATGAGTCGGCATGAATATTTAATGAGATCCGTAGTGGGAGGTCAGACAGTCTAGCTTGAGTGGGCGGGGCTTGTGTGAAGTCAGACATGTGGATTAAATTTAAGTTATAAGAAAGCCCTGACAACAGTGTAGTTTTTCAGCAACCAATGAGAACTAGCAAAGCAGCAATGGATGAACAGGACAGGCTAATTTCAACTACGATGCTTTAGGTGAGAATAAATTATTCAAAAGTAAGTCTGGGACAGTCGTAGTGTGTTAACAGTACTGTGGTGTTAAATACAAAATGCTAAATGAATGATGACATCCAGTCATCATAAACTTGAATGCGCTTTCAAGCAGAGACAATGGCAATGAAACCCGCAGAAACCTGCCTTCTCAGGCAGTGGCATCCAGACATATCCACATCCATTGTTTGCTTAACTTCCTGTCTACTAAGATGCTTACATCTGGTCATTTCTTGAAAGAAAGCAGCATAGAAGTATTTTTGTATCCTGTGATGCCCAAAAGTACTGTCTGTGATTCAGTGGGTGCTTGAAAGAATAAAATGCCATCTGATGTACTAGAAATAGGCTTGGCAGGAATTTATTTATAAATGGCTTTTTAATTAACCTATTTCTGCCAAGAAATATGCATTCTAGTCATTAAATGTTTGCTTGCATCTTAAGCTCACTTGAATCAGTTCTAGATCATTAAATGGGTGTTATGGTGCTGTAAAGGCATGTCTGAAATCAGTTTTAGTGTTTGCTTCATACAGAATCACTTTCTGTTAAATCATTGACTTTCAGACAGCTGAAGCGGTCAGTTGGGGTCAGAAGGGTTAAACCTCTCAGCAAATTTATACTTCGCTAATGGAGGCCATGTGAAGAGTAGCAAATGTCAGCAATTATAAAATATGCATAATGTGTTCATGCAGTGAGTTTACAACACAACTGCCTTAATTGATGTGTGTTTGTTTGTTTGTGTTGTGTGGTTGCAGTAATCATGCAGTGCCGATGATTGACAGCCTGCCAGTGTTGCGAGTGGAGGAGTGGCCGCTGCCCGGAGAATCTCTGACCAGTGACACAGTGAGACTGCTCATAGACAGGGTCCGTTTTTTTTTTTTCCCACTACAAAATAAATAAATGTGCATTTTTATCTGTGTTTTTTTCTATTTACTAGAAATAATGTTTACTTTGATAAGTTGCTTTTGCAATAAGTTGAAGAAATGCACTTGTCTTCTATATTTGCTATATTTAATAGGGCTGCACAATTATAATAATCTTTAATTATTGTAATTGCATTGTTTGTTTATTTTTCATTAAAGTGTTTTTCTGTTCGGGTCCGCTGTTCTTATTGATCTTTTCATCTATGCTTATTTATCTTTTCATCGAGTCATCTATGCTTATGTATGTGTATTTAATTTAATATAATATAATATATATATATATATTTTTTTTTTTTATGAATGCTGGACTTTTTTTTTATTATTTTACAAGAATCCCATTTATTACAATTAACTGCAAACTCGCAATCAGACCTTTCAAAAAGTAATATTGATCGGAGTAGTAAAACGCATGATATCTGGCAATTTTTAAGTCATATTGTATTGTAACGTACATCTGAGTATAATGGATTATTAGAACAGATAAAAATGTAGGGCAGGGACGTTCTATCTGTTGATAGTTGATTGGTTGAGACAGGTCTGATTGTGAGCGTGGACCGTTAAATTGTATGAAAGGGATGGGGTTTAGCAGACTAAATGATTGGAAAAGCTATGACAACATATCAAATTATGACATTTTGATTCAAAATTACAAGCTCAAAAAAGTTGTTCACAATAAGATCAATAACATGCAGTTAGAAAATAGATGGGTTGAACTTTCATTTCATGTTGACTTTAAGTGTCCAAAGTCTTTCTCTGAAAAAATGTATTTGCATACATTTCAGTTCCTCTTGGAGGGTTTAGGCAGACTGACTCATATTAACCATAGTAACCATATGTGTTTTGTCTGCATCCCCAGGTGAACAGCTATGCACGGGGTGGTGTAAGGTTTGTGGGATCAGTGCTTCAGCAGGCTGGAGGTGGGGGGTGTAATGGTAGAGTGCCCAGTCCCAGGAGGGGCTGCCGCTCCCCTTCCCGCACCCCACCTCGCACGCCGCCCGGAGACGGAGATTTAGAGGGCCGTGGCTACAGCCCAGGTGAAGTCTAAATCATTAAACAATATTTTTATCATTTTAAATCCGATACAATGAGGTTTGACTGCATAGATGGACTATAAATGCTTAATGAGGTTCACCCAATAATGATTCATTATATTTCAGTCTAGAATCAGAAAGTTAAATTATATTTTGCAAATAAAGTAACTTTTTTTTAGCATAAAGATAAAAATACAGCATTGTTAAAATAATAACCAGTCTGCATAACCTCTATGTAACCTTATTTATTTTTTCCCCTCTTCAGTTTATCCTGAGTGGTGTCAGTTTAATTTAGGTTTAACTCTGTAATTTCTTTACCCTCTGTGGAGCCACAGTGCCTCCTCACCCTCTGGGCATCATACCAACCACTCGATTCTCCATGCCAACCATTTTGGGGTCACATGTGAGATTAAGATCAGTCAGAAGCTGTTAGCATCTTAACACGAGTACTGTAACTCATTTCTCTGCCCCATTAGACTTATTACTTATGGTAGATGGACTGCTAGTTTAAATGACCTAATAAAAATGGTGCCTAAAGCAATGATCATTTACTTGTTTTATTAAATATGCCAGTAAGTTTGAGCTTGCATTCTAGTTTGTATTTGTTATACAAAATGTGTGACTGTCACCGTTGTTTTTAGACCTGAGATTGTTGGTGCTGTTTCACTCTTGGGCTCCGGGCTGTGCCCCGCTGGACTCTCTCGCCTGTTGTTACCACCAGGGGGCGCTGTCCATGCGTGTGTCCAGGAAGGGTCAAGTTGTCAGTGCCCTGGAAGCTGATTGGCTGGAACTGACCGCAGCTTACTACCGCAAGGGCTGGTCACTGGTTGACTCTTTTGTATACTGGGACACACCTAAAGGTAGTTCTCTGACTTATTTTTGACTGTCATTTGAGGTGATTCCTTGAGCTGATTGTTGAACTGGCTGACAAGTTTGTGTTTCTCTGATTGTGAAAGAATGTCAACATCCTCTTTAGCCCAAGAAAGTCATTAAACTTAACTTTTTTCCAAGTATCCATCTTTTCATTCTTAGAAGTCATGTTCTTCATCCTCATCTTTTCAAACCTTCCACATCTCTCTGTCTTTAACTAAAGCCATGTTTCCCTTCTCCCGTCTCTCACCAGAACTAAATTTAGAGCTCACGTCCCTAACCTCACGACCGTGCTTCCTGTTTCGCACCAGGCTAATATGAGCTAAATCAGATGTATGTGTGTGTGGGTGTTTGAGACATCTGGCTTCACTCTCTCTATACTGCATGTGTTTGTGTGTGTGTGTGTGTGTATATATGTACATATGTATGTATGTGTGTATATATATATATATATATATATATATATATATATATAGCTACCATTCATAAGTTTAGGGGAACTATTTTTTTTTTTTTGGGGGGTGTGTATCGTGGCCTCGAATTAACAATTTGTTCCCTTGACT
The DNA here is from genome assembly GCA_038088235.1 of Zacco platypus. Classification (NCBI taxonomy): domain Eukaryota; kingdom Metazoa; phylum Chordata; class Actinopteri; order Cypriniformes; family Xenocyprididae; genus Zacco; species Zacco platypus. The sequence continues at coordinate 25,366,420 of CM076081.1, read as the reverse complement.
TACTAATTTGTCAGCAAGTATTACTAATTCGTTCCCTTCTTTTTAAGTAAATTGTGCAGCGCGATATTAATAATAATTCGTTCCTTTGATTTTACTAAATCGTGGCCACATTGTTCTAGTTCGTTCTCTTGTTTTAGTTAAAGGGTTAGTTCACCCAAAAATGAAATTTCTGTCATTGAGTACTCCCCTTCATGTCGTTCCACTCCCGTAAGACCTTTGTTCATCTTTGGAAGACAAATTAAGATATTTTTGATGAAATCCGGGAGGTATATAACTCATCCATAGACAGCCATATAAATCAATGCTTTCAAGGTCCATAAAGGTACTAAAGAGATTGTTAAAATAGTCGACGTGACTGCTGTGGTTCAACCTTAATTTTATGAAGCGATGAGAATTACTTTTTGTGCGCAAAAATAATGAATAATGACTTAATTCAACAATATATTCTCTTCTTTGTTATTCTCATACGTTATTTACATCCAGCGCTTCCCGGTTCATTCTGACGTAAACACGAAAGCCTTTGCTGTGCGTACTGTGTCAACTACGTAAGGATAATGACAGGGAAGAGAGGAGACTGTTGAATAAAGTCGTTATTTTTTATTTTGTTTTTGCACTCATGAAGTATTCTCATCGCTTCATAAAATTAGGGTTGAACCACTGGAGTCACTTTGACTGTTTTAACGATATCTCTAGTACCTTTCTGGACCTTGAAAGTGCTGTCTATGGACGAGTCGGACCTCTTGGATTTCATCAAAAATATCTTAATTTGATGAATGCTTACGGGTGTTGAACGTCATGAGGGTGAGTAATTAACGACAGAATTTTCATTTTTGTGTGAACTGACCTTTAAATCAAAATGAGGTAACAAATTGGTTCAATATGGATTTACTAAAATGAGGGAATAAATGAATAAATCATGGGAACAAATTCTTACTTCGTGGCCACAATTTAATTGAAACGAGAACGAATTCTTAATTTGTGGCAAAGATATACACTATATATTTGTCCCCATTTCATGCAGGCATCTGCATTTATTTGATCAAAAATAAAAATTAAGTAATATTGTGAAATATTATTACAATTCAAAATAACTTTTCTATTTCAAAATGTAAATAAGAATTTATTTAGTTTAGTTGCAAAAATACAGAAAATTGTGAAATGTATGTTCTCAGTGTTGGCTCTAATCTTTGTCCTCTCTCACACATGTTGGTGCACATGGATTTGTCTTCCTGTCTTATAAGTAGTTCAGGTTCATTATCTTTTGTAGGTCATTGACACACTTCCAGCGCTGACAAAATGAGACCTACAAATTATTGCTCTGTGGTTCAGTGGGTGAAATATATATACATCCGAATAAAATGGTCTCCTTAGTTAAAAACAGCCACTTTTAACATTCAGATCTGAGTAATCATGCAAAAAGGAAATCATTAATACTGCTCATGCTTCAGGTTAGGCATTTGTACAATTAAATGAACATACAGATGTACATGTACATACAGACATAAAGTAAAAATCTAGCAGTAAATTGTCATTTCTCACAGTATCTCGTTAAAGTTTATTCTTTTTTTTTTTTTTTTTTAACAGGTGAGCCCAGGTCTCTAGAGGGGCTGTTTGTCTATGAGGAGAAAAGCACAGCGCCACCTGCCAATGACACTATTGTAGTGGAACAGTGGACCGTTATAGAGGTGTGATTGCATGTATGAAATGCCTGAAAGGTGTCACATCACATCACATAAGTGCGTTGTGAATGCCAGTTTTATGTTTTCTATAATGGTTTCTGGTTTGTGTCTCAGGGCTCCGATGTAAAGACCGACTATGGTCCTCTGCTCCACACATTAGCTGAGTTCGGCTGGCTGCTGACCTGTGTGCTGCCCACCCCAATTATTCGCCATGACAGGTGGGACCCTCACAGTACAAGCCATTTAATTGTTGATTTATACCCAATCACCGTTTCCAAAGCTGGCTGTTCTTATTTTCCTGCAGCGAAGGGAATCTAGCCACTAAGCAAGTTGTTTTTCTTCAAAGACCTGTCAAAGGCCAGTCGGTACCACAGCACAACCAGGTATCTGTGTCCGTTCAATCAATTACATTTGCAAACCCTTTGCTTTTCTTATAATTTAGTCTGTCAGAAATAATTGTGGCACTATTTACAGTCTATTTTTGTGTGGAAGACCATCTTTTAAACCAAACCAAACCAAAAATAACCTTTTTATTTTTTTTAAATGAGCACTCACAAACCAGTTTTTTTTTTTTTTTGTATAGAATTATTGTATTTATTAATAATTAGCTTTTATTTAATTAGCTTTTTATTTAATGTTAAATGTTATAATTTTATGTAATTTTTGTCATTTTAATTATTTTTTTAGTCATTAGTAATATTTAAAACAATTTAGGTTTAATTTATTTAAGTTTTAGTTTATTTTTAGTGTTCATTTACAGTGAGTAGTTTTAGTGCTTCAGCTTTATTTCAGTTAGTTTCCAGCAGGGTGGCTATCATTAACGGTACATTTTCGTTACTTGAAACAAAATAAAGGTTAAATGAAATAAAAATACTTATTTTATTTCAGCTAGTTGCCAAGGCAACTTTTATTTGTTTAGTTGAGCTTTAAGTACTAAAATTAAACAAACTAAAACTACTAAATGCAAATTAATAAAAACTACATTGACTTTTTAAAAAATTAGCACGTTACAGTAAGGTTTCATTTGTTAACGTGAATTAATTACAATAAATACATTAACTACATACATAGTTAATGTTAATTTCAACATTTATTAATACATTTTTAATATCTGTTAACATTAGTTAATGCACTGTGAACTAACATGAACATTATTATTAACTAGCATTAATAAATTAAAATATTAAAAATATTTCTATACATTAGTTCATGTTAGTTAATGCTTTAACTAATGTTAACAGACCTTACTGTAAAATGTTAACAAAACTCCTACAAACTAATAAAATAACACAAACGCACAACAAAATAACTAAAAACGCACAGCTGTTTAACTAAAAGTTAAACCAAAAAAATCTAATTCAAAATGTTAACAAAAACTATAATAGTATATGAATGATACTAAATAACATTTCTATTTTTTCCTAAGTTTTTCATCTAATTGTTATTTTATTTCGATTAAAAGTTTTTTAAAACCCTCTTGTTTTTGTTCCTGAAGGGATCCACGCGGCGAGAGGTGTCCAGTCACTCTGTGAGTCGAGGTGTGGAGGAAGCGCACACAGAGCTGTCGTCTCCATGTTCAGGGGGGATCGGTGGTTTCCCTGTGTTTGGAGGAGGGTATCCCAGTGCACTCTCCCATCTAGATGAGGGAGGATTTGAGCCAGATGATGGGGCTGCAGAAGTCACCTGTATGTGACGCACCAACTCAGACACGGTTTCTTTTTAGGGTGACTGTCTTTTTAATTTCTCTCACTCTAAAACGGAACCCTTTGATGGTTACGAGCTGCAGCAATGCCCTAGAATTGACCACATCACAAAGACAAAGAGATTGCCATTCTTGTATTTGAAACAGACTCATAGCACTTTTAACTTTTGTAAGTTATTTTTTAACAAGCCATAACGTATCATAGAGGTCAGTTTTATTTTACCCATTTATTTTTAACTGAAGCACAAAGTATGTGCAATCCTTCCCTTTCCTGACACAAAGTATCAAAAACTTCACTGAACAAATTCACCGTTATTCACAACAGCAGTATTTCACAGCACTCGCACGACACAAACGCCACATGTACAGTTCATATCACATTTGTCGCACAATCGCAACACAGCAAAAACACTGTCAACAATTCTTTTTTCTCCTTATCACCGAGTGTCCTTCCTCACTGTTCATTTTTTGCTGTTCGTTTTCCTGTTCCTTTTTTACTTCAAACCAGCTGACAATTGAGTTGTTTGTTCCAACACCTGCAACGGTTCAGTGTGGCCAACTCAGGAACTGAGTGTCCAAACAGCCCCTCTGTTGCCCCTCTCTTGAAGTCAAAACATCAGGAATGCTCAATTCAGTTTGGGACACACATGTTTAAGGGAAATGCATATGCACTGTAAACGTACAGCACTGCTGGCTGGACCCCATGAACTACCCTGTACTAAATGTAGAACTTGATGCTGTAGTTTGGTTTATCTGATCTGTGCCATGAACTCAAGTGGTGCTAGAGTTTAATTTGTATGTTAATCTTCTAGGAATTTCTGTTATCCAAAAGGGAAAAGTGAGGCACTCAAATTTGCATGTGAAATAAGTGGCAACCATTCAGTTTTCATTAATTAATATGGGACTATGAGCAGGGTACTTCCTCTAGTTTAGTATAAACTGACTGTAGTTCTCCCCAGCCCGGTGATCAAATTAGATTTATCTTGCTGGACTTTTCAAATGAAGCTGCAATGGTGCTACTTGTGCCATCCTATTAATTTGTACATTGTAGAATTTTAACTGAGTTAAGCATTGTACTTTTATGTCTTATATTGCCTTGACAATGTTTATCCCTCTTTGAGGAATGGCAGAGTAGAATATGCACATTTTAGCTCTCAAAACAGATTATTAAGCTGCTGTAAATGTTTTGATACCATGGAAAACTGAATAAGATTCTCCACTCCAGAAGCTGAGCTCAGATATTTAACATTATATTCTAATAAGCCAGAACTGATCAGTATTATTTACCAACTGTAGTGTTTGAACGTTTCAGACCAATTTTTGTAATATTAAATGGGTATTTACCTCATATTAAAGTGGCTGTTTGTGTTGTCACTTAGCAATCAAACATGACAAACTAACACATAAGCATGGACTAGGTACAAGTCTTTTATTAACAATTGACATAATGAAAATACCATACATTTTAGTTCATTTAAAAAAAAAAGACAAAGTGGGCCAGAAGAGAGCCCTCCACCCATGTAATAACTTAACAACGAGGGAAAAGACAGGGTGAATATCACCAGACTCGTTTATAGTCGAGAGAGGGGAAAAAAAAGAAAGGAAATTCTTATTGGTTAAGCAGGATTTACAATGGAGATGGAGAGAGATATGTACAAGGAGCTGCTGATGTTATGTTTTGATTGTTACAGCTGAACGATGAGATTTGGATCAAACAAAGCATTAGTGAGTGGAAAAGTAACAAATGACTAAAGTTGTACGCCTTTGCAGTCTGGATGCAAGAGGCTGAAAATGCACAAGATACAGCTCAGGCGTCACTCTCCCCTGCAGTGGCACTCTGGACTTCCTCTTCCAGGATGGGCACAATGAGGTTGTCCTTAGACATGAGGTTGTACTTCATCACAAAACGAGTGAAGCGGTGACACAAGAAAGTCTCATTCTGTGGGAGAGAGATGATAGTCTTGATAAAATGTCAATCTAAAGCCGATCTAACTCTTATTTTTTAGGAAACTGTCTGAAGATGCCTCCTACTGACCATAGCAGGAAATGCTGCTCGCATGAACAGTAGTTGCTTTGTCATGAGTACTATCATTATCATGCTTAGCATTCACTTTAATTTAAAGTAATGTCTCCCAAAATGTATAAGACAGAAAACTCCTAAATGACACAGGAAACATTCTTAATGTGCAGCAATTTGTTGAGCATAAAAATAGAGCGCACATATTGGGTAAAATGGTTGTACGATTGAAGAATGTTTTCCTATTTTTCGATAGTGTGAAATGATACTGAAATAAGCAGAGCAGTAGGTTTTGAAGCAGAGGTGATATTCTGTTTTATAAAGTGTATATGCTTATGAATAACAAAATAATCTTGCTTACCTCATACTTGTCAAAAATCTGGCGGTGGTGAAAGTAAGCATGGGAGAAGATCCTATAGATGCGACGGCAAACAGAGCCCAGTTTGGCCACAGATGATTCCTTAATGCTGACGCTATATAGAAAGTAGTGAGAGGATCAGTGGCTACACAAACAAAACATCAATGGCTTGTTTACAGCAAGAAAATCCTAGAAATTAACATGGTAATGCAGGGATGCTCAAATCTGCTCATAGAGAACTTCCTTCCTAAGTAGTTCAGATCCAACCCCACACCGAAAACTAGTCAATTTTATTTGTATTTAGCGCTTTTCACAATACACATTGTTTCAAAGCAGCTGTACAGAAATTCATGAAGGAAATGTTCATAATACCAATGAATAATTGTCCACATTTTGCACTTTAAATCTGGGCGATAGGATAATTTTCATATGATAATGATGCCAAGAGACATTTGCTATACAGTATATATCATGTTATGTTAGTGTACTGCAGGTATGTGGATACAGCTGGATATATTTTTAGTAGTTGGAACAAGCTGTTAATTCATTATGCAGTGATAAGGAAATCTAAGTTTTGAAAGGTTTGTGCTCTGTATGGTTTTAATTATTTAGTGATTTATTACTACCATGGTTAAATGATAGATATAAATGACAGGGTTGATGATTTAATCGTCCACGGTTATATTGTCTAGCCCTAAGCAGAAAATAATTTGGGGTTGAATAAAAGCATATCCAAGATCCAACCCTGCAGGAAGACCGATCTCCAGGAGGAACACTGAACACCTCTGCTTTAATAGATTAGATGTTCAATAACTCACCGGCTGGGAAAATACTTGTTGCTGTTGAGAAGACACGCGGCTCCATCGAGGGTGTGCCTTGTGTAGTCAATGGCAGGGCACTGTGAGCCACAGAAAACAAACAATTCAACTTGAGACACAATCATCTGTATTTTAGCTTCTACAGTTCAGTCTGTTAAGAAATTTTCAATTCCCAACCCTAGAGGACACTCACCTCTTTGGGAGTCTTATGAGCAGCACACAGAAAGATCCACTGTTCAGTGGCCGTCATCTGGGTACATGTGTCCGGATGACACTCATTCTATGGAGCAAAGGCATCAGACATCATTGTCTTCATAAATATCATTTTAAGATGACTGTAAAAGCTGTCGACTAAAATAATCTGGTATGACAAGGATGCAAACGTTAGTTTGAATTAATAGTGGAGTACAGACTACTTGAGTAATAGGTGTATGAAAGAGAATTACCTGCAGTTTAACGGCCAAGCCATTGAGCTCCAAACAGAACTGTCTATATATATTAAAAAAAGCACATAATATTTAAATTTACACAATTCCCAGAGATACTGCAACAATGAGTGCATGATCACATTTTGTACGCCCACTTTATATCAAAATGTGTTATGTACTAACATCTAAAATACTAGTTTGATACAATGCACTTATTGTGTACTTACATTTTTATGTTGTACTTATATTTAAAAAAAATACCTGCATGTATTTACAGCTGTATTCATTTCTACCACAAAAGTAGCAAACATGTTTTGCAATACAACATAAACACAATAAGTACACAGTACCAAAGATTTTTTTTTTGATGTACACAGCAGTTAAGAACACTTGATATAAAGCAGAACCCATTTTTTCATCAAAACAAATGGAATACACAAGCACATTGAAATAAATTATTATGACTCTAGATGATGTGAAGGATGAAATGGTCAGAGTTGACGTTCAGAATAATAATATACCTGAGATGTTCATATTTCCACACCCCCTCATCCTGTCCCTCTGGGGGCTCCATAATCTTCTCTATGTTGGAACAATCTGAGCGGATGTTCTGCTGAATATACTGGAAAGGGAAAAAATGATTATCAATTACATTTGAAAGTCAGCAGGAAATGGAAGTTGCATGTCTTTTCTTCCCTATTGTAATGTATATTGGTAAACGGCCTCTTGAACAAGAAAAAGGGTAGGGCAGAACTTGATTTTGTCTGTCGGGAATTGATTGAACAATACAATACAACACAACACAATAGGGTACGATTTTACCCCAAAATTCAACATATTGACACAATGATAACTGCAAATCCCCGTTTCGGTGCCAGGAATATAATTGTTTCTGTGAATTGCAGTGATCGATTTGTTTCACTTTTCTGTAGCATTCGGCAGTCTGTAAATATATACCTCCGTTTTTTTTTTTGTCAAATCTATTTGTACAGTCAATCACAAAACTCTTTCCTGGTTTAGATGCGTTTTTCGCTGCATTCACGCTGAAAACCAATGCTGCCGCTCAGTGGGTGTAACCCCAGTCTCTCCAGCCGACGGTGAGGTCACAGGCCGACCCTCTATTGCTGCAATCTCATGAGAGTGACAGGTTGTCCTGCCCTCGTGCCAGTAAACACATTATCAGAAAAGAAAAGATGTTGCTTCAAGTGGGAGTGGCAGCAAATATCCCTAGTCTATTCCTCATGTAAACTTACTGCACCGCTTGAAAAGTCTTAGAATATAGTACAATAATCAGTGACATTTTTACAGTGCTTTTCTGGAGCTTGACAGCCTGGCGTCACTGTATGGAAAAAAGCACTTCTCAAAAATCTTCTTTGGTGATCCACTTAAGAAAAGCTCTCACCTGTTGCACTGCCAGGGTGCTGTCCATCTCTTCAAAAGACTCATCAGACCAGTTATAGAAGTCCTAATGATTAACACAAACCAGTTTTAAAAACACATTAATAAGGCCAGCACTAGAATAATCAATTTAAGTGTATGCTGCTGCAGAACTAGTTGCTGTTCACAGTTTATGTTTGATAGATATACCCTATTTTGGACAATTTACTACAGTTCTTACGCTGTAAGAATCTATAATAAACCCGTGATAAAATGTCCCAATGGATATATCAATTTCATGAAGCATTAGTGACTCAAAGCATCAGTGTATAATATATGAAAGCTTCATGACTCGGGTATATAAGGGTATATCAACTTCACTGTGTTTTAAATACAATAATTTAATGTATATGAACATCAGCAGTTGTGTCCATCCGGGTACTTTCAGACGGCTGCTAGCTGACTGCTGTTAGCCAAATAACTAGATCATGAAAACATGCCGTTTCGGACAACTTCTGACTCATATTTTACTGCATATTCACCTACTTTCATGAAGAAAATTAATCCTATCATGATCAGAAAGACATAAGAATATTCAAATAAAAGCCTTCATTTGAGAATCATTAGTTTTCTCGGTTAACTGCTAGCTTAGCTCTTTAGCATATCTGCGGCTTCCGCTCCCAGGAGAACAAATCCTTTTTAGGTTATTATTACATTACAGTATACCATGCGAATTGACCTGAGCTTGGAAAAAGGTTTAAATTATTATTCGCTGTTCATTTTACCTTCGCCTTGGTGCCTGGTCTATTCCTCCTCAGAACAGCTGTGCCCTCCGCCATGACCATCTCGACAGATTTAGAGTTTGATTGACAGCGCGCCCCCAATGGACGAGTTCAGCTACTACAGGAAGAGCTCAGATACAGTGACCCCAACAATTCCAAGTGGTGCTCGCTGCAGAGCCAAATGACCTCCAGCTCCACCTCTCTGGAACTCGACCTGTTTAATAGGTGGATAGAAAGGGTTATGGGTAGGGTCAGGGTGTGGTTGGAGGATGGAGCTCCACCCATCATGCCCACAGTAAGTCGAGAGAGGGGGAGCTGGAGGTTATAATCCACCCAAAATGTATTTGCAAGTTGTAATTATTTAAAACGTTTCTAGTATTCTAGTCCTTGCTGCTGCAAATTTGACCAATGAATTAAAAATGATTTTAAAAATGTCTTTAATAAAAAAATTAGATGACTAAATTGTAATAAGCCGTTTATTAAACTGGCTCCAGGTGGCATCTCAAATGGCTTTTAGTCCTTCCATCTAGCCGGTCCAGAAAAGACCTGACTAATGGTGTAACGCAAGGATCTTTCTTTTTATTTATTTATTTTTAACTACTCAAAGCCCCCTTCTTGTACAAATAAAATAACCTTGGGTCTATTCATATTTATTTCTCTTAAATTTCTTCTTAAAAGTAATTAAATTACATCCAAGGTAAACATAACTTGCTAGGGTACACTACTTTTTTTTTCCACTATTCAACAACATGTGTTACTGATTATTCTGTATTTCGTCAAATAAGTAAAAGCCATTCTGTGAATAGTTCAAACATGTTTAATGAAAACCGTAATGACAGTTGAAAAAACACTTTATAATGAATTATGTAGTGATTATAAAAGTCTAGGAGTCTGATTACTTTCAGAAGGCACTGTACAATCATTCTAGCTTTACCTTCTGATCACATCCTGCAGCACATATTCATGATCTAAAAGGAATTAGGGAATTTCAAGATGTTCAGTAAAACACATTTTCATACCCTTGTATTAGTAATTCATTAGTTACTTTAATCACAGCTAACAAACTCCATCTGACTTTCATTTTACACTTCTACAAAATTGAGAATTAAAGAGCATAATTAATATCTGAACAAACCTACAAACGGACTGTTCATGAATATGGATTATGAATTCATTGGAATTCATATTTTCCTTCCTAATACACACAATTTAGACAGTCCATTCACAATCAATTCCAAACTGTCCTGTTACATGAAGAAGCCAAGACGAAACATCAAGATCACTTTATTTTAACAAAACATGATCATATTTATTTACAATCAAATGACATAGAAAAAAGAAAACAAAAACATGGAACAGCCATTATTTCTATGAACTCTAGAATGACGCAGATGGTTGAACAAGTGGACTTCATTCTACATATTTTCCAAGAATATCTCCATCCCGGAAAAGGAAGTAATCCTACAAAAGAAAATTACAAAAAGATAAATTACTTTAATACAAATTATAAGAAATATACATGTCTTCTACACTAAAAAAAAGCTAAAAAATAGGCAAAATATTCAGAGGGATGTTTATCGTTAGTAAGAAATACATAATCAAACAGGTAAAAACAAATGTAAAATCTGATGATGTAATCATGACAAATGTCCTCACCTTCTCCTCAAGTACAACTTTAGTTCCTCCATACTCAGGCAGCAAAACTTTATCCCCAACTTGGACGCAGACAGGTGTTACTTTCCCATCCTGCAAGACAGACATGATTTAAACTCCGAAGATGTACAACCTATACACATCGTAGAGAAGCTTCAATCAGAACAAACAACATGATTAACTTTAATTAGATTACCTTGTTGGTGGATCCTGGACCGACTGCTACCACTGTAGCCTGTTGCACTTTGGCTTGAGACTTTTCGGGAATCATAATGCCTCCTCTTGAAACGGTCTCTGCAGCGAGCCGCTCCACCAACACCCGGTCGAACATGGGAAGGAATTTCCGGAAAGCCTGCTGTGGGGCAAAGGCGTGCTTAGTGCAGTGTGGAAATAGTCAATGCATGTTTTGCAACACTATAAAACCAGTGTTCCCAAAAATATATATATATATATATATATATATATATAAAAAAACCACCAGGGGGCGTTACAGAGAAGCAAAGCGAAAACCAATAATTTTAATTAATCACAAGTCGTCTTTTTTCTCTTTTAGAAGTTCTTGATTTCGGTTATAAAAAAAAAATCTTCGCTTTACCTTATTATTTTAAAATCAACAAAATGTAGGCTTCTAAACTAGACCTCTACTTAAAGCAGACAACTTGGAGAAAGAATAATAGACCATCAATCACCCTGTATCAGTTTCAAAGACACCAGCAGCTGCTTGTCTGAGAACAGATGTGTGTGTGTGTGTGACCTTGAGAGAAGGTCGTGTGTGACAGAGGGTAGATGGGATGGGTCAGAGATGTTGAGGGTTCATGTAGGGGCGGAGAAAAGTTTGGAGGTTTTGTAAATGTTTACCATCCTGGTGAAGGACGAAAGGACGGGCAACAAGATAACCCCCAAGGCTGAATCTAGAAGATTCTAGAATGAATGCTGTGCTTGTCACATGGCCTCACAATGCAATTCAAGTCACAAATGACTTTTGCGACTGTCTGGTTGGTAGCTAATGAAGTATAATCATACTTAACTTCGCTATGGCGGTTTATCACAAAGATTAACACACAAGAATAACAGTCATCTCTATGCCTCAATCTAAACGAAGACAAAAGCATCACGGTTACTGTACATCACAAATCACACGTGTTCACTCCAATGAAAATGACCCGGAAGTGCATATATTGCTCAAATGCTATTGGTTGAAATGATTTGAGCTTAGCTGAAAACCTGATTCACGTTATCTAGTTATGATGATGGAAATATGTTCATTTTTTACAAACAAGATGTGTTCAGATACCTGCAAGACAAATCTACTTTACACGCGTGAAGAGAAATTCACTTACTACAGACTGTCATGTAACATTTTATGTAGTAAAATACCTATACCAGCTTTAAAACAGTCTATACTAAGATGTTATGCTACGGCCACAAGCTTTTCATTAAACAAGCCGAGTTGCCTGCGAAACAATAATCCTGAGCAACTCTCGTAATTCACATGCACTAAGTAACAAACGTAGCATCACATCATGATCTGATATAAAGTCAGAGCAAGACTACATTAGTAACCGTGACCTTGCAGTTGCAACTGATGGAGGGTTATAAAACATTGCGCTTTCTCAGTCACAAAAATCAAATAATTATAGAAACAACTCGTTCAGATGACGCAGATAAAGTAATTATCTTATACGTCTTACCATTTTGGTTGATCTTAATGAAATGAGCGTCCGGCAGAGCAGCACAAGACAGTCACACTGGATCACTTCACTCCTGCGGTCCACGTGAAGAAGAAATGTCTGGAAGGGCACTGCGCATGCGCCAAGAGACGATCCTTACAGAGCACGACCTGCAATCTAGAATATTCCTCGAGCGCCTAAACTTTACACAAAGACATTTCAATATATATATAGTTTTTTACTATTTTTTTTGCACATTTGGTTAAGAAATTAAGTGTTTAAACGCTTGGCATATTACTTAACTACTGCAGGAATTAAATGAATGTTTTATGGGTTTCAGGACATTGAATAGTTACAAGTTTTCAAATGTGCCATATGTGTATACTTTCTTTTTTAAAAAGAGGACAAAAATTCAAAACTGAAGTGGATTACAAATAAGCAAAGAAATAGTAAAAAGCAAAATAAAGGTTTTGAATGAATGATAAAATGCCTAGATAATTAAATAAATGATATAAAAAATAATAAACACTGATAATAATATAATATAAAACAGAAATATATTGTAAGACTATTAAGAAATTCACAGACATTTGTAAAACGCAATAAAATGTGTGGTTGCACAATCCTGACCTCTGACGTCTTTTTTTCTCCAATAGAATCTGCGAAATTTCTCGAACTCGACACCCCGGAACGAGCATAATAACAATTTAATGGCCAATTTTAATATATTTTATTTAAAATTTCCCTTCAGTATCAAAGAAATATGTTCAATGACACTGAGACAAAAAGCAAATAAAACCAGGTATGTATTTAAATAAAATAACGCCTATATATCGCTGAGAGTATTCTATTATTCAGGTGTCAGGGCAGCGGGAAGGTTACCCGGATGAAGAACACATGTGCTTAAAGTGTAACTGCAGCAGCTCTAAAGCCGCTTCTCTTCTCGTAACATTCAGTCTGCTGTACTGACGGACACGCGCATCCCTTCATTCACCTCCAGACCATTCTGCAGTAAGTCACTTGTAGCATTATCCTCCTCCATAAAAGCTTATGAACATGTTATATTGCATACCGCTTTTTACTAGCCTGGTAATATAGAGATGAAATTATCAAACGGGTAGATACGTAACATGCAACATCATCATGTAATGCTAGAACTTTCAGCTTGTTTTTTTTTTTTTTAAGTCGTAGGTAACATCATGTATGTTTGTCTAATTAGCTGTCATTTTAGTGCATTCATATTTTATATCAGATGCTGCTTATCAGAATAATATAACACTGGCATTACAGTAACAAACGTGTTTCGCATTTCATTTGCACTGCTTGACAATTATACTGCATTAGTGTTGTATCTACTTCCTCGGCTACTGTTTTATAAGCAAAACAAATAAACCGCAGTCTTGAGTGAAATACAGTGATGAGTGTAGCTCGCATGCTAACTGTAGCAAATTATGTGATGCTGAGGCCTAAGAATGTTATATATGTTATGTATGGATAATTAATCGTTGTCAGGACTACAATGGGCAGTTTTAAGAAAACAAAAGGAATACCCGGGGAAGTTTGTAACGTGAACTCAAGGAGATGAGAGGAATCATTTCCGTCTCTGTCGTGACGCGGAGTGATTTTGACCTTGTGACGGACGCCCTGAGCACACGTGGGACAGAGGACTCCCTACATCTAACGTTACGGGCTTTGAGTGGCACGTTCACGTAAACACATTCAGTTTAGTTGACCTTTTAGCCCTGTGTTTTCTTTTTTTTTGTTGTTGATGATCTGTTTTTTCGAACCATTGAGCTATGATGACATTTTACGGAATGTTTCGATTAGGAGTGTACGGAGACTAGGTTAAAGAATGAATGAATCAGGCAGTGTAATCCATTCAAAGACCAGAGGGAGCAAAGTCTAATTTTTGGCGTCTGGTGGTGGTATCATGTGAGCTCGACACGAGACTCTTCTTTCTTTTGCAGTGGATTTGGGGGAGGGGTAAATAAATAATAAAGTCCCTACTGCTTGACAGATATAACCAAAATTATTATAAATCACACTAGTTGGCTATGTAACTAGGCTCTGTGAATTAAAAAGAAGCTGTCGGTGACTGCCAATCAGGAACGGCTGTGTGCGAACCTCAACCAATGCCGTGAGAGATGGGCGGGGCTACCTGTTTTAATATAATGAGTGGTTGTTAACCAGGGACCCGGGGACTAACAAAGACAAAACGACTAAATCTACATTTCATATATTTCCAAGGCGTTGGATACATGAGGAAGCCTCATTCTGAAACTGATTTCTGGACTTTTTTTTTTTCTTTCTTTCTTTCTTTTAAAGAATTGCCAAAATCTTGGTATTTTTTTTTTATAAAGAATATGCTTTTTTAGTTCTGCCAAGCTCTAAAATATTTTGAGTAGAAATTGAGTGCAAATATTTCTAAAAGTCATTATAATTCCCTTGTCCAATAAATTAAAAACAACTGGGAAAAGGGGCCCTTGAAAATTGTTGTGGACAACGGGGGGCTTTTGAGTCCGAAAGGTTGAGAACCGCTAGTCTAAAGGATTGACGTGTTTCTGAAAACACCCTACTTTTTTTTTTACTAAAATTCAAATGGTGTACAAATAACTTGCACAATGATTTTTAAATGTTATGCTTTTGCTCTCCTTTCTCTTAGAAATGCTGCGTTTACCCAGTGTAATGAAACAGATGAGGCCAGTGTGCAGGGCGCTCGCCCCACACCTGACTCGTGCGTATGCCAAGGACGTCAAGTTTGGAGCAGATGCCCGGGCCCTCATGCTTCAGGGCGTTGACCTTTTGGCTGATGCTGTGGCTGTCACCATGGGACCAAAGGTATGCTAAGTTTGATAAGTTTCTAGATGAACATGGCATGTTACTGCTTCTAAAGTCAAGTTTGTAATCATTAATTGAAGAAATACAACTAGACTGGCCTCTTTCCCACAGGGTCGCACCGTTATCATTGAGCAGAGCTGGGGAAGCCCCAAAGTCACTAAAGATGGTGTCACAGTTGCCAAAAGTATCGAACTGAAAGACAGGTATAAGAACATCGGGGCCAGGCTGGTACAGGACGTGGCCAACAACACTAATGAGGAGGCTGGAGACGGCACTACAACCGCCACAGTACTGGCCCGTGCTGTTGCCAAGGAGGGATTTGACACCATCAGCAAAGGCGCCAACCCTGTGGAGATCCGTAGAGGAGTCATGATGGCGGTGGAAGAAATTATCAATGAGCTCAAGAAACTCTCCAAGCCAGTTACAACACCAGAGGAAATTGCTCAGGTAATAAGTGGTCTTAAATTTGACATGAAATAGAGGTTGCTGTAGTCTTTTTTTTCCCTATTGTGATGTATATGTCAGAGTGAAGCAACTTCTGAAACAAGAACAAATGTTGGGCGGGACTTCAGAGAATTGATTGGATCATTGTGGTTTGCTATTGCTGTGATGTCATGAGTGACCGGTTGTCCCGCTCTTCTGACGGTGAACACATCATCAGAAAAGAGATGTTGTTGCACGAGGGAGGGGAAGTTATTTTGATAAAGCTTATGATAGGACATTAATTTAAAAAAAGAGAGAGAAGAAAAGATGTGCATGCAAATCATTTATAATAAATACGGCAATATTAAAAAAAAAGTGGTCTATTCTGATTTCATGGTGGCTTTAGCATCATAAATGTACTAAATGTTTTTTTGACCTTTTCAATCTCCTTTCTTTGATTCAGGTCGCCACTATTTCTGCCAATGGAGACATTGAAGTTGGTAACATCATCTCCAATGCGATGAAGAAAGTTGGACGCAAGGGTGTTATTACAGTGAAGGTAGGCTGCTGCAGTGAAAGTAGTGTTTAGTACAGAAGGAAAGATGGTTTGGTCCTTAAAATATCTCACTCTGTTGTTCTTGTTTAAAGGATGGTAAAACCCTACATGATGAGCTTGAGATCATTGAGGGCATGAAGTTTGACCGTGGCTACATTTCTCCTTACTTTATCAACACCACTAAAGGTGCGTATTTCGTATTAGAAGGTCATGTGTTTGTACCAGTATTAAGACTGGAATGACGGCCTTAATACTGGTACAAAACAGCGTTTATTCTCTGCTTACAGGACAGAAGTGTGAGTTCCAGGATGCTTACGTGCTTCTGAGTGAGAAGAAGATCTCCAGCGTACAGAGCATCGTACCAGCTCTGGAAATTGCCAACCAGCATCGCAAGCCTCTGGTCATCGTGGCTGAAGATGTGGACGGAGAGGCGCTCAGCACTCTGGTCCTCAACAGGTTAGTTTCTCAAACATGTTAGCACAACAAGAACATCAAGTCCACAAGAAATGTGTGAAGTGGATAAATATGAAAAAGAACAAGTTTTATTAAAACTGAACTTCAAAAAGTCCATTTACTGACTGATTTTGATAACCATCCCTCACAAAAAATACCACATTAATTGTATTTGTTTTTCATAAAAATGCAGTAGGGTTGTTTAATTAATGATTGTGGAATCTCCTTTAAACAGTTTTCAGAATCTTTGACATTGTTATCATTATTATTAAAATTATATTCATTTATTTTTATTTATACATGTAATTTTTTTCAAACAACTGTCCATGGCTGATTTTGATTGTCATCCCTCACAAAAGTTGTTGTTTGAATAAATTAATATGAAATCTTCAATGTTTTCCAAATGTCTTTGGAATTACGTAAATTATTAGTACCTTTATTTTTAATAGAAACTTTAATTATTTTTTGATTTATTGAAATACTACTAAAATTTAATCACTAGTGATTGTATATAATAATGTTATACTCTAGTAATATTAATATTTCTGTGGAAACATTTATTTATTTTTTCAGGTATGGTCATTTTGATGTTTATGAATGGCTTGTTATTTAAAGGTTCTGGGTTAAAGGCCAATGTTAAATCTTACCAACAGGTTGAAGGTTGGGCTTCAGGTCGTGGCAGTCAAGGCTCCAGGATTTGGGGACAACCGGAAAAACCAGCTGCAGGATATGGCAGTTTCCACTGGAGGCACGGTATGTACCCAAGATCTTTATCTACATTTATAATTTTAATTAACTCATTTAAAATCTCTCACTTATGTGATGCATACAGCATATTGTATTGTTATTTGTATCATTGGCCAGTCTTTTAACACGCCTGAACTGTTTTCAGGTGTTTGGTGATGAGGCTATGGGACTGGCCCTTGAGGATATCCAGGCACATGACTTTGGCCGGGTCGGCGAGGTCATTGTGACGAAGGATGACACGATGCTCCTCAAAGGCCGCGGTGATGCATCAGCCATTGAGAAGCGTGTGAATGAGATTGCTGAACAGTTGGAGAGCACAAACAGTGACTACGAGAAGGAGAAACTCAACGAGCGTCTGGCCAAGCTCTCTGATGGAGTGGCTGTGATTAAGGTATGAAAGCAGGAAGCATGTGGCTTAGTCTAATGTATTTATCTCCCATTTTTCTGTGATCAAGAATCAACATTCTCTTTGTTAGGTTGGTGGAACAAGTGACGTTGAAGTGAATGAGAAGAAAGACCGTGTCACTGATGCGCTGAATGCCACTCGAGCTGCTGTAGAGGAGGGAATCGTTCCTGGAGGAGGATGCGCCCTGCTCCGCTGCATCCCAGCCCTGGAAAACATCAAGGCAGCCAATTCTGATCAGACGATTGGTAGGGACTGGAGTGTAGATCTCATCCTCCATACCCTGTATGAAATAACTTTCTTAAAACTGACATTTTTTTCTTCCTCTTAAAGGTATCGACATTATTCGCAGAGCTCTTCGCATTCCTGCAATGACCATTGCCAAGAATGCCGGAGTTGAAGGTTCTCTGGTGGTGGAAAAGATCTTGCAGAGCCCTCCAGAGATCGGATATGATGCTATGCTTGGAGAATATGTCAACATGGTCGAAAAAGGCATTATTGATCCCACAAAGGTGTGCATGTGTTCACAAACTCAAAAACCACACTGATAGATTTGTTACTGATTTAAACAGACTTCTAAATTAATATCGAACAGGTACAATATATCATTATTACCGAATTGAACAATGGCATTACCCTACTGTTCAAAAGTTTGGCATCAAACCTTCATTTATTTATTTGTTTTTGAAAGAGTTTTGTGTGCATCAATACGATTTTTATTTGATCAAAAAACAGTGAAAACGGTAATATTGTGTATATTATTACGATTTAAAACAAGTGTTCTTTTTGAATATTTTAATTAATTTATTCATGTGATGCAAACTTGAATTTTCAGCATCATTACTCCAGTCATCAGTGTCACATGATCCTCCAGAAATCATTCTAATGTGCTGATTTAGTGCTCAAGAAACAGTTTATTATTCTTCTCATCAATGTCGAACATTTGCTTAATATTTTTGTGAAAACCCTGATAATTTTTATTTTTTGGATAATGAATGGAAAGTTCATAAGAATCTTGTGACATTTATAAAAATCCTTAATGTCACTTTTGATGTTTTTAATGAGTCCTTGCTCAAAAGTATTAAACTACTGACCCTATACTTTATATATATATTTTTACATATATTTTATTGTGATGTCCAATACATTATGTCTGTATTGCTTAAATTCATTTGTAGCATTTGAACTGATTATTATAGCTTTTATATTTAACTTAGACAAAATAGTATTGAATTTTAATATTTGCCATTTAACAGTTATTGGCTGTAACATGAAAATAATTATTGGCTTATTTGTGTCTGCCAGAATTGTAATATCTGGGCATCCCTAACAAATACATAATGCTCTTTTTAAAATAAATGTCTTTGTCTCCCCCTGCAGGTCGTGAGGACTGCATTGCTTGACGCCGCTGGTGTTGCATCTCTGCTGTCTACTGCTGAAGCTGTTGTCACCGAGCTACCGAAGGAGGAGAAGGACATGCCGGCTGGAGGAATGGGTGGAATGGGAGGCATGGGCGGAATGGGTGGCATGGGATTCTAAACCGAACTGCACTGACTTTAGTGGAAGGGTTGTGGGCAGGGGACATAATTTGCCCCTCTCCTTCGACTTGGAAAAACCTGCCGAAACTGAGTCCTGGTGGTCTGAACATGGAGCAAAAGAAATGGATGTTACAGTCTCCCATCCTTCCACCTTGTTTGATCTCATCTCTTTACTCATGGCTGAAAACGTCACTACTTCTTTAAAGACAAGTTCCCAATAATGTAATCCGGGATAATGAGTCTGTCCGCCTTTGTTCTGTAACATTATGCTCACCAATGTCTAATGGGAAAGTGCATTTAACAAACTGCATATTGCCATGCTGTTGTATTGTGTGATATATCTGGTTCAGAATCAGACCATCTGTAGGGGCTTTAAAAGCCAGATGTTAAGGTTAAAGTCTGCCTTCATGCAAGAAAGTACTTCATTGATCAGTTTTGTTTTTGTTTTTTGTACACTGTTCATTGTTTCATATAAAAAATAAAACCCTCATCTGAGGATTGCATAACTCTGACAAAGTATGTACTTGTGTTGCCTTTCGGTTGCTATAATTTTTCCCATTGAATAGAAATACATGAATATCAGCTTGAAGAATTGTGTGCTAATGTTTTCCTTAGTTTCTGGTTTAACAGCTAAAGAGATTGTTTACCCAAAAATGAAAACTCATTTATTGTAATTCAAATTCATGTTGTTCTAAACCTGTATTTTTTTTAATTTTTTTTTTGGTGATGCTTGTCAATGGGTTCCAACATTGGACTCCATTGACGAGAGAGAGAAATATCTTTAAAAATATTTTTGTGTGATGACAATTTCATTTGTGGGTGAACTATTCTTTTAAAACCTGAGGGATAAACATCTTTTGGTCAAGACTAGAGTTTGGTAGGAAGGTTGAGTGGAGGGATGGGTGAACTTGTTGCACAGCAGTTTTAAAACGGCCATACAAGCATATGCCCAACAATATAATGAATATAATTAGTGTGAATTCATTCATTATAACGATCTAACTCTTGAGTCTAGTGGTACAGAACTGTGTTTGAAAAACTGCTGTTCATTAAGAGAATTACTTGTTTGTTAGGTTTTTTTTAAAGCTACATTCTCTATGAATGTGCAACAATGATCTTTCATCAATGTTTTGTACAATCTAGTTATTAATTCTGTATTTTTTATTTAATAAATTTCAGTGTTGACAAAGAAATTAATTTTGTCCTGTCAATTTCCTAACCAATCAGTGGCTTCCTTTTTAGAAATATTTTATACTTAATGTATAAATCCACTTAAAATAGTGATAAATTTATTGTAGCGATGGCCTGACTAGGACTAATGACTTGAGACATTTTATCATTGAGTGTGAAACGCCACTCACAACTCAAGACTTGATTTCATCCACTGAGGAATTGATTGGATTGTGAAAAGTGGGCATTCCATACTACACTCCCCTCAAAATACCAGCAGCCTTAGTGACGTCAGCTGAAAATGAAAATCATAAAGCAAGTTATGTATTTCATTATTACAAAGACAAACATTTGTTTCCTTTGTAAAATGCACTGATGCAACCAGGAACATATTAAGAAATGGGTTCATTCTGATTTCATGTCGAGTCTTGACAGGTTTGGAACCACAAGAAGTAAATAAGTTTAAATTTAAAATTTGGATAAACTAACCTGGATAAGTAGTTTATATACACATCTTTTAAAAAAGTTTGCAGTCTGTATTTAATTTATTTAATTAATACTTGTTTTCAGTAATATGCTTCAAATTGATTAAAAGTGACAGTAAAGCATTTGTGTTACAAAATATTTACATATTTCTTTTGAACTTTTTATTCATCAAAGCATCCTGAAAAAATATTTTCAACATGGTAATAATACAAACTGTTTCTTGAGCATCAAATCAGCATATTAGAATGATTTCTGAAGGATCATGTGACACTGATGACTGGAGTAATGATGCTGAAAATTCAGCTTTGCCATCATAGGAATTAATTAATCTTAAAATGTATATTAATATAATTATTATTAAAAGGTAGTTTACACTTTTTAAGGTGTGATTGTTACAGTGTAATTATATATTCAAGTACTGAGTAATCTTAATTAACATGTACTTAATATAAGGTTAGGGTAGGGTTAGGATTTGGCTGAAGGTTAGTTGCATGTAATTAAGCATAATTTGCTGTTATTACGAAGGTAGGTACAAGGACATTGTAAAATAAAATGTTACCCAAAGTTATTTTTACATTGTAATAATATTTTCAAATATTTTGCTGTTATTGTTGTACTTTTGAGCAAATAAATGCTGCCTTGGTAATACTCATAACTTTATCTGAACGTGCATTAATAATCAGTCAACATTATAATGTAATTTTACATTACAGCAATCACTTACTAATAATACTGTTCTGTGAATGTGTTCCTGTACTTTGCAGAAAAATGTCAGTTACACTTTATATAAGGTGTCCTTGTTACAGTCTAAGTTTATATTTAAGTACTGAGTAATATTAAGAACATGTTCATACCGTATTGTGAGGGTTAGGATTTTGAAATAGGGCTAATTGCATGTAAATATGCATAATTTACTGTTAGTACATGTAACAAGGATGTAATAAATGAATGCTTCAATGATTCAAAGGCTTGGAATAACAATACTATTACACATCCTCAGCAGTATTTGTGCAAAAATATTAATAGTAGAAATTTAGTATTCCATATTTCAAAATAGCCATATCTTGCTGAATAAGAGGTCTTGTGACAAATGTTACATGCTACAGTTTGATATTTATACCATTGCATAATTCCATTTCACACACTAATTAAAAATAGGAGGCAGCATATTGTGAATTCTGCACATTTTCATGACTCTAATATTCCATTCAAACACAGGCATTTGTGTCGCAATAAGCTCTTAGAGCCGTCACTGACACTGGCCACTAGAGGTCATAAAATAGGTTACTTGGAAGCATTCTAATATTAACCCTCACATGATCAAACTATTTTAAGCTTAGAAACTAGTCAGTACAAGATGTTGATAAACAAAACACAAACCACACCAGACACAAGGCTAGGTTTTACATATAAAAATAGTTTATAAACCATGCAGGCAGGATATATATATATTCACCCACAACACACATTAAAACACCTCAATTAAAAACAACAAAAAAGAGATCCCAAAAAGAAAGAATTGAAGAAGAAAAAAAAAAAAAGATTACTCATTTGTTTTTGTGTAGCTCAATTGCGCACTTAAGTTTAGTCTGTGGTCTTACATCAGATATGTACACGTGGTTAACCCATAACCAAAATAAATATAGGATACACGCATACATGTTTTTAAGATAAGGACAAATAATATGTAACTTTTTCTGTAAAAAGGCAGTAAGCATGAGGATGCAAGAAGGGTATGGACTGGAATCTTTAAAGGTCTGCGGCGACAGATACCTCACTACAATCTGATGAGAGCTCTGGGCAAGATTCGGTACACTCTCTGTTCCCAGAGTTTGGGCCCTTTTAGAAGCATTGGATTTCGTAGATGGGTGAGCAGTCTGTTAAAACTACATACAAATATATTGCACACCTCTAGGAGAGAAAAGCAGTCTTTAATCTGGACATTTATAATCATGAGATTTCGCACCCATCAGGAGTGAACTGGAGCGCCACCGCCAGAACTTAACTGTGCAAATTTGTATAACGCGAGGCAGTGTGTTTTTTGTCAGCCTCTAAGCGTTTGTTTTTCAAGCCCTTGTTTGTGCTGGTATGCAAGAATTCAACAGACCTGAGTCCGGTGTGCAGCCTTGATACCCTGACAATGCTTTATGTGCATTTGGCTGCAGCAACAGTCAGTCTTCTGCACGTGACGCATGCACTCAAGTCGAGCCTCCTCGTCCCTTTCTTGAAATCTTATAGGATCACCTAAAAGCTTTTAAATAAATACATCGCTCACCTGTCATATAAACTGTGACAAACATGACAATCTTTCCATAATGCACTTGAAAATACCTCAAAATAAATGTCCTTTCAAAGAAACCCATGACCTTTGTCTATTGTGCCATTCGTGAAGCCCTTATGGTTTTGGCAGCCGTTTTTAAAACCATGTCAAGGTCCTCATATAAAAAATACGGCTCCTGGTGCCATATTGACAGCGGGTTTTAAAAAGTTAACATGGAGGTAGTGGGGCAGGGCTCAGTGGGGACAATCAAGTCCCCCATTAAAAGATCCAGCCACATATGTTTTTTTAGCATATAAAAAATTAAATCGACTGTTTTGTTTGGACCAGGCACGGACGATATTCAGGCACACAGAGTTCCTGCTCTCTTCACTGTTTTTATAATACTCTAAATGCATGCTTTCAATAAAACCTCCGGTTCCTGTACAACACCCCCCTCCCCATCCATCTGAAGCTGTGGAATGAACTACGTGTGGTGAATCTCATGGAACATGAGTTCGCGTGGGATCTGTGTCTCCGGGCCATATATCTTGGACGCCCGCCGCTCGAAGGCTGACACCATCTGCTTCACGACCTCATCGAAGAAAACGGTGGCCAACTGAGAATGCAGGAGTGAACGGAACTCGAAGGAAATCTAGGAACAGACAGAAGCAGGGAAAATCACAGACAGTCTCAAGTCGTCATTTATAAAGCTCACAAGTAGGGTTCCTTAAGTGAAACCCATAAACCTTTCAAGAGAGACCTAACATAAGCTCTAAGGCTGTTAAATGATGGTGCACACTAAAAGTCAGTGTGATGACTTATAAACAAAATAATTACAAAAATGTTTAACTGTCAAACACCAGAAGCAATGAAACTGATTGGTGGATCTTGTTTCAGCATTACAGCAAAGCCACTGTTATGAATTCAAAGCAATGTGTTTTTGTAGGGCCATAATCAAGACACAAACTGATTCATTTACATTATTCGTAGTGGGATGAGTAGATTAATCATTTGGTCTTAATAGGAGCCAAGTATAGTTTTACAAGGAGTTTTATTTTTGAATCAAATGACAATCAAGTGTTGTAATTCATAAATGCCATTACTAATCTCAGAGCTGGTTCAATGCTCAAAACTTTTTATTTTAAGACTTTTAAGACTCCAAGCTGAAATGTACTTGCTTGGCATGCAAGAACCAGAGGTTTGTACTTGTGTGTCAGGCAAGTACATTTCAGCTTGGAGTCTTAAAAGTCTTAAAATAGCACAATGTTTGACATATTTGATGAGCTTCATATAAGTGTGTTTATCAATGTTTATATTTGAATAAAGGTCTGAAGTAAATCTGTTCATTATATAAAGCAACAGTATCTGAAGTGTTCTGGCTTAAACTTTCAATGGAGGGACAGAAAATTTAAAATACTGAAAATAACCTCATTTGTGTTTTCAAGAAAAATGAAAGTCTTAAGGGCTTGGGATGGCATGAGGGTAAATAAATGACAAAACTTTCTTTTTTTTTTAACAACCCCGTGAAGTTTGAGCAATGGTAAAATGGTAGCCTTTGCAAATACCCCTAAATATAACTTCAGATATAATATTAAAGATTAAATATACACTAAATATACTAAGGACTACTGAAAGGGTTCAGCTCTATACTTCTGTTTCATCTGCATATGCTAAGTAGTCTAAAAAGATTTTCAGTTTCAAAAGAATTCCCAAAGTCAGTGCAGTTTAACCTGAGGATGACAAACCAGTTTGTGTTTGCAATACTCACAGAAAAGTCAAGGGTGCATGTACGGGGGTAGCCAGGTAGACCAGGACTGAAGCGCCACACTGTTTCCAGGTGATTGAAAAGTTTTCCATCAGAGCAAGATGCCTTAAAGAGCAGAAGAAGTTAGAAATGACTTGGAGGTCAAACACTTGATTAACAAAGTCTGAGAACACTGTATATTCCACCAAATCACTGCCATCAATTCATGCAACAGATATATATATATATATATATATATATATATATATATATATATATATATATATATATATATATTAAAAAAATGAAGACGTACATACCTTGACCAAATGAGGGCGGACTGTAGAAACGAGAGAGGTATAATTTTCAACCACAGGAGGGAAGCCCACAGTCAGCTTGGCCTTGCAAAATCCCGTGCGACGGAATACAACATCTGAACGCTTGCACCAGGGCACAAACAGCAGGTAGTCTTCAACTTTTGCCACAACCTCATACATTTCCTGCATTGAGTACCTGCATGCCATAGAAAAGACTGTTAGCCAAGATAATACAAATAACGTTCTGTGTAAATCACACTAGTGGTCGACCGATATATTTGATATTTGGCATTTTTAAAATATCACACGCAGCGCTCACATAATCAGTCTTCATTAGTTTACGGTCTCTGCTTAACAGTCATATTTAATCCGTAATTAGATAGAACCATTAAACAAGAAAGTAAACGTATGCGAAAAAGCATAGCATTTGTGTTTGCATTATTAGTGACAGAAAGGCAAACAATTATGCTATAATACTTCCTAATTTATCAATCAAGCAAAATACGCATCTCTATAAATTTAAAGAAATCTCTGAACATCTAATAAAATTTAATTTCACAAACCTTGCAGATTTAATTGAATCCAGCTGTGAGATCTTGTGAAGTGTGCATTTGTAGCCTGCATGAACGTGTTACTGTGCGTGATGGTCGGTCCGTGCAAAGTGAATGCGGACAGAAGTAGAGTTCAGCTTCACTGAGATGCGATCGACTAACTTGAATTCTTTTCTTTTTTTTATAAATATGCTGCGCTACATCCAGTTGTCCACGGTGACATTCATATCGTTTTCATTGAGTGCTGTATGTAAAATTGGTGTTACCTTGTCTTTATATGATTAGCAGTGCACACAAACTTACCAGATAACTGAGTTACAGTGTTTACTTGCTTTTTAGTCACACATTTTTAAACAATTACTTTATTTGTGAAAAATACTGTGAAAGGATTGCAGATTCAAGAAGTTGCCATCTAAAGTATAAGTGTGTTCATTTTAAAGATTTATTTTTTCAATTCATTTTCATATTATTTATTTCTAATTTATTAATATTAAAATAAACAATAAATTATATATACATTATATGTCGACCATCAGCCACCCTGCTCTCTAAAATTATCAGCTTTCAATAAAACCAATATCGGTCAACCACTAAATCACACCAATTGTTTAGTTTTTATTTCGAGAGTAGATCTTTTAGGGGGAGAAAAGGTCTTTCTACACAGGTAAGTATTAATTTAGCAGGCACTTTAACTCAATGCGACTTACAGTACACTCAATACAGTGGAGTAATCCAGGGTCAAGTGCTCAAGGACACAATAGTGATAGCTCATAAACTTTCTGATTACCAGCCCTGAGCTCCTTCGGCCATTACGTAACAGCACAGAATCTGGAGTTATAGTCTGAAGAGTTCAATGACCTTTCCTATAAATATAACTATGGGGTAATGGCAGTTCATAACCTCACTGCAAAGGAGATTTGATGATTTAAATATAACTCATCACCGTACAGGTGTGACCCAAACAAAAGGTTGCAGCTAAAGACGAAGATGGATTTAGTGCGGTCACTGAAACATGTTTCTGACGGTCGATTCAGACAACCAATCAGATATGAAGGCACAGATATCAGTGTGGGATTGAGTCACTGCAGAATGGAATCAAGACAGAAGAAAGGTCAAACACTGTTTGTTTACAGTCAGATTTTGTACACAGGGTCCGTCAGAGGTAAAATTGGACACGTCTTAGGTTTGAAGGTCTCATTTTAGAGCATTTTAAAACCTTCAGGTTAAAAATAAAAGATAAGATATAATGTTCAGAGAAATGACTCAAGTCCCTCAAAATTTGCTTGCAAGCTAAAATCTGACCAATATGAAATTTTTGAAAATGCACCGACTACACAGGGGCTGTGTTTTGTTCCTGGTTATTCACAATCATTTAGCACATGCTTTTATCCAAAGCTACTGACTGTAAAAATTTTTTACAAGGACATCCCTTGAAGTAATGTATGGTTCAATACAAGGGTACAATGGTGATTCTCATGGTTCACTCCTTATAGCCTCAGGAGAACCACCTTCCTGTAAAATCTAGTCCGAATCTAGACTGATCAAAAAAATGTAGATTAGTCTAATCTGAATCCGAAAAGTCTGATCACTCCTTGGATGGGGGCTGTGAGCCAGGTGGCTCTTTTCATGTGTAAATAACACCGAAGTGAATTGTTAGTATGTCATAGGTCAAAGGACACATGGGTCAAAGGAGGATGCCAGCATGGCGGATGTAGTGTGCCCTGGAATGCATTTACTATACATCTGCATACCTATAGAACATACTTCACAGACTGTAGACAAGTTCTTCATTAAATTTAGTATGTGTATATATGCTGGGGTTCTATTCTGCAGGACAGCTGATCCTCTGCTCTAAAATTTCAGGCATCAGTTGTCAGAAGCAGTTCCTAAGTAACTTGTGATGATGTGAGAGAACCAGTGCAGGTCTATACCCCAATAACCTCAGATACCTAGAAAGCTGACATAATAAATATTCTCATACCCTGTTACATAAACAACATTTGCCAGGACAC
The DNA here is from genome assembly GCA_038088235.1 of Zacco platypus. NCBI lineage: Eukaryota > Metazoa > Chordata > Actinopteri > Cypriniformes > Xenocyprididae > Zacco > Zacco platypus. Next base: position 25,338,438 of record CM076081.1, on the reverse strand, counting down.
TGGGGCTAAAGTAATCATGGACCTCAATAAAAATTAAAAATAGAAACAGATCATGCACCATATGCAACTTGGTTGGGAACATACCCAATAATACGTCTTTCAGAGTACTCCTTCCTCTTGTTGAAGGAGTCCGAGAAGTTGAAAAAGCTTCTGGCAGGAGCCACCACAGCACGTCCTGACACAGCCCTGAAGAGGGGCGGCACTCTGGTCATCAGAATTCCACATGAAGACAGGTATCTGTTGACAAAACAGGGTGAAATTATGTCATTCAACAACAGTATACTCAGTACTGATACACAGACAGGTATTGGCATTGTACAAGACTGTGTACTTTGTTAGTGTGATAATTTAGGCCCTATCTGCTTGTTGGATACGTCAAGATTACAGACGACTGCTGTGAGTCAGATAAGAGTGGAGACGAGACCCAATGAACAACATAGATAGCGGTTTGCAAATAACAAGACTTGGGACTCTTAATCAAGACACAGCCTTGATTAAGAGTAGTGAAAACAATTGCTCGTTGGCCTTAATCAAATCCCACTAACATGCATTTTCAGACGACAAAAAAAACCCCTGAAATTCATGAAATGACTCTTCGAAGCCAGTTCTTTTAAAGAATCATTCAATAAGATCCACAATCTTATGAGCTACCACACTGAATCACTTTCAGTGATGTCTGTCTCGACATTATTAAATTACTTGAGGCATCCCTAACAAACAACTGAACAATTGCTAATAAATTATATTATAATTATGGAGACTCTGTTACTTTTGTTGCCAAGATTTGAATAAAAAAAAAAAACTTGGCAAACAGCTGTCAAGTATGTGTAGCCTAGAAGTGGCTGGAATTTACGCACAATGCTCTATCATGTGCAAATTGTATGCAATTAGAGTGTGAGAGTTCCCTGTATTGTTTTAATTGTTATGCACTGGCTAATTGAATTTACAAAGGCTTTGAATGACAAGCTTTTGAAATGCTAATGAGAGGCTTAAAAATGCCAACAACTGATGTAACCAGCCTTACAAATTAGACCACACAAGCGATCCACAATAGAAGCTGGATAAAGCTATTGTGTATTAGAAAGTGTACTTCTTGATTCAATCAGTTCATCATTAACTACAAAACCTTATGGAGTTGCGCAGTCATGCTGTGGGAGCATGGTTAAAAGGAAATATAGGACATCCATGATATTCACCTGCCCTCTATTTGTCAAGACATAAATCATAAGGAGAGCGTGACCATTACAACCAAGTCAAGGGCAGTATTAACACCCCATTCCATTAAAAAGCATCAGATGTATGTCAGATCAATCACGTACACATATCTGAAACACAAGGGGATGGGGCTTTGGTCTAAAAATGGCACAATATCTCCTCAAAGGAAAGAGCGGCAGCCAAATTCATTCATGTGGTCACAAGTGCTGCTAAGAACCGTCAAGCATGGAGTAACTGTGACAGCCGATGGTGACGGAAAAGATACTTCAGATGGCCTAATGCCAAGCAGTTATAAAACTTGGCTGGCCAGCACCTGGTATGGGTACACTACGTCCCAGGCCAAAGAGATGTGACGTCACATATTCCACAGAATCCAGTAAACTCTTACCTGCAAAGGTGTCTGGAGAGAATTACTATTGAAATCATTGTTGCACTATATTCATATGTGGTTACATGATGGTTGCCAAAAGTTTGCCATCTCCCCGATTAATAAATTATGATTGCATCTGACCTTCCACAATATTAAATAATTAAATCTGAATTAACATTAGCTGTATTGCAGTTGGTGACCAGATTTTCCAAAAATTGAAACTCCCACACTTCTTGTTTCAACCAAAAATGAAAATTCTGTCATTAATTACTCACCCTCATGTCGTTCTACACCCAAAAGACCTTCATTCATCTTTGGAACACAAATGAAGATATTTTTGATCAAATTCGATGGCTCGGCGAGGCCTCCATTGCCAGCAAGACAATTAACACTTTCAGATGCCTGAAGAGGTACTAAAACATATTTAAAACAGTTCATGTGAGTACAGTGGTTCAATCACAATATAATAATGCGCCATCGAGAATACTTTTTGTGTGCCAAAAAAACCAACAATATCTAGATATGGCCGATTTCAAAACACTGCTTTGAAGCTTCACGATTCTTTTGTTTCAAATCAGTGGTTCGGACCGCCAGAGTCAAGAGATTTCAGTCAACGAGACTTCGCTACATCATAAGCGTTTTGCAAATTCAATACTTCACGTGACTTTGGCATTTTGATACGCGATCGAACCACTCATTTAAAATCAATAGATTCGTAAAGCTTCGAAGCAGCGTTTTGAAATCGGCCAACACTAGATATTGTTGAAAAGTCGTTTTTTTTAGCACACAAAAGGTCTTCTCGTTGCTTTATAATATTACATTTACATTACATTTATCTCGATATTAAGGTTGAACCACTGTACTCACATGAACTGTTTTAAATGTTTTAGTACCTCTTCAGGCATCTGAAAGTGTTAATTGTCTTGCTGGCAATGGAGGCCTCGCCGAGCCATCGGATTTGATCAAAAATATCTTAATTTGTGTTCCGAAGATGAATGAAGGTCTTACGGGTGTAGAACAACATGAGGGTGAGTAATTAATGACAGAAATTTCATTTTTGGGTGAACTAACCCTTTAAAAAGCATTTGGTTGCATCTGAGCTTGGGGCTATATTAATAAAAAATAAATTTAAAAGAACAGCAGTTGTATGCAGTTGATAATCAGTTATTCCAAAAATGAGAAAAGCTCTTGTTAGATACACCTGGTCAATTACATATCTTAACCTTGCCACTGTTACTTATCTGGCAACCAGATATGTGACTCCCTCCCACCCCCCCTCCTAAAGTTAGTGGGGTTTTTTTTGTGTTTTAAACATTTATTTGAGTACATTTATTTGGGCACGTCAAATACATGATATTGTTGGACAACACATAAATGTTTTATTAACACAAATCTGTCAGGTTGGCCTTAAATTGCACCCACTTGTAAGAGCGAAACTAACCGTCCAACTATCGTCAGCAGCTCGCGAGTTACTTCACTAACTTAATCACTTCAATCCTCACATAACCGCACACAAACATTACGAAACATTAAACAGTAGTTAATTACCTCACTCCATTCCTGCCCGGTGTTTCTCGACTGGTTGTGGACGGTAAGTTTCGGATACATTCCGCCACCGCTCTCCTCAAACACCGGGAGCCTCTCGCCATCTTCACTTCACCTCTTTTTCGCCTCCTCCCGTCGAGAACTCTTTTCCCGTCTCGAAGACCAGCCTTCTCGGAGACCCGCCCTAGGATCTCATTGGCTGAGGCTGTTTTTCTTGGCTTCGGATTGGTTGAGTCTTCCATCCGTCAAATAGTGAGACTACTGACGTAAATGTTTTAATTGTGCAGAGGGTTTGCGTGCGCAGAATTGTCACGGGATGCGGGATTGGGTTGCCCAGACTGCGCGACCTACAGTGCATAGTTAGTAAAGGTTACAGCTAAATTTGTTTGAGGACGCAATGTAAAAGCATTAAGTTTGAAAAAGATAAAATAAGTTAAAAACTAATAAATAGCTTTGTCCTGTTTTATAGCTGTTATAAAAAATACTACTGAACTACTTTGACTAAGACTGCTTGCCATTACATAAATGAAAATGACATAAATTAGCCCTGGTCCAATTTGGAACACTTTTCCCAACTAAGTTGTTGGTCTCCCCCTTTTTATTGTGCTGTATCTTTATATTTTCCTTTAAGCCAGGCCTATCAAATCTTGATAAGAAAATGCACGTCTCACCTTTATGAATTTGGAATAACTAGAATATTTAAAATAAAAAATACATACAAAATATATCATGTATATTATGTATTTCTTCCAGATCCAGAGTAACTTTATTTGGTTTATATCAGTAAATGTTGAATGTTGGCATTTGTTCTTTTATTTACTTTTTTAAAAGTATTGCATTCCAATTACCCTCAAGATTTTCTGAGAAATTTGACGCTGTTCTTTATTCTTCATAATGCTTTTTTGAAACTGTTGTTGGATCTCGGCCTCATTTGATGGCTGTAACATATCCATTTGAAACAATATGAGTAAATGCGTTTTATAAAATCTTTCTGTTTGGATCAGATTTAGAACAGCTGTTTAGAATGGCTCATTTGTGCCGTATAGAGATAGAAAACAACATCTCCTTATGCCATTGCTCGAAATAAAGTATGGTCTTTGCCACATAAATGCTTCATTAATTAAGGTGTTATAAATAGCTTCATTTGCATTTTATCTTGATAAAATATAGTCTGCAATAAAAAAAATGTGCGCACAAAGAAATCTTCCAAAAGCTACACTCTGGCTACATTTCTCAAGCAAAGAGGGGGGTAGCTAGACTACAGAATGTTGACATTTGCCAGCTGCGACGCCTAGTGCTCTGCGCATGCGCGTTCTTGTGACCGCAGTAGAGTCGGATGTGTGCATTCAAAGGCCTTCCGGTACTGAGGCGCACACAGCAGCACGAAAATGGCGCAGATCGCCAAAACACATGACGGTAAATTTGTTGAATTATTACCAAGGAATATATCGTGTTTTGTCTTTAATAGATGCATATTGTAGTTGTGTAGCAGTTTCTTGTCTTAAAAGTGGAATTAGCGAGAAATAAGCAGAATTAGACCAGTGCGAGGCGGTGAATAGAATATGGCGTCTGATCGTTGAATAAAACTTGACCGTGGCGCACATGAGACATATCAACAAATCCTCCATCTGGAGACTTGTATTGTGGTCTATAGCAGAGTTATTTCTTACATCCATTTGCAGAAATACGTATTACTCCTTATGTAAATTGTCTGCCTTTGCTGTGTACATGTTAAACTTCACTGGTTAAACACCGATGTATTGAAACCAAAATGGCGTTGCAAACACAGTCAAACACAGAACTAAAGTTTTCCTATTATGTGGTTTATCTACGTAATGTTAGAGGTTTAAATCGTGTGTGGTTATTTCTTTTGCTTTGTAGAAATATGAGTTGTATTCATTGTCTAGATATTTGCTGTGCTTATGTAAAGCGCATGAATCATTGTTATGTAAAATAAAAAATATACATTACGCTCTCTTGTTTATATTATAGTATAAGATTTCGATGTGTATGCATATATTAGCTATATATATATATATTAATATATAATATATAAAAAAAGTATATGTGTATATATATATATATGTGTATGTTTGGGAATATATAAATATAGAAATTACTCAATGTTTTCTCGATAGTTCTAAATATTTGTAAGCTGTTTATTGGTAGTTTGGGGTTCTGAAATCTGTTATTGTTTTTCTTAGACATAGAGGCTCAGATCCTGGAAATCCAGGGGATGAAAGCCGCCCTGGCAGAGGGAGCTGATCAGGGAGTCGGGCTTGATTCCACTGGATATTATGACCAGGAGATCTACGGAGGCAGTGACAGCCGCTTTGCCGGATATGTGACTTCAATTGCTGCCAACGAGCAGGAAGAAGTAAGCAATGACAAAATATTCTCAATAGTTTTAGAAGAACCCATGTCAAAATGTGCAAGTACTGCATGGTGGTGTTTCTGATCCCTACTATTTTTATTACAGGATGATGATGAAGATTCTTCCACAAGTCTGCTTGGACAGAAGAAACCAGGATATCATGCACCGGTTGCAATTCTCAATTCCATTCCTCAGTCAGATGAGCAGGTAATTAACAGGTTTTTCATCTTTAAGTTCCAACATTCCTTTTGTTTTGCATTGGGAAGCTTCACTTTTTTTGTATTTTCCAAATGCATTTGTTTTAGTATATAAAAGAAAACTGTTTTAATATTATACAATTTTCTCTGTGTTGCCCACCCTGCAGTATGATCCCTTTGCTGAACACAGACCACAGAAGATTTCGGACCGTGAGGACGAATACAAGAAACGCAGACAAAAGATGATCATCTCCCCAGAGCGTCACGACCCATTTGCTGATGGTAAATTTCACACCATCGTTCTCTTCTGTTTATTTTATTTGTCCATGCCGATCAGTATTTACTCTGCCCATGAAGTTCCGGTCCAGACCGGCCTTTTTGCTGCTTAACCCTTCGAACACCACCCAACAGCTTGCTCCCTGGACTCAACTGATCTATAAGACTGTCTCAGTAAGACACAGATAATTTAAAGGAATGCACTGAGAACTAATTATAATGGATGAATGGTTTTAATTGAGTTGGGCAGCAAAGGTTTTGGGAGACAGTTGGTTGGGTGGTGTCACTTGTCTCATCAAGGCATAGGTTGCAGGTAGGTGTGTTGTTCGAAGGGTTAATTTATTTTTTGTGTGTGAAACAGGCAGTACAATAGTTAGGCACCTCCAACACAGACAATTTGAAGTATAAGCAAAAGTTTATTATTACCAGAGGCTGCAGCATACTGTCATTGTGCAGTTAGTTTTATTTTCACTTTTCTCTTGTTCCATAATATATTCTACATATTTGCCCAGTGGCATGTTTGCTAGACACCCCTGATGTGTCAAAGTCAGTAATTTTTTTCCAAAAAAAAAGTGGAACTCTAAATAACTTGAGCCACCTGTGGAGAAACTTTACAATTAACTGTGTTACCGGTTGTAGTGTGTTACAAAGCCAAATTGAACATCCAATAAAATGTTTTCCATCTATTTTAGTATCTTTAAATCTATGGCCTGTGGGTGCTTATACCGCTTTGAATTAGCAAGGCGTTTAGGAAGTTCAGAACATGTTTAACAGGCTGCACACTCAAAACTGCAACATTCGGGATCAGATTATGGGAGGGAATTGATTCTGGATCAGGCAAAACGTCTTGCATGTAGTCCCAGACAGAGGAAGCTTTACAAAACTGTTGTGTAAATATATTTCTATTTTATTATTATAAAATAGAGATATATCTATTGAAGAATCTGTGTACCAAGATTCCACAGGCCCATACTAACTGTCCTTAATTTCTCTCCTACAGCAGTACTGCTATGCCAGTCCTGTCTGCACTCTCTTAAGGGTGCAGCAACTCGTCCTGTGTAGGTTATGGTCAACAAAAAGAAGCGTGTTTATCAGATAAATCAAGACCATAGTTGGTTGTTTTGCTCTGGTGTGAGGCCAGAGGGCCTTTCAGGGGAATCCACCTTGGTTTCACGAAACCTTTTTTTATATATATACTTATGAAGTTATGTTTAAAACCTCATCAAGGACAATTTTCACAGCTTCATGTCCTCCCTTCTCATTTCAACTTTTTTTTAAACCAATTCATCTTAGTTTTTTTTTTTTTTTTTTTTAATGAAACCAAATGCACAATTATGCACTCAAGTGTGCGTTTTAAGTCCTTAATCTGTTTATGATTTACTTTTTAAAGATTTTATTAGAATTTTCTGAAGTGTTCAGTGTCTCTGACTGCAACACATAGTAAAATAAATTATTTTAGAAGTCGGTTTTTGAATACTACAAGGTTTTTTCCCTTTTTTGTTTATAAATGAGTGACAAGAGCAGAACAGGTGGTATGCTATTGTGTGTGTGAGTTCAAACCCTTTTCCAAAGTGTTACTAATGGTAAAGAGAAATTTTCTAGGCTTCTTTTCTGCCGGTTGAAGTCTGACTGCAGAGGGACCCTTGGCACTGAAAGTGTACGTATTCTGGAGAGCGCAGCCCAGGACCCTGCATCAGTGATGGCTATATCCTCTCCTTATCACCTCTTAAAAGCAACAGAAACCTCTTTGTACCTGCCTGTTCTTAATGTATGACTGTAAAGAGTGCTTAGCTTTTATTGTCTAGGGTTGTTTTGTGTTATGAGAGGACAGTAATTTAAACATTTAAGGCCATCTATTCAGGGACAGTTGACTGTAGTGCTTTGTGTGTGAAAACACTGGTTTTGAGACTCACTTGGCTGACCGTCTCGCATCTTGTTCGTGCTCTTTCGCATAGGGGGCAAAACACCGGACCCCAAGATGCAGGTCAGGACGTACATGGATGTTATGAAGGAGCAGCATCTGTCCAAAGAAGAGGTAAATGTTTCTCAATGTCATTGTGCTTGTCTTTTAGTGAAACTCTTGTTTAAGATGTTACAGTTTGAAAAAAAAGTCACAAGAACCTCCAAGTAAAATTAGGAGATTTTCCTTTGACTAAAACCTTTCCTGTTGCTTTTCTCCAGAGAGAGATCAGGCTGCAGATGGTAGAGAAAGCGAAATCTGGAGACCTGAAAGCAGTGAACGGCTCTGCTGCTGCTCAGGCTGCTGGGGCCAAACGCAAACGTCGCTGGGACCAGACAGCCGACCAAACCCCCAGCAACGCCACACCCAAAAAAATGTCCAGTTGGGACCAGGCAGATGGATCTTCTGATGTGAGTCTGTTTTCTCCAACAATATTAAGGCTGCAACTCATTGCATTCAGCCTGTAAAGCACATGCTTACGAGGTTGTTTAAAGCACATAATATAAAGCATTCTCATATATGGGTAACTTGGTTCATGCACTTTTTCCACAGCAGGTTTTTCGCTGTATTGAAGATGTTATATCGATACAAATGTATTATTCACTACTGGAAAGTGACGTGACTGGTGGATGTTTTTTGTGCACAATGTGCAGGCGTGATTAATCAAATTCATTGTCAATTTTTTTGTTTTTCATTTGCTTAATTATTGATTTTATCAATTAGTTGTTGCAGCCTAAACAACATTATCACAAGGCCACTTACCCAGGAATATTGCTAATCATGATCTTCTCTTTACCCAGACACCCGGACATACACCGGGACACACACCTTCCAACAGTCGTTGGGACGAGACACCTGGTCGTCACAAAGATAGCGATACCCCGGGAGCCACTCCGAGCACCCGTATGTGGGAGCCCACACCGAGTCACACCCCAGCTGGAGCTGCCACACCTGGTCGAGACACCCCTGGACATGCCACTCCCGGACATGGAGGGGCCTCTTCAAGCGTGCGCAAGAACCGCTGGGATGAGACGCCAAAGACAGAGAGAGGTCTTTTATTTTCTGTCCATTTTGTTATATAATTTTTAATAGTAGTTACTTAAAGCGGAGTCATTTTTAAATTGTTTTATTTTGTGTTTCAGAAACACCTGGTCATGGCAGTGGCTGGGCTGAGACTCCCCGTACAGATAGAGGAGATGAGTCAGTGGGTGAGACGCCCACCCCGGGTGCAAGCAAGAGGAAGTCAAGATGGGATGAAACACCAGCCAGTCAGATGGGCTCTTCAACTCCTCTGCTCACCCCTGGAAAAACCCCTCTGGGTACACCTGCCATGAATATGGCCACTCCCACTCCAGGTACTGGACCAATGCTGCTGTTTCTATTGTTGTTGACTGTAATGATATTTTTTGCATCAATTTGTGGACAGTGCTTTAAAGTTTTCTATGTTTGCAGGTCATCTAATGAGCATGACTCCAGAACAGCTGCAGGCTTGGCGCTGGGAGCGAGAGATTGATGAGAGGAACCGCCCGTTGACTGATGAGGAGCTTGATGCCATGTTTCCAGAAGGATACAAAGTATGTAATTATCTTAACATCGACAGAACACCTTTTGTTTCTGTTTGAAAATGAATTTGATGTTCCTCTGTTGCTGATTTGTTTTCATCTGCCTATTCCTCTAGGTGCTGCCCCCACCAGCAGGCTATGTGCCCATCCGCACGCCTGCGCGTAAGTTAGCCGCCACTCCCACCCCCATCGGAGGAATGACTGGTTTCCACATGCAAACAGAGGACAGATCTATGAAACAAGTCAATGACCAGCCCTCTGGAAACCTACCCTTCCTCAAGCCAGATGACATTCAGTACTTTGACAAACTGCTGGTGAGTCACTTGTACAACAGGGATATCCCATGTAATTTTGGGATACTTTAATACTAAAAAACATATTAAAAATAGTTTTTAGTTTAATAATTTAAATAATAATTTATTTAATAGTAGTAGTAGTAGTAGTAGCTGCAGCTACGTGGTAGTATTCAAATGTATTATTACAAGCATATTAATTAAAATATAATTATATATATTTTTTTGACTATCCCATCTCTGTTTGCAGGTTGAAGTTGATGAGTCCACCCTTAGTCCAGAAGAACAGAAGGAGCGCAAGATCATGAAGTTGCTTCTAAAGATCAAGAATGGAACACCTCCCATGAGAAAGGTTAGTATCCTTTCTCAAACTTAATGGACTGTAACATGTAATCTTGCAAATAAGATCTCTAACCAGCTCCCTCCTTTCAGGCTGCTCTTCGTCAAATCACAGATAAGGCCAGAGAGTTTGGTGCAGGACCCCTATTTAACCAGATCCTGCCACTGCTGATGTCTCCTACACTGGAGGACCAAGAGCGTCATCTCTTGGTGAAAGTCATTGATCGTATTCTCTACAAGCTTGATGATTTGGTTCGACCATACGTACACAAGGTAAGTCCGAGTTACCTCGAAGCATCGGTTTTAAAACTTGAGTGGAGAAATGTATTCCTTTTCATTTGTCTTTTCTAACTTGCCTATTTGTTCTTGCAGATTCTTGTGGTGATTGAGCCTTTGCTGATTGACGAGGATTACTATGCTAGAGTAGAGGGAAGAGAGATCATCTCCAACTTGGCAAAGGTAAGATGGGTGACTTCAAATAGAAAATAACATCTTTGGTTGATGACAGTATCCCATTTTTAACAGTTTCTTGAATTAATGTTGAAATTATTTAGGCCTTAATCAAATCTATATTTCTTTTTTCACAGGCTGCAGGTCTGGCCACCATGATCTCCACCATGAGGCCTGACATTGACAACATGGACGAGTATGTGAGAAATACAACGGCTCGTGCTTTTGCAGTTGTGGCTTCTGCCCTGGGCATTCCGTCCCTCCTGCCTTTCCTCAAGGCTGTTTGCAAGAGCAAGAAGTCCTGGCAGGCTCGTCACACAGGCATCAAGATTGTACAGCAGATCGCTATTCTCATGGGCTGTGCTATCCTACCCCATCTCCGCAGCTTGGTGGAGATTATCGAGCATGGTTAGTATGGCGTTGTGGTGAAGTCTGTCCGACTCATCTGCATTTAGGTGTACCACATTTCTTTAACATTGGCTGCTATATTGGCCACTCTCAATCTATTGTTTTTCCCTCAGGTCTCGTGGATGAGCAGCAAAAAGTGCGAACCATCAGTGCTTTGGCTATCGCTGCCCTGGCAGAAGCTGCTACGCCGTACGGTATCGAGTCCTTTGATTCTGTGCTGAAACCTCTTTGGAAAGGTATCAGGCAACACAGAGGCAAGGTGAGCATTTTTGATGAATGAACAATTGAAGTTGTTTAATTTGTACCGTAAGTTTGCTTTCGAACGTAACTTTTTTGGGTTGAAAGGAATGTTTTGAGTAAATGTTTTTAACACTATTTTTGTGTCTTCTCAGGGTCTTGCTGCCTTCTTGAAAGCTATTGGATACTTGATTCCTCTTATGGATGCTGAATATGCCAACTATTATACCAGAGAAGTGATGCTTATCCTCATCCGAGAGTTCCAGTCTCCTGACGAGGAGATGAAGAAGATTGTCCTCAAGGTGCGTCAGGGGAAAAAAATACTCGGAAGCATTAAAAGCGTGATTTTCTGAACATTTTAGGCCAACCTTTTTTTCTTTTACATTTTAGGTGGTAAAGCAGTGCTGTGGCACTGATGGTGTGGAAGCCAATTACATTAAAACAGAGATCTTGCCTCCCTTCTTTAAACACTTCTGGCAGCACAGAATGGCATTGGATAGGCGCAACTACAGACAGGTTTGTAAGATGATTTGTGACCTAATTAGGAAAAACTATAACCATGATCAAGATGCATTTAACTGTCTTTTTACCTGCTTTACAGTTAGTGGACACTACAGTAGAGCTAGATGCATTTAACTTTGTCTTATTACCTGCTTTACAGTTAGTGGACACTACAGTAGAGCTGGCCAATAAGGTAGGAGCAGCTGAGATTATCTCCCGTATCGTGGATGACTTGAAGGATGAAGCTGAGCAGTACAGAAAGATGGTGATGGAGACCATTGAGAAAATCATGGGCAACCTTGGTGCCGCTGACATCGATCACAAACTGGAGGAGCAGCTTATTGACGGTATCCTGTACGCCTTTCAGGAACAGACCACTGAGGTGAGTTACACACCTTTCTGCAGTTAAACTATCTTGCTCCATTTCTCTTCTTTTGTCATAATTTTGCCTGTATCTCCAGGACTCTGTGATGCTGAATGGCTTTGGTACGGTGGTGAATGCTCTGGGAAAGAGAGTTAAACCATACTTGCCTCAGATCTGCGGTACAGTGCTGTGGCGTCTCAACAACAAATCTGCCAAAGTCCGTCAACAGGCTGCTGACCTGATTTCCCGCACAGCGGTGGTCATGAAAACATGCCAAGAGGTGAGGGAAGCCCTTATGTTCATTTATGGACTGGATAATACTTGTATTGGTTAAATGAAATTAATTAGTGCTCACTAATATATTCTACTCTGACATTTCCCTGTAGGAAAAGCTAATGGGCCATTTGGGTGTGGTGCTGTACGAGTATCTGGGAGAAGAATACCCAGAAGTTCTGGGTAGCATTCTTGGAGCTCTTAAAGCTATCGTCAATGTCATTGGTGAGTGTCGGCATAAGCACTTCATTAGTTGTGCTTGCTAGCCTCTATGCATTAATCCAAAGTATTAAACTTTGGCAGCAATGTTTGTTTTTAGTAATGCACTGAAATTTCAGCAATAATAGTTTTGAAGGGCTGAAATCATTGCCCGAAAAAGTAATGATTAATTAATGGTTTTCTGCTGATGCTATTTGACTTTCAGTCCATTTTGTCCACATAACACTACAGTTAATAATTTCAGCTTTGTGGACGCACTTTACTATGACAAAAGATTATGCTACAGTCAAATTTGTTCATCTTCAAATAAAGGGGCATCTCATTGTCAAGGAACTTTACCATAACTGGATTAGTTTATTACTGGAAAACACAACATCCTGAACAATTGTCCAAGCTATATTTTTGGTATTGGTTTGCGGCTAAATGGAAACTCTAAATTCAGATTTGGTTAAACTCATTTTGGTGCATCAGTTTTTGATAAATTCGAATATTGTTTCTACTGCTTTGCTTTCTATTGACTTTGAATAAATGTTTAAATGTCCCGTTCTCAGGTATGCACAAGATGACCCCACCTATCAAAGACCTGCTTCCACGTTTGACTCCCATCTTGAAGAACAGACATGAGAAGGTGCAGGAGAACTGCATTGATCTAGTGGGCAGAATCGCTGACAGGTCAGTCCTATAGTTCTTCACAGAATTTAAGCCGTTAACTTTTGAAAAATTCCTAAATGCATCGTGTCCTTTCCAGGGGTGCGGAGTATGTGTCTGCCAGGGAATGGATGCGTATCTGTTTTGAATTGCTGGAGTTGTTGAAAGCCCACAAGAAGGCCATTCGCAGAGCTACTGTCAACACTTTCGGCTACATTGCCAAGGCTATTGGGTAAAGGACAAAATCCTTCTCTATAATGCACAATCTGTTAGTAGAGGTACGAAAATGTCGATTTTTAATTTGTCCTGTGTTAATTCTCTAGTCCTCATGATGTGCTGGCCACACTTCTCAACAATCTGAAGGTGCAGGAGCGTCAGAACCGTGTGTGCACAACGGTAGCCATTGCTATCGTGGCCGAGACGTGTTCGCCATTCACCGTGCTTCCTGCGTTGATGAATGAGTACCGTGTTCCTGAGCTTAACGTTCAGAACGGTGTCCTAAAGTCTCTGTCCTTCCTGTTCGAGTACATTGGTGAAATGGGCAAAGATTATATCTATGCCGTCACACCTCTGTTGGAGGATGCTCTGATGGATAGGTAAGGAAGTAGATCATTGCTTTTCACAAGAAAGTTGCCGCTTAAAACATGCAGACAGTTTTCAATAGAACTCTAACTTCCTGTATTTCTATTTTCGGTTGCAGGGACCTTGTACACAGACAAACAGCCAGTGCTGTGGTGCAGCATATGTCTCTGGGAGTTTATGGCTTTGGCTGTGAAGATTCTCTCAATCATTTGCTCAACTATGTTTGGCCCAATGTCTTCGAAACGTCTCCTCATGTCATCCAAGCTGTAATGGGGGCCCTCGAGGGTCTGCGGGTGGCAATCGGACCCTGCCGCATGCTGCAGTATTGCTTACAGGTACGTTTCACTTCCAACATGGAGGCTGCACATTTGTTTTCTATTTATGTAATAGTTTTCCCTATGAGTTATGAAGACTCATCTAATGGCTCAATGGTTTTTCCTCCCTCAATAGGGTTTGTTCCATCCTGCTCGCAAAGTGCGTGACGTGTACTGGAAGATCTACAACTCCATCTATATCGGCTCCCAGGACGCACTGATTGCACATTATCCTCTTGTCTTCAATGATGAGAAGAACTCATACGTTCGCTATGAGCTGGAGTACTTCCTGTGAATATGTCTACCCCCTTACATGTGCACTCTCCCTCCTCCTATATCTGTCTAATTCATGGTTTATAGGACTTGGTCCATTTTTTTATGTTCTCTGGTAGATTGCAACCAGTCCCACAGATTCTGTGGTCTAAAATTAATTTCTTATTAAAAATGAACAGAAAAATGTGGAAAAAAAGAATCTGTCAATGTGACGCTTTTAGATCTTTGGATTAGACGTTTCTGTTTTTACGGCGTGGCACCATGCACAGTGACAGTAAAGGTAGTAGCAGAGTTTCTGAGGAATGTGATTTATCTTCAGTAAGTCTTTTAACTTGAGACTTGTGCTAGTCTGTCAAGTTCACTCTTGCTCAGTCACATGTGTTCTTATTATAATGTTGCTTAGTTTGGCTGAATAAACGTTTGTGTATTAAAAGTGATTGAGCTCCTCTGATGTTTTTAATGGTTTAGCACAACCAAATTAAGTCCTGATTTAATTGTTTTTTTTTTTTGTGCGTATTAAAAATATTTTCAGATGTTGTTTCATCACCTGCAAAATGACAACTTTGAAGTCATTCCTAACATTTGAATTTGAAAATCAAATTGGACTGCAGCGTGAATATAGACCTTTGATCAAGCTTATCGCAAGACATTTTTTTAACCTAAAATCATGTACTATTAAAGTTTACCATATTTTAAAATGTATAGGTTTTTTTTTTTTTTCCATTATTTTTTTTCCATTTCCTTGTGGGAGGATGTTGGTTAAATGCATCCATTATGAGTTTTTTGTTTGCTTATTTCCCACATTCTGTTTAGACATAACAGCAGATGTGGAGGGAAAAATGTCATTTGTGATTCTGCACAAACATGAGGGTCCTGGAGTTTCTCAGTCTGAAACAATGTCAGGCTACAATAGAGAATTTCAGACATCGTTTTTACATCCATCCATCCTTTCTGATAACATCTGCTTTTTCCGTTAAATTGTAAACAGTGGGGTTTATCGTGGTCTGCACTATATGTTTGAGCTGATCTTGACGGAAAATATTCTTCTAACATTTTTCTTGGTCAATGGTCCTTGGCTGCTAAATTTAAATAAAATTTGTATAAAAAACATGCCTTTTATCTGGAAGACTTCATGTTCATTCTGAAGTAAGTTTTGGAATGGTTGGAACTCAACCTTGCCTCTGTTTTCTTTAAATATTCAAATGTTTTAAGAAATAATTTAATTTCACTATATCCTCCTGTGTAAACTCAGCTACTTCCTTTGATTTCCTGTTGACCTGTCAGACTAAACTCTCATGCCTTTTTAAAAATAGCCTCTCTATCACTCAGTAACACACAGTCTGTTAGATGATGTCATCCAACCGAGCTCAAACAAACACTGATATTTGCTTCCAGGGACATTGTGGACAACTTCCTGTTTTCAAGTTCATGCCTTGAAAAATGTAGTGCAGTCATTTATTAACTGCACTAGCAACGAGACAAACAGGATAGCAGCAAATTAAAGCAAAGTTTAAAATCTTCCATTTAAGTGTAAATCAAAGCATTCAACAACAATTAAAGGACGATTACAAACTGTACAAGCTTCCTTAAAGTCGGGCACCTTAAATTGTATTATAAAACAAATCCATATTCACTCAAATAGATAAGAGAGCCGCAGTCTGTCCGTAGATTAAAAAAGAGATGACTAGTTTTGAGAATCGATTCATCTAATCGGTTCGTTCGGACACCTAAACGATTCACTTACGTTAGAGTCATCAGTCATTCGAATCATTAAAAAGAACAGATTAATTTGTTCGTCAGACTAGCGAGGGCAGCGATGATGTTGGCCCCTAGGAAGACCTGACAATCCTGTGCATCAGATACAGAGGGAGAAACGAAATTGCAAACCCTACTATGGTGACTGAGTAGTTCATGAATATCAATCAGATTTTCGTGACGTAACTTCCTATTCTCCTTGAAGCGTCCAGTCACATCTCCTAATTAATATTCATGAATCAGTAGTTTATTCATAAGTCCGCGGTAGGATTCGTTAATTGGCCGTCTCAACAGCGCCCACTCTTGACAGCGTCTGCCTTTCAGCCAATCTTTTGCCAATTTGGGTACGTTATTAATATTCATAAGTCAGATCTTCGCCATAGTAGGATCCCGAAAATAGCAAGGGGGAAGCATACAAAAAACGCTGACTTCCTGTATTTTCTTAAAACGAATGAATACATAACGCAGAACATAAGTGAGTGGGATATAATATCGGAAATCGCTATCGCTGCTGTTGCCACTGCTGTAAATGCGGATTGTTTACAGCAGCCCTCGCATCCTTTCCTCCCTCCCCTTTTCCTCTTTCCCGGAGCGCCGGAGCGCTGGTGGTGAGGCAGCGGCCACAGCTGCTCCATCTGACCGAAGATAACGCCTGCAGACCCGGCCACGGCCGTCACATCACCCCGGGCCCCTGGAGGGTGCGATCCACAGCAAAGCAGGAAGCAAGCTTTGATGCCACATCATTGTGCAGGATCATCCTCCCGTGAAAAAAACGAACAGTCTCGTCTGGATTTTATTAAGCTTCACCTCCAGGTCTTTTCAGGAGTTTGGATGTTCTGTTTCACATGATATGGCTGTACTTAAACTAGTCGACCAGGTAATTGCACAAGGCTTTTTGAATTAACAATATATTTTGATCAGTTAGAGGATGGCATGCTGCTTGGATCTAACTGAGGGGGGTTTGTTCATGATTACATTTTCAGTGAATGCACAAAATACAGATGCTCCATATATTCTTGCTGCAGAAACTGCATGATGAATGTGCAGCATATGCATTACCTCAGCCATATATATATATATATATATATATATATATATATATATATAATGCATGTCAGCAAGTCTGTTACATGTCTGTTTCTGTTGTCAAACGGCATTATTCTTGTTGGAAGATTAAGTTCTACCTCAAAGTCAAAAACATCGTGAGCAATTCGTGCAAGTCGCATTTATTGCATAACTTGCGTAAAATGATCTGCTTTCATCTAGAGAACAAACTTCCTGCTGTCTGCTGTCGTGTGCTGTGATGCTGATGTTGATATGGCTCTTAAATCTAATCTGCACAACGATCCAGGTTTCGAGAAGAAAACAGTTTCAGTTGATTATATCATTATTATCAGCACACCTAGTCAGTTTTCTGTTTTAACTAGTGTAAGTTGAATAGCAATATACGGTTGAGCTCCACCCTGTTAAAGCTCAGATAGTCAACTTCCTTTTTGTCACTAACATCATGATAGTTCTCTGAATCTTTTGTTGAGACTTAAGCAGTTATTTAGGTTCTAACAACGTAAAAAGACTGAATTCATTGTCATGTGATATTATTGGTGATATTTTGAATACTTCTGCTATATTTATTAATGTAAGCTATATTACACACTTGGAATCTACTCTTCATCTTTTGAGTCTAGTCACCTCCACTAATTGTTCGTTTTTCATGTGTCATTTGGTGGATAAAAAGTGAGAGGGTTTAGTTGTTGTGTAGAGTAGAGTAGACTTATTTCCCTAACAGTCATGTGATGCCCTCATATTTAGACAGACACTTTTGCACATTTTCTAGGAGGTTGTCCTTGCAACAAGTAACTTGATGTCTATCAGGGGCCGTATGGACTTCATGTCAAGGTCAAGATTTTTAAGCTGTGAGACTGTAGTACACTACTAGTGTGTACTAAAGGAATGTTTCGGATTCAAACAAGTTCATCTATCCACAGCTTCATGTTGTTGATTGCCACAGAAAAGAACACCGATTTGTCCTTCAATTTGTAATAACAAACAAAAATGGTGTGTACAGTAATGCTTTTACAAAAAGGGTTGTTTGAGCGGTATTCATTTTTTACAAAAATATAGAAAGAAAATTCTGCTTTCTAAACACTGGTCAAGTGCTAATCTAAGATATGATGTCAGCTTAATAATAAGTAAATGTTTTCCAGAAAATATTTAAATAGTTTGTTTTAGCATAATGTTGATGTAAAGGCCAACTGTTTAATTTTTGGAATTAATTAAGTTGTCTTCATAATATTACTATTTTTAATATTTTCCTCACACTGTAAACGGGTTTTTATACATAGAAATATACAGTTGCTTTTATATTTATCAATGAGGTCCCTCACAAGGGTATCATCGTACTTGAGGGTCCTCAGTATAAAAAAGATAGAAAACCCTTGGCCTAAATCAATCTTTAGTGGTGGTGCTACTGTTTTAGCTGCGTGAACTTTAATGTACTTGCATTTATGCTTAAGAAATAAAGCATAAATGTAGGCACTGGAATAATTTAATGAGGTGAGTAGATTTGTTTCTGTGTCATGACAGGAGTCAAAAGATCGGATACTACTTTAACACATTTGGATTTTACATTCATTTAATTAGCAGACATTTCGTCCAAAGCGGCATAAAAATGAGGAACATCTCAAGCGTATAATGTTGTAAAGTTGTTTAAGTCTTGTGGCAATAAAAACTGTGTATTTTAACGTTTATTCTGGCACAACCTTAAACTTCCATTAAAAGTGTAAACGCATGTCGTGTTTGTTTTTACAGACTTTATTTTTTGTGTGGTAGTTGACACCATGCCCTAGAAAGTTTAGCTTGCATTAAACCCATTACATTTATTTAGAAAGTTTATATGTGACACTAAGTGTTCGGAGCGTCAGTAATGTTTACAGTCATTTTGGTCTTGTGTACAGTTTGATTTCCATACTTTGCCCCAAAGAGGAAAGGAACAGGAAGTTGTTGAATCTCAACATTCCCCTCATGCTTTTTTTGTAGTCTCAGAGGGTTATATGACACAAGTTCAGAGAGCCAGAGAGGGAGGAAATCGAGGATGGTGTGTTTACTGCTTCTACATCAGTGCTTAAGACTTCAGATGTCTCAGTTATGCTCATTATAGTGTAACATTTTTAATTTTTTAACTTTATTGTGACCATACATCCAACCAAAAAGAAAAAGTTGTAGTTTTGGTTCTATCCACCAGTTTGTTTGAATGGAAGCAGATCTGAATTGTTCTCAAAAAGATCAATAACATGCCTTTAGAAAACAGATTGGTTGAATTTCCACTTCATGCTTTACACATCTGGGAAAAACACTGTTACGAGGAACTAGATTTCAGTTTTGCAGTTCATTTTTTATGAGACATCAGCAGTTCCTCATTTTGAAGAAAAGGCCGCAATGTCAAAAGTGGAGAAACCTCAGCCTTCATTGGCTAAGAAGGAAATTTAGCTCACTTCTATTGGGCGATGAGAAGACTGAGAGTTAGGAGGAGGCCATGTAGCCTAATGCATGTCAACAATGGCTTCAGTGTTTGAGCATTTGGCTTTGGAGTGGCGCAGGGAGGTCAGGGAATGTCCTCATTTGTGATGAGCCCTGTCCAGATTCCTGCTTGTGCCAGCGCTCAGCAATCTCGTCCCGAAGCTTTGCGGTGCCATAACACAGACAGCACTGTTGTCACCAGCTGTTGTGTTCTCTTTCCAGGGAGAGACGAGATGTGTGCTTGTGTATGTGATCAAGACAGAGGCAACATCTCATAGTGAAGAGCATTCAACATTGTGTTCTCATAGATTCAGTGCTCTCATAAAAGAGCTCAATAAGGATGGCCCGGGGCCAGGGTGAGAGAGTTTGGGCCAGTGCTGTGTTGTAAATCTTACATTTGTTGATCTTGTGCATGTATTTTGTTTTTAGGCCTTGCAAACTTAAATATTTGGTTTCTTGAATTTATTGAATGTTGTTGTTTCAAATGCTGCTGATTTAAATATGTCTCCAAGAGAAGAAATTCTGGGTATTCAATGGTGAACTAATTATTAAAGGGTATATTTTATATAATGTGATATCTTCTAAGAAAATGTAATTGCCCAGATTTTGTGTTTTCATCGCTCAGGAGATGTTTCAGCTTGGTCTCAGATGTATCTTTTCAAATTTCTTCAATTGAAACAAATGCAGTAAATATGAAGGCACATTTATTGTAGTTTGGCAAATTTTCGCAGGTGAAATCTGGGTCATTTTAATAGAAATCCACATGATCTGAAATTTCTTGTGAAGGCGAAAGATTTCAATTAATGTTCAATAATGTTCTATGTTCTTCTGCTCATAAGCTTTGCAGCTTTACCGAATGCCACTATTGACCAAGAAGAACATAAAAGGCTGACTTGAATGTGCTTAAATTCATTTGGATATACCTGTGGAGTTGTGGAAGAATGTTTTATGGAGGGATGTGACCACCAAACTGGAACTTTTTGGATCCATGGATCAGCCAGCGGTACATCTGGTGCAAAAAATGCGAAGCTTATGAGCAGAAGAACACCATCTCCATGGTCAAACATGGAGGTGGTCCAGTCTTGTTATGGGGGCTCTTTGCAGTAGCAGGAAGTAGAAATATTGACTGTATGAAGGACATCATAAATTCTTTGAAGTATCAAGCCATTTTGGCAAAGATTGTGATGCCTTAGTTGGAGAGACTGAAGCCATCCCAAAGTATGCATCCAAATTTACTAAAACTTGGTCGGGGATCAGTCGTAGAATGTTCTTGAGTGGCCTGTCTTCAGATTGAAATCGCATTGAAAATATTTTGTGGAATTTGTAGAAAGCAGTAGTAACATGGAAACCAAAGACTATCAGCTTTTCAAGTGAGGAATGGGCCAAGTTTGCAGTAGAGAGGTGACAGAAGCTTCTATAATAATAATAATAATAATAATAATAATTTGTTACATTTATATAGCGCTTTTCTGGGTACTCTAAGAGCTTCACATATGGAAGGGGGAATCTCCTCAACCGCCACCGATGTGCAGCATCCTCCTGGATAATGCGACGGCAGCCATATTGCGCCAGAACACCAGCTGATTGGTGGAGAGGAGACAGAGTGATGAAGCCATGATGGACATAGGCCAGTGGGCAAATTTGGCCAGGATGTTGGGGTTACACCCCTACTCTATTTGAAGGACATCCTGGGATTTTCAACGACCACAGAGAGTCAGGACCTCGGTTGAACGTCTCATCCGAAGGATGGTGCATTTTGACAGCATAGTGTCCCCATCAATATACTGGGGCATTAGGACCCACACAGACCACAGGGTGAGCGCCCCCTGCTGGCCTCACTAACAGCTCTTCCAGCAGCAACCTAGTTTTCCCAAGAGGTCTCTCATCCAGGTACTAACCAGGCTCAGCCCTGCTCATCTTCAGTGGGCCAGTCTTGGGCTGCAGGGTGACATGGCTGCTGGTAGATGGGTGCTGTAGATTCTAAGCATCTACAGGCAGCATTTATTGGAGGTTATAAAGAACAAAAGATTCTGCACAAAATTTGACTTTTGGGGGTTGAATGTTTTTTAAATTTATCAACTTTAAATTCTCGGAATTGTATTAATAAACTTTGTACAATAGTATACTGATGCCTTTGATGAATTGTTTTCATAAAGTTTTGTTCTCAGCAGCAAAATGTCATGCAGGTTAAGAGGGTTGAATAATTTTGATTACAACTGAGTATATATATAAGATTATATATATATATATATATATATATAAGTATAAGTTGTATATCATTTCATGAGATCTCTTCGTGAAGCAAATCTTTTAGCTCTGTATTTTTCAGATGTATGTATATATATATATATATATATATATATATATATATATATATATATATGATATGGTAAGATGTAAGAAAAGAAAAATGCATGTAATTGTTCAGCCTTTGGTTCTTTTAGAGAACTGAGTAACTGAGAAATGACTGATGGCTTGTGGCGAATTGGCACAGCAGAGATTGTTTTTTATGGATGATGAAATGAGTTTGAAGTGAGTGGGTGTGAGATGGCCTGTTTCTGCAGCTGAAAATAGAGCAGATCTCAACAACACATTTCATGTTGTCTCTACACCGTTTGTTTGTTAAAGAGAAAGTCAAAGAGTGGAAGAAGCTTTTCTTAGAAACCTATTTTGACATGACATTTTTCAATAAATATAACTTTTCTTTACAAAAAGCCATAATGTAAACTCCATTACAGCTATCAGTTCATACAGGGTTTGCAACGTATGCTGATATACTGATAAAAATATTAAAAGTTTCCCATCCTGTGTTGAGCCTTGAGCCACCCTGTGTGTTCATTTGCATGTTGGCTTGACTGCATGTGTTCTGTTGTATAGCGGAAGTGAGAATGCTTTCCACGCTTCCTCTGTGTCGCTTCTGAGAAGGTGAAAAAGAGCAACAGGAAGTGAGATGTGGGGGTTATTGCAGATAGAGACACTGGAAGTATAGATGCAGCCAAGTTTAGCTCAAACCACCTCGTTGTCGTTGTGCCTCTCTTATCCCACGCATGTGTCAGATTATCATGGTTTTCATTGTGCTGCCATTAATGTTTGGAACTTGGCACTTGAAGTCAAGAAAATAGCTGGCAAATACAGTTTATAAATATATTTGGGATCATTTTAGTCTATGGTCTCTTCATAAACAAGGATTGAGGATGATAATTATGTCGAGGAAACATGACTTTAATTCAGTGTGTGGTGCAAAGCTTCCTTGGGGCTCTTTGGGTCCCGATTTGGCCTCCCTGCAATGACGCCATTTTATGGAAATGGTGAGGCTGTGTGGTTTCAAAGCCTCCTTGTCTGGTTGTGTTAGTGATTTATGCTGAGAAACGGAAACTTATCATTTGTACTGAATGACAAACTTTAAGCTATTCCAATAAATATAAACATTACGTTTATGTAATCAGCACAAGGATAATCTAGATTGGTGATTTTATGAAGAAAATGTGGTGCTTACTGTTGTATAAGCTGCTACCACAATGTTATGGTGGTTGCAAGGATGTTTCTGTATGATGTTAAGGTGTTCTGAGAGGTTTTTAGTGTGTTCCTGTGTAGTTGCTTGGGCCTTAATTGGTGGTTTCATTTGGTGTTCTGGGTGGTTGTTAGCATGTGGGATTTGTTCAAATTTGTTGTCTGTTAATTGTCTATCGTCAGTAGTGTAGCAATGTATGAATTGTCTATGTCTATCTATCTATCTATAGTCGATATTGTAGCAACAGTCAGTTTCAAAACAAATAGCTTTCTGTTGGTCAGCACAGCAATGTGAAACTGTTGTGGAATCTGTTTTGGGAAATCTTTCGCCTTCACAAAAAACATATTGAAGTGACTGGATTTTTGCTGAACAACAGTAAATGTGACTGCACCTTAAGTATGACTGTATGAGCAATAATAACAGTGATGCTTCATGCTTTTGTTCTTTAATACCATGTTTAAAATATCTCTTGTTTTTCACAGCCACCCCTCGTCCAAGCCATCTTTAATGGAGACCCCGATGAGATTCGTGTGCTCATATGTAAATCTGAAGATGTCAACGGACTGGTATGTATAAGTTTCTTCTATTCTTCTTCTCTCATCTCTTTGTTTCCTGAAGCACAATAGTCGAGAAATCCCATGGAAAACAGCCAGAGATTTATATACATTTGTCTCGGTGAAGGAGACAGGACACAAAACAGTTTTCAACGCCATTCTTCTTCCAGAATATTTATTTATTCTGCTTGTCTGTCTGTGTCCGCCCTAATGGCTCCAGTAAGAATTAGCTCGCTGTCCGAATGTTTTTTATAGAGCCGCTGGTCAAAGTCGTAATTTCAGGCTGCATGTGCAAACAGGTTCAGACAATAGACACGTTGAGATGTCACCACCGCAAGTGTGTGAACACATTAATGCACACTGACATCTCCGTCAGTGATTGTAGAGAGCCAGTCAATGCTCCTTTGTTGTGGATCCCTTGCAATAACGGCCAATCAGCATATTGCATTTAGAAGTGACCATGTCTATGTGAATTTTCTGTGAAAGCTTTGCAATCCAGGGAGAATTTTGAGGGTTGAAAATGGTGGAATGTACTGCATAGATCACATGAGTCTGGTTTGAATGACTCAATTTTAGTGTTGATGTAGGTTTCCTATTGAAACAGGAAGTTAGGGCAAGACATATAGAATGGCTCATCCTTTTTTTTTGTTGTTTTTTAAATTAGCTAGTAGCTTTTTGTTTATACCACAGCTTGCAAAATATTACTTGTTGCTTCCTCTTGCTATGTGGTTGTAGATGGTATTAGAAGGATTTTTTTGTCCATTTTATTGCACATTGTATACACCTCCAAGTGCAAGATATACTACCTTTCAAACCAGGGGTGTCGAACTCATTTGTCTCGGTCTTGCAGAGGTCCAACCATAATTAAACACATCTGAACCAATTAATCAAGGTCTTCGGGATTACTAGAAGCCAGTGAAGACATTTATGATGCCTTAAAGATTTGTTTAGAAAAAAAGCTTTAAAAAAAAAGGTTTTATTAATCAGAAATCCTAAAACTATTAAGCAGCACAATCGTTTTGAATAACAATAGGAAGATATGTTTCTTGAGCACCAAATTAGCATATTAGAATGACTTCTGAAGGATCTTATTTTATAAAATATAATGTATTTTGATAAATGCAGCATTGGTGAACATAAGAGACTTCTTTTAAACAAAATTAAAAGTCTTACAGACCCCAATCTTCAACAACAGTCATCAATATTTATTCCTGGCAGAGGAAAACTGTAAATGTGTATCAGCTTTTGAGATTACACTAGCATATGGATGGGTTCAGAGTAGGGGTGTGCGATATATATCATAATTGATGTTTTAACGATATGTCAAATCATATTATGGAGTATTTCATTCATTTTTAGAAACCAATCAAAACGCTGCATGAAGTGTTCACGAATTCACTGTGTGATGTAGCGGAGTATATACTGAGTACTCTCGCGGTGAGTATTCAGAGTGTGTTTGACAGAAGTTAAAATGAGTGAAGAAACTGAAGAAGCTTGTCAAAGTACGGCTCCAAATGCGAATCCATCTGAAAGCACTGCGAGTTTGAGTCGCTTATAATGTACATTTGAAAAAACAAACATCTTTCCAGACATGAGAAGCATTTATTAACATCTTGTCCAACAAAAGGCAACATTTAATAACATGTTTTTACTCCAAACTCACTTCATTACGACAGTTGAGCATCCTTCCCTGAGATGATGTGATTTCTTACACAGAATAAGGCAGTCGTGTGTTTATTATTCATGTTTAATCAAAAAGCATTTCAATCTTTTGTTTATTCGGCTACAGCGATATAACGCGTTATCTTCTTCTGCTGCAGAGGCTTTCAGATGGAGAAGCATTTACTGCTGATCACAGAGCCGTACAGCTCTGACAAGCTGCACATTAAATAATCGCAGCCTTTGCCCTAATATGAGGATTATGAAAAGCTTCAGGAGTCATCTGAACACGGCGCGTCTGCAGAAGACAGAGCAAAATCAAAAACACACACGCAACAAACATGGGCGAATCATTTAGCAAGAAAGTTCCTTACGACAGAAAAAGACAGATGGAAAGATATAACAAACGCTGTCACCAATTACATTGCCAAATAAAACATTTTTAAATGATGCAAAAATCGTCTGATTATCGTTATTGGAAAAATCTTAGAAAACATAGAGAGAATTTTTTGTCAATATCGCACACCCCTAGATGAAAGCTTACAAACTTGTAGTAAATGTCACAAAATCTTGATTTCATTAAATATTTAACATCATATTTCCATCATCTCTTTCAATGTGTCTGACACTTTTTTTTTTTTCTTCTGTTTTTCCCAAAATCTCTCTCAGGACACTGAGAAGCGTGCTCCCCTTCATGCAGCAGCCTTCCTCGGAGATGCTGAGATCACAGAGCTCCTCATTGTATCAGGTAGAGCTGCTTCTTCCCCACATCCCTTCCATAGTACCTTTTAAAGCATCTCATATAAAATAAATGCATGTTCAAAACATGCATTTGCTTGTTTAAATAAGGAAAAGTTTACCCAAAAATAAAAATTCTGTGATCATTTACTGTTGTTTTCTATTCCGGGAAACATAAAAGATGGTTTTGAATGACATGAGAGTGTGTAAATGATGACAGAATATAAATTTTTCAGTGAACTATTCAAATTTAGCGAATCTTTATATTTATTTAGGTTATTATTGTTTGACGTCTCTTGTACTACTTCATTTTAGGGGCTCGGGTCAATGCCAAAGACAGCATGTGGTTGACTCCACTCCACAGGGCAGTGGCATCACGTAGTGAGGTGGGCTTAGTTTGAATGAGAAACAGATGTTGTGTGATGTTGTCACACGACAGGATGCCTTTAAAACAATGCTAATCATATGCAGCAACTCTTGTGTGATTAGAAAAAGGATTTTTTCCAACCCTGGATGCTGATTTGTGTTCTACAACTTTGTAAAGTACACAATAGTGTCAACAATTGTTTTCTTTTGCACAAATCAAGGAGGCCGTTCGCGTGTTGATCCGTCATTCTGCCGATGTTAATGCAAGGGATAAGAACTGGCAGACTCCGCTGCATGTCGCCGCCGCCAACAAGGCCCTGCGCTGTGCTGAAGTCATCATCCCTCTCCTGAGCAGCGTCAATGTTTCAGATCGCGGGGGACGCACCGCCCTGCACCACGCCGCCCTCAATGGACATACGGAGGTATTACGAGTTGAGACTAAATATTTTTGATTAATTCATAGCAATACATAATTGGATTGTATTTTATTTTGCTGCAGTTTAACACCATAAGTGTTGCAAGTCCAAAGGACTGAGGCAGCAAAAATGCTTCAATATCGTGTCGTGGATAGTGACAATATGCATTGTGCGTAGTTCACCCAAAATGAAAATGACTGTGTGAGGAAAAAAATCCAAGTTTACAGAGTTTAAGTGTCAGTTCTACTTTGAACTGCTAAATATAATGTTAAATATGATGTGTAATAATGCAATGGGGGAATATTTGTGGGTCCTGATTATTCCAAATGTTACCATTAAAAAGTGGCCTACATAATTTTAAATATATCTGGTCAGTGACAGAGTGCAAACATATTCATCTAAAATAAATCTGTTTCAGTGTTAGAATCAAGATTTAGATCATATTTTATTTTGCTGCAGTTTAACACCATAAGTGTTGCAAGTCGAAAGGACTGAGGCAGTGACGCTCCAACTGGGCAATTGACTTTTAGATACAAAGTCACTTGCCTGCTGATACATACTTAATTTCCTGCACTGCATTGTCTGCACAGCATGAAATTTCTTGAGCTCTCAACAATGCAGAATGGTTTTGGATGTCATTATATGAATTGTGACACAAACACGCAGCACACAATAAGAGCTTCAGGAGACCCATAATTACTGCCGCATTATTGAGTCATGCTTTACTGCCTGTTGAGACTGACACATGCATCCTCTCATCCATTTCTCCATCTCAATCGTGTCACTGTTATTCACTTTTCTTTTTCTTTATCTTCAGATGGTTAGCCTCCTCCTGGCCAAGGGTGCCAACATCAACGCCTTCGATAAGAAAGACTGCCGTGCGCTGCACTGGGCCGCATATATGGGTGAGGGAACAGTCCTGTAAAAACTGTGATATGTATGCCCTTATTTTCTTTTCTTTTTTTCTTCAGTGGAACACAAAAGGAGTTGTTCATCCTGCTCTTCCATTCAAACATGAAAAATAGTTACAAGGGGGCTGATAAGCGTCAAAAAGGACAAAATCACCACTCAAGTAGTCCATACTACTTCCATACTAACTATACATGTTGTTGTAATGATGTGCAAGCTGACATAAAGATGGTTAGAATGCAGTTAGAATGACAAAAAAATGAATTCAAACAATTCCGAAACAGAATTCTTGCATGCTTTTCGTTGCTGAACTAATCATTTGAGTGAATAACCCCTTCATTTTAGAATGAATCAGCTGTTTTGAATGAATCATTCCATCCAAATGCTCTTCAGTGCAAAAAATGCATTTGGTTGATAATGGTTTAATTTGGCTGGTAATGGAAATAGCAATGAATTTATTGATTTAATGTAAGAATTTGTCATAAAAGATGACACATTTAATTCAATTCAATACATTTAATGAAGTAATAAAAATGGGGTTGGGGGCTAATTAATTACTGCTGTGAACTAAACACTGCACAGTTTACTCACACACTGTAATATGAGGAATATGAAAATCTTTGGGATTCAGTTGTTTTTACAACAGGCCTAAACCAGCCAAGGTGTCTAATTGTCACCAACCAAAATCCCCCAGAATATTGAGATATCATGAATAGTTAATATCGCACACCCCAACATGCTAATTGTGTGCAATATTCCAAGTCTTCGAAAAGAAATTAGCACTTTCAAACATTCATATTGTTTTTTCCTCAAACTATCACATGGCTTAAGAAGACTTGTATTATGTTGTGCACAAGTCGTCTGGACTAGTTTATAGAGCTTTTAGGGGTGTAAAAATATATCGCAATACAAAAATGCTTCAATATCGTGTCGTGGATAGTGACAATATCCATTGTGCGTAGTTCACCCAAAATGAAAATGACTGTGTGAGGGAAAAAATCCAAGTTTACAGAGTTTAAGTTTCAGTTCTACATTGAAGTACTAAATATAATGTTGAATATAATGTATAATAATGCAATGGGGGAAAATTTGTGGGTCGTGATAATGCCAAATGTTACCAGTAAAAAATGGCCTACATAATTTTAAATATATCTAGTCAGTGACAGAGTGCAAACATGTTCATCAAAAATAAATCTGTTTCAGTGTTAGAATCAAGATTTAGAATACAATAGAATTTTTGTTATCCTTTTAACACATGGCTTGGAGTATCGCAATAATATCATATCATGAGTATCTTGATATGTATCGAAGGGTATCATTACACCCCTAAGAGCTTTTATGGTGTTTTTTTTGTCATTTTCTGAGCTTGACCAAGCCTGGTCACTTTCTGATTTTGTTTTATGGAAAGGAGTCAACATTCTGGAAAACATCTCCTTCTGTGTTCCACAGAATCGGGATTGAAATCACATGTTGGAGAGGAACTAATTACAGATTTTTTTATTTTCGGGTGAATCTGCTATATCTGTTTTTGTGTTCATGAGCTTCATTCTATACTCTTGCAGGTCACTTAGATGTAGTGTGTTTACTGGTGAGTCAAGGGGCCGAGATCAGTTGCAAGGACAAGAGGGGATACACACCTCTACACGCTGCTGCTTCCAACGGTCAGATTGCTGTGGTGAAACACCTGCTCAGCCTGGCTGTAGAGGTACCCAGGATGCAAATAGATACATACAGGGAAGGGAGCATGGGGTCATTGGAAAAATATCTAGTTTTAGCTGATCATTACATTGTATGCTTCACTCATAGATAGATGAAGCCAATGCCTTTGGAAACACAGCGCTGCATGTGGCGTGTTTTAATGGGCAGGACGCAGTGGTCAGCGAGCTGATCGACTATGGTGCGAATGTCAGTCAGCCAAATAACAAGGGCTTCACACCTCTCCACTTTGCTGCTGCGTCCACCCATGGTGCTCTGTGTCTGGAGTTCCTAGTCAACAGTGGAGCTGATGTCAACGTCCAGGTATGTCCAACTTGAACAGACAGTTCAAATCCTGTGTGCTTTATGCTTATAAACATTTTGTGATGTTTCCTCAGAGTCGAGATGGGAAAAGCCCACTTCATCTGACGGCAGTGCACGGACGATTCACACGCTCCCAGACGCTCATCCAAAACGGTAAAGCTGCTTTTAGCCAGCTGAAGGACCATTCACACAGAATGCGTTTTTGACGTTAAAATGCAAGACACGGGTCAGTGGGGAAAAAAGGCAAGATGCAAACTCGTCCATCTATCATTTGTTTACATCAAAAAACAATGGAAAAGGAGCTTAGTGGAATGGAAAAATGTGTTTTGTGTGAATGGCTCCTGAGATGAGATGAATCTAAACTGCCTTTTATTCTGATATCGACTGATTTGCATTACATTGTGAGTACAGTTGTGTGTTTTTGATACAGGTGGAGAGATTGACTGCGTGGATAAGGACGGAAACACTCCGCTGCACGTCGCTGCTCGATACGGCCATGAACTTTTAATAAACACTCTAATCACAAGTGGAGCTGACTGCACTAGGTTTGACTCTACAAAGATTTTTAACAAAGATCTAAACGCAAAGCATCATTACTTGTTGTGACTCTTTCTTTCTCTACTATATTCTTCTGCAGAAGAGGGGTACACGGCATGTTCCCTTTGCATCTGGCCGCTCTGAATGCTCATGCCGACTGCTGCCGGAAACTCCTCTCCTCAGGTACTGAATCAAACTAGTTGCACTGCATTAATATAACACTGTAAACCTAGCGGACACCATTTTTGAATAAAATGTGCATGTAATGTACACATTAAGATAGCGCTCATGCGGAAGGTGCAAGGTCTGGCTCTGGACATTTCCTTATCCCATTCATCCTTTTACTTCTCCCATTATTTTCTGTTCTTTCTATAGTACTTTACTCTACTGAAAGAAGTCTCTTATGCTCACCAAGGCGGCTTGTATTTTATCAAAATACAGTAAAAACAGTAATATTACTAAATATTATTACAATTGAAAAGAGCGGTTTTCTGTTTATTTAAATATTGTAAAATGTCATTTATCCCTGTCATGACAAAGCTGAATTTTCAGCAGTCATTATTCAGTGTCATATGATTCTTCAGAAATCATTCTAATATGCTGATTTGATGTTTAAGAAATATAAATAATTGATAATTAAATTTGTAAAGTGTTAGATTTAATGTCATTGACCACAAATTACACTAGGTGTGAGAGACTTTGAGCACTCATTATTGTGTCTTGTTTTGTATTTAAAAAAAAAAAGACTTCATTGATGTCCATTTCCATAAGAAAGCTTTCATATCCACATTGGGTGATTTTACATAGGAAGTCATCTGACATGTTTTGTAAATCAACAGTTCCTTACCTTACATGCTCTTGTGTCTAAATGGGAGCAAATCCCTGCAGCCATGTTCCATCATCTAGTGAAAAAGCTTAAAACTGGAAGTTGTTACAACAGCAAAGGGAGGACCAACTCGCTATTGATGCCCATGATTTTGAAATGAAATATTCAGTAATCACTGGCTATGGTCCACATACCTTTGGCTATATAGTGTTGTTGTCTATATTAAGATGAGGAGGGGACCAAGTACTGAACCATGAGGTACCCCTCAAATTGACGTGACTCAGACAACCAAATACTTTGTAAATGACAGTTCTTCCTTATGTAATTAGGTTTATTCTGTGAGTTAAAGATCTTTTGTCTCTAATTGATTGCCATGTGTGCAATTTTTCCTCATTTCTCTGCTAAGGTCTGGCATGCAATTATTTCTGTGCTTGCTTAACGTGGACTCTGGATTATGAGATTGTTGAAGGAGAAACATTAGATTGTAGATGCTATAGATCTGGATTTTTAAATTGTTCTGCTTGGTTGCACACATTTGTGTTCACCTTTGAGCGGTCTGTGTTTGTCTTGTTTCCTGTGTGCACTGTCTTTGTTTTTCCTGCACTAACATGCTTTCTTTCTCTGTCTCCCTTTCTGGACTGTCTCTTTTTTGGACTCCTTTTCCCCCATTTCATTGTTTTCCCCTTGTGCGGTCTGACACTGTGGCTGTCTGGGTCTGGTTTGTGGGCGCACTTTCATCTTCTGTGCACTGCATCCTTCCTTCCCATCCTTCCATTCCTCTACAGGACGGAGGTATACCATAATGTGCCCTCTCAATAATGACTCGGTCCTGTCTGCAGGCTTTCAAATCGATACGCCAGACAACCTCGGGAGGACATGTCTACACGCTGCAGCTGCGGGAGGGTGAGTCTGTCTGTCTTGCAGAGAGTCCTGTTGCATTGCGGAAAAAAATACCTTTCTGATCAAATGTGATCAGCTGTTGTGCTGGTGTTGTCTAAGCGTACTTTTCAAAAGCATATTTCAAAAATGCATAAATGTTGGAAAAAATCTGTAACACACTATAATAAGGTTCATTAGTTAACAACATTAGTTAACAACAACTAACAACATTGGTTAACATTAACTAATAATGAACTGCACTTTTACAGCATTTATTAATATTTTTTAATGTTAATTTAAATTTAATAATAAATTTAGCTTAACTGAAATTAAAAACTTTTTTTTTCAAGTGTGCATACACATTGTAAAGTAATACAATTACGTGAAATCTTAATCAAAAAAGTTGACCATCATTTCCTACAGCTGCCATATTGAGCTTTGCAATTTCTCCTTATTTGGTTTCTGAGTGGACATTTTGTATTTGTAATTTAGGTGTCATTAAGTTATATACAACCTAATACAATACCAATAACTAATGACTACCCCAGTCAACCATTGTTCAGCAAACACTGGTATTGTTTGACCCATTGTGTGTCTGTATACCAGCTCATGGCTTAATTCTCTCTCTCTCTCTCTCTCTCTCTCTCTCTCTGTCTGTCTCTCTCTCTCTCTCTCTCTCTGTCTCTCTCTCTCTCAGTAATGTGGAATGTGTGAAGCTACTGCTTAGCAGTGGAGCTGATCATAACCGCAGGGACAAACACGGAAGGTGAGTTATTGGTAAATGTGAGACTTTTACGTCAGAATAATTGCTCATTCACTTTTAATGCCTGTGCTCTCTTCACCTGCACTTAAATACTGAATCTTCTACATAGGCAATAAAATATCATTGCAATCAGGAGCAGTAATCAGTTTCCCATTTTTTAAATTATATATTTTCATACATTATTTTTTTAGAATTAACAATGTTTTTTTAAAGCCATTAAGACAAAATAATTAAATATTTTAATTGCATTAGGACAAATTCATTTTTAAGTATTTTAAAATGGAAAACTCTTACTTTTGGAATACAGTAACAGTTTAACCACATACATTCAGATTTCACTGCATTTTAAACTTGCTTAAATCTTAAAACTATTATATCATAAATTTCATTGTCATATATGATAGATAAAGATTAAATACGTTTTCCAGAATATACTTAAGTGCTAAATTCAACTGAAATCTCAAGTTTTTTGTAGTCATATTCTGGGCTGGTTTGTTTGTAGAATCTCCAAGTGCAGTTATCGCTGCACACATGAAATGAAATCATTCCTTTTGTTCTCATTTTTTTGTACTCTGAATCTTTTAGATCATACTTAAATTTTATTAACTTTATTTTACCTCTCTCTTTTGTTATGGCCGTTGACAGGACCCCTCTCCACTATGCGGCAGCTAGTCGACACTTTCAGTGCCTGGAGACTCTGGTGTCCTGCGGTACCTGCATTAATGCCACTGACCAGTGGGGGCGCTCTGCTGTGCACTACGCTGCTGCTTCTGACTTGGACAGGAGGTATACACATTTACACAAACAGCAACATCTGTGAATTCCTCCTTCAAGATTCAGTTAAAAAATAGATTTTTTGCTAAGTTTCTAAAACTAAACAAATATCACAGTTATTGTAATAGAGAGACTTATAATGGCGCTCTTTGGGGTATAATATTCTGAAAGGTTTAAATGCAAAATCTGCAACTCATCAGTCTAACTAAAACATCCATCACCCTAATCTTAGTTTGTACTTTTAACGGTGGACAGTGGAGTAAACACTCCATCCCCATATGCATAGTAACATGTAATTGATCGCTGATGTGGACACCGGCATCTGTTGTGTAACAGCAGGTGAAATCGAGTGCACTGTCAGTCCCCATCTCTAGAGACTGCTTGCAGCTAAGTAACACATATATCTGTGTTACCATGGCAACTACAGGCTATTTTTAAGTCTCATGTCATTGGGATAGTTTATGTGCAAATGCAGGGGTTTGATGTCAATTTACAGAAAACACCTTTGTGCTTTGTTTAATTCGATTAGCGGCCAGATTTCACTGGCACAAAAAAAATAATGATTGTGATGAGTAATGAGTTACAGTACAATGACAGTGCAATAGTAAACATTTTAATTAATTTAGTTTAGTAACACTTTTTGGTATTTGGTCACACTTTAAATTCTCACTGTTAACTAACTATTAACTACGACTTTTGCCTCAATAAACTCCTGATTACTGCTTATTAATAGTTAGTAAGGTAGTTATTAAGTTTAGGTATTGGGCAGGATTAAAGGATGTAGAATATGGTCATGCAGAGGAAGGCATTAATATGTGCTTTATAATACTAATAACCAACCAAAGCAACTAGTTAATAGTGAGAATTGGACCCTAATCCTATCCCTATAGTAAGTATATGTAGTTAATTATTATTACTGAGTAATTAAATATATAATTACACAGATGCCTTGCAATAAAGTGTAAACTTATTTTTAATTCTAAGATAACACAGTTTTATTGCACAGATATAAAAATGATTAAATTATTTATTTATATAAATAAATACACTGTATTATTATTATTAATTACAAATATGCATGATTAATTATGAATTAAATATAATATTGTAATTAAATTTATATTAATAATATTTTCTAAAATATTAGATTTATTGTTGAATGAGAAGTGACTGTGTGTAAATGTTGTTTTCTCTGAAGGCGGCGTGTGGTCCTGGAACCAGAGAGTGACGGTGTTCAAGCCGAGAGGGAGAAGGAGGCAGCTCTGTGAGTTCTCTAGAGTTGAAGAGCAAACCGGTCCATGTCTGCTCAGCCTCATCTCTCTGTCACCCCTCCATGTCCCACCGTCACTTGTACTGTTTATACGTGTGCTGCTCTGATGCCAAAACATTGGGTGTTTGTGTCTGCATGCAACTGTAACCTCATCATTTTCATGTCTGGGACAACCTTAATGTACTCTCCCTCTCTCAGCTTCCACAGTAGCGCACATACATAATTAAGTGTCCTATGCATTATATTATATTATATTATATTTTATATATATATATATATATATATATATATATATATAATATAAAAAATGTGTACGCATATATACATATGCACATGTGTCTATCATCCATCCATCCATATGAGCAATATCACTCAAGTAGAAGTGCGATATGGCTCTATATCAGCATGGCTGTGATTAGAGCCATAGGCAATCACATCCATGCTGATATAGAGCCATATAGCATGACTAGGAGTGTGATATTGCTCATATAAGGGATAATCCATGGCTAGCTGTGCATTAAACGATTTTAATGCATGATGGGGAGGCAAAAAACACTCAACGTGGAATGTTTGCTCATTTCTGTATGATATTAATAGAATATTGCATGGCTGGAAAAGACTATCAAATTCAAGAACCAGTACTGTTGTGTATATACACACACACACACACACATATATAGACATATGTACGCATGTATATTTTTTTATAGGATTTTGTCAGTTTGTTAAATATACATATATTTATATTTGTGTGTAGGTGTCTTGAGTTCCTGTTGCAGCACGGTGCTGCCCCGTCACTCAAAGACAAACAAGGCTACAGTGCCGTTCACTACGCTGCAGCGTACGG
This sequence comes from Zacco platypus, assembly GCA_038088235.1. NCBI lineage: Eukaryota > Metazoa > Chordata > Actinopteri > Cypriniformes > Xenocyprididae > Zacco > Zacco platypus. The sequence goes on along the minus strand of CM076081.1, from coordinate 25,302,699 downwards.
CCACAGACATTGTTTGAAACTGGTGAGGACACAAAATATATCCATTGTGTGCCTCAGGACACTTCCTCCATGCAAATGCAAATTCTTTGTAGTAAAATGATATGCATGTTAATACCTGCAATCTGTTGAACCCGTCAATGCAAGAATGAATGTGTTCCAGATAAACACAGATGTTTTTTTTTTATATAATTGTTTAATGAGAACAGCTGTAATTCAGATTAAATTTAATTTCAGCTTTTGGACAGAGATGAGAACCATCAAGACGAGATGGAGAACAGCCAAACCAGAAGCCCACTGCATCTGGCTGTGAGTCTAAATACCTTTTCACTTTCACTACCGTTCAAAAGAATAGCATTCAAATTTTTTGTAACAGTTTCTAGCAATGTAAATATCTTTATTTTCATTTTTGATCAATTTAAAAAAAAAAACATACCAAATTTTTAAAGGTTAGATTACACACATTTATTTGGACAATTCATTAACTCCTATTTATAGGAAATCAAGCTGATTAGCAGTTTGTCAAAATTGCTTATACTTAAAGTTATTGATTTGAAGAGACCCCTGTGACCACCTAGTAGATTCCAAGAACTCCAAAAACAGTCACATAACAACATGCTAACATGGGCAAACGTTATTCTATTCACGAGATAAGAGTAAATTTATCTGGCCTTTAATAATTTTCTCAAAACGTTAGCACAAAAACATTATATATCAGTCATGGAACTTTTGCTTTTTTCTTCTTCTTCTTCCTGAAGCATTTTTAAATGTGACTACTTGTTTCAGAATGTTCAGAGAACATTCACAAGTAACATTCCCATAATGTTACAAAACGATACAATTATATATACTGTTCGTATAACCACGAAAAAGTTTTTTTTTTTTTTTTAACGTTCATAGAATATTCAGAAATAATGTTTTCATAACTCAATGGGAACATATTTTTGTTATCTGAGATAGCATTGCAATGCCTTTGCTACAGCTTGAATGTTTTTCAGAAAATCTACCAAGGTTTGATTACTACAGACATTCCGTAACCTCACTGAAATGTATGAAATAAGACACTAATATTTGTGCTGACATTTTCATACAGTTGGTACTACACCTTTACATGTGTATTTGTGTTTGTCCAGGCATATCACGGTCACGCACAGGCTCTAGAAGTGCTCTTGGAGGGTCACTGCGAGGTGGATCAGGGGGACGAGGTGGGACGGACTCCATTGGCCCTTGCAGCCCTCAGGGGCCACACCGACTGCGCTCTCACACTTCTGAGCCACGGGGCCTCGCCGAGAAGCAGAGATACTGTACGAGAACGTACACCCATCCACCTTGCAGGTATTGTACCTAGATGTGGTGGAAATTATTAAATTAATTGAAATTTACACACACTGATTTACTGATTCTTTCCAGTAATGAACGGTCATACATCATGTGTGCGCCTCCTGCTGGAAGACTCTGATAATGCAGATCTGGTCGACACAGCGGACTCTCAGGGACAGTGAGTACTTCATTTAATAACTCAAGATAGTCTTTCATTATAATATCACAAGGATTTTGCAGTGGAATGAGCGTGTCATGTCCTATTATGTCTCAACAGTGTTGATACTGTAATGGGTATTGTAGACACATTCTAATAAAGTAACTACAGTCAAGCTAAGCTTTTAAAAAAAGAAGTTACCCATAAAAAGTCTCTGACTACATTTAGTTGTTTTTTTTTAATTACTGTGCATCTATAAAATTCATATTGGGGATTGGGGATCATGCATAAAGTTTGCCACAGCGCACCGGTAAACGGAACGATTATGAGTGTGTAGTGAAAAAACAGCAAGGAGACTGTCTAAACAGTTAAAAAATGTATTGATAATGTTTTGTTTTTAGTTTTCGGCTGCAGGGATTAAGTCGACGATGCTGACTCTTCACCTCCGCAGTAGTGTACGAGCCTAAATGCATGTTTCATATGGATTACATTATCTGAGAATATTTATTTTCTATTTGAATTGGTCCATTTAGAAGTAGACATTTCAAGCTCACTATAGATATCTGTGAGGCAAGTATATGCTGAGTTTCCGGTCGTTTTTGTTACGTGCTCAAGTTCACTGAGACTGAGACGGCTGAAAGCGCATCCTGATTGTTTTCATTTTTTTACAAAAGCACGTTTTTCTGTTATTGTTAGTTTATAGGAAATAAATGGACCCTTTATGGTTTGCATTACTCTTGTCTGTATGACCAAAATGATGGAATATTTTAAGCTAAATGCAAGTGAACATGTATGTCATGCAGTAACCGCGCTCTCCACACAAGCATGGATATGTGCCTAATAATAGCGCACGTTTATCTAGGACTAGGCTAACATTAGTAGCAACTTTACAAGTCCGCTCGCTCTACTTGCTTATTTCAAGTGAACAGCCATATTTGTGGTCGATGAATGGTAGGCGATTGTTTGGATTTTCTGCCGTCAATGATCTCTCCCTCACGGACTTTGCTACTTCATGTCTTGATGTATCCCGTCAGTTTATTGATTTTTTTTTTTTTTTTTTTTTGTGCTCCTTTATTGCCCTTCCTTCGGCTGTCTAGCAATAACAGTGACATAAATGAAAATGATTGACATGATTTGACCAGCAGCTGATTGCACAGATGTGACCCAAATGTCACATCTATCCAATCAGCTGCTTATTATTTTTTTTAATGTTTCTTATGGGCCAACGAGGGTCTTTTTTTATTCACGCTGATGTAAATTTAAAATAATAAAAAAATGTCTGGCCAATCTGGGGCCCCTGCACACATGGCAAGGCAAGCCTGTGCGTTAATCCGCGCCTGCTAATACAAATACAAATTTGAAATTACCATTAACTGGTTAATAACGTTATTTTATCGTTCTGTTTTATATTTTAATTTGGTAGTCAACCATGAGTCAATCATGAATTCAAATTGTACGACCTTTGCAAATATGACGTTGACGCATTCAAATGCCCGCACAGTACTTATTCAAATAATTTTTTCCCCATTTTTAAGCCCCACTTGAGATTGCATTGAGGATTCATTCTGTGTGTATTTGCAGGACCCCTCTAATGCTGGCAGTAATAGGGGGTCATGTGGACGCTGTGTCTCTTCTATTGGAGCGCGAGGCCACTGTAGACATGGCTGATCATCAGGGTCTGACTGCTCTACACCTCGGGGTGAGTTTCCTTATCTTAGCTGTATTCAAGGCCAAGATATGCAAGGACTTTTAATTGTTTTTGTTAAAAATGCTAATAAAATGTGTCACTTGACCCTTCAGAAATCATTCTATTATGCTGTTGGTGGTCAAGAAACATTTCTTATTGTTATCAATGATGAAAACAGTTGCATTTGATGATTCAATCCCAATGATTCAGCTCAAAAGAGTAACATTTATCTGAAATAGAACAGTATGCAACATTATAAAAGTTTTCTTTTCACTTTTGATGAATTGAATGCATTCTACCTGAATAAAAAAAAAAACAATTCATACTGACCTCAAACATTTGAACGATAGTGTAAGCAAGAAGAATAAAGTTAAGATATGCAAAAATGTCTTTCTTTAAGATGTACTCTTAAATATTTCTTTGGTTGTCATGGCTAAATAAATGTATTTATTTTAAACTCTCTTTCGCTCTCTCAGCTCTTGTGTGGACAGGAGGAATGTGTTCAGTCCCTGTTGGAGCTGGAGGCATCAGTGGTACTGGGCGACTCCAGGGGTCGGACAGCCATCCACTTCGCTGCAGCGAGGGGTCACGCATCCTGGTTGAGCGAACTATTCAATATCGCATGTTCTGAACCCCCTGTACCCCCATTGCGAGACAACCAGGGATACACACCCCTACATTGGGCCTGTTACTATGGTTAGTGTTAACAGTCTCCATTATGAGTTTAAAAAGATGCTTTTATTTGTAAGTAAACAGAATGTAGTTTTTGAAGTGTGGTGGACTAATATTGTCTGTGTTATAGGTCAAGAAGGCTGTGTGGAGGTCATACTCGAACAAAGAGACTTTCGTCAGTTTGATGGGAACCCCTTCACTCCGCTGCATTGCGCTGTGTATGTCTGCTGTGAGATTGTCTTCATCTCTGTAACCTGTTGCACTTTTTCTTCTCTATTTCACCTTGTCTGTCTCTGAATCCTCTTCCCTACAGGGTCAATGACCATGAGACTTGTGCCAACCTTTTATTAGAAGCCATGGGATCAAAGATTGTAACTTGCAAAGACTCCAAGGGCAGGTATGGACGTACTGTATGGTTACAAGTCATTACAAATGTTGCTAGGAAAAGTTAACTATCATTCTATATTTGCTTTCTGAGCTAGCATTGAAAAAAAACTTGTTAAAGAACTGCTGTCTCGGTTTATCAGGACACCTCTCCATGCTGCTGCATTCGCTGGCCACATTGACTGTGTTCAGCTGCTCCTGGCCCATAATGCATCTGTGGATGATGTCGACCAATCAGGGAGCAGTGCACTGATTATGGCAGCGGAGAAAGGAAGAGTTGAGGTTGTAGGTATGTATTCACCATTTTTTTCCTCCTCTTTTGCATTACGTCTGTTCATTTGTATAAAGGGTTATGAAAATGAGGTCAACTTATGCAAAGTGTGGCATGTGTTTTAAACAGAAGTTCTGCTGACTGGTGCCAATGTGAACCTCAGTCTGACTGACCAGAAGGGCAATACAGCACTTCATCTAGCTTGCAGTAATGTAAGTATAGCCAATTGAATGCCAAGTTCATCAGTCCCTATAATTTTGTAGTTCCCCCTATAGTTTCAGCAGTGGTGCAGTGATCTTTCATAGTAATTTCATAATTTGTCATAAATCAAATCAAATCAAATCCCAGGCCTGACATTATTGGTTTCAGAGTCATTCTCAGGAAATGGTCCCATTTGTGCAAATTTATCTTAAGCTTTAAAATCGTATTTTAGCATTGTTAACTAAGTGGTGCCATTTTTAATGCAACCTTTACTATAGATTTTTCACGAAAAAAAAATTGAAATTAATAATTTTGCCTTGACGGGAACAAATGTTGAAATTTCCACTTAGTTAACTTAGTTATGCAACAGTTAAGTTGAAAAAATGATGCCAGATATGAAAACAGTGTTTTTGAATGTTTATATCAGTGGTTCTTAACCTGGGTTCGGTGAGTCAGTCTCAGGGGTTCGGCGGAGGTCAAGACACACACCCGACTCATATGATTCGTGATGACACGCCCCGCTTTTTCCTATTAAGAAGGGTTCGGTGAATGCGCATATGAAACTGGTGGGGTTCAGTACCTCCAACATGGTTAAGAACCACTGGTTTATATTAAAGGGATAGTTGAAAAAAAAAAATTATGTCATCATTTACTCGCCCTCAAGTTGTTCCAAACCTTTATGAGTTTCTTTGTTCTGTTGAACACAAAATAACAAACCGGACAGTTGACGGTAGCCTTTGACTTCCATGGTATTTTCTCTCCTACTATGAAAGTCAATGGCTACTGTCAACGGTCCGGTTACCAACATTCTTCAAAACACCTTCTTTGGTATTCAACAGAAGAAAAGAAACTCATATGGGTTTGGAACAAACTTGTGGGTGAGTAAATGATGACAAAATTATTATTTTTGTGATTTATCTCTTTAATCCATTAACTGAGGTCTTCTAAAGATGATTTCCCTGTTCTTTCTGCTTGTGTCCAGGGAATGGAGGAATGTGCATTGCTCATTCTCGGAAAACTTCCAGACTCTGCCCTCGTCGCTACTAACGCTGCACTGCAAACGTGAGTTCCCCTCCACGGTATATTACATATCGTGTTTACATTTATGCATTTGGTAGATGCTTTTATCCAAATCGACTTACATTGGATTGAATGAACACATTTTATCAGTTCATACATTCCCTGGGAATTGAACTTACGACCTTGGCGTTGCTAGCACCATGCTCTTACAAACTATTAAAGAAACAATTGATGCTCACTTGTTCCTCATTCACTTTCTCAGACCTCTACATTTGGCTGCTCGCAGCGGGATGAAGCAGACCGTGCAAGAGCTGCTCTCTCGTGGGGCCAGCGTTCAAGTTCTAGATGAGAACGGTGCGTCTTCCTGAAACTGAAATCTCAGCAGATTTGGTTCCAGTGTAGCTTGTCGGTGTATGCCAGTCTCTGTTTTGCTCTTCTTTTAATAGTGTCATAAGCTTTTGCCAAAGCAGTGGCTGTGTTTCAAAGCTTTGACAGTGTCATGCGTGTCCCGTTTTTCCCCCAACCATGTGTTTGGCTTCTTGTCTAGCGAGGCACTAATGGAATGCCGCTTTCGTCCATCACCTCCCCACCACTGTCCTTTTGTTCCACTGCTGTGTCCCTCCCTTCACCTCTCTCTGCTATCCTGTCCCTTTTCCTGTCTCTCTCGCTCTTTGGCTGTCTTTCCACGCAGGTCTCACTCCTGCTCTGGCTTGCGCTCCCAGCAGGGAAGTGGCTGACTGCCTGGCTCTCATTCTGGCTACCATGATGCCTTTCTGCTCCCCTTGCAGCTCTGGAGCTCCTTCCCCAGGCACCCTGCTGAAATCTCTGCCCCGCCAGGCCAAGAGTCCCCAAGGCCCCCGCAGTCCAAGGGACCCCTCCGGTCCCTCTAGCGAGGGCACGACCACTGAAAACGACTCGGATTCAGAGACATTTTGACCCTGGTTCCTTCTAGAGGCGCCGGTCGTAGTTTTCAAAGCACATATTGTCATGAACCTTACAGAAGTTGTACAGAGTTTTGATTATGGAGTGCAGCCTCTGTAACAAGAGATTATGAAACATGACAGCACACTTGGTACGCTTTTGTTTTGCCACACTTGTTTGCACAGGAGATTTTTTCGAAAGCCATTTTAATCACTTTAGCACAGGATGATTGAGATCGCCAAATGTTGACTGACTTCTCATGCTTGAAGTACGATAATGTATAGTGTGGCATGGTGTGTCTTAATCTGTGGACTTTTGAAAGCACAAGCCCTGCACAAGGTCAGGTCACAGTCATTTCACTCCTGTTGACGCTGTGGGACCAATCAGGAACCAAGAAATCACATTTTTGGACCAACAGGGGAATTGCCATCACTGTTACCAACCTCACTTAGTATTTATTTAAAGGCTGGAATGCACCACATGACTTTTATCCAGATTTTTGCTTATTTACAGTCTGGACAAGTCAATACTATTCAGAGCCAGTCTGCAGATTTGACTAGACAAATTTCACAGAAAATCACATAGTATGTGATGGGCACAGACTCTAGTTTTTTATTTTATTATAGACTATTGCTGCGTTCCATTTATATTGGAAAATGTTGCACCTCTGACTTTGAGACAGACAAACAGACGTGCTAATAAACAATATATTGCTACTGTTTCACTATGGTTGATTGCGCTGAGCAGCCATATTGGATTCTGGAGTTGGGGTTGTTGCATTTCCCCTGAGTTTCCCATTCGCAACTCTGACTTGAGGGGGCTTTCCAGTTAAAAGTTCCTACTGGGAACTAGGAATTCCCCACTTTCGAGGACAAATGGAATGCACTACAAGGTTCCATCCAGTCAGAGAATATCATATGTTTGATATTTTGAACCGATTTTACAAAACATTATTTTCATTTGTCCTTAGTCTCCTAGTAACAAGGCACATAAGTTTGTGTTTGGAAAATGCAGTTTTAAATCCTCTTATTTTGGGTATATTGCCCAGTGTTTCTCTGTAACCATCTTCAAAGTCTGCAAGTGTATGACACCTTGTGTTTTAAAATCTGTTTAGATTTGAAAAGTTGTGTAGTGTATTCCAGCCTTTAGACTGCAAGTCCATAAAACCCAGTGTAATGTGATAAAAATCCAATGCAATCCATTCTACATGTCCAGATTGTGTACCAGTTGTACTTTACACAATGAATTTGACACGTTGTGAATAGAAGGCTCTTGAGATTTATATTATGAAGACGAATTTTAATGGTAGAAATAAGTCGATTTCTAGGCCTTGATGGTCTAAACTTACATCTGACGCTTTTGGAGAGTGACGCTTTGTCACTCTGTTCCTTCTCAGTCATAGAGACAGTGTTCAAATAATACTTCTATTCAGGTTGAATTTTAGATTCTAGTCAGAGGAAATGGCAAGTTATGTGAACCAGGATGTTCTCAAGCCTGTACCAATATTTATTAACATTTAGATCACAACGGTACTACAATTGAATGCACTTATGTATAGGAGAAAATGGGTGTTTAAAGTAATAGTTCACCCCTAAATTAAAATTCTGTTATTATTTACTCATGTTTTTGTGAACTCTGTTTTTCATGGAGCACAAAAGCCACATTTTTGAACAAACTAAATGTGGCTCTTTCCACATATCGGCAGTTCATAGTGACTTTGTCCGTCAAGCTACAAAAATCGCATAGAAATACCTAAAAAAAAACAAAACAAAAAAAAAAACTCTGTACGGTATTTCAAGTCTTCTGAAGTCAAATGAAAGCTTTGTTTAAGAAGAAGGATTACATTTAAGCTGTTAACCACTGAAAATCTTCCTCTTCAGTGAGCTGTTGGTACTGGATCATTGCGTCAGTGAATTGAACTCAAGAACTGAATCGTGAACAAATCAATAGGCGTTTGATTCTCAAAACAAACGAAATAGTCTTGTTCGACATGCATCGGCGTTACGCAGACCGATTGGCGTATGACAACAAAGTACCTTGAAGAGCAAATGACGCCTTATGCTTTTGAATCGCTCAGTACTTTGCTGTCATACGCCAATTGGTCTGCGCATCTCGAATAAGACTATTTAGTTTGTTGTGTGAATCAAATCAACCAATTCATTGAAATGAAGGATTTGTTCTTACGCACTGAAACAGTAACAGCAGTTTATCAGTGAATAATGACTTCAATTTCAGTCTGTTCCTCACACAAAATTATTGTATGGCTTTAGAAGAATTCTCCTTTTGTGTTCCATGAACAGAAAAACAACAAGAGTTTGAGTGACATGAGTTTGAGTAAACAGTAAATGACAGAATTGGCATTTTGGGGATAGCTATTCATTTAACATCGAATTCAGAACTATAGTAACCTAGGGTCTTTTTTTTTGTTTTTCTTTTCTTATGAAATTCTTTTAATGAATTGCACTGGTTGAATATGAATCCTTTTTAAACGGATTTCTAACATGCTGTTGGGTGATGTCAGCAAGAGTGTTTCATCGCTTTCAAATTTGAATCCATTTTGCTTCTAAATATAGAGAGCTTTCAGTGAAGATGGTGTTTTAAAATCTTGCTGAAACTTTCCAGAAAACTCCAAACGAAAATGTAAACCATGTTTGTCTGTTTGCCTTTGTCCACAATGTGCCAGTTTCTCCGTGTCCAGTGCCTTGTTCTGCATTTTCAGAGTTTGTTAGATTACATCAGTGTGCATTTGTGTGTATGTGTTAGAGTGTAATGAAAGAGTCTGAAGATGTGAAGATAAGTCTGGGTCACACCTGCCAATTGTTTTTTTTTGTTTTTGTTTTTTTTACCAAGTCCTGATGTTTGTGCCTACGAGTGTGTGATTTACAATAGAAAATAGTCTTTGTACATATCAGCTCATGGACATTATCATCACCAGAGCAAAAATTGCACACAACTGTCTTATAACAAAAACACATGGATGATTTTCTTTCATTAATTAGATGGATTATGATTGGAAAGATGCAGAGGAATGGAGTCAAACAGTGTTATAACATTAAAAAAAAAGCTTTGAAATGTGTGACAATCTAGATCAGAGTTTCCTCCTCCATTCTGATTTTGAAGGTTCCTTTGTCAGCTCAAGTTTTTTATATACATCTAAATTGTATGACTATTATAAAAAATGTTTTAACAGAGTTTTTGTGTAGTCTGTTTTTGTTTATCCATTTATTAATTTCATTCAGTGAATGAATCCATAAGTATGTGGGGACATTTCATGCATTGCATTTAACCAGTTTACTATTGTAGTTTTCAGCATGAACACCAAACTTTTAGGCCTACTGTTGAAACTGAAGCATCGCATCAAAAGGTCCATCAGATTACTCTTGTTTCAAATCTCACTACAGTGAAACATATTGATTGACTGTGATTAAATATTGTACTGCACAAATTTAATTTTGGATCAGTGTTAGGGACCCCCAGGGGACCTCGTCCGTCGCCTCTAAGGTGAGAGAGCGAGAAGCAGGGTGTGCTCTAGTTCGTAACTAACATTTTTTTATTGCTTTGTTTTCAAAAAAGACTTGCATGCACTCTCTATACACTTCATGTTACATATCAAAGTACCAAAAAGTACCATGGTATTTCCTTGGTGTTTTGGACATGAATCAGAGTTGCCTACCATGTGGGACATTGTGAGATGCCAGAGATCTTCCTCTAGAGCAGTGGTTTGCAACCTTTTTGACTCCAAGGCCCCCCTTTGTTTGAGACAATATTCAAAATCTTTCCCATCATTCAAGTTTATTATGATTTTAAATGTTTACTTTAGTTTTCTATATTTATTTTCAATTTATTGTTGGAATATAGTTTGCTGCGCTTTAGTGTTCCATATTTGCTATTATATTTTTGTTAATGTTTTTTTTTTAAAAGTTTTATTTCAGTTCAGTTGATGACCAATTTCGATTAATTTTACTCTTCCAAATTGTCTGTCATGATCAGTGTGTTAGGATTCTGAGGTATTTAGGAATTCAACTGTGTATGGTTTATTCAAGGTAATTTATTTATACATTTAACATTTAATCATTTGGCAGACGCTTTTATCTAAATAAGTGACTTGCAAGTGAGGAAATCAAACAAGCGATTCTCCATGAAGAGGCAAATAGACACAGGAAGTTCTCACAACACAAGCTTCAGACGTTGCTCAGAGTAGCATAAGCTAAAATAGGAAGGCAAAAGAAAGGATATATATATTTTTTTATAAAGGGGTTAAGTTCTCACAAAAGAGATGAGTTTTCAGCTGTCTTTTGATTATTGCCAAGGATTCTGCATTCCTGATGAAGGTAGAGAGATCATTCCACCAGCAGGGAACAGTGAACGAGAATGTTCTGGAGAGTGACTTTGTGCCTCTCTGGGACTGTACCACAAGCCTTTGCTCCTTTAGTGATCGCAGGCTTCTGGTGGCAACGTAGAGTTGTAGGAAGGTGCAGAGCCTGTGGTGGACCTGTGAGCAAGCGTCAACGCCTTGAACTTGATGCGAGCAGCAAGGGGTAGCCAGTGCGGAGAGATGAAGAGGGGCGTGACGTGGGCTCTCTTGGGCTCGTTGAAGACAAGACGGGCAGCAGTGTTCTGGATCATTTGAAGTGGTTTGATTGCAGTACAGCCAGAAGAACATTGCAGTAATCAAGCCTAGAAATGACCAGGGCCTGGACGAGAAGTTGTGTTGCATGCTCAGTCAGAAAAGGGCCTGATTTTCCTGATGTTGTGTAGTGCAAATCTGCATGACCAAGCTGGCGTTGAGATGTGGTCTCTGAAGGTCAGTTGGTCATCGAAGATAACTCCAAGATTTCTGGACGAATTTGATGGAGTAATTGTGGATGTACCTAGCTGGATGTTGAAATCATGTTGTAGAGTAGGAGTGCAGGGAAGACTAAAAGCTCAGTCTTTGCCAGGTTGAGCTGCAGATGATGTTCTTTTATCCGTGCAGCTACTGTGGAATCATCTGGTTGGAAGGACAGGTAGAGCTGTGTGTCATCAGCATAGCAATGGTAGGAGAAACCATGTGCCTGTATGATGGGACCCAGTGATGTAGTGTATATGGAGAACAGGAGGGGTCCAAGAACAGAACCCTGAGGAACCCCAGTGATCAGTTGATGAGCTTTGGATATCTCCCCTCCCCAGGCAACTCTGAAAAACCTACCTGTGAGATAGGTCTCAAACCATTGAAGTGCAGTATATTTGAGATGCCAAGTGACGAATGTCACATATATCTCCAGTTTAGTTTAGGTCTGTCTTGTCGTCATGAATTATAGTTAATCACCTTGTGTCTAATTAGTTTAGTCTTGTGAGCTGTCCTCATTTAGTCCTCGTCATCTGTGTATTTAAGTTCCTACCTGTGTCCTGGTCATTGGTCTGTTGTTGTCTGTGCTTGTGCACACTGTGGCGAATGTTATCCGTTACCTTCTGTTTTGGAATAAACCTGTCTGTTGTGGAACCTCCGTCTTCGTCTCCTGTCTGACCACCGAGCGTTACAACGAGAGGGTGGACAGAAGAATTTAGCTCTTCCAGTTCTTTAGTGTTCTGTTTGCTAATCATAGTTTAGTTTTAGTAGATGTCAAAAGGCTTAAGATTCATTATTGTTTTAGGGGATTTATTAGACTGATTTATTTATTTACATGTTTTTATGACTTGTATATATTTTTGTAATTTTGTGCTCAAATTAGAGATATAAGGTATTCAAAATACAGCATATTTAGTATATTACATACAACGTTTATAATAGCTATTATATTATTCAATAAATAATATTTTATATTATAATGTTGGGGATAGGTCTGATGGGGGTTTATCTATGACTTCAGTGCAGGTTACATAGTTATGCCAGTAGGTGGCGACAAGAGACATGTACCTGTACAGTAGGTATATCTAATTTCTGTCTTATATTTGAGAGAACTTGCATCTAAAAACCTCTAATATGTTTTTCTTTAGGTTTGAAAAAACATCTCAGAATCCTGCAAGATGCAAATCTTGACCGTGACAAGACTCATCAGTATTAATAATCTTTAATTAGACATCTCTGTACATTTATAAACTTTTACATACTCCACAGTTCAGATTAATAGGTTATAAACAAAGTTCTCAAGTTATGCCATTTCAGTTGAGTCTCTTCAGTGGATCTTCTGGAACTCTTGGCACGTCAGTTTTGGTCAAATTGTACACAGCATAAAAAGAGGTTTAGTTTCACCCAGCTTCAGACACAACCTCAGATAATGGAGGGTTAATTTTTCCATTAAATCACTGCAAAGTACATAAGACAGCAGCATATCCCTTTCCAGCTGTAACGTTCCCTTGCCCATCAGCAGTTGAGCCCAAGACCCGTCCAGTGATCAGGGACCATGAGGAAGTATTTGTCCATGGCCTCACAGAAACGTGATCGGTACAGCTCTGGTGACACCACCGTGGGCATTTTACCTGTCAGGATGGAAAGATGATAACACAGGTAAGAATTTCAGCTACTTCTGAGAATATCAGGACCATAAATGTTTTTTTTTTTAAATGGCATAACCGTACCTTGACCTCCAAGAATCCCAGTAGATTTGACCACCATCTCCAGCTTTTTATCCCATGTGAAAGTCCGGATATAATCTTCAAATATACAAGAGTTTTAAAAACTGTACAAATACATTTGATGTATTTATGATGTATTTGATGTAACATTCTCACCTATGATCCCCACAACTAGCTCATCCGTAGCATCATCACGGCCCACCAGCAGAGAATAATCAATGATGAGGTGGCTGGACAGGAAGTGGGCGTCACTGAGGATGGCAGCACGCAAAATGGCCTTGCAGTGGGACCGAATATAAAGGGGATTGTCATGGACCAGTTTCAGGAGATTCTCATCTAGCAGCACCACCTCACAGCTCTCTTTTCCCTGTTCTGTCTTCACGTTCCTGTTCCTAAGGGATCCCTTCAGGTCAAACACCTGCACAAACCGTACAACAGAATGTGAGCAAAAAAACCCCCAAATTGTCTGTCACAGTTTTTCTGAAACACCAATGTCAAATCAGTTATTATAAGCAGCAGATTTAAAGGCTTAAATAAATGTACCTGTGCCATCTTTCTCCCATAAAAAAGGTTTTCCATCACCAACAGGTCCAGTTTCTTCTCTGTGTTGTTCTGAGAGTTCTTGTAGCCGATACGGTACACTCCCAGAATCTTAGCAAGCGCTGTGGGCCGCTGTAAAACAGATGTAAAAAACGACAAATGCTGCCTCATACAGAGCTACGACAAGACGTATATATACACAGGTTTGTAGAGTACATGCTTACCTTCTGCTGAACCGCTCCTGTGATGTAAGTAAAGTAGTGGGGTGCAAAGTCTAAGAAAGACTGGACCTCTAATCTGGGCATCTGCTTCAAAATGAACCGATCATCTGAGGAGAAACAGGACCTTCAGCAAAATACATTCAACAACCTACAAGTCTTCACTTATAACAACTACCTTCATGAACCAAAAAATACATTCAGTAACATTCAATAAGAATCTTGCACCCTTAAATCAGGTCACACCTTCAGTGGCGTAAAAAACTGCACCGGACTTCCCGCCACGAGCCTGCCAGTTGACGCAGTGGGAGAGTGATCGCACAAAATTATCCTCTGAGCTCTCCATGATCTCTTCCCGCATCTTATGGAACTCTTCCGCGTAGTAGATCCGGCAGTAAAACTTGGCATTTGCGTCTGAGAACTCTGCATCAAAAATATGATTTTCAGATTTAACATGATTGAAAAGATTTACTTATTATTATAATCTTATACTATAAACAGCTAATTTATTTATACATCAAATCTCTGAAAACATTAAAGTGACCCTATAATGATATTTTAAAGGTTCTTAATTTTGTTTTGGAGGTTTCCTACAATTACAGTTTCCAACAATTCTCCTACATCCAAGGTCAAAAAACACTTTAATTTTTTCTCATAATATACATTGAAGCATCACCACTTTTCTCACAGTATCTGAAACCGTTCGATCAAGGATTTGGTCTCTCTAAACCCCACCTCTGATTGGTCAGATTGCCGGTCTGTTGTGATTGGTCTACCTATTACAGCGTGTGTCGGAAACTAAACTTCCATTACCATATCTGAATTTCAGCTCTGCAGGCTTCTTTAGCACTTTGCAGAGTTATACGAACCATAAGGATGACTTCATTATTTGCGGGCAGCCAATGAAGATTGTAGTCTGGCATTATGCAAATTTGTTACAAACCTACTTAGGTTCATGCAGGAAGTAAGGCTGGAATTACTGACAACCAGTTTCAGGCAGTTCAGAATCAGTTCTTTCTTTTGAGAGAAAATAACTTTTGACGGGCACTTTGCAGCCCTTTTACATTCACAAACGGCTATGTTACACACTACATGGAACGTAATATCTGAAAAAGCATTGATTTGTTTGTGTGATCCACAATTATTTACTGTCAGAGGGTCGATAGTATTAACCTAGATATAAGGAATATTTCCGCCATTTGAGCCTGATACTCACGCAGCTCAATGTGTGGGTTTCCAATCTGCTTCTTCAGTTTGTCTCCATTTTCAGGCTCCTCTGCAAAATAGATCCCATAAATATTTAGTCTCATGAGGAATTTCATATTAGACATGCTATTTGTGAGTGGCTAGTATTTGGTAAACTCTAGTTTTTGGCTTACTGAGTGGGTCAGCATCAACGCTGCTGCGGCTCAGCTGTGACATGCTGCTGTCACTAGGTTTGGCTGGGCTGTTCTTTGCTCTGCTCTCTCCAGCACTATAGATGGCAAAATAGAAGAAGAAGAAGATGAAATTAGCTTGCTATTTTGAGAAAATATAGCAAATAAGGGGAATGAGTGTTTGATGTACCTTATGGCCTGAGATGCGTCATCACCTCCGCTCTTTGCTGTAGTCTTTGTAAGCTCTTCAAGGGCAGTTTTATATTCTTTACAGCTGGAAGATGGAAACAGAAACATTAGAATAACATTAAAGAAACACCTGGGTAAAACCAGTGAAACAACACTGCAGTGACAGTTTAGCTATATATTGAATATTTACAAAGTATTTGATATTATTTGTTGACAAAATGAAAATGAATCAATATAAATATCACAATATATTTAACATGACTTTAAGTCCATGCCAGTAGGCCAGCTTCACAATTTGAGAGTATGAGAACATTAACACAATATTTTAATAGCGTCTCATTTAAAATGCTGACACTACTGAGAAGTCTCAGAAATCAGTTATTTTAATTCATAAAATGTTGGTTCACAACATTAATTTACTGAATCTATTTGACAAAATGGTTTAGTTAAAATGATGGTTCCTCTAAATGAACAAAAAACATAATAAAAATGTATAGAAATGATTTTTAAAAATAATAAATATACAACGCATATTAAAATAAAGCTGTTTAAGCAATTTCTGTGCAAATACATAAATACTGAGATGTATCTAAAGGCTTAAAATATCTCATCTCATCTCATCTCATCTCATCTCTAATTTTTAGCTATTTACATTTAACCATTTAGAAGACAATTTTATCCAAAGCGACTTACAATGTAACAACAGAGGCAGTTGAACCAACAATAGGGCAACAATATAAAGTGCTGTGACTAGAATTAGTCTAGGACAGTACACGTATAGAATAGTAAGTGCTATATCAAGGGATATAGTAATAATAATTATAAGTGTACAAAAGCTCTACCTGAGTGCAAAGGCAATGATGGAGCTGGGCTCTCGCTCACACACGGCTATAGGAACTCTCTCGTGCTCATACATCAAATAGTGCTTGTCTGGGTCACTAACATAACAAAAAAAGGAAAGACTTTTATCAGCTTGAAAAGAGCATTTGTTTGCTTTTTAGTATGTATAATATTACAACAGCCTTACAATGGGAAAGGGATGGGATTGTAGCTGTTGCCTGGTAACAGGTTGGCCAGGATGGTTTTCATGGTGGACTTTTCCTTTACTTGACTGTCATTCGAGCCAAGTAGGTGTCCATCAAACATGTCTAAACAGAAAAAGAAGAGACATAAACAAAGAGAAAACAAAAATCAGGTGGGATGCTTATGTGTGATTTCAAACACAAGGAAGTGTTCAAAGTAAGCTTACCCTCTGGGATGCTGACAGAGTCCTGATCAGGAAAAGATGGCCCGCTTGAAATGACATCTGAAGCTTGTTCAGCCGGGGACGGTAACTGTAATAACGATGACCCTGAACTTGACGGAAACGTGTTGAGATGACGGTCCTCTGTGAAAAAAGGTTGTGAGTCGACTGAGTGCAACAATCAAGATGAACTCTTTCAAGATGAATAAAAGGCCAATGAACTCACCTTTCTCTCCATCCATTTGGGACGAGTTACGAGGAGAGGACTCCAAAGCACTAGTCTATGAATCATAAAAAACAAATAAATGATCAAAAGTATGTAGTAGATGCTTTTATTTCAAGTCCAGGAGGTGGTTTACTTAGGCACAAAATGGTTCATGGATCACCCCTTGCAAGATTTGAATCCACTACGTTTGGATTACCAGCCCTTCATCCACCCAGTACAGATGAATCAGAAAGGGCAACTAGTGGTCCAATAACTGACTAATCGGGTAATGGTTTTATCTACACTTTTTTTTAGCTTTAATATTATTAGTTGAGGTGCTTTAAAGGGGATGAATTTAGAGAAGCAACATCTCAGAGAGGGTTTTAACATGCTAAATTAAAAAAATAATAATAAACTACCTTGTGATTAATACATTATTTGCAAAATAAATGTCTGACCTTGCTCTCATCTGTTGCAGCTTGTCTGTGTCTACCAGGACTGGGAGGAACAGATAGACGCTTCCTGCCTTTTTCTTGCTGGAACAAGTCCTGAAGTCTGAAGACGAGATACAACAACAGTTCTGTTTTTCTGATGGCAGAAGTTTAGTATCCATGTCTATGGCTGTATGACTGCAGTCCTCACCTGTTGTTCCAAGACTGCAAGGTCTCACACAAGCCCTGCTTTTTGACCACCACTGACTCCAGAACAGCTTGTAGTTGTTGTGGCGAGTCCATCGCGCTGGTCTGCAGACGCACTTGTAGCTTCTCTATCCAGCCGCGAAGCTCGGATTCCTCCATCTGAGACAGAAGAATATTAATTTAAAGTAATTGGACATTGGTCAACACTTTGGATAAAATAAGTAAAGTCATGAAAAGAAGTCTACGTCTTTCTGTGCGAACATGTCCTCCATTTTTTCCTCTCTGGTCTTGCTGAAAGTGTCAGTTTTTAAAGAGGTGAGACGGTCATCTATGGCTAGGTACACCTGAGCCACCCTACATACAAAGGAGAATCAATTAATTTAGCTGACATCCGGAGGAGGTTAATGAGGCTGGGTGAGAGATGCCCAGTGAGGGAATCTTACTTCTGGGAGAAGTCTTTGAGATCCTGCTGCAAGTTGGCTTTAGAGGGCTCCTGGTTCCTGATGAAGATCTTTCGAGGAGGCAGACAGATCTCTAGTAGCCTAACTGGGATGTAGCTACAGATGACAGAAGACCACAAACACGTTTACATTGTAAAATTCACAAAAATGTACTCAGGTAGTCATTCTGCATATTCAAAGATACGATATCTATATTGTGAAGATTCACACCTGAAGGAAGCCACCATCTGGTTGTAGGAGAAGTACTGGTGATAATCTTTATGGATGGAGTGGCCACAAGGCTCGGCGTTGGCCCGACGGGTGTACTGGTGACCATAGAAACGGAGCTCTAGATATTTGGCGAAGGACATGGACCAGGAGTCATTAGACAAAGGCACCACAGGAGTCACCTGAAACAAAATAGGCAGAAATTCACATGAATCATACTTTAACACAAAATAGCTCACTTTAGTTCTGTTTTTATTTTGTATTTTTAATTCAAAGGCTCCCCTGTTACCTGTTTACAGACACGGCACCAAGAGTAGTTGAGGATTGTGTGCTGATATCCGGGTACAGGCGAGTCCAGCTCTTTCAGAACAATCTGGACACAGCCGCTACCGTGCACAAAGCGCCGGATGTGGTGCACCATGGGGGT
This sequence comes from Zacco platypus, assembly GCA_038088235.1. Classification (NCBI taxonomy): domain Eukaryota; kingdom Metazoa; phylum Chordata; class Actinopteri; order Cypriniformes; family Xenocyprididae; genus Zacco; species Zacco platypus. The sequence goes on along the minus strand of CM076081.1, from coordinate 25,284,010 downwards.
CTCACAGTACATGCTGGGGCACTGGTAAGAGGGTCTGAATTGCAACCATATAAAAACAAAAATCAGAAAAAATTACAAATATATTATAAATGACAAATTTAAATAAAGGAGTGTGTAAATGTTTTTTTTAGTGTAGTATCAGAACTTCTATATTGATAAATTTAGGAATAATCCAAATTTTCCTGAAAAAAGGAAACAAAACAAAAATAAATTTGTGGATTAATACATTACCTAAAGCAGTATCTCTCCAGAAATACACCAAGAGTCAAGTCATTCTTGCCATAAAACTCCATTGTTACAATCCTGTTAGGACACAAGTTAAAAACCCTAGACATTCATTTTTACAAATTCAGAATACAGTCAGTATTCTGAAGAATTCAACATGATAACAATGCAAATATAGACTTTTGGAATTTACCATGGACTGACGCAGGGGTTTGGGGCATTATTAGATTGTGCTGATGAGCTACTGAACAACACACAGAGCCTCTGATGGTTGATTGGATTTAAACAGTCCAACTGAAACAATTAAAAACAATTAATTGTAGTAAAAATTATTTTTAATTATTAACTCATTTTAGCTCCACATTTTGCATGCAATGATGTTACAAAATTATTTTCCCTCACGACAAAAAAGGTACCAATTTATTTTTAGAAAAAAAAAAATAATAATTTAGAAATCAAACATTTTTCTGCAATATATATAACTTCAAGGCCCAGTTTCACAGACAGGGATTAGATTAAGTCAGGAGTAGGCCTTTGTTTTATTAGGGCATTTAAGTAGCTTTAAGTTTAAGTACTGCAAGTTGCTTTCAGTTAAAACAACTTAAACATGCATTTTAGAGACTAGATTTAAGCCTTGTCTGTGAAACCAGGGGCAAGAGTTTTAGGCCCTAATCATGGAAAGTGCCCCACACTGTGGAATAAACAAACTAGCAGACGAGAAACCCTCACCTTAGTAGCCCATGTCATTTCACTCATTCCTGGCCCTTTATCTTCTTCACTATCTGCCTTCATTGGCGACTTTGTGGGCAGTGATTCACGAAATTGCATTCCTTCTTTTTGTCGAATGCGTCCTCCCTGGGCACGGTAGTCAGCCAGCATGCGTGCCAGATCCCGACTGCTGCCTAGATGCTCTGCTATACGGGTACTCGTGAGTTTGTGACAGGGCAAAATCTGGATGGGCCGTTGGTGCGACATAGTACCGTTAGTCAGGCTGCCAGAACTCGGGGCAGACTCTTTCAGCAGCTGCCTCTTGCGGCGTCCGTCCAGCTCTTTCGAGTCCTTATTTAATAGAGGTGAGAGGTAAACCTGTTCTGGGAAATAATCCCGGCTAGGACAACGCAGTCCAGCCTTCGTGAGCAAGAACGGCTCCCGAAAGGTAATAAAAGGTGAAATGCAGAGGATAACGTCTTTTAGCTCCTGTTTAAATAGAGCTGAGATGGACTTGAGGCGATCATCTGAGGAAGCTACATGCTCGGTCACAAACAAGTCTGTGTCATCCTGTAAGGGATCCCTGAAGAGCCGGGCTGGTGGAAGGGACGTCTCAGAGCTTGTGCTGTCCCGCTGGACCAGAGTCTCCTCCAGCTCTTTGTTCTTCTCCTCCTCACCTGGCCCCTGTGTCATCTCTTTCAGGTTTGAATTCAGGCAAGGTGGTGACACCTCCTGGGGAAGGCTGGAAGAGAAGGAGGAAAGGGGTGTGGAGGTCTTTATAATCTCTTCCTCTCCTCCAGAGAAGGAAGTAACTGAACCATTTTTATGTATTCCGGGGCTTTCTCCATCTTTATGAGAAGAATCGGAGATGGAAGGCTCTCTACTGTGGAGTTTAATAATCTCCTGAAGTCCTGGCTCAAAGTCTGCTTCTGGAAGAAGCGTGAGGTTGTCATCCCCCAGCATAGACACATCATTATCTTGGCTTTCCCTTTCCCCACCAGTCTCGTCCTCTTCCTCCAAAGTGGTGCTGTCCAACAGACATGGGAAGGAGGAACTCTCAGCCAGGCTGGGAGGCATAGCAAACTCATCCATGAGGAAGGAGATCTCCAGCTGGGAGTGGTACGCCACACACACCATAAAAATAATGATCTCTTTCACCCGTGCCAGTTCGTACTCTGAGGCACCGCGAAGCTTAATAGTACAGCCCAGCTGAGGAGGACAGCCCTCAAAAAACATCAGGGATTTCATTTCATCTGTAAACAGAAGGATCAAGTGAATTTTACAAAGCTTTTTTTTATTTTTTATAAATACCAATAAAAACAAAAATTATGCCAGACTGTCCTTAACAAGTGAATTTAAGCATCACAACATTGTAATGTACAGCATGACAAATGGATATTCATTTTCAGATCTGTTAAAGATTACACTGAACATTTAAAGATTAGCTTTTAGTGAATGTTAGATTATGTCAAAGGAACAGATCCTGATAAATTAATAGCCATTACGGTACCTAAAGCATCACTAAAGGGAACAAACTTTTAGTAAAATGAGAAGACAGTTAAACCTCATTAATAACATAAACAGTGAGATAAATCATAAACAGAGATAGCGACTCACTATTTGGCAGCTGAAAGGAATGCAGGTAAAACTTGTGGCAAGTACCCAGACGAGGTTTTGTAAGGAGCTGATCCATTGAAATGACTAAATCTCCCTGAGTCATTCGACTCACACGGTCCAGGACTTGCTGTGGTGATTAAAGAGAGTTGTTACTTGAAACTTCCCCACACCAGATTTAAAAAAAAAAATGATTATGACATTGTCAATGTTCAGTGTGGAAATAATGTTTAAACAATGGCTTAAAAATGGTACTAACAGGTTTGACATTAATCACAAGGCTAATGCCGTGCTCCAGCAGCATGTCCTGAGCGATACGGGACACAGTCTTCTCCACCAACACCAGGTTTGGTCGGACATCAGCAATCCTCTGAACATAGTTCTTCAGAAACTCATGCTCCTGTAAAAAAGCAAATTGTAAATGAAATAATTTTTCAGATTCTTTTGTTTTTAGCATATTGTCTGGTGATAAATAGTCCAGAAATCACATTCTCAGAGGTAGTTTTGGAGTTAGTGGCCGTTACCTGCAACACAATTGGGTCAATGCAGGTGAACTTGGTCTCTTCTCTGTATAGATACTCAATGGAGCATTTGAGGAGAAGGATCTTGGGATTTTTGATGTAAGGATTCATCTGTTGAGAAAGTCCCAGCACTGTTAGCATAAGTAGCATATGACCTCTTCTGTTGCATAATGTTGAATCAATACAAACCTTTTTGTGTGCAATATTCTTTGTGCAAACAAAGCCATTTACTACAGCAGAGTCAAACTTCTTCCCCCCTGGAATCTACAAAATATTCAGACAAATTATTAGACAAATATATCTAGTAAAACTAAATTCTGAGATTTTGCATCCACTTGCGTTCCTCACTTTTTTGATGTGGACAAACTGACGGATATCCATGTCATCATCACAGCTGCGCACATCCGGTCGCACCGTCTGCACCACCTGCCTCACCACAGGTACGATGATGTCACGCCAGGAGAGAGACAGCGATTCGCTGTACAGCAGCTGCTGCAGCAGTGCCATCATGTGGCTGTGATTAGCAGACCTGAAGAGGAAGCATAAAGCATGATGTGTGCTTCCAAAAGTCCCTGATCTAGTTTACATGTGATTTTTATGTGATGCTTGTGTGACCATACATTAGACACTTGTGTATATTTAGTATCTACTATAGTCATTTCATTTAGTATTTATTATATATAGTATTTTACTTGCTGATAAAAGTACAGCCGTGAATCTAACACGCAGAAGTCATATAATTCATATACATGCATTTATGATATCGTGTCATAATGGAATTGTTCAATCACACCTTAATAAATGAATGTTACCAAACTAAAAATAACATGTTATGCATTAAAAATAGCGATTTTCAGAAATCTTACAGTAAACGCTCCATTGCTTTCTTTTCCCCATTCTCTTCCCGCAGCTGGTCCAACGAGCTGTGATGCCAGCCGAGAGGAGTGAAGAGCATTTCTTTAGCTTTCTCCTCAACCCTCCGGTTAAACAAAGACTCTATGGGAGAGAAACCCATCAGCATAGGTAAGACAGTTCACATACACTATACTGTTTTTAAAAGAAACTGATACTTTTACTCACCAAGGATGCATTAAATTGGTAAAAATGCATTCAAAAAGACATTCATAATTACAACGGACCTTTTCTATTTAATGTTGTTCTTCAAACTCTCAATGTTCAATGACAGCTGTGCAAACCTTAAGCCTTCTAAGCAGTCAGTTCAAGAAGATCATTGGGTAAAGTTTCATCCCATGCTTTCAGTTGCACTTCCCATAGGTGTACTTATGATGGAACCTTATGATTCCCACAACAGCTAAAACTTTGATTCATCTATTCATAATACTCTTTTATTAGCGTTTACCTTCTACCCTTGTTTTTACTCACCAGATTCAGATTTATTTGAAACTTTCAAGCTTTCAAAAACATATGTCTTAATGATTCTGAACTTTTGAATAGAAGTATTGCAACAAACTGCAATAAAGGACGCAAGAAACAATTACCTTTAATGAAGGCATCACTGATGGATATATGTTGACCTCCATCTTCAGAGAGCAGGACTTCCACTGATGTAGAAAGAGAGAGTGCATGTGAGACGGGACGGTCGTGAGCGGACATCGGAAGACACATTGGATTATATGGATTTAACAGAGTAAATGTTGCCATAAGGCGATGCCTCACTGGTACATGACAATGAATTAGTTTCAACAAGTCTTTTTGAGGAAGTGGAAGTCAGTGTTATTGCTTTGTACTGCTATGAGGCACGCATGACGCAACAGGCAGCCATGCTTCTGAGGCAAAACTGAAATGCATTAATATGAAATGTTGGACTGGGAAGGGAAATCATGTGAGGCTTGGAAGGAGGAAATCAGTCATGCAGGACTGTATGCCATATTTAGGGCTGTTATTTCAGTTGTTAATTATATTTTGGAGGGTTGGACTAGTATTTAGTGGTAGGTCTCAGATCAGCAAGACATTGGTTCTATTCCAAACCCTAGTAAGCTGCCAACCTAAGATAGTATTTTCAGGCATCACCACCATGCTCTTGATGCAAAGCATGATACAAACATAAGGCAGTAAAAGTATTCTGTCTCATAAGATCATTTTAGCTCAAGTCTAAGGCAGTGGCGCATGTTTTCTTTTATAGTAGAGTAATCCCAGAAAGCATTATGCAGATCTCTGTGGATTTATTTTACCCTGAGATAGCAATTGTTAAATAAAAAAACAATTAAAAAATAATTTATTAAAATAATTAATTAACAAAAAATATTATAATAATTAAAATGTGTTTTGTCCTTACTAAAAAGGTCATGTTATTCATTTTATCATTTATCATTGTTTATCATTTTATGTTTTTTTCCCCCAAAGGGTACTTTTTTTATTTGCACAATAATTTAGTTTTTAGTCACCGTTTTACAAACTGCTGTACCTTTAACAAGTCATCAATGAGGTTTCTATGCTATTAGGTTGTAGCCTTACAAGGTAGCTGCCTATGTAGACAGTATATAGTGAGGCAGCTCTCTAGGGTTTGGAACAAAGCCAGTGAGTTAGTGCTGCTTTTGAAGCAGACAGAGGCAAACCAGGATGGCCAATGGGCCTCTCCGCCTCTCCTCACTTGGTGCATGGATGTCGGTTTCTGGGGTGAACGGGTCATGGGGCTCCATACTTTTTTGCTCAGCTGGGTAAGGAGGTACATGGGGGTACTTGGCCTGCTTCTTGATGTGGAAATTGACATTGTCCTGCTCCATGTTTAGGTTGATTGAGGCGGCTGAGTCACTGTCCACTGCAGAATGGAAACTGCTGACAGATGTTCTTTTGCTCGGACTGGCTGAGTCTGGAAAATTGTGAGAGGGGGCCAGCAAGTTGGTGAAGGAAAGACATACTGACTGCTATAAGATATCAACAGTTATGGGATACTTACTTGGTGTGACATAATCATTTTCATCCGCCAGCTGTTCAGTGTCACTGTCGTCAAACTTGATGTCTTTAAACCATGACGGTTCAGAGTGTCCCTCCAGAGAATTTACACTGTCACTGTCTGGAGAGGGGGTTTCGGAGAACTCTGTGCTCTAAAGGTCAACAAACACAAATGAAATCAAACCAATTTCATTTTATTTGTATAGTGCTCATTACAATGAACAATCCAAATCAGAGTTACAAAAATAGTGTTTTCAGTTAGCATGTACCTAGCCTTCCCAGTTATATTACAGTCATGTAATTGCAACAGAAACTGAACTATGGATTTAACATAAGTGGCACAAATTTAAACAACTGCCATAGAATACTTATACTGACCTGGAGAGGGCGATAGAGGGCATACTCATCACGGAAGATCTGATCATGATGGGTAACGCAGTCAAGCCAGCGTCCATCTACCAAAGCCTGCCCAATAGCTATGGCCTGAGCCCTGAGTCAGAATAATGGAAAGTTTAACAACATTAACACTGTGATTTTCCTGTTATTAACATGAAGCTGCTTTTAAACAATCTGTATTGTATAAAGCGCTATATTAATAACTGTGACTTGACTTAGAAACACAAAGGAAATAAAATACTTTTATAGCTTAAATTAATATTTTAACGTCTGACCACATTTGAAGTTGTAATGAACAAAAAAAACTTGTCAAAACCTTCTTACCTAGTTGAAATAGTGCCATTTCGTAAGAGCCAGTTGACTAACTCTTTACCAACAATGCAGTTAGGGTAAGTACGCAGCCAGTAGCGATGGTCCTGGAACTCCATCCCTGTACTGTTGTGGCAAATCTTCTTCCATAGATCTTTAAGTTGAGAAGAATCCTACAAGATAATCAGCTATTATCTAATATCCTACTATAACACAATATAACAATACGAATGTTAAGGAAAGTTGAGGAGGACCTGGTGTGAGACAGTTCGTACCAGAAGGATCTTTCGCTCCTCTTCGCTGTGGTCGTTCTTGGGTTGGGCCCGGCTGTTCTGTGGACTAACTGTTGTCTCGTAAGCAGGAACCATGGATGAAGTGGAACGGTCCAAAGCCAGGTTGGTCACACTAGCTGACCTTAACACAAGATAAATGGATAACATTATATGTACAATCTGTAAACATAAGCATTGAAATGAGCAAAGAATCTTTGGCCAATACACCATATTCACCTCTTCCTGGCCGGTGACTTGCCCATATCCTCTTGGACTGCTGTAAGTCTGGAACTGAGACCACTGTTCTGAGATTCCTGATGACTACAGTAGTCACACACATACACACAAATAAACGTCAGCAACAGTTTAATCATTTCCTTTTGAAATACTGCTAATAAATGACAGTCAAGCTTTGCATGAAACAGAGTCACACTCAAGAGTAGCAGCATGTCTTCTCTAGGAGGTCATGCAAAACAAAAGTAACACTAAAACTCACTTCTTCCTCATCCCAATGGAATTTTTTCTATGCATGGAAAGAGAAAGGAGAAAAGATGAGCAATGAGACGGACTCACAACATAAGAGCAGAAGGAGCCAGCAGATTGAATAAAGGTGAGCAGAGAGGGTTGAAGTTCATTTGCATCATAATAGTCGTGTGACTACATTCGTTGTACCATCAGATAAAAAAATAACACGGTTCATAAAAAAGTAAACATTGACTACAACAGAATAAAACCACAGCAAGGAGGAATCCCACAAAACATGTCCAGATCATATTTCAGTCCCAAATAAATAAATAAATGTACAAAATCATATTGTGGATAAAGAAAATGAAGGGTTTGTTTGGATTGTAAATTTACTTTCATGACAATTATGCATTAAATAGTTTACTTTTTATGTAATTCCAATTATTCTCAATGGTTTTTCCAATTTTTAATTCAACTCAATCATAAATGAAAGACAGTAAAATAATACTACCATGATGTATAAATACATTATAATTTAATTAATCTATCATTGTTCATTACATCACAGTAATGAGAATTGGTTAATTAATATGACGATAATGTCATAAAGAAAATAAAGCCTTTAATGTGAAACATAACCCAGACATGTTCTTGACAGGTTTCATGACACTTACCAATTTTATTTTAACAGCAAACTATTCTTTAATGGAGATAAACTTCAAAGAAACAACATCTTAAGGTTCACTTTTCTTTGCACATCCCACATTGTTTTTTAATTAACTACCAATTTGCTTCTATGCTTTAGATGAATCATCAGGCAGATACTGGACTAGACGGACCTGGGAGATCCTCAATGTGAAAGAGATAAACAGCAAGAGCAATGATTATGGTAAGAAAGCAGTGTTAAAACAGAGCAGAGAAATGCCATAGGGATAAGGTAAAGTGAGCAGCAACAATGGAATAGATAGTAATATGTCCTTATGCCCCGCCCTTTTTCTGTAGCTTCACCTTTGCCAGGCCAGGTCCTCTTCAAGGAAGATGTTCCGGCTGGCTTTGCGTCCCCCCACAGGTGTGCGTGGTTCAGTGGGCTCCAGCACACACACAGAGCAGGCCGAGTCTGACAGGGCACTGAGATCTTCTCCGATAGAGCTTGAGTCAGCTGAGTGAGCGTAGCTTAATGCTATCTTACGACAGTATGTACATGCCCGTAAATCACCTGCACAATGCCAAAAGAGACAAGAAGTCAGACAACCAACCAAGGTTATTATTGTTAAAGCTGAAACTATTTAAAAAAAAAAAAAAACATTTTAACCCTGTTAATTGAAAGCTGAAATAAAGTAAAAATATAAATAGTTGAAAAACTTAAAAATAGAAATGTTGTCCTGGAAATAAACTGAAATAAGTTTGACTTGAGGCACTAAAATTATAAACTGAAAATAAATAAACACTAAAACTAACTAAGAATGAAATTAAAATAAATTAAACGTAAAACTAATAAAATGACAAAAGTACATTACAAAATTACGAAAAATTAACTAAAAGCTTAAATTACAAAATTACTAAAAGCAAAATTACTAAAAATATAAAAATAAAAGCTAATTCAATATATTAATAAATTATAATAAAAATGAAATGAAAACTAACATTAAACTAAACACTGAGGGTTACAGTACACTTCAAATGCAACATTTGCCATTTTAATTTTGATTTAAAAAAATTCTGGGTATATTTCTATCAGTTTTTTTCAAATACAACACAAATTTGACTGTCAGAAAGAATGGAATGATTATGATATAATAATTGGTAAAATTGTAACATTTAAAAATAAGTCATTTTAAATATTAATTTGCTTAAATAATAATTAATTTCTTACAGCCCTTTGATAGCTCTAATTGTTTTTGTTTTTTTTAACAAAAAAAGTATCTGAAATTAACCATGGACCCCCTCGAATGGACCCTCGTGATCCCCAGACGGTCCCCCATTTGTAAACCTCTGAACTACTGTACCCTGACAAATGTCTATGGTCAAATGTTTGGGGTCCAAAACCAACACTGTTAATAAGAACAACCAAAGTAAGGTAACAGTTTCTCACAGAATTCAATTTAACTGAATGTCATGATCTGAAAAGTCAAGGTGAGTTTACAGCATTAAAATATCTGCTAAAAACTAGAAAAATCAAGGAAATAATAAGGCTTTTAAATTAAGTACCGATTCCTCCTAAAAGGTCAAAGTGCACAGAAATTCTTACCTTTTTCAGAATCACACCAGTTAGGTCACAAAGTTCAAAAGTCACACTACAACCCATTTAAATCAAAACCAAAACCCAAAAAAACACCGCAAACACACGCAACATGCTAGAGATGCTCTTACTCTTAATCTGACATTGCTGCACGTCTTCTTGTCGAAAGCCTCTTTAAAGAGGCTACGTCCACAAACCAGCGGTCAGAACGAGACCCTCGCTCCCCACAGCAAACACCCCAACAACACTCACCCGTGTAGCCCATGAACTTGCCAGGAATTTCCTGGTTGCAGCATCGGCTGCAGAAGATTTGGCCACAGAGTCGACAATGGTGACGCCGTCGGAAGGTTGTGAATTTCTCATTGCAGTCGTAGCACTCTTTACACTGACTGTCCGGCATCCAGTACTGTTTCAGATCGCTGTCCTGGAACATAAAGACATGATTCACATCTCTTACATCCAACTGCAACCACCACAACAAAAAACATCACTGTTGTACTCTGTAGTGGATTTCATTCACATCTGAATAATTGGCTCTTTTATCTATAAGCTTTGCGTCATCTGTACAGAAATTTTCCCAACTAGTTCACTGGAAATCAATACCTGACTTTTCCCCTCCATGATCTCCTTAAGTCTCTTGAGGGCTGTACGTAGCTGGACTGCGGTTCGGGGATCATGGCTGCCCAGAGGGGCTTCTGATTTCCGTCGACCCTCTATTAGTGCAAAGAAACACAAAAACACCAGTAATGTACAAATTAAGAAGTTAAACCTACTCTAAAGTACAATATGCAGGTGAAAACAAATGGCACACATGCTCATTCAAAAACAAAGCTTGCAGAGAAATATCCACCAGCACTCTAGATCCGTCAATGATTGCTTATGTCAGCCGACAAAGGCCAGCAAGTATTCTTAGAATTTTTTTGTGGGATTATGATTCTCATGAATAGACTATGAATGAATAGAAGCATATGAAATTGCTAAGATCAATGACTAAATGTTCAGTTCACAGCACCAAAGGAGCCGAGCAAGTAATTCAGGCAGTCCGTTCGGCACACCCTTTCACATGCAACAAATGTGGTTAATTTAAAACTATACACTGCAAAAACTATTTTCTCAATCTGTATTTTTGTATTATATTTCAATAAGCATATCTAAATATCCTTAAATACAAAACATTTACTTGAAAGTCAGATAAGATTCTAAGACTTATTGACAGATAAAACAAATTTACCTTGACTTAATAATTAATGAGAAAAAAAAATAAAAATAAAAAAAATAAAAATTTAGTGAGGTTTATGTATATAATATAAGACAAAGCTATTTTGGTATTTTAGTGTTTACTTTTTTTTTAAGTCAGTGTGGTAAATACACATAATTAAGGATATATTATCTGAAAACAAGCCTTAGTATATTTGTTTCTCAAGGACATTTATCTGTAAAACAAACAAAAAGAAAATACTGATAAAGAAAATCTTTTTTTTCTTTGCAGCATACACATGAAATCTAACTCAGTGCTGATGAATTCAAGCAGACTTCAGGGATTTATAAAACTGACTTCACACATGAAGTAAAATAAATAATCCTCACCTTCCCACTCCACTGTGAAAAAAAAGAACATAAGACAGACCTGTTTACAACTCAAATTATTGTCATAACTCCAGAATGTAGTTTTACAGCATTAGTGTTACACAAAAACTAGATTTCATGGATTTCTTGATCTATTTCCTGGATTTTTTTTACTTATAGTAAATGTCTAGTGGCCCCCCTGAGAGTGGTATGGATCACACAAGGGCAGAGTCTAGCCTTTGAATCGAGTGTTATCTTCAATGAAAACCCCTGTGAGAACCAGGCTGCAGTGATTAGTCATCAATCAAAGAGACCACTGATAGGGTTGCCTTTTCTAAGTCTAGTAAGAGCATGTTTAAAGGAATTCAGAATGATGGTTTTGTGTATGGAAGAACAAATGATTTTAGTATTCTCTTCTAAAGAAGAATTGGGTTCCTGAACATATCCGGATCATATTTCACCCCAAAAATCAATAGATGCCATGTAAAAAATTCAAAAACTTGGATAATAATTGTGGACAGATTAAAAGACAAATGGGTACAAGTATATGCAAAGTTGTGTTTTCGTACCTGAAGCAGTGGATGTTCTTCTGAGAAGTTCCGAATGTTTCCTATGCGTTTCAGAGCCATGTATGGAATGGGAGGGACTTGACCAGTTGCGCCGTGGCCCCTGTGGCGATGATGAAGCCGATTGACTTTTCTCTGTCAAGGAAGGAGGCCGTCCTTCCTCTGAACGAATGAAACAAACAAAAAAGGTCAAAAGGTAGAAGATTCAAGCAGAAATGGTGGATTCAGGTAGAAATTTTGTGGTGATTGTCTGAATTTGCATTGTGTTGACATTTCTTCTTTTAATCTTCTTATCCCGAAATCATTTTTCCCATTTATTAATTCTGTACTTTTATTTACTTTATGTCACTTGCTATACTGTTATTTCTGTACAAAAGCTAGACTTACCAAGCTTAGCAAGCTTTTTTGCTGGTGCAATGTTTGCACCTGTTTTTTCTAAAAGGAATGAAAGGGAGAGGTTAGAGAGTTGAGCACTATTAATGTAGTTTGACTGATTAACTGTAAATCAAGACTAATATTCAAAGAAATGTAATTTGAATTCCTGAAATGTCTCTCTTGTGGTACATCAGATTTTTCTTCAGCTCCACTGACTTGATGATCAAATTACCTAAAAATAATCATTAAATAACAATGTCCAACACAAATGCAACTTCATTATAACAGAGCAAAAGAGAATGTCTGTGTTACTTATAAACTTGTTAAACCCATTCGATTTTCTTCCTTTTTGTAATTAAGTACAAAGACAGTATAGAGTTTCACTTCTCTAAACTGTTCATCTTCTCACAGTAATGGTTTTACCCCTCATTTTAGGGTGTACTACTTCTTTAATAGAGAGCATTTATTCTATCATCTTTTCCTGTCACCCCTATGAAAAGTCTGGAGTAAAACTACATGATTCCTGGACAGGATGCACCAAAATATTATTCTCAAAGCTTTTATAACTTTATTTTAACGATTCCTTTTCATTCTTGTACTGCAATGCTTCCAGCAGGATAAGAACAGCCTGTTGATACTATACATAGGGACAAAAAAACAACATCAGAGTAAAAGAAGTTGTCGAGTGGAATGCACGCTGTGTTCTTGGCACATCTCAAGCACTGTCACATGACTCTTCAATACAATTCTCTGCTCTGCCATTCTGGAATTTCCAGTACAGCAGAATCCTGTACATTCTCTAAAAGCAGAACGACTACTACGTCACCTTGAACTTTTATTCCAGAAATCAAAAGTTACTCAAATGATAAAAATGATTATGGTGTGTACAATACAATATATGACCATCCAAATAAGTGCTATTAAAAGGGACTACATTCACATAAAGCAATGCGATGGAGGGAGATATCCACGAATCAGTGTTTGATGACAGAAAACAAATTGTGAACCTTTGAAACCAATTAAATGATTTCAAGGCTAAAAAAAGAAAAGAAATGCAGGTGCAGATGTTGATTAAGGCATAATGGTGTGAAATAATTCTGCTTCACCTTTGCTGAAGCGGAACAGACTGACGAAGGAGCTGTAAGCGGAGCGCAGTGGCGGCTCGTCCTGCTCGGGGGTCAGGGGTTTGAAGTGCGTTAGATGGGAGGGACTGGTGGGAGAGAGTGGCGGCTCAGAGCTCCAGTCCATTGCAGGGGACGAGGAGGAAGCCTTGTCTTCGGCAGCCATGTCACTGCTCCTGCGGGACAATCCAAACCAAAACAATTCCAAATACATTTATTTAATGTACATTTGATTATATTTGAATGGTTTTCTTGACACACAAAAAATATTTTTTCCCTTTAAGTCTTTTCAAAATTGATATAATGCATATTTTTGAGTCAGTAACAATGTGTTTAAACAAGTTTCAACTGTTAAATAACAATAGTGTTTAAATTGTTCTTTTGTCAGGTGGTACAACCAAATTTATATCTGTGTGTGTGTGTGTTTGTGTGTAATTGTGATTTATTTCGAAGTAAAATCTTAGCAGAGTAACCCTTAGCGTGCCTACAGTGCCTAACATATTATTTTTTGTGGTTGTGAATTTTTTTTCATTCATGTTCATTTATTATTATTCAATTCTAGTGGCCAGGTATTTAGTATCCATCCGATTTCACTTTTAAAAGACTTTTGCCTATGCTAGCAAGTTTATACATAGAATTCAAGTTGCAAGTAGCTACTTTTATCAGTACTTAAGGGATCTACAAACCTTTTCACTCTGCCTCAAGAATCAATTGACCCTTCACCGGCAGTTTGATTGACAGGCAATGTGACCAATCATAACCCTGAATTCGACATTTTATCCGACAAAGCAGTCAGGGGAGTTAGTAGATTAACGTTGGTGAACTTGAACTTGAAAAATTGTGTGTACTCACGTCTTTCCACACTTGAAACAACATTCCTTCTGATGTTCATTCATGTTTATTTGATGCTATAAATGAACTAGTATGAAGAGATGGTTCACGAGCCGATTGAAGGAGCTACAGCGATCTGTCACGACACATTAAAGAGCCACTATATGGTATTTATTGTTTTAAACTGTTTCATATCAAAAGTAACTTGCTCTGTTTTGTCTGTCGACGCATTATCAGCGTCCTCTTTGCTCCACGTCGTGAGAACATGATGTGTGGCGTGAGAGCGCATGGCTTGTCGCCGGACATAGCAACAGTAACTAAAGAGGGCGGATCTTTGCGAAGGGTCAATTGGGGTCCTCTGGATGCTGCATCATCGTGTTTACTGTTATTACTTTGTCAATTCATAATAAAAAAAACAGTTTCAATTGTGCCACCCTGACAATTGACAACATACAATTTGCCAGACAAAGGTTTTTCAATTATATCAACAGCTTTAAAACTATTAATATTTACAAAATTTGTTTATATGAAAGGTTTCAAACATAAAATGATGCCATAGTATTTTATTTCGAATTTCTTATTATTAAAAGGCCATTTAAACGAGTTTTCTTAGTCTGTTCATTTGTGCGGATGGGTGCGCCACCTGATATTTTGGGGGTTTAAGATACCAAAACATAAATTAATATTTATTTGAATCTACTGAAAATGAATTCAAAAGAATAGGTTTTATAGAATGATATATCTCATGAATTTATCAAACTGTTTTAGAAGGAAATAACGCACATGGACACAAAAATACACACATTTTTTTGACCCACACATAGACTATAGTTGTATTTGTTTTGGTTGATGAAGACATTGAAAGCTTTTCAAAAATAATAAACTGTATCTTTTTTATTATTATATAATTAAATGTTTCCATATTTTTACTTAAAGCATGCATCATTTAAAAGTGGAGCTTTATTGGAAACACTTTTTTTAAACAGGTGCATATTGGAAAAAGCAACATCCTGAATTTGTTGGAAAAATAATAATTGGATTCACAAATATCCTTAACCCCACAGAAATAAATTATACACAATTTCAATAAAGAGGTACAGGTCTGATAAAACGCTTTTGGTGTCTCCATGAATCCACATTATAAACAAAACCACACTGATATCAACTTATATGTAAACACTGATAACAACTGTATGTAAAGCAGTTTATGGGGAAGTCAGTCATGTGAACTGTATGATGTTAACCTCACTATAAAAAACTATAAATGAAGACATGTGATTACACAAGATTGCTAAATACACAACACAACTTAAGGGGGAAATCACAAGGAAGACTGTAAGAGAAGTCGACCTTATAACAACAGGACTTCTGCTCAATGTGTTATCAGTTCAAACACTTAAATTTAAAATGTATAAAATGATTCCTCTGTAGGCATGTCAGTGACAAAGTAACAGCCAATCACTACAGCATTTATCATCAATTATCCGCTAATTTCATAAACAGGATCGTAACTGTTTCACATGTGACCAAGTGATGTGTAAAGAGTAATGACCGCCGGAAAACGAAAACATGATGAGTTTTAATGTCATGTGATTCCCTGAGAATTGTACTATGGCGAAGGCCTACTCATGAATATTAATTACTTCATACTGACGAAAGCGGTGCCGGCGTCCAATCAACTGACAGCTCTCGTGACTAATGCCAACATACTAACGTCTGCCTTTCACGCCATCAGGTAAATGTGAATCAGCCTTCGCCATAGTAAGATAAGTATACTGGCATTCTGTGGCGTTTATTATAACGTACTTTTATCGTATACACTTTGAGATAATTTTACGAATGTTTCAGAGCTTTAACCCTACATTTTTCATTACTATAACAAACAATGCAGGAAGAGTGTTATTATTTTAGCGAAGTCAAAACAGATCATATTTAAAGAGAAGGAGAAAAACTATAACGTAAATAGGTTTAGCGTATTGCAAAAGTCACATTAGCGAACAGGGTAACATAAAATAGAATGATACAAAGCGAATAATTACAGATGAATACTGAGATATGTCACATGTAAGCAGTGATGCTGTTATAGGAGAGTATTTCATTCATTCAATCTGCAAGGCTTGTAATTTAGACACATTCAGATTTGCTTGCGGTTATTTTACATAATATACTTAAAACACACGATTATTTCTGACCACAACGTCAAATTTCCTGTTTCATCCATCAGGCCCCGGTAAAGTTAGCAAAGCTAGCTGTCAGATAAACTAATAATAGCATACCTGTATCATAAATGTTAGACGTACTTGTGCCTTCGCTTTTAACACCATGTCAATGTCAGCTGTTTAAAGATGTCATTAATCCTTCATGCATTTAACCAAAAGACATTTTCTGTTAATTCCACCCTTGTGATGTTCGGCGACTTGATCAGACCCGCTTAGTCGATTACAGAGAGTTTGAGCAGTGTTATGATCGCGCCTCTCGTGATCGCGAAGTCAGGCTTAGCTAATCGATAAAAACCATGATAGAATTCGGAGTACTATTAACTGCTTGTCATTTTAAATTTTTATTTATTAGATGTAATCATTTTTAACATTTAATTAAGCTTCTAATCAATCATTTAAAAGTTTATAGACTATATATTTCATTTAAACAGACATCTGTTGATAAAATGTCTATATCTCACTTTTTATTTGTTTGTTCACTTGTAGGAGTCATAGCCTATGTTCATATCTGGTCATATATAAGACATCATTGGCTTAGTGGTTTTATTTAGATTTAGAACTTGTACAGGGGATATGTATATCGAACAGAGCCAGTATACAACACACAATTAGAATAATTAAAAAGATAAATGATAAGAAAGAAGAAAAAAACATATCAAGAACATTGACAGAGACCCCTAGTGGTTATTATTGATATTTAATTAGCCAGTTCATTAAACTTCTCCAAAGCAGTAGCATCACTTAATTTAATAAGAATATTTATAGTCTTTTAAACATATAGAAAACATCTTTTTGAATTAAGTATTTAAGATTTACATTGTCTTGCATGAATTGCGCTTCTTCTTCAGATGTAATTTTGTTTTCAGAATTTGTCACCTTCCTTCTTCTCATTCCTTCTGTTAGCGGACCGTTCATCCTCATTTCTTGCATATTTCTAGTTTTCTACCTTCCCATGTCTGTCAGCTGAAATAGGTGGCAAGGAGGATCTCTTTAATAGCACAGAATATGGAAAAACATATGTCAGAATATGCATGCACGAACATACGGAGCCCCAAAGGGACGCGGTGGTGGAAAAAAATTGGCATGTGAGGAATTTAAAAAATAAATAAATCTTTTGCATTCCCACGCAAAACTTTGCGTTCTCTCGCAAAGATATTATCGTTCCCTTGCAAAACCTGTTGTGAGCTCGGACAATACCTTCCTGTTTAATGTCCCTCTGGCTGGCAGAAGTGTTTATTAAGTCAGCTCCGTGCATTAATACACACAAATAATGTGCGGCTCATTTAGAGTTTGAACTTGTTTAACTCATATATAAGGAAATGCGGTCAGTGCTTAAGGAGTTCAGTAAAGTTGGCAATATATTCACATATTCGAACTTCCCGGATCAATAACTCGTGAGCTAAATGTTGTTAAAACACAAATGCAGCTATTTCCAATCATACTAACTTAGACAACGAGCTACAACAACCCAATTGTCCTCAAATGTGCTTTACAATATATAAATTTGTCTCTACGAGCCGGCGGTGAGACAAGGGACCGTCTGAAAAGTGCAAAACCCAAAACCCTTTTGCTCATTTTATATTATGAAAAATACTTAATAACTTCACTGTAACACGTCACTGCTCTCCTGCTGGTTGTACTGGAACACTTAGTTTGATAAAAAAATATATATATATATAACTTTTTTGATTATTATGAAACAAAATCAATAACCTCACTGTTAATAGTAAAACATTTCATAAATTGTAATGCCATTAAATTCAGTAAGCAATTATCATGCAAAAGCTGGTTGTCAGTATGTAAGCTGCGTAATCAAAAAAAAAAAATGTGTAAAGAAGGCCTTTATGTGTTACTTGCCACACTAAGTGTTCCAGTACAACCAGCAGGAGAGCAGTGATGTTTTAACTGAGTCTAGTTACACTACAGTGTGTAACATTGAAGCTATTAATGACTATTTTTATAGAAATGCTTTTCTGATTTTGCACTTTTTAGACGGTCCCTTCGGACTTGCCTCACACTTATATTTGAGACCAATTTATTTTATAAAGCTTGTTTGAGAAAAATCGGGTTGTTGTAGCTCGTTGGAAATAGCTGCATTTGTGTTATAACAACGTTTAGCTCACGAGTTATTGATCCAGGATGTTCGATATACGATCATATTGACAACTTTACTGAACTCCTTAAGCGCTGACCGCATTTCCTTAAATTCGAGTCAAACAAGTTCAAACTCTAAATGAGCCGCACATTATTTGTGTGTATTAATGCACGGAGCTGACTTAATAAACACTTCTGCCAGCCAGAGGGACATTAAACAGGAAGGTTTTGCGAGAGAACACAAAAGATTTTTTTTTTTTAATTCCTCACATGGCAATTTTTTTCCACCACACGTGATTTTAGGGGCTCCGTAAGAACACGAATATACATAAATAATTATTTAATTCATCATTAAGTGATAAGATAAAAATGCATCAAATAAATATTAAGTACGTTTACGTAAAGTCAAAATGTGAAATATCTGTTCTATTGTACATTTTAGAGTTCACCTGTGCGGTGTACAGACGCGGATATCTCCCTATATTGTCCATGAGCTCAAGGTTTTTGCGCCAGTGCTCGTGCCACTCGTGAACGCTGTGACGTGGCCTGCAGGTGGACAAACGCTGAAGGATCCTCTGATTCTCTTTGGTGATGCGAAGCAGCTCCAGCTGTCTTTTTTCTGAGCCAAGACTGAAACAGAAGCCATGAAGTGTAATATATATTCGATGAGATTAAATATCATATAAATGATTAAATATGTAATATTACGATGTTGGATATTTTATACCTTTTCTTTACATAGTCATTTCTACAGTCAACTCCCCCGTTGGTCTTCATTATATGGGACATTTTATCTAGAAGCATCTGATTTTCTCTTTTGATTCTCGAAACCCTTTCTTCTTCAAGCTGGTTATGATAGATGAGAGAAGGATATCTGACATTTATTTACTGACAAAGTTAATGCTTGCTTAATTATTTTTGATAATTATGGACGGAAATGTCGACATCTGGTGGTCACGAAACGGTGTAGTTTAGTTGTCCTACCTGTCTTTTTTTAAACTTGACTAGCAGATGGTCATAGGTTTTTGGGGGCGTAGTGTTGATAGTTGGTTTTGCGGATGTAACCTTGAAATAATAGGCATATGGTAACAGTTTATGCCATAGATGTTTATGGTAACCATATTGTAAGACTACAAAGAAGCACAAGTTGGCTAATAGGTGATATCCTGTACAAAAAGTATGGTCCTTTGACATATAACATGTTTCTCCATGATGCTTCATATAATTCCATTGAATTACCAAAACACATGAGTCCAAAATAAACCAGCAATTTGCCCTTTTACCTTGTTCCTGTGCATCTCATAGCAGTTTTTGTCCCATCTGTATTGCAGATATTTATTAACACAGGGCAAAACAGGTTGGTAACCATGATGTTGCATTATTTTTCTTCGCTGTAGCCTGAATCCAACTGCACCAGAAACCACAATGAACAGACACATGAGTTCAGCTTGAGTTTTGAGCCAGTCATGTGGTTGTTGCCATGGCAGCCATTCAGAAAGAAAAAGCAGCTTTGCTAGTCTACTTTTATGAAACGATACTCTCTGAGAGACTCTAAATGGGTCCCATTCATTTAGTTTGATGAACACTTCTTTTAAATGCATCCAGAGAGCTTTGCCTGCCTTTTGCCTCCTATCCAAACTTTCTTAAGAAGTTAAACCCAGCAGCTCCATTGAGAGGGCACCCTCACCCATTTAAAGGTTGGCCTACATTGTGTCCTTGTCCGATATGAATATTCTCTGTCCTGCAGGGCTCTGTTGTTTTAGCAGAGCAGCATGCATGGAAAAGCTGGAAGCCCTCTAATATACTGTGAACCCAACAGAATTTAAGCAACCTTAATCTTATGTAATATGTATAACCTTTTAAGAGGTGGCACAGATCTCAAATGCGTCCATACGCAAGTAAAGGCTAATGTTATGTGATATTTTGTCCTGATATCTATCCCAAGGACAGTGACAGTGGAGATTGTTCCAGCTTCCACTGCCTTTTGTGATTCATTTGATGCGTATCTGAACCTGAGAGTAAGATGTGGGCGATCATTTTAAATCAGCAAGTATATTTAGTTAATATAATTTAAATTAACCCATACACATACACGTTGTGTTTTTGTGTTTTGTGGGGACTTTCCATAGGCATAATGGTTTTTATACTGTACAAACTGTACATTCTGTCCCCCTACACTACCCCTACCCCTAAACCTACCCATCACAGACAACCTTCTGCTATTTTAGATTTTCAAAAAAGATAATTCTGTATGATTTATAAGCTTGTTTCCTCATGGGGACCAAAAAAATGTCCCCACAAGATCATAATTTAGTAGTATTACCATACCTGTGGGGACATTTGGTCCCCCCCCCCCACACACACACACAAACACTGATAATAATAATGAAGAAAAGATGTTTCTTGATGCTGAAATCTCAGCTTTGCATCATGGGAATGAATTCAATTTTGTAAATGTATTAAAATGGAGAACAATTAACATTTAATTATAATAATATTTCACAATATTACTGTTTTTACCAGCCTTGGTGAGCATAAGAGACTTCTTTAAAAAATATTTATTTATTCAGTTTGCATGATTTACTTGTCTCTTTTCCCCCAGTGACATCATTTTTGTTTGATAACAACAGCTTAAGCATAAGCAAGTAGATTAGTCCATCTATTAGATGAATTCTTTGATATTTTGTCGACTTGTTTACCTTACTTAGAGAAGTTAATATAATGCCTCTATTACTAGAGTTTAAAACCTGACAACAGTTACTTAGTTACTTTGATGTCTCTGTTGTACTGGTTTGGTTCTTGTAAACATAACCTCTACTGAACTGTACTCAGTATGTCACTCCAAGCAGCAGTGATTATATTCATATAATGATTAAATGAGTGCAAATTATTCTCTTGACTTTTGGTTTGTATAGCAGTGAGTCATCTCTTGGCCTTTTCTTTAGAAATGTCATATTTGTGCAGGTTTATGAACTGTTACAGTATTGAGAGTGGTTAACATACAGGGTTTGATGGTCTGAAGAGTGCAACATCACTTGTATAGGTGAATCTCCATGCTTGAAGAGTAAAATTGTGTTGTAAAATTTCATTGGCTTATTATTTGTGCTCAACATTACAATTTGATTACAGTTTGATATAAAATTCCTAATTATAACAAACATTAGTTATCTGATGAATAGATACAGGGCCACTGTCATACTTCATATTCCAGTGAAAATGAATGCCTGGAAGAGCTGCCTCACTGCATGTTTGGTTGGTTTCTTAGTATCTGACGACTTCCTTTAGTATTAGTCCCTCATTCTCCACTGAGGTCGGAGTTTATTGCTTTGAAAATGGCTGCATGATTTAATCACAGGCAATAAAATGTTACGTGTCTAATTTGTAGCTTAGGTGAGTAATGACGCTGTCCAGACTGCTGCGAGCAGCATTATAAGATGACGACACTCTCAGGAGACTGTGACGCCTAGATATTGCTCTTTCTATTTTACATTTTGTTAAAGGAATAGTTGATTCAAAAATGAAAATTCTGTTTTGATTTGCATGCATGTTGTTTCAAACCTGTATGACGTTCTTCAAAGGAGATGGTCTGAACAATGTTCACACTGTTACAAAAAATACTAATATGAAATTAAATCATATGAACTACTTTTATGGTGTTTTTCTGTTCTCCAGAAGAAGAATGTCATACAGATTAGGAAATACAACATTTTTCATTTTTGATTGACCTTTTCCTTTAAAACGTTTTCCCTTCAGATACAGTGTTTCAGTTGTTTTGTTTTTTACCAGGAAACATTTGACAATGTTCAATCTTTACCTTTCTTACCATTTATAACCAATACAAACAAACTTTTGAGCTTTATTTTGACTGTGTTGCATATATTATTACAATGACAGCATATCATGTCAGCTAGATGTCATCTTTTTTGTTTTCAGGTTCCAAACAGGCAAATTGACCTGCATTGTATAAAGATTAATACAGGGCATAAAGGGAAGAAGTATTCAAAATATGTAATTAACCTCAATGCTGAGACATAACTGCCTTGCGATTTATCAGAGAGTTACAACCAGACTTTCTCTATAAAACGTAGAGTATGAACAAGATTTTGACATTTTTTAAGGAAAATATCAATGTTGCTTGCCAGTGCAAAAGTCAAGACCACTGCTATTTGTTTTCTTTTAGGTGAAAAGAGACCAATTTTTAGATATTCAGTTTTCTTGATTTTGCAGTAGGTTGATATTTTGAGCCTGTTTTATTGTCTGCCAGCTGAAAATATCAAGTTTCTCATGAGGCTGCCCCATTGACAAGAAAAATCTCAAATGAGTTCTGAATATCCTTTTCCTCTAATCCCTCCCTATTCTAGTTTATGCTACTCTGAACAATGTCTGAACTTGTGTTGTGAGCACTTCCCGTGTCTATTTGTCTCTTCATTATGAATCGCTTGTTGTATTCCTTACTTGTAAGTCGCTTTGGATAAAAGCGTCTGCCAAATGAATAAATGTAAATGTATGTAAAATGAATAATTTCTCAGTTGTTTCTCTTAGAAAGCAGAGACCAAAAATAAATGGAGACTTGCTTAAGTCTCAGTATTTTCTCCTGAGCAATAGACTTTAGTAATCTTATGCTTCAGAAGAGGACAATAATGTCCTCAAATTGTGCTCAGATTTATCAGAAACAAAAATCATCAATCAAAAGTCAGACATTTCAGTTTGAACTCAGACATTTCTCATTCAATTCTTCCAAGATCTTTGATACACATGAATTTTATCTCTCTACTCTTATGTCAATAATTGACTCATTTGTGTCTATTTTAGTAATTTCAGAAGAAAAATCTGAAACAAAGTTAAAGGGTTAGTTCACCCCAAAATTAAAATTTTGTCATTAATTACTCAAAATACTGAGTCGGCGCTCAGAACCTGGAAGCGCTGAACATAAACAGCGTAGGAGAATGACACGTAGAAGAGAAGATATTGTCGAATAAAGTCGTTATCTTTGTTTTGTTTTTGCGCGCAAAAAGTATTCCTGTCATTTCATAAAATAAAGGTTGAACCACTGCAGTCACGTGGACTATTTTGTCAATGTCTTTAGTACCTTTCTGGAACTTGAAAGTGTTGGTTAAATTGCTGTCTATGGATGAGTCATATACCTCTCGTATTTCATCATAAATGTCTTAATTTGTGTTCCAAAGATGAACGAAGGTCTTACGGATGTGGAATGACAGGAGAGGGAGTAATTAATGACAGAATTTTCATTTTTGGGTCAACTAACCCTTTAAGTTAATGTTCAAATAAAATATGACTGAGAGCTCCTGTAATTCTCCGGATGTGACGGAGCAACAGTTCAGCAACTGAATTTGCTCTTGGGATGGTGTATGGCCTATTTTAGTATAAGGCTGTTAAACTGGTAGACATAAAAAGCTTTCTCTGAATTCCGTTATTATAATTATGTTCTGTTGTAATATTAATGATGAAGAACACATGCTCCCCATAATTAAAAACTCCTAATTTGTGCCTGTTGCAGGATGAATCAGATTAGGGTGAGTCATCTTTTCTGGTAATGTGACCTGGAAAGATTGCATTTTTCTTTTTCCCTGACATGCACAAGTTGCTTTCCTTCGTTATCCATGTCTTGAGAATCTGTACGCAAAGGGACCAAGAGCTTGAAAAAGTCTCAACGGTGGCGATGTTCCAGTAAATTAGCTGCAGGGAAACTCAGAAGGGAGCGGGCAAAGCCAGGCATCATTAGCAGAAAGCGTGTTTGGTAAGCTCCTTTCCCTAAAGATGATGCCCATGTGCAAAAATTCCCTCTTGCGCAATTGGACCTGTTGGTGTCTAATTATCAAGCGGTGGAGTATGATCTATTCCTAGCCTTCTGCGAACTTCAAGTACCAAATGAACATCGGCTGCAGGAACATACACTATAATGATGCCCAATAGTGGCGTGATACAGCAAATTGCCCTTTACTGTTACGCTGTTGTATAAGCCAGCACTGGAGGGACATTCTTTTGTGAGGGATTTATCCACTAATTATTCCCTCTCATGCCAACATATGTGAGCAAGTAAAGAAAAAACAGCTTGTTATTTGAATTTGCATTAGTATATATAATAAAAATGTCATGGAAGCTGGAAGCGTGGCACATTCTCAAGACATTTCAACTGGCAACCTTGCCTGATACAAATACCCGTTGTTCCCTGTTGTTTTGCTGGGGAGCACTATAGTCTCTACTGAGAATGAAGAGCCAGACGTGCTCCTTTAGGAACCGGTGAGATCTGTGTTTTTCTCTCACTGTGATGGAAAGTGATCAAGGCAACGAGTCTCAGGAGAGGTAACGTCTGGTGATGGTCACATCCTCGACAGGGTCTCTTGCTGTTTGAGAAGAGTGCTCTTATTAACAGTGTCACTGAAAACTCTGTGTCGTCTGATGCCCTGTATTTGTGGGTGTTTATGCCTAAAGTGTCTGTGCCAGCTCAGCTGTTTACATGCGCATATCAATAATGCAGCAGAGGACACCTTGAATAATGTATATATATTTTTGCTTTATCCTAATCTCTAGGGCAAGCATCGCTATTATTATTGCTTATACTTATGGATGGTGATTTGAACAAAGTATTAAACTTTGGTGACTTATCTCTGACTTTTGTGCAGCAAAAATTGGTGGAATCTATCATAATTTCATCAAGACTGTCTTGGGAGTGGACTTTTTTTTTTTTCTTAATTTAGGCCAGGAACCAACTATAATATGTAACCCTGGAGCACAAAACCAGTTATAAGTCACACGGGTATATTTGTAGCAACAGCCAAAAATACATTGTATCGGTTAAAATTATCGATTTTTCTTTTATGCCAAAAATCATACGAATACTAAGTAAAGATTATGTTCCATGAAGATATTTTGTAAATTTCCTACCGTAAATGTATCAAAAATGTATTTTTGTAAATAAAATGCTTCGCTAAGGACTTCATTTGGACAACTTTAAAGGTGATTTTCTCAATATTTAGATTTTTTTGCACTCTCAGATTCCAGATTTCAGATGATAAATCTCAATTTTTTTTTCCAGGGTCACATATAACTTGTGACAGCAATACCCAATAGCAAAACACTTTTTTAAGTTACAAATTTTCATTTGTGGTGGGCAAATTTAGAGGTGCATAAAACAGGTTATGACAAATTTTTGTGAAGAGAAAGAGTTTTATGAGAAACAAAGAGCAGGAGATTGTTTGACAGAAGCAATTTAATGAATGTTCAATATTATACAATAACATATTGAAAATACTACAAAAGTAAGTATTCCAGATAGCCATAACAGTACTTCAGAAGCCCAAATTAATGTAAAGACATTACATGCTGCATGCAAAAATATCAAATTATTGTGATAATTTCTTTAAAAATATAGCAGAGATGGTCTTAAAGATTTTGAGTTCAGATTCATTTATTTATTTGAATGATTATAAATGGAGTTCAAGCATTTTCCCTGACATTTTTATATGACTCATTGTACTTTGGAACACTGCAGACATCAGCAAAGCAGCACTTATAGAGAACTGTTTGAGTACTGTTTGAGTTTGTGCTGGTTAGGACACTCCCTGAGAGATGATTATCACGGAGCATGAGCAGTTCTTGTGTTTAGAACAGCGTCATTAAAGTCCTCTTGCTGTAGGGAAATATCCACGGGCATAGTCAAAGAACTGTATATGTCAAGTCATCTGATGGAAGGGGAAAAAGTGCTTCAGCAGCACTGGGACAGTAAAGACGATGGACAAATATGCCCACTATATCCATTGCGGCTCAATCACAACTGTGCTTTTAAAGCAACTCTGACAGTAAAAGGTTTAACTTGCCCTGGGCTCTTCCAAGGGACAGTTTTTTTAACGTTTTATGTTTCACTTGCATTATGCTCTCACTCTTGGGGACTTTTGGATAAATCACATATTTAATCCAACAAACTCTCATCCCTCACGCTACGCAACCTCGTTTTTTAGGTGGCTTGGACTAAATGCATTAGCAAAAGTACAGGAATCTGCTTTTGAATGGGTTGATGTTCAGGGTGAAATCAGGGTGTAGAAGAATTTTTGGATCAGATATGCTGTTAGATACTGTAAAGTTTATGCTCCAATGCAAAATTTTCTATATATTGCAATCATTATATTCACAACATGTAATAATTACTTCAATGAGCTCATTGCTTCTGCCTAAAATGAATACATTATGTTAGCTAACTATGTACATTTCTGAAATACGTTATAACTGATCACTTTAAATTGTAATGTTGACACATGCATTTTCTGTAAAGCTGCTTTTAACGATATGTGTTTTCAAAAGCGCTACAGAACTAAATGTGAATTCTGAATTGAATTTCATTCTCCATATGAAACATTATGCTATAATCATGCGGAATTGGTCCAGATAGAGACTTTTAACATGCATGAGAGTGGCACAAATTGATATTAACACAGAACCAAACCCAAAGACTATAAAAGCAGGCATATGCCAGCACTGAAGCCATGTGTCATTCTGATAAAACATTCTAAGTGACTATTTGAAGAGGTGCTGCTTCACATGTGTGTGGGTTTTGTTACATTCAGTACTCTTGCCCTGTTAGTCATACTGTGGAGGCATTTGCACTTTATTTGCCTTTATGAAAATGAAGAAAACTACTCTAAGATCTTATTTTCACCTAGTATCAAGGTGATTTTGTAAACATGGTAAAATAAACAAAACTTTTTTTATTCTCAGAAATGCCTGGGTCAGCCCTTTCTTTATTTGTAGAAAAGCGGTTTTACATGCACAGTCACGTAGTACTGGATTTTTTATTTATTTTTTTGTAGGGAAGGTCAGGCCTGATAAATTTGGTCGCCTAGAGTCCCGACATGCCCAACATTCATTCAAGTGAATTGTACTGTGGTGTCATCCAGTGGCTAGTCATTAGTAAATGTAGAAGGGACAGACTGGAGGGTTTTGTACACATGAACAGGCAGAGAGAATTTTCGGGCACTGTGCTCATCACATAAGATTCATATTAAAGCTTTATTTGCTTTTCCATTGAAGGGGTAAGTTTTAATACAAAAAAACAAAAAACAAAAATGATATCCCTTACATAACTTATAACAGTATGGGGTTATGAGTTATGTAAGGGATAAAATGCAGTCAGTCGGTCATTATCGCAAAATTTATGATGTGATAAGGAGATTGTGGGGGTTCTCTGTATGATAATGAGCGTCTGACTATACATTTATCTCTTTTATTACATGGCTGCTTAATAAACAAATGGATTGATTTTTTGATTCAAATCAATAAAGTTTTAATTATTTTATTTTATAAGTAAAAAAAGCAGAGTCAGATGTGAAACACCAAACTAGCACAGTGTAACTGATCTGCCAGTCATTAAATATTCAACCACAATATCCTTCAATTGACCAATCAGAACCATGTAATTAAACTGTTTTTAGATTTACGCTTGCTGCATTTTTCTGGTCATTTTAGCATATAACAGAGATGGTCTTGAGAAGTCTTTAGCAGTTTAATTGATTTTATTTTTAAATTTTAAATTATTGATGCATATTAGAGACACCAATAATAACACATCTTGATCTTCCAGCATGAGCAATTTACAACATAATCAAAAAGAAGAATAATAATGATGCCTGACAAAATTGTCAGAGGATCTTCCCTTGGGTGCAATGATGTTTTACATTACATGAAACAGATCGATACTAGGCCTGGCAGTGAGGACACAGAAGAAAACCTCAGTACTGCATTACCCCTTACACAGACAGTCTCTGCAGACACTTATCTGCTAAATCAGGTCATAATGTCGTCTTTCTTAAGTGCTGTTCCCAAACTCCTTGTGTCACAAAGATGTCATGTATGGTTAAAACAGTGACCGAGTACTATAGTGTTCACTTTTTTACGGCAACGTGTTGTCGCTTTAATCAGGGAAAGTGCTTCGATGACTCACAGATTTGTGTTTTGTGATCATCTTGTAGTGGGAATGATTGGGCTGTGTCAGACTTTCTGTGGGGAATAGTCAAGAAACATTGCGCCTCAAAGGGGCCCACCTCCCTGAAGACCTAGACATCACAGAAGAGTGGCAAGTCTTGGGCTGAACAAAAGTAGGTCGTTAAAGTAGATTAATGCAGTAAATCAAAGCGTGGAGCTTTCTGTTAATTGAACACGGCTCTTTTGTTTTTGTTCAAGGAAAACAATTATACGAAGGATAGCATTATTAAAATTATAAGGAGCCTATTATTTCAGCAGGTTTTATTTCTTGGTTGTATTGCCTTTAGAAGATGTGTTTTATTATGTGAAAAAAAATATAACGTTACTTTTAAGGCATAAAAGCACAGTAAGGTACATTGTGCTGCTGCAACGCCTATACATTAATCATCAAAGGAATGTTTAGCCCACTAAATTATTAGCCTAATAATTGGATTAGATTGGAATAGATTTTTGGTGCGTCCCATACAACCATTTTGCGTATCAGGTGCGTATACACACTTTTATTTCTGCTTATAATCTTTTCTTACTCACTCATTTTTTATTCAACAGTTTACAACACAACAGTTTATGCCAACAAAGAAGAGCAAACCTGGCATTTTTTGAGATTAAAACTTTGGTGGATGAATTAAATTCTACATTGTACAATATTTATACTTAATATAAAACATAATAGTAGTTTAGGCAATTATCCATTTTGCTGCAAAAGAATAAAAGGTCAAATGTCTTGCCCGCGCGCGAAACACTTTTGAGCAATGACTCGAACAAACAGGTCTACTGAAACAAGCCGTTCAAAGGAACCGATTCCGTTTGTAAATCCCTGTAGTATAAAGGAGGGCCGCCTTTGAGAGGAAAACTGTTTTTCTTACTTATTTTTATCTAGCAAAATTGAACGTGGGAAAATTGACAAAACAAACAAACTCTTTTATGGTAGAATAGTAGCTACTACACCAACTAAACACACCTAACACGAGATCGTAATTTAAACACCGAAAACATACTGATTACAACTCTCCAAATGTTCACTGAACCGCAGAAGAATGAAACGTAAAATGCGGAAGACTTTTCAAGCGACGATTCAAACGAACCGCTCCACCAAAACGAGCCGTTCGAACGAATCGATTCGCTAAATTGCATCGGATTTCCCAACGCTACTCTATGCCGAAATGCCGAAAGCGTCAGTGATATGCCAGAGCCCAAACCACGTGTTTTACGTAATGGAAAGGCAATCTTTCAATTCAACCCCTCCTCCTTCTCGTCTATATCCAACACAGATCCCAGGCAAAGAGGAATACGTGCGAGATACTTTTCAGGAGGCAACGGGATCAGTAATGCACAGGTGAAGCATCAAGCCGCACTCCAACCGCATCCTCAGCATCAGGATCAGTGCAGTGCTTTCACATTGATGAAAGCTCATGGATATTACTGACCAGCAGCAACAGCAGAAGCAGCAACAGCAGCAGCAGCAGCAGGTTTTAGGAAGACTTCCCTGAGAAACACTGAGCTGATGCTGGAAATGTGCTCTTTGCTCGGAGGTATCGCTGCTTTTAAATGGGATGCATCCCCTCCAGGCTTCTGATGCCGTGCACATCCATCCACCCTTCATCTGAGTGATGAACTAACAGGGAACGCAAAGATCCGCCGTGTCTTTCACGTTAGTTTATAACGGGCTGCACGTTCCCCCTCTGCAGCACATGCAATTTATAGAGTATCTATTTTTATGACCGTCCAACCTTTATTACTAAGAAGAATACCTTTGTTTTGCCTGGTCTAAAGAGAATATTTTACCTCTTGCATGAAGACGCTTGGATAGTAATACATATTTTTCTATGTTACTACTGGAAAACTGAGCATCCCATTGTGTTCTTATTATTATGCAACCGCAGGGATCTGTTCTTTATCAGGGTGTCTAAGCTGTTGGATCGCTCCTCGCCCAAATCAATGTGGTTTCTTTGGAACATTTTCAGCAAAGGAACGCATATGCTGCAGTGTCTTTGTGGCAAGAGTCTTAAGAAGAACAAGAACCCAAGTGGTAAGAGCCATTGCGTCTTCTTCCCCTCTATGTGTGCTGATCTGCAGTCAAATTTGTGCAGCAAGTCAGTGAATGCAGGGAAGCTGAGGATAACTTGAGCTCTAGTGGTGAGACCAATCACAGATATTACAGCTTTAACATTTCAACTTTTTTTTCCAACTAAATCCCACAGGTATGTAGCGTTAAGACAGCCTGAACAGTCTTACTTGGGCCGTATGTGTGAAACACATCTGTTGGGTTCATTTCAGGGATGCTGCAGCATCCTTCTCAGTCCTGCATCACTTAAAGTGATGCTGCTCTCTGGCTTTGGTGTGCAGCATTTATTCTTCCGTGATTATGTGCAGTGCAAAGACCTCATGTCATTTGTCTCTTTCTGTTAATACGTTCATTAAGAGATCCAGTCAAAACATGTACATCTACCCTAGGATGCGTACAGTTTCTTCCACACAGATTCCCCAAAAACAAATCACAACAGGGCACACTTGCGCAGTTTTATTTTAGCAAAGCTGTTGACAAATATGGACACAAAGGAAAACTGTGCGGAGCGTGAGGGGGGACGGGTGGGAGTCCTAAGTTGATGTTGACACCTTCTTTCCTAGACGTTGACACTGCAGCGTAGTAGATCATAGCAGTTTTCCCATGCTGACACGACACATTTCTTCATTGTAGTTTAATGGACGGTCTGTCAATCCTGCGCAACGTATTTGCCCTGATTTTAATACTGTACCATATTCCAGAAGCATTTATGTGCATTGATAATATTTATGGGACCTTATACGTACATTTGATGTCACTCTACAAACTTTTCAGAACAATTTTTGGCTTTTGACAGAAAGGACCTGTAACATAATACTTAAAATATATCTAAAATTATATATGTAATAAAATAAATATATATGTAGACATATTCAAATATATAAAAAACACAAAATATCGCACTTAATTGATTACATTAAATCCTATAGATGAGTAAAAAGCAAATTTATCAGCCAATCTCTTTTTAAATTGATAGCTGTTACTGTAAAATACAGTTTAGGACCAAAGTTTAATCATAGCTAGCAGTGATTGTCTCTCTCTGGCAGTAATGTTCAGGGTGATGCATTCATAGTGAAATGAATCCATCATTTTCTTTACTCTGTCAGTGATTAGAAGTAGCAAAGCGTGAGGTTCTTGATTAGTTTACCATGGCTATTACGGTCTTAGCTGCATAACATTAATAAAGAGAGCAGAGTGCTGCCGGGGCCTGCTGGTTATAGTCTACGGCACACAGGCTGTATTTTTAGAAACACAACATGCAGCAGGGGCCGCATGAAGTATAATCACTGTAGTTTAGTTTTGTTGTATTCAACATCTCAGTTCTATCACTTAACACCTTCTTATATGTAATGTTCCCTCGGCCCTGGTTCTTTTTTTTTTTTTTTTTTTAGGTGGAACGTTTTTCATTAGTTTTAAAGAGTGGTTTCAATGGCTGTCCTCTGTTCCAGCAGATGGCACTTTCTGATAGCCTTGTGTTGGCTAATGTTTTCCTGGCAGGGACAAAGTCTTGCACTTGGCAATGCGGATTGCATGAAGGTTTGTGTTTGCTGATGCCGTAGGACTGAGGAAAACACAGGTTGGTTTTCAACCTGCTGGAATCTGCGTGGCGTGACAGAACTTTCTCTCTCTGGATGCAAGTGAAGGGGCACTTATAACCTTTCATTCATGAAGTATAGCAATGCCCGTAATGGATGTAGCTTAGTTTTTGGTTCTTTTGTGAGTGTATAAGTCTCATAGGACTCTTTTTCACATAGACAATCTGTTCTCAGATGGCATTTATTTATAGAATAGTTTGTCATAATACTGTTAGATCATTCCTCTGTGTGGAATTGGCAGACTGGATCCTGTTGTAACTTCTAGTGGTGAAAAAATATTAAATATTAGGATCACGTGCACACACACCTCATGAACCCTTTTTTTACACACACACACACACACACACAAACAGGTTTGTTTTGCTATCAAAGTGAGGACATTCTGTAGGCGCAATGGTTTTTATACTGTACAAACTGTACATTGTATCCCAATACACTAACCCTACTCCTAAACCCACCCATCACATAAAACATTCTGCATTTTTATATTTTTAATAAAACATTGTTTGGTATGTTTTTAAAGCTATTTTAAATATGAGGACTCATGAAATGTCCTCCTAAAACATGTTTACGTCATAATACCAGTGTAATACCCATGTCAGTATACAAATTTATGTCCTTATAAATCACAAAAACGTGCGCGCACACACACACACACACACACACAGTCAGTTCAGGCTGTACCGATTACCGTTTAAGCCATAGTGTCCACATTTGGGACACCACTGACTTTCACTGTATGAAAACAGACACATATTTTGCAGAATCTCTTCTGGAAAGGAAGTCATAAACATTTGGAATGACATGCGGGGGCATGATTGATGACAGAATTTTCATTTTTGGGTGAGCTATCCCTTTAAGGGCAGAAAATTAGCTGTATACTACATATCTCAACAGTAATTTGAATCTGCAGTGTTGACATTTTTCTGTAGACATGTTTGTTGTTTGTTCATGTCACAACTAACCAAATCAGAAGCAAGACTGTTTGAGTTGTCTTTGATTACGCAGGAATAACTTGCAGCTAAATTGCATCAAAGCTCTTTTTTTTGTAAAAACAATGTGACATCCAGTTCTTGAATCAAACAGTCCATTTATCTGGCTGTTCCTCTAGTTTATAACTCAGTTTATTGTGGGATTTATTATGTCTTATTGTGCGAAGGCTCACTGACTATCAGTACAGTCTGAGATAGCAGTCCAGTGTTGCTGTAAGCTATCCTTTTTTTTGTTCTTTTGATCAAAGCTTCCTCAAACCCTGCTTAAAAGCCCAAATCGGCTGCTATCTACTAATCCACTGTGGTCAAAACAGCACCAGTAATAGCTCATAATGGAAATTTCATGTTTGTCAGTGCTGTTTCTTTCTCCATTTAAAATTCAAACATGTGATCCATAGGGGAATCACAGGAGTTTGAAAAATATTATAAACAATATCTCTTCCACATGGGCAGTGAGTAAATATTTTGCTTTAAGGTGAACTGTTAGCTTATCTTTTGCTGAAAAGGCCTGATGGTTTATAATGGAAAAGTTAAAAAAATTTTTTTAGAGGTTCTTATCTGTGCAAAATTTGGCGTTGTGATTTTAGGGTATTGTGTGTGGCTGTGTAGTTTGCTCTGATTTTTTTTTAGGTATTTTAGTATGTTGCTATGTGGTTACAAGGGTATTCTGGGTGGTTGCTAAGGCATTGCTGCATGGTACAATAGTCTCAATAGCATGCAACCAAGTTTCTATGATACTCTGTTTCATGGATATGGCTTGGGTCCTTCTTTCAATGCAAGTCTACAGGATTTGTTTTTCACCCATTTTTTTTTAAATACCCCAGGCAAAAACTAATTTTACCTTTCAAAAGTTTGGGTTTGGTAAGATTTTAAATGTTTTTGAAAGAATTCCTGCTCACCAAGGCTGCATTTATTGGATACTGTAGAAATACAGTAAAAACAGTAATATTGTGAAAAATAATTACTTATTTATTCATTTATTCCTGTAGTTTCTGTGCAGCTTCAAAGCACTATACACAATCCCAGATGAGGAATAAGGGTCTTATCTATCGAAACGATCTGTAATTTTCTAAAAAGGATTAAAATATTATATACTTTTTAACCACAAATGCTAGTCTTGCACTAGCTCTCTTCTTCTTCTTCTTCTTCTTCTTCTTCTTCTTCTTCTTGTAGAATTCCGGCAGTGTAGACACTGCTAAGTGTATTACTGCCCTCCAGACGTCAAAGTTTGAGCTAAATTGTCATATACAATGTGCTAATGCAAGTATATAAGAAGTAAAAAATTCAAACTTTGACCTGTGGAGGGGACTTAGCAGCGTCTACACTGCCGGAATTCTACAAGAAGAAGAAGAAGAAGAAAGCTAGTGCAAGATGACTGTATGTCTGTATAATATAACAAATCATACACTACTGTTAAAGAAGTTTGGGGTCAGTAAGATTATTATTATTTTTTTTTAAATGATCAACTGTTTTGCTTATAAAGACACTTATTCCTAGTCTGGGATCTTGTAGAACGGTTTGTTTGAAGCTGCACTGAAACTGCAATTTGGACCTTCCACCCATTGAACCCCACTGAAGTCCTCTATACAGAGAAAACCCCTGGAATGTTTAACATCTTGGATGTTATGGGGGTGAGTAAATTATCATGAAATTTTAATTCAGAAGTGAACTAATCCTTTAAAAACTATTTTCTTATTAGCAGCTTTGAAAACGGTAATGCTTGTGCTGCTTAATATTTTTGTGGAAACCGTGACACAGCTGTATTTATAATTATATAAATGTACACATTATAAATGTCTTCACAGTCAAGGTTGATCAATTTAATGCATCCTTACTAAATAAAAGTATTAATTTCTGAAAAAAACAATCTTACTGACCCCAAACTTTTTTAACGCTGTATGATTTGTAGTATCTAATAATGGCATTGTCTAACATTGTTTATTCATCAGGATTGATGCTACAACTTTTCAGGAGAAA
This sequence comes from Zacco platypus, assembly GCA_038088235.1. Classification (NCBI taxonomy): domain Eukaryota; kingdom Metazoa; phylum Chordata; class Actinopteri; order Cypriniformes; family Xenocyprididae; genus Zacco; species Zacco platypus. The sequence continues at coordinate 25,248,951 of CM076081.1, read as the reverse complement.
GTAATTTGTTTACACGTACTTAAAGTCAGTCAAAGTTAAACAGTCACAGAACTGAATATTTTATGTGTAATTATACGATTATGAAGTGGGTTTGTGGTCCAATGAGATTTTACTGTGGGCGTGGCTATCCAGCTCAACACAGCAGAAGTGGGAACCAGGCAACTGTACTGTTGCTCATTGCCGTCACTGTTCGTTAGGACTCCGATTTACATGCAAGAGATCACTTGTAGCTTTATTGCATCATGCCTGGTTTGGACAAGGCACGGTATAAATATGTTTACCTCGATTGTCCACTTAGCTTGTTTCAACCACTGTTGTTACTGTGGCAGAGTGTTTTGAATCTTTTTTTGACTGAAGTTTGAACCGCAAAGAACAGTGCTAATATCTTAAGTTGTTGTTTATATGTTAGCTAGATAGTAATGTGCTAGATGGACAAGTGCTAGATAGCACTTTATGCTTTATGCTACATCCAAACAAATTTCAAGCAAAATCAAATCTTCTGCTGTAATCAATACTTTTTCACTGCCAATCTGACCCTCATCCATATCCTTTTCATACAGTGAAGTGCAGTGCAGGTAAAGGTGCCCTTGAGTAGCTAGATGTGCTGTAGTGCTGCCATTAGTGCACTTTAAAAATTACAATCCAATCAGAAGAGCATGTGGGTGGAGTCTCTCAGTGAGTGGACTGCACTCGCAACGAAAAAATCAAATTCATAAATATTACACCATTTTAACATATAGAATACACTTCACCAATCATCGAATACACTTGTAATATAATATAATATTGCAAGTTGTATATTTCTCATACTTCTCCAATCAAAGTTTTTTTTTTTTTTTTTTTTTTTTTTTGTGGTGTGTGTGTACCTGTTTTTAGCTTCCTAATTATTTCCTTTGTGCTTCCTTTTCAACAGACTAACTACCTAACTACCCCTTGCCTGTTCAGACAAGATTAAACAGTCTGCCTGTTCAGGGCCATTCACACCAACAGCGATTTACAGCAACAAAGTGACTAGAAGTCATTCGTTTTCAATGACAGTTGGCGATTTGAGGCGACATATGTGACCACTGGCGACGCACCAAAGTTGAGCAGAGTTCAACTTTATGCAAACGCACAGCAATGTGACGTCATCTAGCAATGTGAGTGGACAATATGCAACAGTTGGATACTGCAGTCGTCCAGGAATACTTATTAACAACAAACAGTACAACGACATGCCAACAACCTAACTACATTTTTCAGTAGTGTGAAAGTAACTCGGCTGATTTCAAAATACATTGGTTTTGTGTAATGTAGTTGTTTTATTTATGACTAGCTTGACAAATTCCTGTATTGCTTTTTTATCACATTGTATTGTACACAGCAGAGCAAATAATTCGAAACAATTCGAATGTTCTCTCGAATTGGTGTTGTGATGTTTGATTCTTTTAAGTGAATTGATCATTGTTCATTTCAACTGAACGGTAAAAGAAAACATGCATAATGTTTTAGTAAAAAAAATAAAGAAATATTGAGCAATTAATGGTAGCAACTGCTTTACATAATGAGTAAGCTTGTAGCTTGGCAAGATATATTTTTAAGTAGCTCCCTCTTTGAGAATATTTGTGTGTGCACTCATCCAAAGCGTGCACACGAAAAGCCATGTCTCAGACAGCACACAAATATTGAGTTCTCTTTCAAGTCTTTGCGCTTGAACGGACAAATTCACACAAAAATTATGTCAACAACATGCCTGTCTTGGGAGCTTCATAGCAAACATAGTAGGTTATGTCTTAAGTGAACGTGAACAGTCGAGTTGCACATGTGTATCATTATCAGTGTACTGGATCCGTGCATCATGTCTTAAAGTGACAGCAGCCTAGTAATCCTGCTGTCTGTGTTTTTTAATGTTAAACAAAAAAAACATGAAAATCACTCGCTGCTCTTGACTGAATAGCTTTTGTATTTTTAATAATGATTATTCTTTATTTAATTACATTCAATGTTATTTTACATTTGATTATTTTATTCTATTTCTGTACCTGAAAACTACTGTTAGATATTTAAATAACCTGAAAAGCACTGTTTATTTTATTTGTGCCATTGCTTGTAGTTTATTTTTACTCTTCTTTTCTTACTTTTTATTTGACAGTAGTCCTTTTTTTTTCTTGAACATAGCACATACCAAAACCGTGACCCTAAAACCGTGATAAAAACCGAACCATGAGTTATTCGAACTGTTACACCCCTAATATGTATATAAATAAATATATATATATATATAATATATAATATATATATATATATATTTATCAGTATATGTTTGGTGGCAAAATGTTGAAGATTTTAGACATGGGGTACTTGAGAGTGACTGAAGTCTCATCAAGCATGGTCATGATCAGATCACGAGATGGAGAATTTTTATTTTTCAAGTTTTCAAGTAGTCAAGTGCCTCTAAATGAAGAATCACCCAGGAAACATTGCAGACAGTGAGAATGTCTTAATTGGTAAAGCACAGCTGGGTTCCTGCTCATAGTAGCACAATGAATCGTGGCTCCTCTGTTTAAACTCTTTCTTTTTCTCTCGTTCATAGCCATGTCAGCATTGTTTTTCCATTAGTAAACTAGTGGTTTCCGCTACTTCGAATGTCTTGAATCATTCGTCAGCATTGCCTCTCTGTTAGTAAATGTCTCTCGTGCACTTCGCACTAATGGGTGACAAAGATCCCGCTGGATCATGTAATATCTGAATATTGCTGAAGTATATCTGCTTCATGCAATTCTCATGTTTGTGCAAAAGACATTTTTGCTGTCAGAGTAAGATATGAAAGACACTATATTACAAAACATACTAATTAGAACAGAGCTGAAAGGAGATTATTATACAGTCTCCCGTGGGTTTTTTATCACGACGACAACAGCAGTTTTAATTCCGCTGTGTCAATGTAATGGAACTTTAGCTGTGGTTGTTGTACAACTAAAAGTCCTACTTTTTGTGCTATTTGTCTAAAATAGCCCACGGTGTTTCAGTTAATGTAACCGACTGCAGCATTTGCAGCATGCTGCAGGGTTAAAGAGTTCTTCTTAGTCTTTGAAAGTGCTTCCTGCACTCAAAGCTGTGTTTGTGTGATGCCGATAATATTCATGGCCTGTCTTATGTGTCTTTCTGGTCTCATTAATGGAATAATCTTTACATATAGAGCAGTCCAATTAAAACAAGGACGGACCATGGCCCCTCTGCAACACATTAGACGCAGTAGGCATTTACATAAAGCTTCCATCAAGTTGCTCCTGTGGCTCCATGCTGCAGCGCCACACGGCACAGTGAAGCAGGTGGGGTTTGATGGCTCTTGGCCGGCTGCCCTGGAAGGTGGCATTAGCCTTGATACCCTCAGAGGACAAAGTAAGTGCTCTCTGTACTTGCATCCATCAGTGTTCAAGGGTTAAACAATAGTCTGAATTCATTTTTGTGTGTGAATCTGAGATTATAACATAAATGCAACATGTGGGTCTTGCTTTTATGTTGATTTAAATACTAAAGATCATTTTTCTCTCTTTGTATAAAAATTTGAAAAAACAAATCTTCTGATTTTAATAGTTTTTTTTAAGTATTCATTATTCATCAAATAGATTTACACTAATTACCAGCGGTGTTATTATATTTAACTGAAACTAAACCATAACTTTTTTTAATTGATATAAAATAAAATAAAAAAATATATATTTTATTTAAGCTAGCTGCCAAGGCAAAGCTTCTATATCCTATATAAACTATACAAAAACTATATATATATATATATATATATATATATATATATATATATATATATATAAAATGCAAACTTTTATAACTTTTAATGATATTAGAATGAAAACAGAAAATATAAAAATAAAAAACGAATTCAAAATAGTAACAAAAACTATAATAGTAACTCAATGATACTAAAGTAACACTGATTACCAGTAAATTTATCAAGATCTAAGGTCTAACTTTTTAAATTTTTTAGTTTTAGTTTACAACATATAATATATGTAGATATTTTTATCTACACTTATATAGTGTACTGTTTCACAAGTGCATTACAAATAGTTCTCTGTGTTAAAACGGTAATTTACAATATATTTACTTTATAAAAACGTGATTTAGTAAGGCTGTGATTCAGATTACATTCATGTTTATACTGCAGTTCCAAGTATCGTCAGTGTTTCCAGAAGACATAAATCTGTGTTGTAATTTTATTGAATGCATTCAATTTTCTGCTACTTATCAGTCATAGTATTTTCCCTTTAACTATTAAGTGATCAAATTTATTTCATCAGCAGTTATTGTTGTGAAGAAATATTTAACAATATCATTTCAAGGATGAATGACCTGTGAAAGACACTCCTTTATTCTCTCTGCTGAGATGTGATGTATTTGTATCATATGCAGTGGGAATAAATCATTTGCACTGCATGCACATATAACCATATATCACAACTGTGACATTAACAAAGGTGTGCTCAAGCTTTTTTTTTTTTCATGTTGTCAAAAACGATCCCCACTGATTAAAGTGGATCATTCTCACATGGCTTGTAACAGCATGTTTCAGACTGCCTCAATAAATCATGTAGCAATTTGGAGGGTCCCAGGTTCCCAGTACTAGTGTTTCCGCAGTCTCCCATGTCCTGGGCTACTGTAGTGGGATGGGGAATTATGCAGTTGAACCTGTCTCTGTTTTACCCACAACATATCTCAGCACTATCTCACAAGCTCTGGAGTCCAGGTCACATGACTGAGCATGAGCTACAGTCATTATCTGGTACAGTGCGCTGATTTTTGTGCACACCAAGCTTCTTAATGCTGCAGGACATGGATTCATACATGTTGATATAGGGTTTTGCTGAGAGTAACACAGATCACACTTTATAGTAGAGAATCACATTAGAATGAATGATATGAGCAAGAAATGTTTTTGTCACCAAATGTTTTGCTCCGCTTTGGATCAGAGATGCTGCAGTAAGGTTGTGCGCCATTCAAAAATGGACTGAGAATGCCTTTTAAATTCTAATTTAACCAGACAGGATGGAGAATTGTAATTCAAATTTAAAAAATGAAATTGATTTAAAAATAATAATTATAATTTCAGTATACCTGAAATCATTTGAACATATAGGATATTTCCAGGAATATTAGATTTATATATTTCATTATAATATATAATTTATAATATATATTATATATTATATAAATATAATCTTTATATAATAATAAAGATTTAAAAACTGGATTTTGTGGATCTCAAAATCCATTTTTCCTACTCTACAATATAATGTGTTTCCTAATTTTTCTTGTAATACTAATAATTACTTTTTTGTTTTGTTTTTACCGTTTCATTTTTACTATTTCACTTATAAAACTTGGAAATAATTATTGACCTTTTAGTATTGGCCAGGATTTCAGGATATCTAGATTAGACTAATGAAACTCCTATTCTGTTGATTATCATTGAATTGCAATCCAGTAAATTCCTCATCCTTTCATTCAAGTTAAAATTTCAGTTTAACTTCTTTTGGGGTTGAAAGAGATTAAAAGGGAGCCATTTCTTACATTGTGAATTTTCAGAAATTTGAATAATCTGTTTTCACAAAGGCAAAGACTAACCCATTCATTTCATGTGTCAAGTAGGAAAATGATCAAATAATGTATGGAGTAATGCATATGGTAGCCAGATTTGTCCACACAAACACATTAAACTGCCTGTACAATTTTATTGACATGACCAAAGCCTATTAGATGCCTATCAGAGACCCCACCCCACCTATTTTTTGCTGTGTCCTCATGGTTAATGGTTTGGTACATCATTTCCTTTGAAATGTAATTTGTGGTAATCACACTGACTGAATAGGTCCTGTTTATTTGTTACATTAGGCTTGTGTCTATTCAGGCCACGTGATAATGGAGTAATTTAGTCGCACATGGAGCTTGCACTTACATAACCTTCTTGAAAATAGCACCTTTTATCTTTTGATATAATTGAGCAAAGATGAACTGTAATAGTGTGGTGATGTCAACAGCATGGGATTGATTTTTTTTTCTACCAACTTTCTAACAAATTGGAATTAGCAGAAAACCCCCAAATTGTCTCAGCATAAACCTAGTATAACAATAACTGTGCAACGCTGACAAAAAATATGCGTAGGTTGTATGATTTTTGTGTGTGAGAGACCTTTTCTTCCTTTTGTTGAAATGGTTGCTGCACCCTGTTGGAATCAAACAACTCCTCTGCACCAGCCAGATCTTTTCATCTGTCAGAACTGCTTACAGAGTTTCCTGCGTCTCGGCAACCTGTCTGGGTTTCCTTATGTAGTCATCAATGTGAATCACCCGCAAGGCGCTTGACGGTGACTCCTAACCATACGCCACTCCTCTCATGATACAGACGGCATTGATTTTGAAGTGCCCCTCCCCCACACTACATGCATTTTGTGAATTTGTTCTCATTCTTAGGCCAGACACTGAACCGCAGATGTGAATGTTTGAAAAACTGCCCAAAATGTTGCTGTGACAGTAGTTGACCTAAAAAAACAGTTGTGTTGCCTGCTGTTGTGTCTTACTTGTGTTGTAGAAAATTTCATTACATTTCAGAATGCAACATTGTGTGAAATCACATACTTGTGTAAAGTATGTTTTAGGTATTAAAAGCTGTGATGGCTCATACACCAAAGATTCTTACTCCAAGAGCATAGAGAGTGTGTCATAAATAGGTGAAGAGATAAATCTCAGATTCATAGTCAGACATTGTTGCTTTTCAGGTTAATGTTGGAATGACTGTGCTGAGAGAGTGATTTTTTTTTTTTACTTCTTTCTGCTCATGATGCAATCTTATTATACCACAAATTATTTTACATTGTTGTTTTCTTTTGCTGTTTATTGGATCCAGATTGCACAGAGTTCTCTGATAACTTCAGTTGGTTGCAGTATGGTTTCCTCTCGGCTTGTTTTAACCAAGGCAGTTAGCAAAGTTAACAGTTATTTAGCCGGCGCTTTAAACACATATTACAGTAAAGCTGCACGATTCTGAATAAATTGGGAACCACATTTGCTTTTCAAACTGCGAACACAATTATCCCATGATATGGAACAGACAAGACAACTTAACAAAATAAAATGTAACTTACAAGAGTTTCTGACAAAATGTTCATTTTTGCTGTCTATTTAAAAAAAGATCGGATGAATGACTGATTCAATGACTCGCTTATAAATACTTTTTTCATTATTGGTGTTGTGGGTGCGTGTCCAGGGAGAAACGCACAACGAAGGAAGTCTTATAATAGAATGTTTAATAAAGAACCAGGAGAATACTGTGGAATATCCACGACAAGACAAGACAGAAGCGGAGGGGTTAAATACACAGAGAACAGAGGAGTAAACGATACTGATTAATGACACACAGCTGAAACAATAATGACTGTAGCCTAGGGAACTAAAGAGTGGAGGGAAAAACTGAATACAAACAGACATGTGACAAATGAAAACAGAGTCCAAACCTAGATACACGTAACGATTGGATGAAACAGTGTTGTTGAATGAATGATTCAATGACATACATTTTTAAGTCATTTTTCGCCACCCAGTGGTGATGTAATTGATACAATCATTATTTGAAGCACCAAGTTAATTTTATAAACAATTTGCTCTATTTTGATTGATTCCGTAGATATCAGCGTTTATATCCAAGATATAAACTTTTATCCCAGTACTTCTGTGATAATTTGAATATTATTAACCCACAAAAAACTATACTGTGTGATTGAAAGGACTGTTTGTGAAGCTGTTTCTTACCTGTTAACTGCTTTCTCTTTGTCGGCAGCAGCGCCAACACAGAATTGAATGTTCCGCTCTGATTTTGGCAAAGGTTTAATTGTCAGCCGAATCGTTGTCATTTAGGAACATTTTCAACCGAGATGGCGATCTTTTAGCGATTAATCCTGCAGCTCTTTATTACAGTTTCAGATCTTCAGGAGTAGGCTAACCCAGAGGCCTGTTGCATGAAGCTAGATGAACAAACTCTGAATTTCAGAGTAGGTTTGGAGTTGACAAATCCATATAAATCCAACCTGGTTGAGATCAGGCTCAACGGGCTCACAATGCTCGGTATAAATTTTGTCTCTAAAAGGTCTTCGCTATGAACTGAATACATTTGGAGCAAGAGATACAGGGGCAGTTGCTTTATTTCATCAGATACAGGTCACTTTAGGGTGCTTTCACACCTGCCTCATTTAATTTGATTGAATCTCACTAGAGTTCATTATTCTCCTTAGTGCGGTTAGTTTGGGCAGGTGTGAATGCACCAATCGCACTTATGCACCCACCAAAAGTGTACCGAGACCTCCTTGAAGAGGTGGTCTCGGTACGCTTTCAAACGAACTCTGGAGTGATTTGCTTGAGATGTGAAAGCAATCCGACTCAACGGACCAATGAACCAAACAATATCATAATTCATAACGGGAAATGTGTTATATTAAAAGCAGTAGTGTCTGATTCTGTGAGTGAGCACATTCGTTAGTTGAAAACCAAATAGTGTCTCTTCATCTTAAATGTTTTTGTAATTGCGCTTCTCTGTGCTGTCCTGACGAAGCCTTGAGTCTGGCTCTACTTGCATTATAACATTCATACATGGTCTCGACACAGGTAGCTTACTAGAAAGTGCTGGGAGATCCAGAGAGCGCGCGTTTGAATTTGCCTCAGCATTAATGTAGTATATAATTTAACAGCGAGAATGACGGCTACATTCGTATAGTGTTTGTGTGTGTCTCGACAGTTACAAATAAAGCCACAATAAGCTCATGGAGCGAACTTGTCAATCGTTTTGATGAGTGACGTGGAGAAAACTCTGACCAATAAGACGACAGTTGTACTCTCATGTGACTTGCATGAACACATTTTGGTACAATTTGAAATGTTAAAAAAAGAAAAAGCGAACCAAACCAAGAAGAAAATGCAAAATTTCTGAGATCTCTAAACCAGAATAAAACCTGCTCCGGAGCAGGTTAGCCCTGTAAAGTAAGTTACCACAGCAAAGAAACCGGCTAAAAACCAATCCACCTTCTTGAGCCCGAAAAGCCAGTTTGCTCAAACTAGAACTTACCTGGGTAGAAACTGAAACCGGCTTTGTGCAACAGGCCACTGAGGTTAAGTGCATTCATTATAAAATGACACAGTTGTGGTAGTTAAATGGATCATCCCAGTGTCTTGTTTAGTGTAGTCTATGTGATACGCAGTTATACGCCATATAGCCACTTAAAAAGCGTGAAAATATGTAACCATCCAATAAATCGCAATAAGCTTTGTTGCTTTTGACATGCAACAAAGTTTCATATATCAAATGCTGCCCATTTTACTATGAAATAAACATAAATTCAGTTTTGGCGCTCTTTAATGTGACGTGACAGACTGCTGTAGTGCCTCAGTTCAAGAGAAACGGCAGCGTGAAGTGCTCTGCTTTAATACCAGTTACAGCGCGAAATAGACATGAATGAACATTTGAAAGTATGTTAACAGATACCGCTCAATCAGTGTGGAAAGGCCTTAATAAAACAATGTAAATGTCACATAACATAACAGCCCTTGTTGGTTTTAAACCCTCAGTCTTTCAGCCTAAATATTTTAAACACTAAAACAGCATGTTACATGTCTTTTTTGAGCCGCTTCTTAGTACTAGCAATGGATGATGCAGCAGACTACAGTGACCTGACATACTTTAAATGTACTGTACTGTACCCATAACTGCAATTCAGGTAGGCTACCCAATTTGGCTTTTTAAAATACAGAATGTGGCAACACTACAAGTCTTGTTACATGGCTAGCTATAATAGTTTTTCATCACTGGATTATCATTTCATAAATAACTTATTTCCATAATCAATAGAAAATGAACACAAATGCTTTTTAAAATTAATTTCCACTTAAGTTTTAGTGTTTTAAAATATATACTGTTTCACGAATTCACCACAGTGAGTCAAAGTATGCCAACCAATGGGGTATTTTTTCCTCTTTAAAGCATTGGTTTATTAGTTTATTTCTGGTTGTCAAAGTTCCCCTAGCAGAATGTTTTTTTTTTTTTTATGTATTTTAGCTCTAGCCTGTAGCTTGTGCTAGCTGATTACAATGCGGGTAACTGTACTTGGATTGCCAACAGTATGAATAACCTGTGAAAGCGAACAGTTGTCTCTCAGCAGGACTGTATGTGTGTGAGTAGAAGATTCTCTCTCTCTCTCTCTTTCTCTCTCTCTCTCTTTCTCTTTTTTCCAGCAGTCTACTCAGGGATCTGAGCTACTGGAGGTTGTGCTGTTTAATTTTTGCTGCAGTGCAGCTGACAGTATTGTAACACCGCCTCTCGCAGAATATGTCTGCCTTTTTGCAGCACTGCTTCTAAGCTGTGGATCACCTCCAAACTGCTTTGTTTAAGAAAAATTGCATTAGTCCTCAAGTTTCGTATTCATCCATCATCATTGACATCCCCTGTGCTTTGTAGCCTTACGATTACACTTAGCTTTGTCAACATTTTATGCTGACCTTTAGGAAGTTATTATTCCCGGCATTATTGGCTACTCAACTTATTCCGCAATTCTTTGTGCAGTGTTGAACTCTCACTATAGTGAATTGGTAATGATACCATTGCGTGCGGCATCATGGCAAAGCTAATTGTAGGTTTATGGATAATTACTATTATTTAGAAGACTGTTAGTGTTTACTCATCTGCCCTAAGGCTAATTGAATACATTCGCTAATAATGATGTTTTCAAACAGAGAGGGGATGATAGAGAGGAGGAGGAGACTTCCGGAGAGAGAAAGACAGTTGGAAAATGATTGAAAGTGACATTGAGGTTTCACCAACTTGAATGTTTTTACAGGTCAAAAGACCATAGTAATTGAATAAGAAGGTGCAATGAAAATTTGCATGCAACAGGCTCCTAAAAATAGTGTGTAATTGGTTATAATTTGTCTAAATAGTAAATCTCTTGTTTTAAAGTGCCCTTATTATTGTTTATTTTGTATATTACCTTTCATGCAATATGTAATTTAGCTGTTGGTGAATGTAAAAGGTCTGCAAAGTTTCTAAGATCAAAATGCACAATAAATGCATTCATAACAGAAGTTCTGTATTACCTGAACTGATTCATCAGTAAATCTTATTAAAATCCATCAATCTTATTTCCTACACAAACCTACGTGTGTTTGTAACGGTTGCGTAATGCCTGCCTATAGTTTTCATTGGCTGTCTGCCATCGACGTCTACTTTGACTGGAGGAGTATGGTTCGTGTTGTCAACATCTTGAGAAGACGATGTTTTCTGTGCTGTGAAAGCAAATCCACTTTGCATGCACTTCTAAAGGATGAGGACTTGGACATGAATTGATGTGGTAAAAGTGAAAGCCATTGTTACTGTTTGTATCACTGTGCATACTAGTGCTGAAGAAGCCTCCAGAGTTGAAATTCAATAATGGACGTTTTTTTCCCCCAAAACTATACTGTAAGCGGTAGACCAATCACAACAGACTGGGCCATCTGACCAATCAGAGCAGAGTAGGCTCTCGGAAACAAGGGATTTAGAGAGACCAAATCCTTTATCGAACTGTTTCAGACACTGTAAGGAAAGAGATGATGCTGCAATGTTTTATGAAAAAATTAAAGTGTTTTTTGACCTTGGATGCATGTAATATTGTAGGAGACCTCCAAAACAAACCTAGGAACTTTTAAAAATAGCATAATAGAAGCACTTTATCTTCCACTCATATCAGGAATTTTGAAATTGCAGTAGTAGAAGTTAATTAAAAATATTTGATTATTTGTACACTTTATAATGTTTTGATTGAAATAAATTGTATATACATATATGCCAAGAATTATTAAGATATAGCTTCTTTTCTTAAGTTGTAAAATTGAATCTTTTGTAATGAAATATAGATCCCTTCTTGGTGTCTACATAGTCACTTGTAGGGCTCTTATTCAAGCAGTAGTATTTGACGCATTGGGAGTGAGAACGGGTTGAATGCTGTACTCAGAAGGTACAAGCTCACCTTGTCAATAAGAGATGTGCTGGATCCATGAAGGCCTCCTTCTGAACCCTGTAACTTTTTGTTGAAACAGAGTTTAGTTGTAACTACAAGGTTTAGGGACTTCTCAAAACAACACTAACATTTTTATGTACAGCTCTCATGTTTTGCAGCACTGAACAAGCGTTATGTTTCCATGGTGAGACTGCTATTACTGGAAATTGGCAACATGGTTTGTCCTGACCTGTAAGAACAATATCAGGCACAACATAATATCTAAGTGATAGAGATGTACTGTATGGTAACACTCGACATTTCTCAAAGGTTATCATTGTTCAACAGCATATCAGTGCTTCTAGTGGGTCACCAGTGCCACAGAGCATCTGCTTACCTCTGAAGAGGCCGTAAGAGCATGGTTAGCATTCGCAATCTCACTGCTGGGCTGTTCAGCGCAATGGTGAAGGTTGGTTGATGTTGAGAGGGCTGGAAAATGGAAACTTCAGGGTTAATAGAGATTTTTGAGAGACGTATACGCGGTGCTATCAAACATGATGCGAAGGGTAAGTGCGCCTGATATGTTGTGTTGCTATTGACAGTGCGCTTAGTGTTACAAGTTATAATTGCAATTTAGACTAGTCAAAATTCAGATGTCCGTAATGCAGTTTCACTAGTGCTAGCTCATTTTGATTGATTGATATCTATAATCAGTTTTGGGTAAGTTACTCTAAAAAAGTAATTGATTACATATTCAACAGTGTATTTATTTTACTGTACTAATTACTCTCTCTAAAAAGTATTGAATTACTTATTACTTGCGTATTACTATTACTTTCTAAATCCCATATCGACCTCAACCAGTTGAACAATATAAGGATAGACATGAAACTGATCTCTTTCAAATAAATAAGATATAATTGCATAAATTATTCTTGTACTGACCAAAGTATTTAAAGGTAGAATCTTAAATTAAAACAATTTAACATTAGATACATTTTGATGTTAAATTCACTGTTGTTTTATATAGAATTGTTGTGCAGTTTATACAGTATTTGATAGAATTGCATCAGATGTAATGTAACTGTAATTAAATTACAGAAAAAATAGGAATAATCCCTTACATTACTTTTTCAAGGGTAAAGTAATTCAATTACAGTGACACATATAGTTTTTTCATATAGCACACATAGTTTTATTTTATAAACTGTATACAATATTGCATATTTTCATTAATTGCTTTTCTGATGTTATTTTTTTTTTATTCTGTTAAAATGACATTTTAAGTTATATTGTGTAACACTATTTTATTAGTGCATATTGAAAACGAAGAAGGAAAATATTCATCGGTTTTATTAGTAGTTGAATAACATTTGAATTATTAAAAAAGGTTTTTGAGAGAAAAAAAACACAAGACTGGACTTTTAAGGGAATGCCAAACAAACAATCATAATCATATGAGCAACAGCCTTCAATACACTGTAAAACTAAAGTGGAGAAACTCTGCTCTAGAGAACTGCTGTAAGTCAGAGAGGCAGTGTATGTCTGCCGAATATTACACACCACAGCAGATATGCTGATCTTGCATGATTAAAATTTCAGAATCCGCAAACAAAATCTGCCACCCCCTCCTCTCTCTCTCTCTTTTCTCTCTCTCTCTCTCTCACTAGGGCCAGGCTCGGGTCTGCCTGCAAAGGCATGAGTGATTTGAGCAGAACTCTCTTCATTTTCCTCTTCCTCTCACTGCATGGTTGTAAATAAACATTGAATCAAAGTGTAACTCATGTGCAGTCACATTAAAATATCAGGGAAGACAGACATCAGTAGCTAGTGTCAGACAGATAAAACTAATCGCTGCATTGCAGATAATACAACTGGAAGGTCAAGTTTTTATCTTTTTACTTTTTTAATGAAAAGTCTTTTAGTAGGGGGAATGATATGATTATGCATTCACTGCGTCTGCCATCCCCTCAAATCCTCCTTGCCTGTCTGGAGGGTGAGATGAGTGAGTCTCATTAGAGGTGCTGGTGAGAGAAGGGCAGACCCTGGTGCTGCAGGGTTGCAAGGCTGCCAGCTCTCTGGACACATACTCTGATCTCACTCTTACTCAGTCTGATCCAGTCATTGGCTGGTTTGCTGCTCTTTAATGCTCTAATATACTCTCTCCAAAGTTGTTTTTCGGTCAGGTCAACAATTCGAAATAGTGCAGCAACGGTATTCTGCTTGCAAACATTGTGGAAAGTTTGCACTGAAAGCTTGCGCAGAACATTGCAAAAAGTCGAGCTGACGGGCTGATTCAAAACACAGATCTGACATCACTTTTCTTTTGGACATATTTTGTTTGAAATGACAGCACACCTGTTCGTTCTTTGATTTCGCTTAAACTATATTGGGTCCTTTATGTTTATGCTGTCACTCTGCAGCCTATCTTATAGTTTCATTCACACTCTCACCCATATCCCACAAATATAACTCTCTTTATCCACAAGCTTACATGTACATGCTTGACATGGGAATGTTTTGATAATCAGGTGGCACTCAACACTCTCGCTGGGCACTTAGATCGCCATTCCAGAGCTCTGAATCACAGTATTGCAGTAATTCATCCAACCATTTCAATTTCAGCTTGCTCCGAGTCCTCACACAATGTTGTCACTTCAGAAGATGTTGAATATAATGCATGAGTCAACCACTTTTTCTTTTATTGTGTTGTTGTGTCATTTTTTGAGCTGATTGACTGATTTAAAATGTTGTTCAAGCTCCAGCCCCAAGCCTAACTCTAAAATATAGTTGATGGGAATGTTGTTCCAAATGTTGATGCAGAAAATGTCCAATATTTTGCTAAGTCATGTCTGTGATTTCGTTCCACATATCAGTCAGTACATCACTTTAACTTCAAACTAGGAAGCGTTCTTCTCTATCTGGACTACGAGGTCCCAAGAGGACAGTCTTTGAGGGCTTTTGAATGTAGTCCATGCAAGAGGAGCACTTGCTCGTTAGTCTTTCTCTACTTAAACTGTATTAAAGTCCAAATTTACCCTATTTACTTAATGCACATTCCTGGTCTAATTCTAAATTATTCATGGTGCTTGTGCTGCCAAAGGAAAAAAATGCTTGCATTTTTTAATCAAAATGTAATAACTTGGTCTTCCTTTTGAAATTGCTTTCCTTTTCAGCTTGTCACATTGGCCATGTGAGGTAATGTTAACCAATAGCCAAATAGTTATTTAGCAAATATTCTAACAAACTTAGCATTTGTTCTGGCTCCATTGTGGTACCTGTATATAACACCCGCTTCTCATTATCCAAACGTTTAAACTATAATTGACATACAATCTCACATGACATTATGTCCAATTTAATTTATACATTATTTATATCTGCTTGGTTCAAACTCTGAACAAGTGCTGGAGTGCCAAGGTCTCCTTAAAAAACCTTACAACTGGCTATAGCAATTTGTTTAACTATTTGTAGGAGCATGTTAATTCTCTCCAAAGATTATGGAACACATCAAAAGAAAGTCATAAAATCAGATTGGCATCTCGCTGCGTAACGCATGTTTAACAAACATAAGATAGGTCGTCACACCTACACCTCCTCCATCTATCTTGGTCGTGATGTGTGAAAAGCCTCATAATAATGGCCATCTAAATATAGTTGGTTCTTTCAGAGGTGGCATAGCAACAGAGTTGGGATCCGTTGACTAAAGAAACTGAACTTCAGAACTGTCTTTTGAAATCTGTTTGAATAGAGTGATCTTGACTCACTGTCTTTGTCTTGTTTAGATGTTATATATTATGGAGTTATGTAAAACGCTGGGAAAGAATGGATGCGTCTTTGTTTCTATGAAGTTGGTTGGTATATTGATAAAAGAAGATTGGATTTTGGACCCTACCTCGCTTAAAGTCAACATGAAGTGGTATTTACGAGCCATTGTAGGCTACTTCTGTTATGTGAAGTAACTGGGTGTTGAACAAAAGTTGTTTTAATAAATTTTAAAATATATGAAAATTGGAATTCTAATTAAAAAAGTTATAGATGAGACAGAGAGTATAGACGAAAAATATATAGACTAGGGCTGTCATGTGCCGATGTGCCGATTAATTAATCTAATTAATCTCACATCAAATTTGGCTGAGAAGTTACTCCCAAAAGATAATTTAAAGTCATTATTTTTTTAAATGAGAAAAGCATCATATACGTAGACATTACAAAAAGTAGCTTTGGAAAAAAATATTTTATTTGATTCAACATAGAATTTATTACATATAAACTTTTAGGTTTCAACAGCCATGAGGGTGAGTAAATGAATTTAAATTTTTGGGTGAACTATACCTTTAATGGTTTTTTTTTTTTATTAATATGGAAATATGCAACTTTTTTTTTTTTTAAATGAGATGATACTCTAAATAAGAAACTAAAACCATAGTCCATTTCTGCAAATAAAACAGAGTATAAACTATATATTTAATTGCATCTTGGCATGATATGTCAACATTTAAACTGATTTAAAGGTTTGTTTTTATTTTTAAATTTGTATCATTTGATATTTGAGTAACCTGAAACTGAATACTTACGTTTAAAAGTGTAATTTGGCTATTTCTCTCAGAAAATTCTGTCATCACTGGTACGCAATGAATTCTGGGATAGCCAAGGCCATGAAGGATCCATCTGTTGTATCCTTCATTTCCCGTGAAATGAAGGACGAATTTAGAGGAGCCTTAGAATTGGGACAGCCTTCGTCCTGCCGTTGCGACGTAATCGGCTTTTGAATACATCCTTCCCGAGACTGACAACGGTTCTGCTCTGGCTTTATTGGGAATATTTTCATTGGCAAAATTGAGCAAAACTTCTTATTTATTGAACTGTTGTATAAAATCAATATCACATTTGCACTCATGCTATTCGGGACAAAAACAGCAATCGTGTGATATTGCGCTCCTTACTTGTGTGATACTTAACTATATCGTGAAATAAAATGAGACAAAAACTCATAAAGGAGCATTTTCGCCCTGATATCTTGAATTTTAGGGGGATTCTAACTGCATTCTAGAGTCATCACACATGCGCTGCATCATGTTTGCCACCAATCAACTTTATGAAATGTAAGATGAACTACGTAGGTCTGGGGCGGGGCGGGTTTGTTAAATGCGTTGATCATTTTAACGCGTTATTTCCCCCATAACTATTTTGTTAAAATAGCGCATTAAATCGACAGCCCTAATAGACAAA
Organism: Zacco platypus; assembly: GCA_038088235.1. Classification (NCBI taxonomy): domain Eukaryota; kingdom Metazoa; phylum Chordata; class Actinopteri; order Cypriniformes; family Xenocyprididae; genus Zacco; species Zacco platypus. Next base: position 25,231,708 of record CM076081.1, on the reverse strand, counting down.
CATTAACAAAACAGAAAGAGCATCACATCCACACCAATAGGTGTCAGTATAAGACATACAGCTGCCAGTAAACTAACAGTAAAATATCAGTTTTTTCATCCTTTCTGCACTCTCACACCTACTTTAGAAAGTTAATGGGATACTTTTTACTGTTTATTTGTGCAGAGATTTAGTTTGTTGTCTCAGATCTTCACTTTATTTTCCTCTCATCCCAAGTAACAATTACTGTCTTTCTCAGAGGAATCTGAGCACAGTTATAAGTTTTGTAACGTCTCACCTTTGCTGCCTCATCTGTGATGATGTATTATTCTAAATCAAATAGCAGCAGTTAATGACACGCCACACTGGCCTCTTGAGGGGGTCTTCTTCTCTGGCAGGTAAAGACGTTATGTTGTACAACTAAAAAAATATTCTGAACTTTCTCAAGGGCTCTTGTCTTCTGTTAAAGGTTGGAGCTTTAAAACTGAGTAATTATCATCTTTGACATTCTCTCGCACAGGCATTTAACCTGTTGCGCTGACTGACTTTCCCACAGGGGAACTGATGTAGAAATTGTTTTAATGTCTTCCATGAGTGGGCTAAGCAGCAGCTACATGATTCATCATTCATTTTAGGAACTGCAAGAAAAAGGCAAAGAGGAGGATAGTGAGGAATAATGTGGAAACGATCTGTTTTGAACACTGAGTCGATGAGACTCTCTATTGCCAGTGCTGTGTTACTTCTTGATATGGGGTCACAACTGACAGCTGTTACTCACTCTTAGGGTTGGATATCGAGACCTGGTTCTTATTAAGAACTGGCTCATGTTTATTTTTTCAAATACCTAATTCAAATAATTTTCATAACTTCCATTAAGTTCCATTAATGGTTCTTCCAAAGCCAGTGTGATCCAATTCATGAAAGAATGACTTTTATGTGCCTGTTCTTTTCTATGAACTCATTAGTTTCAGAATATGCAACATTTTAGTAATTTGATCAAAATGTTTAATATTTGCAAGTTATAATATTTAATAATAATTTATAAAGTCAGATAAATAATAAAGTTATAAAGTGAGAATGTACAATGAATTTTTTTCTGGGAAATTGCAAGTTTATATATCATAATTCTGACTTTTTTTCCCGCAATTCTGACGTTTTTTCTCAAAATTGAGTTTATATCAGAATTCTGACATGTTTTCACAATACTGCGAGGTTATATCTCACAATTCTGACTTTATATCACGCAATTCTGAAAAAAAATTCGCAATTACTTTTTTTGTGTTACATGCTTATTAGTATTCCAAAGTATTTAGATTAAGTTACACAATTTGGGGTAATCTAACGAAATACGTTACAAAGTACTTTTTAAAGCATGTATTTTGCAATCTGTAGTAAAATACATTTGAAAAGTAACCTACCCCGCCCTGGGGTTAACTATCCCTTTAAAAATTTTACACCTGTCCTTGCTGTGCCAAATTATGCCACATTCTATATCTCAAAGTGGTGTGCACTATACATAGCTATCAGATAGATGGAGAGAGACAGACAGAGCGACATGTTATGTCAAGTGAAGGGTCAATGTTTGAAAGAGAAAGAGGTCTCTAATAGATAAAAGAATGACATGAAAAAGAAGACAGAGGGGGGTTTTGTTCAAAGTTCCAGATCAATGAACCAGGCAGCAAAATTGTTACCACTAATGTCTTTATAGCTCAGAGGACTGGTAGCTCTAAATGTGCAAAAGTGTAAAATGTCACTGATATATCCAGGGTGAGATTCCAGTAAAAAAGCCTGACTTAACCAAAGTCTCTTATGCAATATTCACATAGCCCTGGGTAACGTAAAAGTAAGGAACCATTCATTTGTGAAATGACTGTAGCGGCTAATAAATTACCTCTATAAGTTATCCACTATTATTACTGTAATTCACTGATTTAATTTATACAAAGGAAGCCAGCTGGTCTCATGGGACTGTGGGCAGTGCTTAAAGTTGCCGCATCCATTATTCCCCTCTGGAGATTCAAAAGTGATCGTTTTACCCAACACAGCAGCATTTCCTATAGAAGGCTCAAGTAAGGGGTCTGAAAGTAATTAAGTTACCAGTCTGGACATTGTTAGGTTGACTAAGCAGATGCTGAAACAGCAGCTCCCATTGCACCAAGGTTTCCCACCAAAAAGTGGCATCACATTTCTTTAACCTTACATAGGCTGCACTTTTTGAAAATTTAGTTCACAAGACTCATTAATTATTAGTTGGGCTCTGCTTTATAAGGCAAGTGTCACCATTGTTATTGTTCATACTTGGGCTTGAGTGTTGATCGCATTGAGTATTGTTATTCTGACTTTAAATCATGGTCATGAGTCATGGTGTTTGTTTTCAAAGTGATTGGACTTTTAGTTTTAACCTACATTGGATGTGGCACCTTTATTATTATTTTTTTTCCAATAGGATATTTCAAACTTTTCAGTAAAAGTTAGATTTTTGATTGTCTAAGTGTGTTTTTTCATCAATTGCGCCTCAAAAACACTTTAGCGACCCCTACAATGCATCATAGAGCTTTGTAGCGAGATATTTTCATTTATGATGGTCAATTATTTACTGTGAAAAAATAATATTTTACATATATTTATAATATATTTTTTATATCTGTAAAATATTTACTTTGTATTACGTTGACACTGAATCTTTTTCTGCCTGATTTCCTTTTTGCAGTCTTTAGAAAACAGAATGAAACAAAAATCATTTAAAAATATTTATTTATTGTTATTATAAACATTTTTTACATTATTTTTCTCTGGAAGCCCTGTCTCTGGAGCCCAGTTTGAAAACTCACAGGATTTTTTTTTAGCTCGCATCGTGTGTCTGGTGATTTACTCTTACAGATCAGCAAAGATATTTTTCACGCATGTGAAATGAAACCTAAGCTAAGTGTGTTATGGGATACTCCACAGAAAGACAGTGATTCAGCGATACAGATTGAATTTATTTATTGAATGTATCCATTATTTTAAACACTTTTATTTACATGTGGTAGCTGGTAAAGCCCACAAGCACACAAAGAACTCTTCACTGTGGTGTAATATTTCCGTGTCAAATGTCAGCGTGTTTACAGAGGACCGATCTACTGACTTTATAAGAGGGGGAAATCTGTTTGTGGCTAGCTGTGCTTCCTCTCAATCTATCGGCCTGTATCCATTTTCCCTGCGAGGGCAACATCTCAACACTGGACCTGCCCGGAAAGGCAGGTGTCAGTAGAACCCGATCTCCTCGGGGAGTATAGACCTGTGATTGTGCGTGCCAGTGTCTTGTTGAATCTCTTAAGATGACCTCCCTCTGTCCTTCAGCAGTTCTGATTGGATAGAAAGTTGAGGGAATGAGACAAGAAGGAGAAAAAAACTCTTATCTCTCAGAAACCGAATCCTTTGATGACACTGACAAATGGATGTTAGGGGTATGCATGGATCTCTGGCAAATGGAAGAGGAAGTGAAAGTTGCCGTAAAGAATGGACAAGTCAGGCAGCATTATAGAACGATCTTGAGCTCTTGAAGGATATTCTGGGTTTGATACAAGTTAAGCTCAATTGACAATATTTGTGATGTACCACAAGAAATTAGAGGTTACAGTGCTAATTATTGGATGATTTAGCAGATATGTGAAGCATGTAATTTTATAAAAGCACACACGCACATTGCTGTAATGTTGCTCTTGTCATTTGATGTATTTAGGTGTTACGTTGTCATGACAATATGGTTGTAAAATTAGATGTAACTTTATAAAGAAAAGGTTAATTGTTTTTTTTTTTCATACTAAAATAATGTTAACACACTGTATGCTTTACATTTTGATTATACTACTGAAACAGTGAGTAGTTTAAATGGTAAGTTCACCCCAAAATGAAAATTCTGTCATTACTTACTCACCCTCATGTCGATGCAAACCCGTGAGATTTTTGTTCATCTTCGGAAGACAAATGAAGATGTTTTTGATGACAGAATGCTGTCAGATTTTCTTCCATGGACTGCCTTTGCAACTACTACTTTGACACTTCAAAAACTTCATAAAGAGATTGGAAAACTAATCCATATGAATCGAGCGGTTTAGTCCAAATTTTCTGAAGAGAATTGCTTGCTTGTTATGATGAACAGAATTAATTTAGGCTTTTACGAGTATGTAAACATTGATCGGCGAACGTATTCAGAAGCTGACAACATTGACTACAATTTTCTCCCTAGTATGGAAGTCAATGGGGGGCGAGATCTGCTTGGTTACAAACATTCTTCCAAATATTTTACTTTGTGTACAGCAGAACAAAGAAATTTACACAGGTTTGGAACAAATTGAGGACGAGTAATTAATTACAAAATTTTCATTTTTGGGTGAACTATCCCTTTAATATTATACCACAAGTGCTGTGGATTTGAGCTTAACTTGTACAAACCAGAAATATTTACTTAAAGGCACAACATGAAAAAAAAGAAACATGAAAAAACTATTTTGGCGTAAGAAAAACCTGAATGGAAAAAACAACAAAACAAAAAATAATTGATGTGACCCATTTAAATTCTACAATGACCAAATTATTATTCTGTGAATCTGTTTCACAATTTGAAAGCCTCAGATTCGTGTAATTGGAATGTGGGACTGCTATTAGAATGCTGTTTGTGTATGAACACTGTCTAATTATCGAGAGACTCCAGAGTGTCCTTGAAGTACATGACTGCTGAGGTGGCTGTAGTTTGCTGCAGTGGTGACTTAAGGGGTGATCAGGGGTCAGTTTTGTTGTTGGATTCCCTGATTCACGCAGCCTCTTATTTGATTACCCTCCTGAAGTCAAGCAGGAATGTTGATGGTGCAAACAGGTAAGGGTAACAGATAAGGACACTTACCTGAGAGCTAAATAACTGCTTTTAAAAGTTATAAAACAAATAGTTTTCAGAATTGTCTCAAATATGTTTTTGAGATATATTTTGTTCTACAGGTTTTATTGAAAATGTGGTCATAACAGAAATAACTTGGTGTCTTGGTTTCTTCTTTTTCTTTTTCTGAGTTACATAATTAAATAGATTAATATATTTCTAGGATTTGGCAAAGGTAGGCTAGTTAATTGAGAAACTAGTTCAACTAGTGTGCTATTTGCAGTCCTTTGAAAAATGTCTCAATGTTAGCAAGAGAAAGACACAATCAGCCTAATGATTTTGGATACTTCGATTGATGCAACAGCTATTAAAAAACAGATCAACAGTGAATAAGTCCCCAGTATGCACACATAGGTTTCAGATGTTCCATTTGGAAAGCATTAAAAGTCTTTTTTGTGTACAACATTCTGATAAATAGTGAATGTAAAAGGTCTGCAAAGTTTTAAAGAAAGTGCACAACAAATAAAGTTATTGTCTCCTAAAAGAAAGAGTCAATTCTGAACTGCCTAAACGAGTCCTCAGCAATTCCAGTCTTACTTCCTGTTACATTTCCATGTAACAATGTGACAAATTTGCATAATGCCTGCCTTATTGGCTGCCCGCAAACGGTGTCTAATTTGACCCGCCCTCAAACACTGTAGTTGTAGCTGAGGCCTGGAAAAGTGTTGTTCATGTCGACATGTCAACAAGACGCTGTTTTCACCGTTGCAATTCCACGTTTCCAAAAAAGATGAGGACTTGCTCTGTAATTGATAGAGAAAAACCACCGTCAAAATTACTGTTCGTATTGCTGTGTATCAAGCGCTGAGGAAGTCTCCGGAGCTAAAATTCAGATATGGATATATAAAATTCCTTTGGATAAAAGCGTCTGCTAAATGACTAAAAAAAATATGGTAAAGGACGTTTGGTTTCTGAGACACGCTATTAGCGGTAGATCAATCGCAACAGACTGGGCCATCTGACCAATCAGAGCAGAGTATTCTCTCAGAAAGAAGGTGTTTAGAGAGACTGAATCTTCGAACAAACCGTTTCCAGACCTTTAAAAGAGCATAATAAGGGCACTTTAAACTATACATTTTAAATCATAAACATCGCAAAAAAATCTGGTGAATGTCAATCTAACATGTTTTTGCGCATGCCGTACACATCAAACAGATGTTTCTGCTATTAGGAAATGTATATGAAAGCTAATCATAAAGCAAACCTCATTTGAAATGAGCATCTGTGTACGCAAGCATGATACAGCCAAGGTCACATATGCCACATATAGAGTTAATGGGGCCCAATGATTGTAATGATGGGATTGATACTCAGCCATACTCATTTCAGTGAGTAAGTCACTTCCTGGTTCAGCCATGTGTGTGTGTGTGTGTGTCTGCAGAGCACTAGGACTGTGTGTTTTATTGTGCCTTAACTGCATTATGAATCCATAAATGTCATATCCCTCCAGCAGCATGGTCTCTGTTGGTTATTAAGGACTAGGTTCTTCCTTCTTTCATATCTGTAAGATTTTCATGGCCTGGAGATGTGTTCCTTCTGTATGGATAGATATTATAGCCAGAGAAATTGTTCTATAAACTATTAATCCTATTATAATGCACACCAGATGTTATATAGATGGGCAAGAATGTATGAGTTAGCAGTGTTGAATGTTAATGTTGTGAGGCTATACTGACTTTACTACATCTTTTCAGTAACATTTCACTCTGTATCAATAATGGTATGCTTTACTCCAGTAACAAGCCATTGTACTTTTTTAGAAGTAGCATTGTAGTTTATAGTTCCACACAAAATTGTTGAGGTAGTAATTAAATGTGTTCATCTCATTTCTGTTATTTCCCTGGAAAGTCCAATTCATTTTAGTGAGTTGATTCCTTTGCTTGAGTCATGTAAATACTCCAAAAGTGTTTTATAGGTGAGCATTTAGCTGAACAGTACTATGTTGTTGCTGTTGTTTTTTTTTTTTTTTTTTTTAAATAAATGTATCTGTTCATGTACAGAGAGAGTACAGAGTAATACTCTGATTAAATTATAAATTATGTGATCTAAATATATTTTTAAAGATATTGCCCAAATGCAGAAAGGTGCTTTTCAGTAGTCACAAGTTTTGAAGTAGCTTTCCATTGCTCATCAAATCCCATTTCTAAAGCTGGTTCATTGGAAATCACATGAAAACTCTGTGAATCTTTACATAGATTGGGTTGAATTACTATTATTGTAATATGTTTCTGTTGAAATGAGTTCATGTTTTCCTAGAGAGGAGAAGGATTTCACATTTGTTTCTTTGCATATGAAATGCAGCAGCTACTACTCCATATACTACTCCATTACCTTCTCCAAACACAAATCTGTGAATTTTAAACAGGACTGGACTGCATTAGTCTTTTTAAATGAAAGAAAAAAAAAGTCTATAAAAAGACCAGTTTTGGCTACAACATTAAGAATTCATTGACTCGTTTTTAAAAAAGTAGTATTTTGAAATATTTATGATGGATTTGTTTTAGCAGAAATGATATTACTTATTCATACATTGGATGTCATGGAAATTCATTACTGGCCATTACAGTTTGCTTAAAAAATGCCTCGAAATGCTCCTAACCAGCATCCTTTAGAGTTTTGGCTCCGGTGTAATGCTGCATCCCACGTTCAGGGTTTGGCTTCCTGGTTGGATCAAGTGAATGCTCATGTAAGCAATCTTTTGGCCAGGAATGCTGCATTCGTTTTTAAAGGTTTTTTTTTCGATTACTCTGAGACTTTGATTGTTTTTGGTGCCAACTGTTCTTCTTTATTATTTATTCATTAATTTGCATTGTAATGCAGAACTGTGCAGTGTTGACCTCTAAAGGGCTTTACTGTTTGACCAGGGGTTGACAGAGACATTGTCAAGTGTTGTTTCTGGTTTTTATATAATATATTTATAATATTCATAAAGACTGGTTTATTGAGCTTTCTTTAACCCAGACAAGCAGTGATTTTATTTGAATTTTTATCAATGCTCATTATAAAAAAAATTACAGTGATGTGTTCATGGAAATTTGCTTTAATATATATATAATTAAATTGTTTAATTTATATAAATAATATAATTAATAAAGATATAATTTATGCAACTCTATTTTTTAAGGCTATCAATGTAACGCGAAATTAATTATGGTGAAAAATAATGCAATTAAATTTATTAATGCATTCAACGCACTTGCCCCGCCCCAGACCTATGTAGGTTATTTGAAATTTCATACAGTTGATTGATGACGATTATGATGCAGGGCAACAACTCACTGCCTGATGGAGCCTATAGAATGTGGTTAGAATGTCCCTAAAATTCAAGATATGGAGCAAAAAATGCCCGTTTGAATTCTTACCTCATATTTTCATCATATGATATAGTTAAGCAATATCACATGAGTGCTGTTTTCTGTCCAGTACAAACGTGAGACTGATTTTAAACAACAATTCAATAAATATGAAGTTAATATTGTTATTATTTTAAATTAGGCAATAAAAACATTAGGCAATACACAGTGGCATTTAATTTCTGAATCTGTGTTTTGAACGAATCAGGTGAACCATTAGGCTTGTTGAACTTAAAAGGGTTAGTTCACCTAAAAATGAAATTTCTGTCATTAAGTACTCACCGTCATGTCGTTCCAAGCACGCAAGGGTACAAATTAAGATATTTTGATATCATATTTATTTGAAATATATTTGAAATCCGAGAGGTTTTTTTTAAAATCTCCCATAGAAAGCATGAAATTACCATATTCAAGGTTGAGAGAAGTAGTAAAGACATTGTTAAAATAGTCCACATGACTACAGTAGTTCAACCTTAATGTTATGAAGCGATGAGAATACTTTTTGTGAGAGCCGGCGTTCGGAATTAAACATTGAAGTTCTGCACTGTAATCACTGCGTCAACTGTGTAGGAGACTGACAATTGAGAGGAAAAGAAAAAAAAAAGAGGAAAAATTGTTGAATAAACATACAAAAAGTATCCTCGTCGCTTCATAACATTAAGGTTGAACCACTGCAGTCACGTCAACTATTTTATCAATGTCATTTCTACTTTTCTGGACCTTGAATGAGGTATTTTCGTTGCTTTCTATGGGAGATAAAAAACCTCCGATTTCATCAAAAATATCTTAATTTGTGTTCCGAAGATGAATGAAGATCTTACTGGTTTGAAATTACGTGAGGATGAATAATTAATGGCAGAATTTCATTGTGGATGAACTAATCCTTTAAAGCAGCCCTGCACAGACGATCGGTGTATGACATCAGTGTATGAAGTACCATGAGAGCGATTCTGCTTTCTAATCACTCTCGTGGTTTGATGTCATACACAGATCGGACTGTGCAGCGAATAAACCATTCATAAAGAGAACCATTTACTTCACTCCTGAATGAATCAGCCGTTTGAACAAATTAAGTGAATTAATGAATTACTCAATCATTAAGACCTTTACCGCCACCTACTGGCAGGTTTAGTTTCATTAAAATAATAAAGTCTGTGATAAGCAAATTTAAATACATTTAATATTCTGATATACTGTGGATTATCAATGAATCCCAGTTGTCTGAGTTTGTCACATCAAATAAAAATGTGTTATTAACCACCCAGCCAAATTTAAATGAAAAAAAAGCCATGTAAATAAAATAAGTTATCAAAATCTTGATAAAAATAAGCAGTGTTCTCTGCTCTCAAATGCTTGGGGCGTATCCGCTGTCGGCGCTGAAACCATGCCCACATTCAGGAACTTTCACTCATTGGTGGGCACGTGCTGCTGAGCTGTTTTGTAAATTACTGTAACCAAGTAATATGCACTTACATGACGAAGGCATAGCTAGCTAGTAGCTAGTAAAATGTAGGACGTATTAACTAATGGTAATGACAGTAACTCGCAATTGATCGGGCGAACCACTGATGCTAATGCTCTTTGGTTATTATAGTGTTAAGGGCAGAGCCATGCTAAGTGGCTCCAGTGTATCATCGAGCCATGATTTCAGGCCAGCCCAAAAAATCCTAAACATAAAAATGGTGAAAAACTGTTTAGCGGTCTAACTCCATAATTCAGTGCTATGTAGTGCACAGTCTTTGTAAAGTGTTTCAGCAATACATTTCTAAAATTTATAATGTGTTTAGAAACAAATCTTTGAATTGCCTTTACACAGACTTTAAAGGTATAGCCCCCCCCCCAAAAAAATCTATTTGATGCTTTACACAATAATGACTTTAAATGATATTTTGGAAGTAAATTCATGTATTGAATTGATGTATGATTAATTTGTGATTAATTCAATCAATTAATCGCCACATCATGTAATTAAGTAGATTAACATTTTAATCACTTGATAGTCCTATTTTTTACATTACAAGGCTAGAGTAAGAAAAAAATTAAATTGCCTGAAGCATCACTAACATTAAGTTTATTGACAGTAAATATGAATGATGCTAGTCATATTTCAAATGAAAGCAACCAGCTTTTGTTATCTGAGGAAAAAGTAGCATAGGGAGAGCATGTCTTCCTGTTTGATGCCAACTGGCCCCAAACGTTTTCGAGGCATTAGGACTAACAGTACTATTAGCTCCTGCATGCATATAAGCGCTTATCGTCCTGGTTCATCTCTCTGTAGCACATGGGTAGTGCTTGGCTTGGTGTGCATCGTGTGTGGCTGTTGTAGAAATGCTGACTTGCTGGAAATGTCTGGCTGTGATAGATGGCTCTTTGAGATCTGTGCGCAGGCCATATCCCTGAGAGAGCAACTTCATACTCCACCTTTGCCATGCTCTACAGGCGGCCTTCCTGGTGTTGATCGCCACTGGCCCACAGCTGAGCGCCCCACTCTCCACAGCACGCTGCTAATTGGCTCTTTAATTGTCTTCAACCTGGCAAGTCCAGGCATGTTGTACACACGCTGGTGAAATCTATCTATCTATCTATCTATCTATCTATCTATCTATCTATCTATCTATCTATCTATCTATCTATCTATCTATCTATCTATCTATCTATCTATCTATCTATCTACCTATCTACCTATCTACCTATCTATCTATCTATCTACCTATCTACCTACCTACCTACCTATCTATCTACCTACCTACCTATCTACCTACCTACCTACCTACCTATCTACCTATCGCGTGGCAGTGTAAATCACTATGAACTTTAATTTTATGGAAAAAAATATCAGAAAAAATAACAGAAAAAGAAATAAGACAAGAAGTTGAGATTTTTTGGGGGGTGAAATTTCCATTTTAAAGAAGAGTAGCGTTTGGGCAACGAAGTAATTTTTCAAGTTTTATTGTCTATAAATAGCTGGTCAGCATGAGTTTTTATTGCACTACAAGAAAGCTCATTGCGATTTGATATACAGTATGTAATCAATGATTACTGTGGAAGGCTTTACAATGTTGTGTGAAGGCTGACTTGAAAATATCATTAAAATATAAGCAATTGGTCAAAATCTTTACAAGAAAAAGGTCCTCAAGTTTTCATGAATAAAATGTATATATAGATTCATGGCCATATATATTCAGAGAAACATGCTTGCTGCTATGCCAATGATTTTCTGCTCTTTTTACCAGCGTATTGCAGGCAGCATTCAGAAATGAATGGTTCTTTTAATTAGTAAGGCTCTTCGAGTCTGTCTGTGTGCTTATGGGATAGAACTCAAGTTGTTTGATTATATAATCTACACATTTAGTAATAGCTTTTCTCTCTTAAAGGGTGACACAGAGAGACTGTATCACCCACCTGAGTCTGTTCAGCTGCCTAATTACACTTATTTTAGTTCAGACTCAGAGTAGGCGGAGCCTTTTGTCAGCTGAAGTCAGAACAATGCTGATTGGGGCATAGTAGCTGAACGTCAAAAGGCTGATCAGTAACATTCAGCTTTAGATACAGTCTGCAACACATTAGCTACAGTATGTCTCATTTCAAAGGCTATTTCCTCAGGAGGTTGCATTTGTCGGCCGGATATGTTATTGAAGCTGCTTCATTTCACTAAAGAAACCATTACATTCCTAAGTCATAAAGAAAATTACAACAATTTAAGCTTCGCAAGGAATAATGGCAAATTTTATATGCGACCTCCGGAGGACACAGCCTTCGAAATGAGACACAGCTCTTATATAGAGGGGGCGTGGTTTAGCATGGGGAGGGGGAGGACAAATCCTGGTTACCATGGAAACTTGATTCATTACCAAAATGTAACATTTTGCAATATTCTATAAAATTGTAACAATTTGTGTTAAGACAATGGACTGACATTAGTACAGAGCCACCAAAGGAACATGGTGTGAAAACAATATGAGATGGGAGGAAAAATTATTTGTCAATTAGGGGTGGGCGATATGACCAAAATCTTTTATCACAATATGAATAATTTCTTATCACAATAACAATATATATCACGATATGGTAATTTTTATTTCAAAATTATTCATACCACTGAAATTTCACAATTCTGATCACCAATTTAAATATCATTTAAAAGATTAATACTCGCCTAAAAATCTCTCAAGCTTACAGAAGACAAGTAAACAGTGATACAGAAAGAGTGAAGAAAACAAACTACAATAGAACAAAGACACAGAATAGACCTGCCTGATAAACTTCAAGTACTAGAAATACTACATAAAATGTATAAAGTAATCAAATGTATAAAAAACAATGGATAGTCTTTACTGTATAAATTAAATATACACTTTTTCTCATTAAAGTTACAGAAGCAAGCAATGAGAGATGTTCTCTCTTTTTGTTGTTTGATTAGCATTAATAATGACAGCAGGTAAATTTGGATGCTGTTCCTATGACTGCACCGATTATACTCAAGCCTCGTCTTTCTCAACTCTACCTTCACTTAAGACATAAATGGCTCTGTTTACTTGCAAATACGTGGTCACTTTGACACATAGGTATGTGTAAAATGTCTACTGGTTGACAAATTTCTGTCGGCTTATCCCGTCTACCAGTTTATCGCCCACCTCTACTTATTGTGCTTAATAACTGTTCTGGATGTTTAATGTTTGCTATTGATTCCAATACTAATATACAGTAGCTTTCTTTAAAAATAGTTTCCATAGTAACATTCCAAGACAGTTAAAGTTAGTACAACACAGAAGGAACTTGAAGCAGCTATTCATTTTGTGATAATCTGTAGAAAGGATTGTCTGTACGTTTTGTAATTAATTTATATTCAATTATTAATTTATATAATTATTTCCAAAATGTACTATTTATAAAAGCTGTGTAATGTGGAATTTCAGACATTTTAAGAACTATATACAATGAATTCATCTTAGTGTTATGTTGTTATGTTTAGCTCCTTTCTCCAGCATGGCTGTAATACATATATATAATTTCTATCTATCTTCTATCTGTATTTAAAATCTATCTTCTCAGTTTTTAGAAATATTGTTGATTACATCTGCTCAACTATACAACCTTGTTGCCTAAGTTATGGTAAGAAAAAATATAAAAATATAAACAAATATTTGGTTTCAAACCAGCTAGTCCCTACTGAGTCAACATAATTTAGTTACAGTATATTTGGACTAGTATTTCACATCCTTTTCCAACTAAAAGTACATAAGTAACATTCCAACAACAAAATAATAAAAAATACTTGATACCTTACACCTGGAATGAGTGAAGAGGAATGGATACCCTTGTGAAAAATAAATATACCACAATGTATTTGAAATAAATGGATGTTATGCTAAGAAGTATACTACAGATACATGTTTATGTACTTAATGTAAATACCCTGCAATTGTACTTTTGGTATACTAAATTGATAAAGTCTAATAAATTAGAACAACTCATTAATACACTTTAGTTATGCAGAAATAGTGCTGAGGCCCAACTAAAGATATACTTAAGGATATTTGATTGTGCTAAAATGGACCTATTACAAGTATACTATAGGTACACGTTAAATATCTTGCCGATATCAGTGATCATACTATCCTTACTAATAGTGATATTAAAACATTTTTAATATAAAGAAATACTCCAAATAAAGTTTAATTATAATATTTATATCAGGAAGTTTCAAGCGATATGTGAGTAAATTTGATAACAGATTTGTAGTGTACTTAGTATGAAATAAATGTATTTTAAACAAATTTTGGTAAAGGTTTTTTTTCACTAGGGTAGCTATGGTAACTGAGTTTTGTACTCCCACAGGTGGGCCGGGCATCCTTGCCTACTGTATTATATTCAAAAGATAAAATGAAGTAATGTTGAGTAACAGACTGTGAATGGAATGACAGCAAGTGATTGTTGTAAAATGTATGTTGGGGAATTCAGTGGAAGCAGGTTTCGGATCCTTTCCATTGTATTCCAATTTGATATTTCTATATTTCCCAAGTTCACGTGACGCCGGAAGGACCAGCGCTTTCCCCACCTTTGTGTAATGAAGTCTGCTCAGGTCAGGTTGGCGCAGGAAGTGTGGAAGGACGTCAGCAGAATTTGACCCAGATAGCTTTCCTCCACTTTGAGTGCTCCACACATCAAACCAATTTATCCCCCTCCTGTTAGTGTCAGAGCGTATTAGCACTGACTGCGTGACTGTGCGTCTGCCTGATGCGGTTCAGTAACCTACAGGGTCACACGCTTATCTGAGAGAATATGACTGTGAGTTTGTACCTACATAGGGTGTGAACACAGAGTCAGCCAGACATAATGATGTCTAATGGCTACTACACAAACCATACAACGAAAAAAGTCCTTCGCAAAACTCTCAAGATGCAGAAAGCAGGAGATTGTGTAATTTGTGGCACTTCAGAGGGACAGCTCTCACCAGGTGTTGTGAAATATTACTGCCTTCAAGTCCTCCTGACAAGTTCCTAATTATGAATTTAGAAATTGCAATTATGTAGTGATGTGCTTTGACGTGATTTTGGTTGGACTAAAATGGATGTGTTGGGACAATATCATATTTCTTTTATGTCTTATTCACAAGGAGAGGAAGTGCAAATAATAAGTTGAACTACTTGTGGAATTGATGTTTATGTATGTCATATCGCAGCAACAGAATGATGGGAAATGTACAGTAGTCTTGTTGCACAGGCCTACTAATTGAGCAGATTATAATTCTTTCTTTCTTTCTTCTATCTTTCTTTCTTTCATCAAAGGTTTTGAGGTCAGAAAGATGTTCTTTTTTGTTCAGCATGGATGCATTAAATTGATCAAAAGTGACAGATTTTTTAAAAAGATTTATATTTCAGATAAATATATATTTCATGAGATATTTCATAAAATATATATATTTCAGATAAATGCTGTTTTTTTTTTTTTTTTTAATTTTCTAATTATCAAAAAAGAAATGTTACATGAGCTCCAAACCAGAATATTATAATGATTTCCAATGGATCATGTTGACACTAATAACTGGAGTAATGACTGTTGAAAATTCAGCTTTGTCTTTACAGGAATAAATTACATTTTATAATATATTAAAATAGAAAACAGTTCTTTTAATTTGTTATAATACTTCACAAGAATACTGTTTTTACTGTGTTTTTGATGAGCCTAGGTGAGCATAAGAGACTTAAAACTTATCGACCCCGAAACATACATAACTCTTTTGCAGCATGCGTTGCTCTATACTTCTGTTTGTTTTACCGCACTGACCATGAGAAAGCAACAGAGCTAAAGGACACAGTATTTACTCTAACCGGGCAACTCAGAAAACAACTTGTTTGTGTAGGATAAACAGAGAGTGAAGAGGCGGCCCCACTCACAGTTCACCAGTGCACAGCATCTACTATCATTCAGTAGTGAGTGAACAAAAGGGAGAGGATGATGAAGAGAGTAGACAGGAGCTGAGAGGAGGCATTAGTGTAGTTACACTACCTACACTTGTGCACTACCTACACCACCTACTCTTTGCATCAATATAGAGGACTTTGGTGTCCTATTATTTAGATATTATTTATATAATATAAAAATTATATTACAATTTTTATTATTACACAATTTTAAAGAATTGTTCTTCTGTGTAGTGAGGGAAAATTATGTGGTAACTGTAGGTAATATTTAAAAATATTTTTTCATTTTTTGCAGGAGTATAATTTCGATTTATTGTATTAAAAATATAACTGCTTTTTTCATTTTAATTGGATACATTTGTGAAGCCCAAGACCTCTGCGGTGGGACTAAAAGCACCAATTTAAGGTACTTTTCTTGTTTATTATTAATTTATTATTTATCTTTTTTTCTTTGTTTTCATTTTTTACTTTTTGTCTGTTTAATTTTGATGTTTATTTAATGTTTGATTTAAACTGTATTCAGACAACAGGTATGCCCAACTAGCAAACCTCGCATAAAATGAATGGAAAATAAAACCGCTCATAAAAAAATTTTGAAAGTGTCTGTATATATTAAGTTACTTCACCACTACTCTGGTTCCTGACAGAGATCCGCTCACTTTAACTAGACCAGAGAGACTGCACAGGTGACGTCAGCCCTGCAGAGAGAGAAGTCATAGTCCAGTACACACACACGTTTACACAGCATATGAACATTTCCTTACTGTCACCTTGTAGTAATGCACGTCCACTTGGCCTTTTGTGTACTTTAATGAGGCTGTAAATGCATGTCAGTGCAGGTGTGTGTGCATGTGAGCGCCAGTGTCCTGCGGGCACCTGCTCTGGGTGGGCTGTTTCTCTGCATGCTGAATGGAAACTCTAAGAATAGGCATGTCACCTGATGGGGCTGATAACACACTATTGATGGCTCGGTGGCGCTGAGTGAGACTTGAGGGTGCCGAGTCCCGGGTGTGATTCATCCTGCTGTTAACACCCTCACATAATAACCCTGACTTTAGTACATATACATAAAAACGCACTTTTAGACCAGACATCAAAATTCTGTATCATTTGTGTTTGTTTTATGGTTGGAATCCAATACGATGCTCGTTTATCTATCGTATTGTGGTTCATCTGTTATGAAAAAGGAGTTCATCTCCTAAATATTGTTAATCCAATCCAAGCCCCATTTGCCGGACATAATCCAGAGCCATTACATGAAACAAGAGTGTATTATTATGACCTGGACTGACTGTTCCACACACACCTGCCCATCTCAGCTCTATTCAAGCCAATATGTTTCGTTTGCATGTGTTTGTAGGTACGTGTTGGGAATGTTAAAAATAACATATTATTCTTTATCGTAAAAAAGTAACAGTTACTTGTAGTAACTGTTCTTATACATCATTACTTTAAAAATCCACTCGTCCTTACTGTCAGTTTTCTGAGGCATGGTTTATATTTTTATTTCTGGGAAGATGAAATCACAGCATTTGCACAGGAAATGTGCTTTCAGGGTGGACAATGTTGTGAGGGATAGGAAAATGTTTTCAATTGTATTTGGTGCTAAATCAGATAAATAGAAGGTTGACGAGGTGTCTGGTGTGGATGTGATCCACATTTACTCTAGCCACTTTATTTTACCCATCTGTCTGAAATAAAGGGGATTTTTTTATCTACAAGAGTTGATTGATATGAAATATATATGAAATGAGAAATATTTTATTGACCCTGAGGGGAATTTTTTCTTGAATCCGTGGTGCTATACACAGGCTTAAAATGCTGTTGCTCTCTTTCAAATCATTATGTAAACTTCTGTCCGTAACACCAAAGCCAGCTCATGATGTTTCTGGTCTCTGGCAACTTATTTAAATCATCTTGGCTTTTCACCAAATCTCTCCACCTTATTTTTGATTGTGGAAGTGAGCTATTTCCTGTGAATGTGTGAGACTTCCGATTCAGTAACTGCTATAGGTAAATAATTAAGAAAGTGCAGTTAACTTTTTATATGACAAACCAGTGTTTTTAGGCAATTAAAACAGTTTGTAATATCAAGCAACTTATCAGACTATTTTGTAAAATAACAGGAAGTGGTTGACACCACATTCAAATAAAAAATGTCAGTGCAAGTTTAGCAAATACTTACATTATGTGTCACTTACTGAATAGTTGAATTTGGAAAAAATGTAGTTTTGTAAATATTTAATATTAATGCCAATGTTAAAATGTAAATGTTTAATATTAATATTAAAATACAAATGATGTTTTATTTGATAAAATAGAAACTATTATTATTAAAAATGGTGCTTAATCTGATTGTGTGACATGTATTGCTTATAAGTAAAGTATAGTAATTTCCTATCCCAACAATGATACTTGTTCATTCATAAACACTGACATGCTGGCCAAGCTACGGACACCACAGATCTGGAGTAATGTTAAGATCTGTGCCGAATCCAATTACGAATGTCATTATTGTGGCACCTCGGCTTCCATCTCTTCTCTCGATAATAGCCGTCTCTAACAGCCACAAATGCGTGTGTCAGCAAAGGACCCAGCATGCACTGCCCCAAGACATGTTCAGTATGAATTTACAGTCAGCAGTAAGAGCACAACATGAAATTCTAATCTGTTCTGTTTGTTTTTTTATGACCATTGTTATACCTTTGTTTATAAGAGTAATGGAGTTGTTCAGCAGGATGTTTTCTGCCAGTCTGTGTGTACCTAAGATAAGGTGAAAAAACAATGCAATTTCTGGTGGAAAAATGTGTTTGTCGAATATGTTTTACAGTAGCAGAAGCTACATGTCGGTTAATTGCAGTCTGATGCTGTTTTCACTTTCAGCTCGCTAATGATAAGTGACTGCAAGGGAATTACAAACCTCTTATTACTGAATTCATGACTTATTCATGACTCTCCAACATGACAATTCCGAGTGATGCATGCTTAGTTTAGTCAGTATGCACAGGGGACAGCATTATTTTCAATTGCTTGTGTGGATGTTTTAAGAGTGAGGTGCATATACATTTTCAGGTAATTCTGTGTTCTTGGAGTAGCACTTAACCTAGCCCCTGTTTTTGGAGTCTCCGTGTATTTTATGGTGAAAAACAAGATGAAAGGACGAATGTGGACTAATATGAAATATTAAAATATTCAATATTAGGGTTTGGAATCAATAACTTTTCCATTAAGTAAAATATTGCAGCGCAACCAAATAATTTTCTTGTTAATGATCATTCAGTTCTTGAGGGTCTGCATTGTCTAGCCGATGCAAAAGAAATGATGGGTTGTGATTTTTGTGAGTGACATTGCTGGTCAATAAACAATACGTTTATAACTAATAAGATGAACATTTTAGAAGAATGTTCATGTCTGTGTTGAACTTTTGATTATGGGATACAATTATAGTGTTGTAAAAATGCAAGTTAAGTTTTATTAACACATTTTGATTTTTGCACTTCAAAATAAACTTTTAAATGTCTATTAAATGGTCACTATAAGTAACAAATGACACAATTTAATTATGGTTAAATAATTAACCATAATAAAAAATAATTTAATACATATTAAATATGGCTTCTATTTAAGTGATAATAAGTAGTTACAAAAGTTTTGTACAACACTTAACTTTTTTCTCGCAAATTATATAATTAATTGAACTTTCACTAGAAAGTTTTCCTCACCATGACAAGATTTTGGGGTATGTGCGGCCTTTGCTGTGTTTTACTCATTTCACTTGAAACAGGCCTTGCAACAGAAGAAGTCTTTGCTTGCTGAATGGAAATTAATGGGGCCTTGGGGCAAAAATGCCTCCAAAATTAATAAAAATCCTTCCAAGATATGGTGCAAAAAAGGTCTCTGTATAAGTTCTTGCTTTTTAATATTCATAAGCAATATCACAAGAGCAAAAGTGCTGTTTTCCCGAATATCAGCATGTTTGCAAATGTGATATTAATTTTATACAACAATTCAATAAACAATAAGTTAATAGGCTATTAGTGACTTACATTTTGGATACAACACTGTCAATATTGTCTGTTTTTCCTGTATTTTGACAATGAAAATAGTTCCAAACAGTAGAGCCATTGTGTGTCTCAAAGCAACACAGGTTCAGTTTCGTAACTGAATGAATCCACATTTTTGAATGAATCATTGTAATGAATGACTCGACAAGTCCCTAAGTCACTTCTGCTTTGTTTCAGAATGAATCTTCCATTTTGAACGAATCATTTGACTGAATGATTCAATGACTGACTCGTTAAGACAATGATGTGCCTTCACCTACTGGAAGTTTTAGTATGATTAAATTTTACCTTAGGGACGAAGATTGAATGCTGTTTTTTTTGTTTGCGGTCATGATTGTAACAATTGTTCTGGTTAAAGAAATGGAATGCATTTATAATTAGACTATTAAGAGTGAAATATGAGATAACATTGTAAATATAACAGAGATAAAGTAATTGCAGTTGCGTTGCATAAATTTTTTTTTGTCTGTCTTTTTTCCTCTGGGGAGTTGAGCCTCCAAATTGCAAAGGCCACCTCTGGGTACGTGAATTTCTGAACATGATGAATGATTGAATACACTTAACCTTAAATACCACTCAAAAGTGGTATTAGATATAGGATGGATTTAGTGTGCGTTATGAGCTCAGAGTGCTTTCCGAACATTTTGAACGAATCAGTTGAATGATTCAGTGACTCTAAAAACAATGACTTAATATTACAAAATGGTTAGAGTGTTATGAAATTATGCTATTCTGAATTCAGCCAGACTTCTTTCTTTATTGAATAAATAAGTTTTGAATGAATTCCTGATTTATTCATTGATTTAAGGCCAGGTCACACCAAGAGCGATAGCTATAAAAATAACTAACGATAACTATATTAGCATCCACACCAATACACAATATAGTCTCTTTATTATAAGCGTGCGCTGCAGTTCTGTTGTCTGGTGCTTTAAATGCTCAAGCTCTTTAAAGCAAAATGAATTCTGATTTGGATGGATTCCAACGATATTGTTTCTCTGCCATTATCATTGTGGTGTGGACTCTGTCTACTATTCCTTCACATGCAGAATGATTTTTAAAACTATGTCTTTGTCATTATCGTTATTATCATCCTTGGTCTGAACGGGCCACAGTCGCTTGTTTTGTTTCTGAATGAATCTACATATTTAATGAATGAATAATCCGTCACTCACTCATAAAGACTAACTTGCAGAAAGGCGGTTACTCTTGGACTCTCAGCTAATCAAATTCAAGGATACTTATTGACTTGTTGTATTTTTGTACTTAGTAGTGATTGCATCATGGTGGGGTTTGGTAAATATCATGGAATTAAATTACTTGATCATTAGATTTATGTTATTTACAATTAGAAACAGCATTAAAGATCAGTCTAAGTATATGTCCATGTTCATGCACTGCCCGAGAAATCATGAACGCTGACCTCAATTTAGCAGATGAATTCTACATCTAAAGTGGCTTTAGCTGGGCTGTTTTTTTTAACATGTTATGATCTTTACTTAACTTTATGGTCATATCTGTGCTGCTGTGAGTAGCTCAGACCCTGAAAATGTCACATGAAGAAATTTATAGGAGTACTTCATATCCCAGTGGAAGATATTCTGCTGTTCTTGCTGTGCCACACAGTGACTCATGTACAGTGAGTCAATGATGGGATAAGTAGACTCTTTGTTATTTTGGGCTATTTGGAGAGAACATACATCACCTGTACCTACATTAACAGCAAAACCACAGCTACACAGGACTCTTTCTCTTTCCTTTTCTCATCAACACTTACTTAAATAATTTCACTCTGTTTTGCACATTCTGAAAAGTGCTACATTTCCATTTTTTCCTCTTGCAAGTTCATAATCTGAATAATTTGAAACATAATGACTAAAAGAGATAAATGGTGCAGGTGTTATTTCTCTTTGTTCCCATAACAGTGCATATGTGTGTTATGTTCTCATAAGGTGTGATGAAATCCTCACGGGATATGCAAACCTCCTCACAACGGAGCGTTTGACAGTTGCCCTCCTCTTTCCGCTACATGTACAGGAAGTACTGCAGTTTTTTTTTTTATAACCATCTCTCTAAATTACATATGAACACATTTAGTTGCACCGACAGACACACCATCGGATGCAGATGAACAGATGGCGTTATGAACAAACATTTAAGCGCATGATTTATTTTTAATGCTTGTTGAAAGTGCTGAGCTCAGGAAAGAGGTGTTTCTGGGCCCGTGTCTTCTCACCTCTGAGCTTTAGTTAAAGATCTGTTTCCATGGTGAGGGTGACGCCGAATCTCCTGTGTGGTGCTTTGAGGAATGAAGATGTTTAGTGTGGGAGCGCTGTAGATGTTTTTGTTTGCGCTGAATTCCCTGTTAACCCCAGGCGTAATGAGTGTTTTACAGAAGTGTAAATTGTAACTCTTTTCTCACAGTTAGAACAGACAGATGCCACTATTTCCATTAAAACAGAAAAAAGAAAACCCAAATTAAATGACACTTGAGATGAAGAGCAGTTATTACTCACTAAAAAGCTGTGCTGATAACTATGAATATTTAGACTGTTGCAGTGCTGTCTGACGAATGGAAAAAGCATTTCTAAAATGTTGTTCTCTTAAAGTTTCATTGAGCATTGGTTGTGTGTTAATGAGGTAATTTGGCTTTATCGCAGCAAACAGGAGATCTTTGTGAATTATATATACAGTCATTCTGTCATTTAGTATGTAATTTCTGACCAATAGATGGTCAAATGGAATTGCAAAATAATTAATTCCAAACATTTCCAATAGTCCTGCCCCAAACTCTCGTCATTGGTTGAGCAAAAGTTGCTGTGTCATACCTCTCAAAAGGTGCCACAGCGCCACAGTTTTTACAGTATCTGGGAAATTAAACTATATTTGGTTTGAATTGTGTCTGTACGTTAAACTAGAATAGAAGGAAGTATTAAACAATCAAACAGCAGCTCTTAGTAATCTATCTCATTTAAATAATGAATTTTAATGAATGCATATGAATGGACAAATTGGATTCTAATTATTTCCTTTGATTTGTTTGTTGTTGCAGCCATTTTGTACTTTTATGAGAAGCTCCGAGTCTACATAAAATATGCATGCTTATCTTTTAAATTTAATTATATTTATCAGTGTGTGTTGTGGAGCAGGTTTGCGTCTCCTTCATAAGGCAATATTTTCAATTTCAATTTGAGTTGAATTTGAATTTAGATATCAAGAGGAATGCAGAATTGCAATTCAAAATGAAAATGAATTGAAATGTAATTTGTAACTAGAAATGTTTTGTATGAAATGAATGGTTTACAGCAAGAGATTGTGCCTACAGTAATGATTATGATCCCTCAGTGAGAATGTACAAGTGAAGTCAGATTATGCAGTGCTGCTAAGGCAGACACATAGATGTGACTCAATAATGCCGTCTTTTCTAGCATTGGCTCATTGAAGCTTTAGTGCGACATCCCAACATGCACCAGGGGCATAGAAAGCACTTCAACTCTGCATCTGTGTACACGTATGCTCCTGTGTATCGTGGCACTGTGACACAAGTGCCACATGATGACTGTGATTGTGCCAAGTAGGATGTGTTCCATAAATTCAGCATCTTTTGTTGGTTTTGGAACAACATTCCTATCAAACAGAATCCTAACCCTATCACTTACCTTTACCTTAACACTTAACTAGTGTTAAATCAGAGGGAAATGGCTTGATAAGAATGGCCCAGCCTTGCCCTGGTTAAACAAAAATATGGTTTCAAGACCAAGAATCAAAAAAATTGTCTTACTTGGCAAAATCATGAGCTGTGTTTCGATTCACGGGGTCCCTGCACAGTGTTGACTGCTCCCTACACACTCAGCAGGGGATATCTGTAGAAGCGTGGCTTAAAATTTGTTCATTTGGAATTGACTGCAACATCATCAAACAGACAACACTTGAGCTGCTCAGACTGTTTTTGAGTAGGATAACATCATATGCTTGTGTAAATAGAAATGTAAATGTTCTGAAAATAAACATTGATATATAATAAGAATTTTATACACCATACCGGTCAACAGTTTGGAATAATTAAGATTCTTTTAAAATGTTTTTGAAATGCGTTTCTTATGCTCATCATGGCTGCATTATTTGAACAAAAATACAGTAATATTGTGAAATAATATTATTAGAGTTTATAACAACTGTTATCTTTTTAAAATGTAATTTATTCCATGTATTTTCAGCAGCCATTACTCTGTGTCATCTTTCAAAATCATTCTAATAAGCTGATTTGGTGCTCAATAAGCATTTCTTAGAAAAACAAAATACTTTTATTCAGCATTGACATATTAAATTGATTAAATCTGTAATGTTACAAAAGATCTCGGTTTCAAGTAAATGCTGTTTATTGAACTTTCTATTCAGAGAATAATTCTGAAAAAAAGTATCATGGTTTCCACAAAATACTATGCAGCAAAAATGGTTTTTGAACCATCATTAACAAATGAGTGCCAATACCAACAACAACAATAGTAATGACAATAATAATAATAATTGAGATTTCTTAAGGATCATATGACACTGATGGCTGGCATAATGGCTACAAGTTTTGCTATCACAGAATAATTGACATTTTAAAGTATATTGAATACATAGTATTTCCTCTCTAAAAAGCACAAATTGATTTGAGGACTCTCTTCCTCATTTAAACTAAAGGCCTTGCAATCCTCAATGGACTTTCGACAAGAGCCTCCATGTTCCACACAACTAGAGGAAGATCCATTTGAAGTCATAGTCTGGTCCTCTTTGTCTCCATCTACTTTACTAGCTCAGTTTCAGAAGAGTTTACTACTAATTACTGTGGTACTGTATCAAAAGCAGTGTAATTAGATTTAAGGTTTTATTTTCAGCCACAGCAAAACCCACCGCTCTTCAGCAGAGCTCAACGTCCAGTTATGATTTACATTCGCTGTGTGTTTGGAAAGTAATCCTGACAAATGTGGAGATTTTAATCACTTTGTACTCTGCCCATTCATTTTCAAGCCTGGCATTCATGTGAATGAGCTGCATTACTAAGCATCATACCACTTTAAGAGGGCATAAAAACCGGAGGTAATTTGCTCTCAAACATACCTGCAGAAGTGCACTTCGGAGTGCTGGAAACCATGTGACTGGTGCTCTGTAAATGAGGGGATGTTCATTGCTTAATGGAAGCTGTGTATGATCTTTATGCCACTTTTTACGCACAGCACTTCTCTCAAATAGCATATTACACCCTAATGCGCAACAGTGACTCTATGTGAAGTGTATACTATTTCCTGAATGAGTGAATCACTCAGCAGACTCTCATGGATCAGATCATTTGCTTTCCATAGGATCATTTGTATTCTGCCACAGCGCATGCAAATAGGTTTTTATGGAGCTTGAGCTGGATTGGTGTCTTGTGCTGGCAGACGGCAGCTGATCTTG
This sequence comes from Zacco platypus, assembly GCA_038088235.1. Taxonomy (NCBI): domain Eukaryota; kingdom Metazoa; phylum Chordata; class Actinopteri; order Cypriniformes; family Xenocyprididae; genus Zacco; species Zacco platypus. The sequence continues at coordinate 25,206,531 of CM076081.1, read as the reverse complement.
CATTTTGCTGAATAACTAGTGACGTTATGATTAATTAAACTATTACCATTTATCGTTTATCAGACATCTGCATGAGCAGTTGTTTAGAAAATAGCGATGTGCCTATATTACAGATACGTTAAGCTAAGAATCACTTTTATGTCATAGCCAATAGCTGATGAATGCAAAGTAAATTCCATGTTTGTAAGATTTGTTTAATAAATGAAAAATTAAATACCAAAACCAGATTTTTAAATGCTGAGAGGCATAACAACATGATGTACAGAATGAGAAATGGATGTTCACTTTGAGACAAATGCTATAGTAAAGTTTCTGTTCCTCTGTGTACATTCAAAAACTGTAATTGTCTCGTAACGTGGTCAATAGAAACTCTCACGATGAAGAATACTTCAAGGAGACAGGCTTTAATAGCAAATACTTAAGAAACAGGGATAACGCCGGAGAAATACACATTAACATTGACCTTAAACATAGACGAGATCAGACCAAGAACTGAAAGACACAGGGAGCAAATATACTAGAACAAATGAATTAGCTAAATGATATTAGTGATTAACAACAGGAGAACTGAATGAGAAAGCAACAGACATGAAAACCATAGGTCACAGGAACACAAAGCCTGTTAGCATTAGATATAATATATCTAATAGGACATTTCATGCAATTTTACAGTAAAGTACTGTTAAATATACAGGTTTTGAAAGTGAAAGAGTAATTTGTCAATAAGTCCTTTAGTCAATCCCATTTGATCGTTTTTTTTTCAGTGAAATAAACATGTTTCTTAGTTTTGCGATACGCTGCTGTTACATATTGTGCATCCCTAACAGAAAACATATGAATAAGTAACAGAAAACGTATACAGACTAGTACGAATTTTTATCTGTCCAAAAGTAATGCTGTGCCTTTACTCCCAGAAGTTGTGTAAACTCAGCCAATCAGATTACAGCTTTCCAGATTGAGAACTTGCATTCCTTTTTTTGTAAGCAGTATGCATCAGATGGTCAGTGAGCGGACTGTGGGTGTCTGAGGCTTAGACTACTGTAGTCCACAGCTGGTGCTGCTTTGCCGCTCATTTTGCTTGCCAGATCACCTTAGCTCTTTTAGACCTATGTTAAACATTTGGTGGTTAGGTGGTGGCTATAGAGCGTTTGATGAGATGGACCTTATCTGATTTCCTGAAACTATTGATCCCAAGCAGCGATACTGAACTTAATCTGTCCTGGTGCCAGTTCAGTGCAGTCAGCTTGACCCAGCCCACACCACCCCCACATCTCTGGCTTCTTATCAGTCCAGACTGCACCAAACAGTGCTCTCCCACTGGAGATGTCTCCAACTAACCAAGCATACTGTACAGAGCCACAAACTCTGGGTATGTGTGTGCATAAGCTTGTGAGGCCCAAGTCTCATGATGTGCTTGTCTATTAGCACTCTATCTATCTATCTGTCTGTCTGTCTGTCAGTCTCTGTCTGTCTGTCTGTCAGTCTCTGTCAGTCTCTGTCAGTCTCTGTCTGTCTGTCTATCTGTCTATCTATCTATCTCTCTGTTTCTCCTATGCTGTTGCTGTCTTTTGTAAGAACTACGTATGGAGAACTTGGCCTTTAGTCTCTTTGGCTCTGAAAAACAATGAAGTCCATAAATCTTGTCATTTCCCAGTGACAGAACATGCGTAGAGTTATTCTGTGACCGCACTGTGTAAAACACCTAGTTCTATGGACCATCCTCTAAATAGCAGCACTGTACGAAGCTATATGGGCTGATTATGCTTGGCGTTATCCTTTTGTTCTGCCCTAGTATGAAGGGACTTATTTTCCAATGTGTTTCAAGCATTTAACCCAATTTTCTGCTGCAGTATTCAGCACCCAGCAAGAAGAGGATAATGTAGATGGAGAACCGTGTATCTCTGCTGGCACTTTTACTTATTGGAGCTGTCCAAGGTGCTGAATTCGAACAAACGATAGTAAAATGTGCTTCCTCATTGTGATCTCATTAGTTTGTGCATTAAGTGCGTTTCTAGCATTAAATGTGTTTAATATTTAACATACACTGACATACATTTTCAACAAATTAGCAGATGTATTCTTTGATTTTTGACTAGATTTTACTATATTTATAATAAATGAGATTACACATACACTGCTGTTCAAAAGTTTGGGATTGGTAATATTAATATTGTGAAATATCATTAAAATTAAAAACAAATACAAAGTTCTGTCATGAAACTCTAAATGCGCAGGCTAATAGGTCCTTAACGCAACCTGCTTGTAATCACGTCATTATATAGGACACAGATGATTGGTTCCTGCTGTATTAGAAGTTAGCTACTCATGTATCTTCAAATACATGAGTAGCATTTGCATTAGCAGTGCAGCGTGCCTTCAGAAACCCTCCACCTCCCCAGCTCCACCTGTATAGATCTCGTATGGGTAATTCATGTACGCTATATTGTACAGCAGCAGCATGTCTTATTTGCTCACAGCAGCGTGTCATGAATGTATTGGCAGTAGCAAATCCCATACTTGCTCAACAGCAGCAGCAGCAGCAGCAGCGGAGCAGATCTATTCCACCAAGACCAAACATATCAACATTGTCATACCCATTACCATGCCATACACTCAGAGAGTTGTCATAACAAAACTGTTTTTTATTTTAACATTTTTTAAATGTACTTTATTTCTGTGTTGGCAAAGCTGAGTTTTCAGCATCATTCTAATATGCTGATTTGATGCTCAAGAAACATTTATTATTATTATCAATGTTGAAAACATTGTGTAATTTTTATTTTTTCAAGATTCTTTGAGAAAAAAAAACAGCTTTTATTTTAAATAGTATCTTTTGTAACATTATACACTACCGTTAAAAAAGTTTGGGGTCAGTAAGAATTTTTTTAGGTATAAATACCTAAAAAAACTAATAAGATCACCGTAATTCCCCCAGCAGGGGTTAATATGAGTTCCAGTGTTGAAGACCGAGCACTCCTGATGTAGTTGGAATAAAGAGATGCCCCAATGCTCTATCCTCAGTAGTCTGACCCGCTTTTCAGTGCCATGACCCAATGTCCCTTACTGCTGCTAATCCCCGTGAGTCCTGCAGGCTCTTCCGGCAACTCCTCTCAGCTTTTTCAGTCTGTCTCAGTGACTTCTGCCTGTCATCAGCTCTCTAAAGCTCAGAGCTGCTCTATACAAGTGGGGGGAGGGAATGAAGGGACAGAGAACTTGTGATATGAGAGTGGGCGGAATGACAAAAATCTTATATCACAGTCATTTTGTCACAGTTATAGTATAATATATTATATTATATATATATATAGTATATATAATATATAACGCAGAAAACCACATGTACATTTCTTTAAGATCACTGATGTCACTGTAAAGGAAGTGTAGCAAGTCCTCCACAATATAATATAATATAATATAATATAAAATTACAAACTATTGTTTTTTAGAAATTCAAACCTAAATAATACATATGTATATTGATATGCACATGTGTATATGTGTCAAATGAGCTGGCTATCACTGTGACCTCCTCCACTTTCTCTCCTAAAGTTATACTGCATGACTGCACTCTCAGAATCCAGGCTTCCATTACACTCTAGTAGCAACATCATTTTGATGTTTTTCTGTGATTCTGTCATCTCTCGGTTCTTAACCCCTGCATTAGGTATAATTATGAATTTATTTAGATATAGTCTCCAACCCCATTCACTTCATATGGATAATTATATTAACAGTAGAATTAAATTTATTACGCAGGCATCTGCATAGGGACGAACTGGTGAAACATATTTGAACCAGTTAAGTGCAATGAATTGATCTGAATAAATCGATTCACGAAAAATGCTTCAAATGTGAGAGAGTGGACATTTGGCACTTTTTATTACTACCTCAGTTCGCTCGCCTATACAGTTCATTGTCAAGTCACGCTATTCCAAGTAGCTTGGAACTGCAAAAGCTAGCTGACAAATGTAGAGTTAGTACTGCAGCATCACTGCTTTTAGGTTGTGCTCACACTTGGCAGATTTGGTTTGATTAAAACGAACTCTGGTGCGATTGATCTGTTAATGCAGTTCATTTGAATAAGTTCGAATGCTGCCATTCGAACCTTGGCGCACACATCATAGGAGCTATGTTGCCCATTACAGTTCGGTACAGGCATTGGAACCATGTCTCCTTGCAACAGATCTTCATTTGTATGCAACAGAGCTGGAGCTGTTTTGACATGTTATAAGCTCTTAACAAGTTTTCAGCAGGTGTACCACCATATGTATGTACATAAAATGAGCACATTTAAACCAACAAACAGCATTGTTTCAGATGTTCTGTAAGTTCCGTTGCAAAATATACATCATGTAAGCATTCATTTATTTATTTATTGTTTATTTGTTTTGTGTCTTTAGGTTTGGAACCAAGACTGAATTATTCTTTTTTGATCCAGACAAAAAACCAAGAGAATTACACTATTGTCTTCTAGAGCTGCTGTACAGTCGAAACAACTTTGTTGCATAATTTTCCTGTTATCACTGTAAAGATGCTTTGAAACAATCTGTACTATAAAAAGCACTATATAAATAAAGGTGACTTAAGCTGACTAAACACACCCTTAATTAATGACTCCCCAACATTGATTTTAAAGCAATGAAGAATCTCAGCAGGACCTTATACATTTAACAGCATCTTTACTTCATAAATAATGGCAACTTTTGATGCTTTTACCAGCCTGATGATCAAAGCTACTCACTTTGACATTTTTTAGTGAGCTAAGATGCTGAGAGCACCTCTTCAGAAAGTACTGTCCTGGATGCGGGGTAGATGATGTGACAGGTTCATGCTGAAAGTTCTGGGTGGGTTCCAGCAGGTTCTATGCTACCCGTAGCAGCACTTAGCCTGCTGCCCACATACATTCCAGCTCAGCGTGCCACCCACTTCAGAGGCTGCAGGTGGAGGCTTGATGGTCCCGTGAGAGCTTGCTAGGAGGTTAAACGAGGTGACATCTCTCTCTCCTTAACTGTAGTTCTCTTCATCTCTGCTGCTCTGAAACCCTGAGCTCAGCTTATGATTTAATGCCCTATTCACTCCCCGCTCCTTCCCCTTAGAACTCTGCTAGTGCACTAAATCAGCATCTGGCACCACATATCAGGCAGATGATTTTGCCTGTGGCGTAGCCGGTGTTTTGTAGGATAACCTGCTCGCTAGCTAAGCTTCGCTGGAATACGCATAGCTAAGGACGTACGACCGCGAGTGCCATACATCAACGGTGCACAGATAAAAGAGGCAGGTCTCTTAACGACGGCCTCCTGAGGGTTGCAGCGTGCGGAGAGAGCTGTCGTTAAGCAGATGGGCCGAGACCTGGAAGTGAACACAGCTCAGAATGCTTCCCTCATCTCCTTACAATATCTTTAAAGGCCCCTGGGGTTTAATAGAGCAGTTGTTGAATAATTGAGGAAGCTCAATAAAGCCTAAGTTAATTTATTGCTTTTTTTTTTTTTTTTGGCTCAGGGTGCAGAGATGTATTGATTTGTTCATGGATGCTGAGTTCTGTTATATTTCAGTATGAATTACGATGAATGAAGTGGCATGCAGAAGAGTGCTTATGAATCATTTTCCTTCTCTGAATTCAGCTCATCTACTGCGGACTGACCGGGATTATATCATGCTTTATATCATTTGCTTTGTTCCATTGTGCCCTTTCCCCCCACCACTTCATAGAAAAGTCTGAGTCATTTGTGGCCGCTGTTTGACTTGATAAATGAGCGTCCCTGTCTAGGTGCCAGACGGTTACAGGTTAGGTTGCAGGATTGACCTTAACTGTCGCCACACATACAGCTCATTCTTGCAAATCATATTATAGCTCTTTGTGCCCCACCATGGACATAATGACTTTTAAACTGTACAAACTGTATATTCTATCCCCTTACACTAATCCTACCCCTAAACCTACCAAGCACAGGAAACTCTGCATTTTTACATTTTCCACAAACATCACTTTGTATGATTTTTAGGCAGTTTTCCTCATCAGGACCAAAAATGTCACCGCAAGGACAAGGATTGCGGATATTGCCATCTTTGTGGAGACATTTTGTCCCCATAATGTAGGGTTTAACTGAACCACACTTGCACAATGCACATCTTTAAGGGAATTTTACAGGGTAAACAACTTATAGTTCACCTGAAAATGTTGTTCCAAAACTGTATGATTTTTGTTTCTTCTTCTTCAAATGTTACTTCATTTGTAAATATTGCTTGTGTGATTGTATAGAAAACCAATAACCAGCCGAGCACCAAAAAAGTTTTAATTGATAAACCATTATATATTACCCCACTGTACTCATGGCAATACAAGTGTTTTTTAGTGGTGTAAAGTAAACAAACTAGGTCAGGAGTTGTCAAACTTTTTAATGCTTAGGCCCTCAAAATATAATGTGTTCCTAGCAAGGGACCCTAATCCTAAAAGGCAGCTGTATATTTTAATTTCTAAAAACCTATTTTTATTGTGTGAGAAAAATAGTAAACATGATATTATAAAAACAAAATGTTGTTCATTTAAATAATTTTCCAATGCAAATACATATACACATACACACACACACACACATATATATATATATATATATATATATATATATATATATATAAATATTATAGAAAATGGAATGTGAACGGCCATTACAAGTGCATTAATCTATTGCTTATACTCTATGGTACTGTATTTTTGTAAACTGAGATACAAGTCCAAATTATTTTCTGTGTTAATCAACAGCATGCTTTAATGTCTCTGCCTGTTCCTTATTAAGCTGTAACTATTGGCTTGGTTCTCAGTTTGAGAGGAGGGCGGTTAATGCGTTCTGCTCATTATGGCGGGACAATCAGATCCAGGCTCATTCCCACACGTCAGCTAGGCATCTGCTGAAGCAGCATGACAGAGGCCTGACATAGTTTTTTTGATTGTTCACATCCAGCAAGGGTGGAATGGTGCCAGGGTTATGGAGCCAGTGTGACAGAAAAAGTGTGAACTGTTCAATGAATATGTGTATGAAGGGGTGGTGTACAACTGTAAATGATGTTATAGCGATTTGTCTGTAAAAAAAAGTGCGTAAAAATAATGGTTACCTGAACTGAAATTGTGTGATAGATTTGCTGCGTATAGATCACACCTATCAGACTAATGCAGATGCAGAGATATTGAATGTTGATTTAATGTGCTCAGAATGTTATTTCCCATAAAACAAGTACATTAAAAAATCTCTTTATTTCTAGTAATTGTCACTTTATAGCTCACAAATGGAACTTTATATCTCACATTTGTGACTTTATTTCTCATAACTGTCATTTTATGTTTTGTAATTGCAACTTCAGCTCAAAAATGCAAATTTATTTAATATTTATTCACATTCATAATTATGATTTTATGTATTTAATATATACTTTTTCTTTTAATTGTTGCTTTACTTCCCCAATTATGGCCTTTTTTAAAATCTTAATCGTAACTTCATACCTCACAATGTGACTTTATTTCTTATTGAAAACATTAGCTCACAATTAACTTTTATTTTTTACTCCGACAGAAACACAACTACGAAAATAATGATTGTTTTTCAAATAGGTTTCCCTATTACTCCCTCCCTCTGCTATCGGCCAGTCAAACAGATACACTCGACTCAAACCAATGCAATTGGTTGAGCCAATATTGCTGTATTGGTAAGAGTGCTGAAACAAACAGAGCAATGTTTTGGTAGCGAATCACAGTGTTTAACACAAAAGTAAAGCCATCTGCAGTCTTTGGAATTTAATTATCATCTAAGCTCAACTGTGCCATTTCTCAACATCACCTTTCTCCAGGGACTTAACATAAATGGCCCATGTGATAATTCCTGCTGTATTTAAACCTCATCCATCTTATACAGTCCCAAAGCACAGTAAGACCACCCTAGATCAGTTCCTATTTCTATAGGATCAAGTAGATTGCCTGTAATTGGTGGCTTCAGTACATTTACATTAATTCATTAATAAGGCACTTTTATCCAAAGTGACAACTGAGTAACTCAGAGGGCTAGTGCATATCACAAAAATGTAAATGAAGCTAGTGATAGCTCTCATTATGTCTTTGTAATTTGTGTCATAGGATTTACTTACAGTGTCTTTGTCAAAGAGCAGTCGTCTTGCCTGTCAGAGCAAGCCCGTTTCTTCGATCGCCATGAGAAAGGATTTTGATCTTGCATCACCTGTCCTGGACTTATAAATTATTAATATTATTATCATTATTAGTTTGCCCAAAATAGCTGATACAAACTGAGGCTGTCACTGTGTTATTATCAGTGTATTTCGCTTAGACCAGATGCGTAACCTCCCACAAGGATATGTTAGAGCAGACAACCTTTGATCAGCTATTTGGTTTAAACTACATCAGACCGATGGATCAATAACTGCTCGCTTCTGCTAAATCTCATTTGTCTGTGGGGTTTGTACACTTTCACCAGCTGATGCGCATTCATTGAAAACATACAGTACATTGAAGAAAATAGTGTTTTGGATAACACGCACACACACAGAGATTTGTTTTGCTATCAAAGTGAGGACATTCCATAGGCGTAATGGTTTTTATACTGTACAAACTGTACATTCTGTCCCCCTACACTAACCCTACCCCTAAATCAACCCATCACAGAAAACATTCTGCATTTTTACATTTGTAATAAAACATTGTTTTGTGTGTTTTTAGAGCTATTTTAAATATGAGGACTCATGAAATGTCCTCATAAAACATGTTCACGTCGAAATGCCAGTGTAATACCCATGTCATTATACAAATTCATGTCCTCATAAATCATGAACACACACACACACACACACACACAGACAAAGAAAACTGTAAGGTCTGTAATAAGAAAAAAAATTACCACATTTGTTACGACATCATGTCACATTTTAAAAATTAATGTTTTTTTAAATGTGGATTTTTTAAGACAAAAATGTAAATTCGTTTGACAGGTCATTATGAAATAAAACTATTGATAATTTAATTGCAGACGTGTACAATAAATAAAAGAGCATTTGTCATTTGTTACCTGATTTAACCATTTGTTTACCTTGTTAAAATTGGATTAGAAAATATATACTCTCATTTTTACAATACTGTGGATTAGAACGATTTTTTTCTTTTTTCTTATATTTTGGCTTATTTGCCATCTTTAGACAGGACAGAGGAGAATAAACAGAACAGTACAAGAAAGGGGAAAACAAACTGGTTCTGCGCCTTTCCTCAGGAATAAAAACAGACTAATATTTTGCTTTAATTGAATGTGCGCTTTAAGAAACACACACACACACGCACGCACAGATTGATCAATCCACTCTTTTATATCATTCTCCAGCTTATTGGCACAAAGCATCAGTGAATCTGATGCAGTCATTCTTTTATCTGTGTAAAGTGTGCCAGAATGCTAAAACTACTGAAATAGGAGTGTTCCGGACAGATGCTTTCGTACAGTACAGCGATAATACTACACCCCAATATAGGCACACAGAAAAAGGTGGTGGACAGATGGCTTCCTTGATTGTGTTTTCTTTGATCTATTACAACATCACTGGAATCTTTAAGGTATTTAATCATCTGATGGCAGGTTGGTGCAATCTGTCCTGATTGAGTAATGCTAGCTGAAATATTGCAGCTTGATCCTCCCCAGTGGCTGAACCTGGCCATTTATTCAAAGGAGGTCAAGCCCACAGGACACAAGATTTTATATTATGGCGGTCTAAGTGGTCAAGGGCCTCGTCCCAGAGCCATATTGCCTCTGCCTGACTGAATCGGTCATAAGATTAATATTTTATGAGTAAAAACTTACAGGGCACGTTTTCTCTGCTGCCACACTGTATTTTTTTCGGCAGTTGTAAATAAAACAAAGCCCATTGGAATACATTTTACAAGAAAATACTATTTCACGTTTAATTCATTGTAACTTGTTTCTTTGTAATTGTTTGTGAAATTTACAGAGTGAAAATTATTTCTACACCAAATCTTTTTCAGTATGCGAACTCTCTGAAGCCCATCATACAGACCCTTTACCAAACATTTGCGCCCTCTCTTTTACTCCAGCTCTGCTCGCCAGCTTTCTGCATGAGGAAGTGTTACATTGGCTGCGTTAGTATTTTTTGTCAGCCTCTTAGAAACGGCTCAGAGCAGACATATTAGATGGAGACTGTCATAAATAGCGGGGTTCTAGGAATAGCAGTCTGAAGTTTATAGCATTTGACCTTTACTGATGTATTATGGGTAAACAGTGCTTGCAGGCATCTAGAGTGCAGACGCCCCACTGGAGGCAGGCGTTAGTGTGAAGATTGTTTGTGTGTGCTGTGCGCGTGTGTTTCAGCGTATTGACGCAGTATGGATGCACCTGTGGTGTGATATAGCCATAAACCGTCTACACGTGGCATTAGAGAGCTCGGAGGCTGTTACCTAACAACGGTGGTCAGAGACTTTCACATTTATCTTATAAAAGGATGAGAGAGAAACAAGGAGAGGGAGAGAGTGGGTGGAGGAAAGTCGGGCAGAAGGAACGTGTCGAGAATAAGTAAACTGGGGAATCCCAGATCTGTTGTCGTCTGTCGCTCACACTCAGACTTCCATCTGATCGCTCTAGAGCTGCTGTAGACTTGAGAGCTGCTTTCAGCCAAACCCCACCTATCCATTCAGCCCTCTCAAACCACAACTACTACAAATGTGAATTGACGAGTCATCGCCACTAGGGCGATATGAGCAGGAAATTGATGGTTCTAGTTCTGATTACTCTTAAAGATTACGGTCACTTAGCGGTTCCATTTATTATTTTTAGAACTTTTAGGAAAAAAAAATTTTGATTGTAATGATGAAAAAATTGAAAACAATTGTGTGTTGACACACAAACTTTGGAAAATTATATCCTCTTCCCCCCATTTATCCATTCCAGCAATTGGCCTTAAATGGATAAATTAAAATTCTGTTGTCATTTACTAACCGTAATGTTGTTCCAATGTTCCAATGTTCCATAATGTTGTCACCTTTGAAAGGTGTCTCAGGGTTTTTTTTTTTCTCTCCACACATTGAATGTCAGTAGGATCCAATGTTGTTTGGAACCCAGCGTTCCCTTCTTCGAGGGAGAGTACTGTAAATGATGATAGAATATTCATTAATATTTCAATAACTGATTGACTTAATAATATGCACAACCTGCTTTTACCAAGTGCAACATGTTCCTGGATCCTGGAACAACATTCCAATTAACCAATCAGATTTGAGGGACAAGTTTACAGTTTATGTCAAGTTTAGGCTTACAGTCAGGGTTAGGTGCCTCTACATCAGTGTTATTCATCTATCACTTCCTTCTGATTTTATGTATAATTTTTAGGTTTAGGGGTTGGGATATCTTTAGGATTTAATTTTTGGACAGGAATGTTGTTCCAAGAACAACAAAATAGGGACTTTAAGCAGCAGCTTCTGATGCAATGGCACTCATGTTGCGTATGTGCAAATTTAACTGCTACTTCTTGACGTTCTACTGTAACCACTATGGGAGGATAGCCGATTTTCTGTAGTCGGTAATACGTGACAGATTCGATAAGTGAATGTTATGTTTTATGGTTATGCTGCATTTTAATTGTATCTGTATGTCATATAATGCCAAAAGCAACCATTCTCTTGCTTTTATTTAAATGGAGTTTATTTTTTTATATGTCAAATGATTAAATGACGGGTCCTTTTTGTTGTTGCTTAGCGATTTTTGCGTTCTTTAGCTATGGCAGTTGACGGTTTACTTCAGGTCACCTTTGCTGTTCCATCAACAGCTGTTGTTTAAAGTCCCAGCTGTTATTTGATATGTGGACCCAGGAACGCGTCGAACTCTTCAAATACGAAAATTGTAAATGGAACCGAGAGTTCCATTCTGGGTCTTTGACTGACCTCACTGCTGTCCTGCGTTTTTGGCTCTCATTTTGAAGACATTTCTCACATTTATATGCTCTTACCACTTATTCTGTTCTGCTGTCAATCCTACAGTCTTCTGCACAAGCCTGCCACCCATAAAGAATGAATTGGCAACACCCGCTCATCTCTGCTCATTATGCGCCAGTGGACATGGAGGGTTAGGGGTTTGTTTAAATCCCTAATCTCAAATCTGAGCAATAAATATAGTGATACTAAAGAAACAACGCCACCATTGTACCATCCCGCTTTTAAATGTATGTGAGAAAGATGGTTCCCTAGGACTATCAGGTATCTAGTGATTTATGGGCCATTTTTAAAAATGTTTTGTATGAAAAGAGACGTCTACTGAAAGCACTGGATGTCAGCTAATGGGTTAGCCCTGTAAATCATGGCCTGATGGGCATCATGTAGCTGTGGCTAAAGAAGAGAGCCAGTGGATCTTTACCTAAGATAGATGAGCGGAAGCAATCTCATTTAAGCCTGTCAATAAGACTTGCTTTTGCTGGAATTGACCACATGTCAAAGAGACCTGGGCAGAAGAGGTGGGGAAAGAAAGGACGAGGACAAATCCCGTCGTTTTCCCCCCTCTAGCTTGGGGCTATATATAGCTAGTGCTAAAAGGTCGCATGCCTAGTGGAGTAGACAACATGAGCGCTGCTACATTTGTCTTTCTTTGTTTCTTTCTCTCTCTTTCTGCCTGTCTATCTGTCTCCTGTGAAATGGATGTATCCTGTCATGCTCCATTACCACTCTTTCTCCATCCTGAAAGATGTCCTCCAATCTCTAAATTGAACTTTTAAGATGTCTACTCTTGTCATTATATTAACCCTGTAGCTTGTAGCTCTTCAGGATACAGAACCATAGATTCTCAGATTCAAGATAATTTAGCTCTTTTCAAAAATTCAGTGAGCTGTCTTGCAACCCCCCCCCCCCCCCAAAGCCTGATTTGGAAGGTATAGCAACTCTGCACTAATAGTCATTTGCATGGAAGATGCAACTTTAGCCTGATTGGTGACAGCATGTTGCTAGGCTAATTCTGTGAGTCACAAAAATAAATATACATTCCCTGGCAACTACCTACAACATCCTAGCATTATGGTAGCAGGTCTTATATGAGTAAATGAACAAACATTTGCCATTGCTTTGCAGGGGAAATACAGTCATTTCAATAGGAATCTACGCAATCTGAAGATTTCCCCATGCAGATTTCACAATGGGTTTGATTTAAACTGCTAAAGCTGCTTGGTTTAAAAGTGACATATTTCGCTAATGTGATCACACCTTTAGTATCACTTCAAAAATCTAACTTTCTGTTTTGTCCTGTATCATGTAATATTTAACTTACTGGAACCTTAATTAGTTGGACTTTGGTAACTGAATATATGTGAAATATATAATAGTGAAATCATTTTAGTTGGATGCATTAGAGTTAATTTATAGTGGCTTCACAGAGACATATTTTATTAATGATAAAGTAACTGTTAGTATTGTTATATAGCTTTGATAGGTGTATATGTTCTTATCCTATTTTTCCTCCTCCTATAATTGAACCTGTCATCATTAATTCACCCTCACAAAATTTAAATCTTGATATTTTGCAGAATGTCAAATATGCTCTTTTTACAGAGACGAGGGCAGTGACATGAATAGGATTTGAAAGTTACAGCATAGAGGAAGGTATAATTTGGTTTGTTCCTCATACAAAACCATTGTAATTTTTATTTTTGGGCAAATTATAACTTTAAACTCCAAAAGCAGTCAGAAGTGCTTTGTATGGCTAGGTGACCTTGTCAGTATTGGGATGATCTGGGGATACATGCGTGAGAGGAAGATAAATTCATAAACCTATTAACTACATGATTGGAAGGCAGATTAAACATGCATCGCTATAGATGGATCAATTAAAAACGCTGATGTGTTTAATGAATGACACGGTTAACAGAGAGTTCTCTATGGATTCCCAACTTGCAGTGGGCGCAAGATGTCCTTCTCCCCTTCATATTAAACAAAGCATTTAATTCTCTCACAGTCTGTGTGAGTGTTGCACAGTATGTATGTAGTAATTTGTGCCAACACACACACATACACACACTCCTATCAGATCTGTAAGGCTGTAATCCATGCTCTGGGGTTCAGAGCAGTGAGCACCTACAGAGAGCTGTCTGTATTATATAAGTGGAAGTGAAATAATGCACTCCCTAATGACATGCACCAAAAGATCTTCTTGCTGATGATGTCATAGCAGGGTGAGGACAGGACAACAGATCAATCTGCATTTCATCGCACACAGCTATGTCGGCCAGGACACAGTGCCATTACCTAATGATTCTGATTGTGAGAAATGGCGCCTGCAACAGTTCACAGGAAGCATGTCATCCAGCTCCGTACCAGATGTTTCCTGTTCCTGAAAGTGCCAGTGTGTGTTGCATTTGATGACACTTAATATGCATGAATACCTGACTTCTGTTTTGTTTATTTGCAAAGAGCATGTGTTTAAATTGTGGCTACAGTCATTCACATGTCAGAGCTGTGCTTTGCGTGCTGAATATGATTAAATCAGTGAGGAACTGTTTGCAGTCTCTGCGGTGATTCCCCCCCTCACCCCCCAATCTTGAAGTAGCCCAATCTGACCACTTGAGGGCATCTTTGCTGTCTTAAACGTGTACATAAAGGCTATCTGCCTTTTTTATTCACTACTATGGTCATTTTCAGGCAAATAATGTATTTACAGCACATTTGTTAGAACAATACACGAGACACAAAAACTCCAGAAATAGCATTTCTAGACAAACTGCTGTAACCAGGAGAACCTCAACATGGAGCCTATACATCAAGCAGCTAAAGACTGTGTTCATTATGTTTTGGGGAGTGTTGTCACTTGTATTATAGTCAGGATTCAGCTGAAAGGCTGAAAGAGTCATTACAGTATGACAAAATGGATAATGGCTGTCATGAGGGATTGTTTAGCCACATTTTGCAGTTTGTGTCTGATTTCTCACTGATATCACTGAGCTGGTCTCTGCTGTGCTCTTGACCTCCCTCTTGTGGTTTTATAACAGCATAGCATAAAACAAACATTCATCATCTAAAACAAAGATTTTCAAACACTTACTGTTCACATTGCATATTGTTCTTGCTATTTAAATTTGTCTTTTTTTCTGGGGGCATGGGGGGGGGGGTGCTCCCATTTCCCATTTCCCATTTCCCAACAAGGACTTTTCAACTGAATTGGTCTTCTAAAACCCTATCTTTTCAGTATTGCTTTACACAAATGTTAGTAAGTTCAATTTCTGTATTGAGCTCAGTTGATAAATTCTTTGGATTTCAGCAATTTGCAATTTAGCTGATCTGCAAACTAACTGATTAAGCCCATAATCACGTAAATCCTTTACATAATTTGTGTCATTGCTCATGCATCGTTCCTCGTACCTGCTCTCACAGATCCCTTTGATTACTTACACCTTTTTAATGTACACTATATGTGTTTCAGTATATGGCATATAAAGATAAAAACCTCCACCACATTTAAAAGGATAGTTCATCCAAAAATGTTTTATTTACTTGTTAAGTTTTATCCATACCTGTATGACTTTCCTTCATCCATGGAACATAAAAGGTGAATTTTTGAAGATTACCCTGGCTGCTCTTTTCAAACAAAACCTCTTTCAAAGCTTTTTGATAACTTTGTATGAAGAACAAACTGAAATATGAATTATTCACTGAAACTCTTAGCAAGTGCCCTCTTCTTGGTATGATTATAAGAGCTCATGATGTTTTGTGAATGCATCTTTTCTATGAAGCGTTTTGTTCTTTCCCAAATCAAAATGATACACTTATTATTGATGTGGTTCAACTCGCTGACTCAGTGAACCACTTCTAACAGTCTTTTGTATGATCTCAGAAGACTTGGGGCGGGGGGGGGGGGGGGGGATTTAACTTTAACTAAGTCGAATAATTGTCTGAAAAAACAATATCTGCATAGCTATTCTCTCTTTCCCTCTGGGGAAGTGGGGATTGTGGGATATGGATCTCGGAGCTGCTTCAGATATCCAGTGTTGCACTGTGTCTGTTTTGAGAATGACATTTAAATGTGTGTTTTCCTTCCAGGGAGAATCTGTTTGCTGTAAATATGTCAGAGAGAGTTTATCACGGGTGCATAATGGCTGGTTTGTGTTTGCTGTGGTTGTACACACACTGTAAACAAGCAGTGTGTGGCGAGGTTATCGCATGCTTTCTGGAGATACTAACTGTGGAAGTGTTGACTGTGCGCGTATCTTAGTTCACACCTGTGCTACGATCGCTAACAGTATTAAGTGCACCTTCTGCCTGTTGAAGCCAGATGCTAGACAGCTAATCTCTTTTCCTGGCTGATGAGAATAGTCCAGGGCTGGTCTTTGTCTCTGTGTTCTCTGCAGCTGACCTTCCCTTGGCTTTTAGCACCTGGTCAGCAGTTTTTTAAGGCTCTGCAGGACTTAAGGTTCCTCTTCAGGGACACAAAAGCATTAAACCTTCTAACTGTTGAGACCAAGATAAATGGAGTCTTGTATAAGATTGTAATTTATTGTATAAATGGTGTAACATAAATACTATAGGATTATGCAGGATTAGCACCGATACTGTGATGCAAGTTTGAGGAAATGTTTATGATCGACTTGTGACTTTTAAGATGTAAGTGACATGTAAGACTACTTACTGTACATGTCACTGACTTGCTGAAGTAGAATCTTTTTCTGTCAAAAAAAAAAACTGCTGTATTTAAGTGATCCATGTAATCCACGGGATAGATGATATATAAAACATATACTGTAGAATTTTTGGAAACACATTTCAATAAGGTATTTGTTAAAGGGATAGTTCACAAAAAAAAATTCTGTCATGATTTACTCACCCTCAAGTTGTAGGAATTTCTTTCTTCTGCTGAACACAAAAGAAGGTATTTTGAAGAATATGGTTAACCAAGCAGTTGATTGACCCCTCTGACTTCCATAGTATGGAAAAAAAATACTTTTAATATAAAATAATACTTTGGAAGTCAGTGGGTACATCAACTATTTGATTTCCGACATTCTTCAAAATATCTTCTTTTGTGTTCAGCAGAAGAGAGAAATTCATACAGGTTTGGAACAACTTGAGGGTGAGTAAATCATGACAGAATTTTCACTTTTGGGTGAACTATCCCTTTAACATCAGTTAATGCAATAGCTAACACAAAATAACAATGTGCAATATATTTTTCACAGCATCTATTAATCTTTGTTAGTGTTAGTTAATAAAAGTATAATTGTTCTTTGTTCGTTCATGTTCATTCACGGTGCATTAACTAATCTACACTACTGTTTCGATTTAGTAAATAAATTTTGAAATGAACCAAAACTAAGTATTGTTAATTGTTACTTCATATTAAGTTAAATAATGTTAACAAATTAAACCTTATTGTAAAGTGTCAAAGTGTTTTTAATCCCATATAACTATTAGCTTATTAATTCCTTAACTTTTTACCATTCTACTAACTATACAGTGAGTAACTTTTCAACTACTTGTCAACTGCCAGTCATTAAAGTATTAGTAGACTGTCTGCTTAATATCTAACTCTTTATTTTGATGGTCCCCAACCGACATTCTACTGACAATAAATAAGTTTGCAAGTACATGTCGACCTATTCTACTAACCATAACAGTCTACTAATACTCTGAGAGTTAGTGGACATGTAGTTGCAAAGTTACTTATAGTTAATAGAATGTCTAAAGTGGACTATTAAAATAGTGTAACCTAAAGAGTTACTAGTATGAAGTGTTATAAAGTGAAATTAATGTATAAGGTTTGATTACTGCTGTATTAAAGAAATAGTTAACCTAAAAAATTTAATTATGTAATCATTTTCTCACCTGTATGTGGTTCCAAACCCATGTGACCTCTTCTGTGGAACACAAAAGGACAAGTTTTGAATAATGTTCACTATTCTTTTTCTGACACAAAAACTTTTGCTTTACCACTAACCTGACTTCAATGGTACATGTTGACACTCATGTCCTGCACAAGGTTTTTGTTGACGTAGCTTCAGCTTTCTCATTGTTTGGCAGATCAGTTTTCAAGGGAAGCGATATTTAATTCTGCAACAAAAGGTACAGTTCCCATTGATCTGTGGTTTTGCTCATTTTAAATGAGTTTCACTTAGGTATAATATTACAACACATTGATTTAATTAAGGCAGTATTAATATTTCAAGCAGGTTCCAGGTCAGTTGAAAGGATTTCAGCACTGATAAGGCCGGTGTGTGTGTATGTGCTTTTAGAGTTACTTCTGTGCTGCTCTGCATGAGGACACATTGACAAATGGATCAAGGCTGTTCATGAGAGATTCATAAACCTTCCTCAGAGGAATATTGACTCAACTGCCATGTGTTTCTAACACATTATAATCTGCCCCTGTCATTCAAAATAGCTGACATGGACATATAACACTATAACAAATGCATGTTGTCAGTGTGCGAATTCATTATGCATTCCATTTCAGCCAAGAGAACAAATCCTTGGGAGCAAGCTACGGTAAAAAATCATCCGTCATGAAGCGAAAACGAGTGCATGGGGGGAAAAAAATCCACTGAGCTATAGTAAGTTGACCAACAGGGATTTTCCATGTAACTGCTGAAACAGGCAGTCCAGAGAAAAAGGTTCAGATTAGGGATGGGCATTAGTCTAAGCAGCTTGCTTGGTATTAGCATTCAATGGATGTACCTAATAGAAATCCCATTTATCTCATGAATTGTAGGGGGCAGTGATGTGTCTCGCTCCCTCCAGCTTCCATGCTTATTGTCGCAGTCTTTCTTTCTCATGTTTGCCAAATTTGCCATTTTAAATAATGTGTGTGTTTTGTATGTAGGGGGTTTGTGTGGGTGTCCCACAGGCCTTTGTTAGGATTTTAGGTGGGTGTGTTCTTACTTGATTTTATTTGGTTCAGGCCAGCGCAAGAAACGGGCCATAGCATGTGGTGTGTGGGAGCAAAAACACTGCGGACGATACATCAAAGGAACGTTCCTTCCAACCCTGTGTGCCAACTTCTCCTTTAGGGCTTTCTCACTCTCTCACACTCTTACTGAGAGTCTGTCATCATGTTTGAACAGCTCACATGTCACTGCAGACTGTAGGTAGGCAGCATTTTACCCTTGGGCTCCAGTTTGAGATGAATGCATTTGTTTTTTTTCTGAGAGAATAAAGGGACATTATTGGTTCCTACCAATAATTATTTCCTACACCGCTTTTAAGCAGCCAAGTCACTCCTCTATGTCCGAATAGAGTGAAATAATTAGAAAATGTCTTCTGCTCTGAAGCAAACCATGTTGTACAATTTGAAACTTATGATCTGGTTCTTTTTGTTTCAACAACATACAGCATGAGCAGTGTAGTCCGATTCACAAACAAATGACTCTTATGATGATCTGATTCTTTTGTGAATCCAAAACATCCAGTGTGATCGGTGTAGTCTCATTCATGAACGAATGTTTCTTATGAGCTGGTTCTTTTAATGAATGGATGAATCCTTCATTGAATTTAATCAATCAGAGTGAATGAATCAACACCTGACTCGCTTATTAATCTTCAAGTTATCGTTATTTTCAGTGAAGTCTGTATCATTTATTGTTTATATGTATTTCTAAAATGAGCAGCTCCCTGCTGTAAAAACAGAGCTGAGTAGAAAACGGCTAACGGTGACTGTGCACTGGACCTCGATGTTCTCTAAAACTGAAATGAGCGCGTTTTAGATAGCGTGGGTCTTTGTAGAAGTGCTTTAACGTCAACTGATCTCAAATGAACATAATTATCATTCACGGGTTTCTCAAGGCTATACGCTTTTGGCCCATTTTGTGTGCCTGGAGGTCCCTTGGGTCTCCACGGGGAGATTACTTTGCAGAGTCCTTCCCTCTTCTCTCTCACAGACCAGAAAAAAGAGGGCTTTCCAGGCAGGGAATCAACTCATTTAAATTCACAGTCTCTGCCCAGCTTTCTCGGATGAGCTTTTTTTTTTTTTTTTGCTCCAGTGCTGACAAGACACTTTTGAATGTTGCATACTTAAAACCGGATCAAAGGACACGCAGAGACGTGAGCAGAATTTTTAACTCTTGTTCAGGGAGCAGCTCTGTCTATATCCATCTCTTTGGAGCTCATCCCGGAATTTCCCACCCCCTGGTGGGAGTAATGGTGTGTGATGCGTTGTGTTCTTCTCTGTCGTTTAGACTACACTCTCTCACAGTGTTCTGAGAAATTGCTCTCACTGTTCAGGTGTCAGTGATGAGCCAAAACGGAAGTTGTGTATCACTGAGCACTGCTCTTCTGAGAACAATATGAACCACATGTCAACAGTGACTAAAAACAAATGACATTTTCAGGACAACCCTTCCCCCCACCACCACACACAACTGCAATAATGTCATGAAACCTTTTTACCACTCTCAGATTTTCTCATATTCTTTCCGGTCAGTGAGAAAACACAACATTAGGAAATCACAATACCACTTTACACATCCAAAGGTGTCGAGAATTTCACGTGAGACAGAATTACCAATGTTCACACTTACTGACTGGTGTCATGTGCCAGTGCAGAAGAAAGCTATGTACTAGTAATAGAAGAAACTAATTTTCAGAGTAAAACGTGTGTGGTGCTTCGCCATGCAAAACTCTTTGGTTTATCTGGGTCATTATCTGGGTTTTGGCAATTGCTGTGAAGTTGTTAAGGTGTTTTAGTGTTTACTAGAGTGTTTATTATGTAGATTGTATGTCCAATCACTGAGAAAAGTAACAGCATATCTGAAGTTGTCGTATTATGATAAACTGGCATACTTCTGAAGTAACAAGACAGTTACAAAATTACACATACAAATAAATGATACAATTCTTCTATTCGGATCTCAACAGTGCCAAAACCAGTTACTTTGATACAGTATATAATATAGTTATAGTTAAAGTAAGTTATAGTTAGTATAAAATAATGTATTTTAGTTGCTTATTGTTAGGCTAAGTCAGTTTTTGGCCCCTGATAAAATGTCTGTAGTTTGAAGGATATGTATAGTTGTTTACAGGGAAGTGTCCTTGCTCATTTGACTACATTAGGATACATTTGACATTCTCACCTCTGAAATGAGATTTGTTGTTGATATTTAAATGTCAAGCTTAATGGCAAAACCCTCAAGCTCAAACAGACTGGCATTGATTTGCTGGATCTTCTTTGTTCTTGTCTCATTAATCTGCAATTTGATTTAACACAGGTGCACGTCTTACATTGGCTTTCAGCTTCATTTTAGAGACTTGTCACATTTATTTTTTCATAATGCAGAATAACCCTGGCTTGCAGATACAGCCTATGCAAATCAGTTTCTGAAATACTTTAATAGATATGCTGAGAATAAAACTTTTTTATATATATGATTGCCATTTGGTTTAATACTATGTATACAATAGTCTAATACGATTGTATATATCTTTAATGCTGAAACTACCAGAATTACAGTAATATTGTTTTTAATGTTGTTTATGAGACTCGGAATTGCTGTCTAGATTTTTCTTTAGTTATTAAAAAAAAAAACAAAGTTCTGGAAAATGAAAGAATGAAAAAATTCTCTTACTTTTGATATATCCTCCAGTAATTCCCTCAATATGAGAGTCATTCTCCACCACTTAGACAGAAAACTCATTTCTCATTTTCCTTTTAATCCTGTGATTTTTTTTTTTTTACTCCCAAATCAAGTCTGCTTTATTAGCTTAAGACATTACAATAGATGATGGTGAGATTTCTTTGCAAATCATTACATTCACTGCCACATTCAAAGTCTTGGAGCCTCTCTGTCTTCAGCTTCTCAGAATGGTGACATTTCACCAAGCCGATTAAACCCCGGTGTCAACAACACTAACCAAAAATCATTACTTTCTCCTCAATTAAATTAAGCTCCCTCTCCCACCCCAACAGTGTGAAACAATTTGATTTAAACAAAGCGCTAAATCTCCCGTTTTCCTGTCGTCTATGACGTTAAGTCCAATTTACAACTGCTGTCATCATGACAGCTAATAAAAGCAGGATGACCCTAAAGGCTTCCATAGTGATACAAAGTATCGACTTGTTTATTTGGTGTCTCTGTCTGCTGTGACATTTCTTGAAGTAAGATGTAGTTCTCCTGTTCTCATCGCTCCACTGAGCTTTGGTGCATTTGTAGTTCCTATTCCCTTCCACCTCTCTCTCATCCATCTTTCTTTCCCTTTGATATTTGGATAGCTTAGAGCACTGGACATTTGTATAGAGCAGAAGTAGCAGTCATCTCATGTTTTTTTTTTTTTTTTTAAAGACTATCTGTCCATTCTCTTTGATATCATATGGCATTTACTAGAATGACCATGTTTCATTCATCTTGTCAGCTAATGTTCATAAAAGTCCAGGTGGACAACGGCGTGGGAGGTTGGAGTTGGCTCACATTTATATAGCAGTTAATTAGTTCTACATCAAAAGTGCTTCTCTTGAATTACACATCTGTTCTCTTATGATCTTTGAGCTTTGCTGTTCGCATGGGCGCCTCTGCTCCAAACTCTAGGTAAAACTGAGCAAAAATACAGAGCACTTCAGTTCATCTTAATTAAAAGTTCAAAGTGGAACATTGTTATTTAAGAATTTGTCTCTGAAGCCTCGGAGGAGATGGTCTCAGCCAGCTGAACAGCAATTGTTTGGGGCAGATCTTACTAATAATGTTATCTGTGAGTATAGACCCTATAAATGGGGCCATGTCATTGACAGCCAGGCAGGGAAATGCGCTGTTACCTCGGTTGAATGTGAAATGGGTTTACTATGGAGTCTCATACGTTCAGAAGGAGAAAACATGTAGGTATGTGCACACTCTCATATTCACGACAATGCATTTCTCTCTCTCTATTTTTTTTTTTTTAAAGAAATATAGTAATCTCTTGCGTGTGAAAGTTCATTCAGAATTGAAATGCTTGCTATTTGGTCTGTCTTTTTGTCATTCGCTGTGTCCATTTGCCATCTGGTTGCTTCCTTTTATTTTGAGCAAACGGTTCTGAAGCGTAAAGTTTCCTGCCATACACTAAAGATTAAAAGGCAAAATATCCAATTCTCTAGAGTATTCATGAGAATCAGAACTTAACTAAAAATATGCCACAGGCATGTTCTTTCATTCCTCTCTTTTTTTGTTCCGCATTCTCGTTGATTACTGACTTTTTTATTTTGCCTAATCTCTTGTTCTTTTTCTGTGCACAATGTTGTCAGACTGTAATACTTATATTTTCTATATCATGTTGCTCGCAATTGTTTTTTTGCAATTACTACAAAAATGTTGAGCAGCTATTTATAACAGCTGCATAACTTGAATTAATAAGCTATTAACCAAAATTATTGCATTATATAATGCTCTATATCCACGGTTATTCTACATTAAATAAAGCATTTTGATTCATATATTTTCAAATATATATACATTTGAATGTCCATGAAGTTCAGATGTGTTAATGGCTTGCTGATTCATGAAACTCAGTGATCTGTCTATGCTATTGTAAATAAATGGAGTCATAGTTAAGCTGACAGTGTCCGCTGCTGGCGGCTGCGCAAACTGCAGTGGCTGTGGCAATGATGCAGTCAGTTAAAGATCTTATTATTTTTTTAGCAGTCTGGTATGTCTGTGCTCATATGATTTGTTCAGGCATGCTTATAAGGTCATTTTCCCCCCAATTTAATAGAATAAGACATTTGTGAATGCATGAAAATTATTATTTAAATGGATGTTCCACATATGTTTGTATTTTCTCTGTTATATGCTCAAGCAGTAACCAGTGTGGAAATACCATTCCAGAGTTACTCTGTCAGTCTATTTAGGTGGAAGGGGTTGAAAAACAACAGGGGGATGAAAGACTGAATATTTCATTGCAGTGACAAACGGCAGATGGCCCTCTTGAGTTTCCCTCTCTCTCTCTCTCTTTTTTTTTTTTTAAATTCCTCCTCTGTGATTGTGTTTCTCTGGTGATATTAATCTAAATGAGAAAATACTGTGTGTTATTGGGGCATGATATTAAATTGGCACCCCAGCCCTTATCGCAACACTCATTACCATATGATTAAAGAAACAGACGACTGATAAATGTAGGCATATAGCAAAAACACATGCACTCATTCGCACAATGCGCTCCGTAGGTGTGTTTGTCTGAAGCACCGGGGGTCTCAATAGCACCTCAGAGGTGTGTTGTGGTCCTGCTTCATTTTGCACTCGTGGGGCGTGCCGGTGGGGTTGTGTGAAATTAATTTCTCAGACATTCAATTCTCAGGCTTTCTGTCTCATGAAAATGAAAGAAATTGTGCTTGATGCTAGTTCCTAATACACACAATCTTGTGAAAAATACGTTTTCTGCGTCTCAAATCTGTAGAATTGGAATAATTGTGTATAACGGCATCTTAATATATTTATAATTTAATATTTTTTGCCGCCTGCCAACTGCTTACAGTTTCTATAAACACTAAATTATATTAGAGAAATTATTGTTATTATTATTATTTATTTTTTATGTAGGCTAAACGACAACGGCGGGTTTGAATCTTATTATCAGCTCGTGCACACAGAGAACAGTCCTTCCTTGCAGATATACACGGACATTAAGTGAAGGGTGGGTTTTTCTCGTCTTTGAAATGATGGCAAAGGAGGAGTTTGTCGTTAAGACTTGTTGATGATCTGTGAGGCTGAGGCGGGAAGCGCGTGGTCGTTAAGACTTGTTGATGCCGTTGATCTATGAGGCTGAGGCGGGAAGCGCGTGCGCCTCAGTCGCTCCGGTTGGAGACGCTAAATGAGATCGAGTTGGAGGATGAAGAGGAGCATTTCTTGAATACGTTTTCTTTTCTTGGCTAATGTTAGCACTTATGCTGCACATTTGTGTACTCCAGCTTCTGGCACAGACTTTTTTATTTGAGTTTATTTATTTGCTCGGTGCTGTCACACCGGGTAGACGTCATTCTCACCGGAGCCGCTCAGTGCTGCTTACATTTTCCCTCACAAGACATGCCGCTTTAGAAAAGGAGAAAACGCACATCGTTGAATGAATAACCAGGCGACCTAGAACATGGGATTGAATGGGGAGTGATCGTCTGAAAAGATCCCTTATCAACAATAAACACCTTCGTTCCAACTTCAAGTCACCGTCGTTACGCCGTCGGAAGATGAGTGAACATTTGAACAGAACCGGCGTGGATATCTGCTAAACTTGGTGAATATGTGAGACATGAATATGTGTAGTCGCAGGGCTCCACCTGGGAGACGAAGGTGGTCGCGTTTCTCCGCTTGACAGCTCAGAACGAAAAACGCTTTGTTTGTTCAGACTCCGGGAGTGGACGTCGCTGCCCAGGGTGCTGAATTTCATCAGGACCGGGTCATCATAAAAGGAAGGAAAGTGACGGATCGGAGAGACTCTCAAGCGTGACGTGAATATATTTTCATATTCTATATTTTGGAGGAGCCGGGCAACTCATGTCATAATCATTCCGAAAACCATTGTGCAATCAGGAATGAAAAGTAACCTGCCAGCCGCGTGACTTCGAAATGAAAATTGGAGAACATGTGAAATACGGACAGTTGAGTAACACTTCACCTTTGTATTCATTATGCTAATTCGGTGTCTTATTTCGCCATTCGTGATGTGTGGATCTCTTTGATCATCGTCCGTGCATTTCAGAGGGCAGAGCACACAAACAGTCGCAAAAATGGGACAATAATTGAAACCGATCGGGCGGTTTGTTGTTGTTGTCTGTGCTTTGTGTGTAAGGAGTTCAACAGCCCTGTTTTTGAGACATGGCAGCGGCGATTGCCAGCGGTTTGATCCGCCAGAAGAGACAGGCACGGGAGCAGCATATAGACCGACCATCCACCAACAGAAGGAGAAAAAGCCCAAATAAGAATAAAGGGCTTTGCAATGGGAACCTGGTCGACATCTTCTCCAAAGTGCGAATCTTCGGCCTCAGGAAACGCAGACTACGACGACAAGGTGTGGGAAGTTCCGTACACAAACCATAATTGTGCACATAAGAAGTCGATGCTGTGTCTAGTCTTGAGATAATACGCCCACATTCAATTTTCACATTCAGCTTTGACAACAAGGTGTATCTCGATGAGAATAGCTAGAGTTTGTATAGACTTGTGTTGTGTCTTGACAAATTTCTTTGACTGGCGATTTCATATCCATCAGTCTGCAAATCTGTCATTATTTTTAACACAGATTGTTAATTCAGTAATAAGGCCACGCATTCAATCTATGTACGTCATACTTTCAAAATAATTCAGAGAATTGTCTCCTCCGTTTTTAAAGGCCATATATATTTATATATCAGAGCTAGATAGGATTTTTATCCTAATAGATAGATTGTTTGGAATATTTGGCACCCTCTCTCCCAGTCTTTGCTATACCCTTGAGAGGTGTTGATGTTGAATTATTGGCACGTTTCATGAATGCAAGTAAAGCAGCAGGTGCCCAACGTGTTGCAGGAAAAAAATGCTACCACTGTATCACACCATCAGTAAACAACATCCAATGACAGCTTATCTTAATGGAAATGCCAGTGACACACTATTAAGTTTAGGTAAGATTAAAATTAAAATTAAAATGCAGGCTTCCTGTCACCCCCACAGTAACCTGAGACCTGTTCACGAAATGAAAAAATGACATGACTTAAATATTTATTATAAATGTTAGTATTTATAATACTATCAATAATACATTTTAATCATGCAGCACTTTTATATATCAATTTTATTTAGATAGAGAATATATTTATGTAATCAGAAAATAAGCTATTTCTCAGGATACAGACAATCTTATAAATTGGCAGTCAGCTCAGGACAATCTTATATCATAGAGTTAATATATATAAAATATTTGGGTGTACATTTTTGGCTTGCAAGCGGGAAAAAAAACAAAAAAACATTGTAGGCCGGCAGCTTTTCCAATAGATGAGCTACAGTCTGATAAAACTATATTATAGGTGGCGATTTGGCAAACTGTATATCATGGTTCCTGTCAGAGATGTCCAGAGGCGAATCTTGCACAAATAAGTAGTGAGTAAAAGATGTAGCTGTTGCCAGGAGAAACTGCGAGTGATGAATTAGCCCTGCAACGTCTCGACTAACGTGCACCTGTGACGGCCATCTTATTACAGATGGCGAACAGCTCATGGCCTCCCCTTACTCTCCTAAGTTGAACTTTTTTGGAAAGGTGCTTCTTAAAAGGCTTGTAGGTCAGGCTTACCCACAAAGTCACTATGTACAATTGCACATGGACGATTAAAAATATTAAAATAAGGTGTCTTTAAGCATTTGCTGTTTGAGATGACTACCAGTGCTCACAGCTGGTTAGACAGCCGCCTTTGAGTCCTTCTGCCTGTTGCGTTGTTGCCTGAGTTACTTTTGACGGAGCACCCCCTGGGATTTACCTCATTAATTTCCCATTGCAGCTAGATTTACAAAATCTTCAGTGAGCATTTTCACAGCCTTGAGGGCTCACCAGGGGCTCTATGAAGCTGAGCGTTAGCCTGCCCACCCTCCTAGGCTCTTTCACATGTAGCCTGTGTGCTTAGGAGAAATAATGGTTAGCTTAGTGGTGGTAATTTAGTAGTGGTCACAAGAAGGACACGTTCAACATAGCTTTTGAGCACAACCTACCATCGTACGAGGCAGTGAGATGCTACATTCGTCTCCATTTTAACTCTTACTTTTAGGTCGTGACATGCAGACAATAGAAATATTCTCCAGAGTATGGAAAAGCATGAACAGACCATGAACTAAGACATTTTGCCTTGTGGCAGTGTAGTAACAGAAATCAGAGAAGACAGACTTCCGCAAGCGTATTTTTAGTGTCCTTTAGGTCTCTCAAACAAACAGTGATAATAATGATAAAAATCAGTTTGCCTAAAGAAAGGTACATTTTTTTTCCTCCTGCATTTGGAGTCATTAATTACTCACCCTCATGTCATTCCACACCCGTAAGACCTTTGTTCATTTTCGAAACACAAATAAAGATATTTTTGATGAAATCCAAGAGATATATGATGGAAGTGGTTCAACCTTTATTTAATGAAGCGACTAGAATGCTTTTTGTGCGCAAAAACAAAACAAAACAGAACAACTTTATTCAACAATCTTTTCTCTTTCCTGTCATTATCCTTTAGCAGTTGATGGAGTAAGCACAGTGAAGGCTTCCGTGTTTACGTCCGAATGCCGGCTCAGTATTGGCCAAAGCCGATCACGTGAGCAGCACGACGTATGCATGGGATATTGATGCAGGAGCCGGCCAATAATGAGTCGGCGTTCTGATGTAGACCCTGGAAGCGCTGGACGTAAACGACGTATGAGAATGACTCAGAAGAGAAGATATTGTTGAATTAAGTCATTATTTTTGTTTCGTTTTTGCACACAAAAAGTATTGTCATCGCTTCATAAAATTAAGGTTGCAGTCACGTCAACTGTTTTAACGATGTATTTTGTACCTTTCTGGACCTTGAAAGTGGTGATCATAGTGCTGTCTATGGATGAGTTATATACCTCTCGGATTTCATCAAAAATATCTTCATTTGTGTTCCGAAGATCAACGAAGGTCTTATGGGTGTGGAACGACATAAAGGTGAGTAATTAATGACAGAATTTTCATGTTTGGGTGAGCTAACCCTTTTAAGGTTTGCCCAGCAGCACATCCAAAAACATTGAACAAGGAACAATCCTTATATTCTGTTTAATATTGACTTATTTGACTTTCTAGACTCTCAAGCAGAATGCTATTATTGACAGGTTTTGACCAGATTATTACAGAGATATGTGTCACGTTGCATTGAATGTTTCATGATGCACTGATTTTTTATCATTGAACATTTTTATGCTGGTTTCTTCAGACTTCTATTAATGTGTAAGCACCAAAAAAAAAAAACTTTTAATTTGGGTTCTCACTCAATTTTTGCCATGTTTGTCATCCAAAATAAACTCCGGGGATGATAAAATGTTTCTTTGCTCATAGCGCAAAACTGAATAAAGAATCAATAGTAACACACAAGTTTGGTTTGTAAGGTACCATTTCAATTTAAGATGTGAGAATGGACACAGACTGTTGAATTCACATGCTCAGCCAATGCTTTCAGTTGTGACCAATGTTTTAGATAAATGTACTTTATACAGTCTGACAGTTGTTGCTGCACAGTAAGTTTTAGCTTTTACAAAAGATTTAACTAGGGTCACAACAAAAGGTGTAAAATTGCAAATGACTTTAGGCTGGCATAGGTATCTTAAAGAGTAAAGGTTGATTAAGGCTCACTATAGGTCAGATATTGAAATTGACCAACTGTTGGTATATATATTAATTCCAGTTTATTTGGATGCTGCATCCTTATGGCATTTTAAGCCATCCATGTCTGATATATAGATGGCTCAATTCTAAGAAAATTAGGAGGTTGAGCTGTTTGTAAATGCCTAGGACTTCAGAAAATGTCTGAGAAATGGCAAAAGATGATGAAAACAAGTACATTTTTCATTTATTTGAAATCTCTTTGTTCAAAACAGAGAATTTATCTGTTTGATTGCATCTCAGAGTGCTGCCATGTAGCAATTTTTAACCTTTTTACTCCACAGGACATTTTATGTCCCATGGCCATGAAAAAATAAACATTGTTGTGAAGTGATTGCTTACTAAAATGCCCCCTGGCAAATCAATTTATAAATTTAGTAGGTGGAAGGTTCTTGTAGAACAAGTTCTTTTATGGCAAAATGTATAACTCTAACCTTGTATTCAAGTTTCGCTAAAAGCTTTTTTTGAACCAGGAAGAGTGCAGAAAACATCTTTATCAATTGCCCAGAACTTACATAGTTTTGTGATATTTTTTGTCATTTGCGCTTTGCATTTAACCACGTTGAAAGTTCAGTGCTCTGATGCTTATTATCCAGATAAGTGATAAATATGACAAATTCCTCACTGCAAGACATGGTTCAACACGCTGTTTGGACGTTACGTGTTGCGTCCAATTAGAATGCTCAATGGAATGGAAGACCACCAGTGGAGACTAGCTTTTAATCTCTCTCTATGCTAAGACTCATTAAAAAGTCTGATGGATCTTGCATACACTCAATTAGTCCTGACCGAAAATGCACAGCGCCTCCTTCAGTCTTGAGTGTAAGGTGGTGCTTGTTCTTGCACTGTGTAAATTATGAGCTTGATGTCAGTTCACCTTAATGACTAAATTACTCTCTTTTACGTGTTTTCATTTCCGCCATGTTCCACAATGTTACGGTGATAACAATGCAATTCATTATTTAGGTGTACCAAATACCAATTTTTTTGGGATCTTGCACTTTCTTTCTAATAAAATCTGATGAGTTACATCAGTATTTAGGAAGAGAGTAGGAATCTCATAATTCTAGTAATTCCAAGTTTTAATGTAATGGCAGGTCTTTCTCAGTCCTTCCTGTGACCATGAATAGTGCGGGTGTGCTTAGGAAAGCTGGAAAAGCCCTTGTCATGTTCATGAAAGTCTATAGTGGGTCAATCACATGTGGTTAAGTCTGCAGCTGGCGCTGTGTGCAGTGAGACATGCCCCCCTATCCCCGTCTGTCTGATGATAGCTGCCTCCACCTGTCTGTCTCCTTCTGTCTCTCTATCCACCACACACACAAAACCATGCACCTGCTGCTAACCACTTATAAGGATGAATGCTGTGAACATCAATCATCTTTAAAAACAGACGTATTTCCAGAATTTTCAGATATCACAATGCTCGATTCCTTATTCTCAGTGTGACAATAAAGCAGTTAGTAAAGATAGTGTGAGGTATATTATTATAAGGGATAATCCACCCAAAAATGAAAGTTCTGTCAACATTTTCTCACCCTCATGTCATGTTCCAAATTGTTAGGATTTTCTTTCTTCTGTGGAATACAAAAGAAGATATCTTGAACAACATTGGAGCCCATTGACTTCCATATACAAAAAAAAAAAAAAAAAACACAAGCCCTTAGATAATTCTCAAAATATCTTCTGTTACGCAGAAGAAAGAAAGTGGGTAAATGACAGCATGTTTTATTTTTGGGTGAACTATCACTTTAAGCATTTTTATGGAAAAAATGAGAGAGATGTATGTTCTGTATGTTGATTACATGGATGCCATTGCTAAAGTAAGCTTCATTGGGATTTTTTTGAGTGTGTAGAGATAATGTTTCAAAAATCATTTTGCACCATTTGTGCTGCAGACATGAATTATACATCACATCGGATGGCTTGTTGAAAGAGATTTGTGCTATTACTTTTCTCTGGTTTTTCCCTGATAGGTGATAAATCAGTTGAAAAAAATACCATAGGTTTACATTAAAGGAGGTAGCTGAGCCATATCTAGAGACCAGAATATCAAACACTCAATTTGGGCTCTTTTTGGGCCAGTAAGAAACCACTTAGCAACCATCCAGAATACCCTAGCAACTACCTTGCACCACCCAGAAACTCCTAATCTATTACATAGCAACATGCAATAAAAATACTTTAACAACCACATGTAGTAATGGGGATGCACATGAAACCATAGCTCATGCCCATCTCTTTGATTTTCCTGGTTTTTTTTTCCCCCTCATAGTGCCTGTCTAAATAAATTCTGGGGAGCTCTTTGCTGTCTTTAAGCGTCTCAGGATGCTGTCTCAGCACTATCACTGTGTAGGTGGAGGCAGATATCATAAAGCACCACTGTGATTAGCATTCTTTGTATCTCTCTTTCCCTTTAAACTCGCCCTCTCCTTCCTTCTTTTGTTCTTTTCTCCCGCCCTCTCTTTCTTTTTCTCTCTCCACCTTTGATGTGCCAGTTTCTTCAGCCCTGCCCTGGCGTAACACAGGCAAATCCAGGGCAGCAGGCCAATGGTAAACAGCAGCATTGTACCTACATCAATATGACAAGGCACTTATTTGTTTACCAGCCTGGAGTTAAGCACAACAAGGCTGGTTGAGTGTATCACAGGAGAGACCCTTATAACCAAATGAGACTACAGCACTTTATACTGTTAAATTTCCTTCAGTTTTTTCTTCCTGTCTCTTGAAATTGGTGTCACTCGCATCTATTTATGTCATTACCCCCGAGCAGTGTTTGCTAAAGCACAACACAGCCTCACCAGAGTTAAACAATCAAAGGTAGTGTTTTTTTGATGTTGTTGTTTCACACCATCGTTTTACAATTCACACATACTGCATTTACAATTTTAAAGGAATAGTTCCCCCCAAAAAACATTCTCTTCCTCATGTCATTCTATACCTGTATGACTACAAATTCAGCTGATGTCCACATATTCTTCGTACATTATGATTGATTTGAAGACACACAGTTATTGACGTCAAACCTGGAGAAACGCATCTCTCCGTGTAATGCTTCAGAAGACTTGGAATGAGATAATTTGGTGTGAATGCTTGGTGCCGCTTTTGAACGCTCATCCACCACATGTCTATGTATTTAGATGAGTTCCAACCGTGCAAACTGCTGTTCTGTGTCTTTCTGAATTAGCACCATCTAGTATGCACACGTCCGGTATTCCCTTAGCGATACTTCTGAGCAGACGCATCTTAAAACAGCGTAGCTGTAATGTGTGTATTAAGGACAGTGTTTTGATAGAACCTTGTTTGGTTCGTTAGCTCCTTTAGATCTCCACTCTCATGACAAAACAATCTGTTCCTTACTGTTCTAATCAAGAAGCCATGATGAATACAGGACAAATTCACACAGAGTCAGTCATTGACATAAAAAGAACTAGACAGATTTTCCATTATCTTAATTTTTACTACAGTGTTGCATCATAAAATCTCATTTAATTCCCTCCAAAAACAGACCACTGGCAATTTGTGCATGCAAAATAAGGGGCATTTGTAATTACGAAACCTTTCCCTTCTGTTTAGCAATCAGATTACAGTGCTACTCAAACTGTTCGTGAACAGCACCTCAGCGAGCTCACTTGCCTGGTTACCTCAATGATTTGTCTGATAAGCTGCCTGTTGATATCAAATTATAATCATCTTTGTATCTTCTGCTGTTCTGCTTTAGAATTATGTCATCACATTAATGTAACAATATGCTTTTATTATTATTATTAATAAGAAAGAACATATTTCTGTATGGCAGGGCTGTAACCACCATAGATATGAGAGGGCCAATCAAATGAAAGAAGTCAGGCCTTACTGTTCACAGAAGATGAGTGAGAATTTTAACGTGATGCTTTAGCTTTAACGGTGGAAGTGTGCATGGTAAAATATCCAAGATTAATTGTCTGGCTACTTACAGCTGTTTTATGATGTTCAACGACAGGCATTAATATCTAGTAATGCAAACTACTCAACTTGTTTTTTTGAAATTTTGCCATTTTAAATTGAAAATATATACTATAAATGATCCATGTAATTCATAACTGAATGTGGCGAGACAAGAAATGTTTTGAATTTTTTACATATTAGACATGAATAAGAGTGAATGTGTGCATAATATATTTTAAAATAAAATAGTATTTGCAAATAGTTTAAAAATTGATTACTTCATAATTATACCTAGAACTTCTTTTGCCATACTTTTTTGTTTTTTATTTCCATAAATCCTTTTTAATCTGTAATTAATTAAATAAATAAAAAAGATCAATACATGGCCTTGC
Organism: Zacco platypus; assembly: GCA_038088235.1. Taxonomy (NCBI): domain Eukaryota; kingdom Metazoa; phylum Chordata; class Actinopteri; order Cypriniformes; family Xenocyprididae; genus Zacco; species Zacco platypus. Next base: position 25,172,904 of record CM076081.1, on the reverse strand, counting down.
TGAATGTTACTTGGCACTAAGACGTCAAGATAAATCTTAATCAGGCCCAGCTAAAGAGGGCGCTACTGAGTCTACTTCATATTAAAGTCACTGCACACCACAAAATGCCTCATAGTTTTTCTAGGATAGATTATTTGACAAACATGCTTAAAGGGATAGCTAATCCCAAAATAAAACATTTTGTCATCATTTATTCACCCTCATGTCGTTCTAAAGCTGTTTCACTTTCTTTCTTCTGTGGAACATAAAATGTTTTGAGAAATGTCTCAGTGCCCCCCCTCCCCATACAATGGAAGTAAATTGGCTCCAGTGTTATTTGGTTCCCAGTGTTCTTCAAAATATCTTATTTTTTTTCCACAAAAAAAACAAAACAAAATAGAATTTTCATTTTTAGGTGGACTATTTCTTTAGAATGTTATTGTTATGTATTGGTAGATTCCATAAACTTACTTTTACATTCATGATGTCTGTATACTCTATATTTCAAGAACTGTTGTTTTCTGTCTTCCTCCACAGATCCCCAGCTCAAGGGTATAGTGACCAGGTTATATTGCAGGCAGGGATACTACTTGCAGATGAACCCAGATGGATCTCTTGATGGGACCAAGGATGACAGTAGTAATTCTTGTGAGTTTTCCCTAATTTCATAATCATTGCACGTTATAAATAATCAAAAAATGAACATGTTTCAAAAGGAATGACTCCTGCTTGATATTTCTGGTGGGAAAAATGCTATACTTAAAAGGTAAAGTGTGCACAAATGCATATCATTACTTTTACTGCACACACTTTTAAAATCCCTGTTACTGATTCATTTTCTGTAGTTATCACTGTTGCTGATATGGCAGTAGGCTGGTCCTTGGGGAGACGTGTGTGTGCAATGTGAGGTGATAACTCAGGAGGCAGTGGTGTATTATTAGCCTCTACTGGGCCTGCTTTTCAAATGCTTCAGGCCAGCTGCTTAATTTGATTTTAATATGCAGCTGTTCTGACAGAGTGACACAGAGGGCTCTCTGTCAGTCACACACTCTGAGAGAAGATGACACTTGATATTTGTGACATAAGAAACAGACCTACACAAATTCAGAAAACAACTATAGAGGTGGCGTATAACGATACTTATATAAGTATAAACCATATATATAACCTTATATTAGTATAATGTGCTTACAAGGCAGAAAACAAACTTTTCATTTTAGGTAAAATGATCATTTCTTTATATAGGTTATTTATATAAAATAACCCAAATATGGATAGAAAAAATATACACCCAAAAGGATTTGGATAGTTTTGGACACTTAAGCCACCCTTGGATGAAATGTAATTGCAAAAAAACAATACATTTAATAGCATTAGATAACAAAATCCCAAACAAAAAAAAATCTATACTAAAAAAAAAATCTATCTGCAAAAAAATAATTCTATACCTTTTCTCCAAAATAAAGTTTTTGCCATCTTTACAAAGACTTTATATATAGAAAGACGGTGCACTTGTATCACTATGAACAGGAAAAATTGCAATGCGCAATATGGCAGAATAAGTCCCACCTTCTAAATAAAATAGCCAATCGCAGATTGGTAAAGTCATCGCATCACTGCAGCTGCAGTTAGAAGCTCCAGTTGCCAAGTGCTTGTTTTGGAGTTGGATTTTTGTTTGTATGAATTTTTGTACTTTTTGGTAAAATAGCAGTTATTAATATGGGTTATTTATGTAAATTATGTAAGCTGCAAACCCATATATAGATAGGGATGGAGGGAGAGAGAAACAGTGGCGAAGAAAAAAAATTAAATTGCATGAGGGATTTCAATATCATGCTTGCTTTGGAAGACATAGATGCAAAGTCTATTTTGTGCCCTTGTAAGAATCCGTTCCAATGTGCCTGTGGAGCACTTCCAGAAACTCACTTTGATGTAACTGTCCCACTCATATTTTGCCACACCAGAGTCTCCTAGACCAGGGCTTTTCTGAAATCATTTTCATTCAAGCACCCTGGGAGCTCTGCCAATTACCAGTGAGTTGAAGTAAGTTCATTACACTTTAGGTTTAAATCACCCCTTTGGATGCACTTAGTGTCACCAGCTAGGCTGTTACTTCCCTCCAGTACAAACAATGGCCGTTACCTCACAAGACCGAAGAGCTGCTCCAACAACAAAAGATCCATTAAATCTGCCATGCACTACCACTGCCTCCAATCGCTAGCCTTCTATGCTCCAGCTTGTAGCGCCAGGCTTCTGTTGCTGCCCACTGGGCATAAAAACAATTATTTTACATAATATGAGGCCTCCATTCAATTTCTGTGTATCAGTTTTTATGCACCACACTATCCCTGTTTATGCACGTTGTGGAGTGCGGCTCATATTCAGTTTATGGGTTCAGATTTGAAGCCCAATGTTTATCATTCTAATTCCATTTTAGTGAAGTTTGCTATTATTATTGGAGTTAGGGGTTTGTTCTACATCATAATCAGTCTTAGAACTGCATAGCAACATTCAAAAACAGTTTTGTTTTCATTTTCAGATTTGACAGTAATTCCACAATTCCACACTTCTTGTTTTAGATATTATTTGTTGACATTTGAATTCATGGAAAACTCGCATTTGTTAACCCCTGTATTGTTTTACAGCGTTGTTCAACCTCATCCCTGTGGGCCTTCGGGTCGTTGCTATTCAGTCTGTGAAGACGGGCTTGTACATCGCCATGAATGGAGAAGGCCATCTGTACACATCAGTGAGTACACAGTGTTTGAAGAATTCAGGTCTTACAGACGGCAGTTTGTTCAATATTCTTTTGCTCTGTGCCAGAAACACCTTCTAATTCAGTATACTAGCTGAAACAACTGATTGATTGTACATGGGAGAAGTGATACACAACTGATTCCAATATTTTGTTTAGCATATTGCTAAGCTATACATGCTAATCTTCAATAGCCACAAAAATACTTAGCGCACACAAATATTGGGTAAGATATTCCATTGTAATTAAACTCAAGTATGTGTCAAGGAAGGTTAACTGTGAAATGTCATGTCTTTGTGATCTTGGATTCACATAAAAAATAACTGCACATAAATAATTGCCGACCCTCACTCTCAGTATCAGTAACTGATTCCGTCTTCACTACTCCTTTATACCCCTAGAGCCTCAAACTCATCTGAAAAAATATTCTCACTGCAGCTAAAAGATGACTCATTGTGACCACTGAAAATTTTCGGGCAGAACATATTGTCATTTATTATTTCATTCTGTAAAAACTGATTTTGCACTAATAAACAGAAGTGGGACAAAATCTGTCCGGATAGGTACACAGTTAGCTGATAGAAGTTACATATACATATATTTTACATGGCAGAAATCATTAAAGAGCTATAATACATAATAGAGCATGTTTCTATTATGGTTTTAGTTTTAAATGCACACCACATTTATGCACACCCACATAAGCATTAGTAGTTTTATCAAAAAGATCTGTTGCTGAAACACTTGTGCTACATTAAAGTCTTACTGTTTCCCATCAAACATTCCATTTAGCCTACAGTGCAATCTTGACCAGATGGTCTTTAATTACTGGCAACCATGACAATCAGTAGGGTGTTACCATTCCTCTCTGGTGCTGGTCATTATTTGAAAGAGCACTGCACAGTATTAACCCATCTAACAATCTCAGAACTTTGTGTTATAGCACTTATAATGTTTCTGATTTCTAATAATTTAACTTTAATATATAGAAAAAACAACAGATGTGAATTTCTGTCTTTTTTTTTCTTGAAATGTGTGCTTGTGCTATCTTTAATATAAATTATTCTTGGTTTGATTTTTTTATTGTTATATTTTTAAGAGTGTCTAAAGTGACTCTGTATATGCCCCATACACGTTTCCAATTATACAGGTATTTTTAGCGCTAAACATTCGTTTTCGAGTAATGGTTATATGGACTAGACATGTTGATATGCAGAAGCTGTTCTTCCCAGGGTAACAAGCTCAAACTTCCAATATTCAGTCACAGCTGACCCAGCATATTTCACTGTGGAGTCTTACACAATGACAATATTTCTTGTCCTAATGGGCTTACTAATCAACTCTATGGATGCGCCCACACACACGCTCAGCTTTCTATCACTGCTTCTTTTCTCCTCTCTCTGTTCCTGTGTGAATGACTCAGGTAATGGCAGAGAAAGCTCCCCTCCTTTTCTCTGTCTGCTCTCTGAGGTTTTTACATTCATTTGTCATTATTCTGCTTTTCTATGAGAATGTGCATTTATTACCTGACCCTCAATCCATTAGGGGCCATTTTTATTAAAAATTACATTTAATTCTAGCACTACAGCAAACATGAGTTTAACCATTTTTAAAGAGCATCATTCTTCATAGACTTTAGCGTTTTTGTCTAATTAATTACTTAATTAATACATTTAATTAAAATGATAATAAATGGAATCTTGTTGCAAGTTCCGTCGTTACCAACATAGTTCAAGGATTTGGTGTTTCCCGAAACCATAGTTCCAACGAATATTGACAAACAGCATTGCAAACTTGCGTGTTGGGAAATACAGCTTTTGTGCTGTGATTAAGCATAGTTTCTTGTTAAATGACATTGATCATGCACTTGGGCACAATAAGAAACTTAACATTCAGTACATTCTATGTCTTTAATTTATTTAAATATATAAATATACATTTTAATCTATGTATTTACCGTGTCAACAGCCATTGCCATTTTTGAAGAGTTTGCTTTTGCGTAAAATGCACAGGGGAGCTCTGGAGTATGACATATGAGGGAACCCGTGAATCAAACATCAAATAAAGTAAAATGACATGGAACAACAGTGAAGTAGTCATTAGGTGTCATGATCGTTACAGCAGCATCTCGGTGTTCTCGAATAGATTAATTAACAGAAGTTATTACTCCTCCACCTGCGTGTGACATCATTAACCACAGTCCTATATTGCTGAACCATTGCGGTTCAAACGACAGAGGTGCGACTATGTTAATATGGTTTCAGGAAACAGTTTGGTTAACAAACTTTGGTTAGTTACTCCAATGATGTCTTGTGCTATGGTAGATAATCAGCGAGTTACATCGTTGTACGCAAAACGCACCCGTGATTGAGATTTATTACTATTCTAACGAAAACCACAAACCACTAAAACTGTTCTGCTCTGGCTAAAATGAGTTTTGAAACAATTTTGTCTATTTCTGTCATTTCAACATTTTATTGTATTACAGATTAATGACATTTTATAGTGTACGATCAATCGTTACTCATTTGCCTTCATCAGTCAAACACAAATGAAGGCATGCCGACAGCCTGCTTTGATTAGTTGTTCTCCATTCTCTCTGAGAGTCAGGCTGAAAGAATACGATAGTCCTGTTGAATAGAGCAGAATTCCATTAAGAAGCTCTAGCACTGCATCCCAGTCTTTTGTCTGTCAGGCCTTTTTTTTGTACATCGAGGGAGTACAAGTGACCCGATAGTATCAAAACGTCCTGGAGTCTCGGCACAATGGACTCATGAAAAGAAAGACTTCAATAATCTTCCATTTTTCAATCCCTCTCTTTTATTCAAAGGGCTCAAGCTCTGCTTTCCTCTCTGCTGCCGATGTTCATAGGCTGTTTCATCCTTTGGAATAATAATCAAGCTGCTTTTCTGGGTGGCTGCAGGTGTGGCAGTTATGCAGTTATATAAATACAAAACAAAGCATTGCTCTGAAAAGCAAACATACTTGTCTGCTTGAGTGAATGAGAAATTTGTTTGTAACTACTAAAAACAATGGCAAAGAACATAAAAAAATGAACCGTATATTTGTTCATTTTATTCACTGCATGATGTTATATGGCCAAATGATTTGGCTTTTCGTGGCTCTCTGGCTCTCTTCAAAGCTGTTTGTTCTCCTCTATGGATTGAAGAGAGACAGGTCTATAGCTTTATCGCCCTGCCACACTTGTTAGAGCTACCTTTCATGAGTGTTAGATTGACTCTTCACATCAGTAGACTGGCCCCTGTAGACTTACATCCCTTTGGTGCTTGTGTAGTTTGAACTATTGCTACCAGAGGTTTCTTACAAAGCTCAGTTCACTCTATAGAGCCAATTTGATTTGTTAAGTATTTGATTTATTTTCTGTGCACTTGCAGCCACAACACATTGCAGCAATGGATAAATCTTATTATGGATCTTTTTGGCATATTTCTAAGTGATAGAGCTTTTAGCCCCATGAATTCATGTAATCACATCTGTCATCTTCTGACATAATGACAATATTTACGCTCACCTGATGGTTTTCTACAGTACTTGTAATCTCATTCGATGTTGGTGGTGTAAAATGGAGGTTAAAAAACATTAAAATCTTTCCATATGTCCTGGAATGTGTTTGCTGGTTGCCAGGATTTCTTGTAGGGTAGACATATATGTTGGTTAAAGATAAGAACGTGTCTTCTTATAGTATATTTTTGAGCAGTAATCTCATATCTAACCAGTGGTTTCACATAACCTGTCCAGTCAGAGATAAGCACCATCCAATCCCTGCCCTCCCACTGGCAGTCACTGCCAGGCAATTGGAAGATTATCAGCTCCGTTAAAACAAATAAATACCTTCACCTTTTCAGACATATTTATTCCTGTATTAAGAGGCACGTTTCTCCATTGGGCAAGAAAACTCATTCAAAAAACAACCTGAGGATATAAGATATAATAGATAAGATATGAGCGAGTTCATCCCATGGCATTTCTCACTGATGGCAGATGGCTCAGTCTGATTATATTCTCAAGTGCTTATTATTCTCACCCTCACATTTAAATCTTCCTACACATTTTTGTTTGTTTGTTTGTTTTGTTTGAACAAGCAACCAAAATCACAGAGCATAATATTTTATGATGAAACACTTTATTAAATAAAAAATGCAAAATGCTTTAGCTTTTAATGTTGGTGTTAAATTTGCATCTTGAATGCAAATCGTCATTTAGACCTGTTGTTTTTTAAATAAGCTTCACCAATCTGTACTACCTGAATACAGAGACAACAGAGGGAGGAACCAGGGACTGGTGAGAAACCATCTTCATGCATTAATGAACAATAAGGTCAAAGCTACAAGCTGGCTTGGAAAATAGAATCAGGGAACAAGTCGTTTATAAATAGGCCATGTTTCATATTTTGCTAAGCTGAATAATACCATAATTAGTTTGTCTTTTTCAATTTATTCCATTTGGTCTTTATATAGATATAACTATATTCAAAACTGCATCTAACCCAAGTATCACGTCCATTGTGCGAACAATTACATTTTGAATAGTCCGTCACTAAGCTTAAGCACACATAGCATGACAAGATGTCCTTGCTTCTTCAAGAATTTTACTGGCATTGGTATATAGAGCAGGCTAACTCACATAGAAACGAATGCAGTCATTTAAAGGAGAATGGAGGGTTAGGAGGAAGGTGTTGTGTGAAAGCCCAGTCACAGAGTTAATGGAGCCCCACCAGTGAGATGGAGCTTGGCGTACTGATAAAGTTTTCCTGTGCCAGCTTGTGTAGCAGAAAGCAGGTCTTATTTGGAAATGCATAGGCAAAACAAGGTCAGGTGACTAATGGAGGGGAAAGCAATTTCACTGTCAGACTTCATCTAAATGGAGTCTTTTGGTTGCTCTCAGACAGTGGCCTTACAGCCATGCCATTTTTATCTCTTTTTGTCTGGCCAAATCTTCAGGCAAGTTTGGCCACATTTTCAACATGAATTTTTTTCATTTGTTTTCAGCCATGTAATGGTTTTATGAGCTTTGGAACACAAGCTGTGAACAAAAAATGGCTTTATGGACTGAAGCATACAGTCGTCTGCTTGTGTAATATTTTTAGCTCTCTGTTTATAACGTGCCTTGGTTCTTAGAGAGTTTGGGCCTGAAACATCCCATAAGAAAAAGTATTACAATTGTATTACAATTAAAAGTAACTGTTTTCTATTTAAATATATTTTAAAATGTAAATTATTCCTGCAAGAGCAAGGTTGAATTTTCAGCAGCCATTACTCCAGTCTTAATAAAATCCTTCAGAAATCATTCTGATATACTGATCTGATGTTTAAGAAACATTTCTTATTATTATCAATTTTGGAAACAGTTGAAGAGCTGCTAAAAAGTTCAGTTTCAAATGTAAATTTGCCCAAGCTTTATTCACACTCAAGCCATCCTAGGTGTATGTGACTTTCTTCTTTCTGATGTACACAATCAGAGATATATTAATAAATATCCTGTCAGATCCGAGCTTTATAATGGCAGTGAACTGGGGTCACTAGTATGAGCTTGTGACTCCACATCCATCCATCATAAATGTGTACTCCACATGGCTCCGGGGGGTTAATAAAGGTCTTCTGAAGAGAAGCGATGCGATTCAGCATACGAAGAAAATGTAAAACTCTTGCAGTTCAAAAAGCTTACGCTACATCCTAGGCCTTCCCTATTCAACTTGTGGTAAAAGTATAACTGACGCAACGCTATTTACACTTTCTTCATAACTTGAATAAGCATCGATTCGCTTCAGAAGGCCTTTATTAATCCCCAAGAGCCGTGTAGAGTACAGGTTTATGATGGATGGATGTGGATGGAAGCACTTTCTTCAGCTCTTACTTGTGACCCTAGTTCACTGCCATTATAAAGCTCGGATTGTGGTTGTGTTAGGTAAAATCAATTTGTAAAATCTGCCTATGTCTTCATAAAACAGGAGGTTGCAAAAAAAAAAAAAGAAAAAAAAAAGGATGGCCTACTTTTGGAGCGGTGCGTTATGTGTATCTGACAGATAATCTGAACGCAACAGAGTGGAAAGAACGCAGTATCGATTAGAGAGCAGGAGACATTCTGAGAGGTGGAGGACCTTCTTGATGGCACAGGAGAAAAAGCTTTGGGTATGTCGGAAGATTTTCATATTGTTACAAGCAGTCAGGCTTCACTTAAGACTGGCTACTGAAGCCCTAGTGGCTTATGCATTTGTAGAAAATTTTTCTGTTTTCCTGACTAAAGTTGTTTGAGTAGACAGAGATATTTAGTCTTGTTAGGTTATGAAATGAATGATTGTATTGGATGGAGCTGTCTGTGTGGGAAGGAAGACAGTGTGATTTATTTTTAAGGAATCAAAACCTTTATAAACTGCTAAGTGAAGTGTCTAGTTAGTATAATGGAATAACTGATATTTATTTGATCAATAATTGATAAATTGCACCTGCAAGTAAACAATTCAGACCTCCCTAAAAAATAATATAAGGTGTTTATAAGATTTTTTTTAATAGAATGTTGGCAGCTACTGTATAACTTAACTGTTTAACTTCCCAATGAAGGTTTATGATTATGGGATGATGATTATAATGAGACTAGAATAAATACACAATACGTAAAAAGTTAGGAGCTTCAGTGCTTACCACACATTTTTATCAATGAAACTTTGTATCTGTTGTGCACAAAATCCTCCCCCATCGTCCTGTCAGTCATCTCTCCTCACTTTTGTCACGTAATAAGTGAAATCTAACTGTGCTGCTACTCTGCAGCTCATGCTGTATGGAGCAAATCAGACACTCTCAGACACCCCCTTTGACTCCTCAGATGAATCAGAAAAATTTACAGTTTTTTGTTGTTGTTGCAGAGCCAGTAGAATCAAATTTATTTTTTGATTCAATTTGATTCAAATGTGAATATTTCACTATTCAATATGAATATAAATAATACATCTCCATTTTAAGCATTCTCGTTTATTTTCTCTCTGTATGCACACACAAGAGGAGCTCTGTATTTCCATTTCATTGGGGAACAGTTGAAGAGCCCATAGTATTTGATGGACAAATGCATACTAGTATAAACCATACATTTTTGCATTCACTCTGGTTGAACTGATTCATTAGTTGATTGGCATTGACCTCAATATTGTTATCAGAATCCGTTGTGATTACACTTAAATTTCCATAAGGAGGTTCCATTTGTTTTCAACGGATTCTACTTTGCCCAGCTGCCGACTGACTTATTGTCAACATGCATACATTAGATGCATGTTAACATCAACTATTTGGGGCCTACCATGCAATGGAAAAAGCTTGAAGAAAAAAGAAAAAACTGTTTAAATCAAATATATGTGTCTTTACAAAGCTCATACAAATAAAATCTGCATACACTGCTCATTTATCTATCAAACAATTTCTTCAAAACAATAATATTGCAATCATTTTGTGATTAGAGCTGGAATATGATAAGCATTTATCATGTTGCTGCTGGTCAGTGTGAGGCCCACATGTGTTAGAGCACTGCTGCTTCACTCTGAAAGTAGCAGTGAAAGCAAACTTTATTGTAAATCGCAGCATTTTGTGGTTTAGTAATCGTGTAAGACTGTATCATGGTTTTAATTACATCACTTGCACAGTCTAAGCTTGCCAATGTCTCAGACTGCGGTGGTTGCCAAGCATTTAGACCCCAGATTAGTTTCTCATTGTCATGTATGTGCCACATTCAGAACTGTCACATCTGTACTAGTCATGCCTACAATAGTGTCTTTTTCCCTAATTTCCTAATTTTGAAAATGGCAATTTGGTTGTCTATACTGTTGCTTCTGAATTATGTATAGACAATTCTGAATTGGTGCTTCATTCTTTGTAGTTCTACAAAGTGTACTGCATTCCAAAAATTTATGTCTTTTTTATCATGTCTGTAACATTTTAAGTGCATTTATCTAAAATATAAAAAAGAAGAAAAAAAACTTTAATTTTTTCACTGAAAATTGCTCTTTATCACTTATCTATTTCTCACTTTTGTTAGCTCACTTGAACTTTATAAAAAAAATGACATTGAAGTCAATTTACAGTCGATAATGAAGGTTTCCATGCATTCTCAACTCATAAAGCATTCCTGCTTAACATGAATGGTGGACATTTGTAATGGCAATATATAAATACAAAATACATAAAACAATCGAAAATGCAAGTCTTTTCAGCTGCTCCACATTGAGTGCTGGTTTTCTTTGATGTATATTCATTAGATTTTAGTATTAGAAGGATCCTGATGTTACTGGGTCCTCCATTTTTCACCCATGATAAATTGAGTTCACAGGACACAAGATCCAGTACCCACAGAACAAGCTTCATACAGTGGCCATTGTTTCTACTTTTACTTTCCATATATTACTCAATAATGCAAGCCAAAGCCATAAAACATGTTCACATGTGAAAAGACTTATGACCCTTTAAGAAATAGTGTTTTTTTTCCACCATTAGAAATTGTCTTTCTAATGGTGGAATATGTCAAAGCAGTTTGCAGCCTGTTGCTTTCTGAACATGAAACATGCAAATGAGCCCACGGATAAAATAGGCACTACAATGGCAAAACTGACCAGGACATTAAGTGAAAAGATGTAATTAGTTGTGTCTTAGTAGAACAGCCTGATAACACTGATTTGCGTATAGTCTTAGCAACTGTCAGAGTGGACTTGGAGGACCTGTAATTAGCTAAGCATCTTATTTATTTTCAGAGAAGATTTGATGGTGATCGTGGGTGGTGTGTACTGTGGATTGAATCCCAGCCTTGTCCACCCTCAGTTTTACAGGCATGCTTTGGATGAATGTTTCATAAAACCATCACAAACTCTCGCCTTTGCTTTATGCTGTGGTAGATAGCAATGTTAGAGCCATCAAGCTGGCAAATCTACAGACAAACACATTCAGCGATTAACAGAATTTGAAACTGCTTGCCAAGCTCCAAGCTACTCATATAGCATCAGCCTCAGGCTACGCCTTTGAAAAAGTTACTAGCAACACTACAATCTGCTAACAAAACTTGATTAAAGCTATGCGGGGGGAAGTGTTTTCTCAACTTTATAACTATTATGCAATTATATTAAGATATAATACAGTGTTTCCCACAGGATTTTGTGAAACTGTGGTGGGTGGATCTTAGTCCCTCTAGGGGGATCCAGGGCCATTCTCCCCGGAAGAAAATTTTGTACATTTTAAAGTTAAATTCTTCAATGTGGTGCACTTTGGGAGTTAAAAAATTAAGAGCCCCAAACTATATTAAGTGTGCAAAATGAAGAAAGAAAAAAGTCTGTGCATTGACATTTACCTAAACTTTAAAGGGTTAGTTCACCCCAAAATGAAAATTCTGCCATTAATTACTCACCCTCATGTTGTTTCAAACTTGTAAGACTTTCATTTATCTTCGGAACGCAAATGAAGATCTTTTTGATGAAATCTGAGAGAATTCTGTCCATCCATAGACTGCCTTTGCAACTAGAACTTTGACGCTTCAAAAAATTCATAAAGAGATCAGAAAACTAATCTATAGGAATTGAGTGGTTTAGTCCAAATTTTCTGAAGAGACTCTATCGCTGTTTATGACGAAGACAGCCTTCACGCCACCCCATGGTCCAGGAAGGAAAGCACAGAGATGATCGGGCATCTCTGAGGTCTTCCCAGTGGAAAGAACACTACTCAGCGAACAGGTTCCACTTCAATGCTCTAGCCGAATTGATGGTGTCTACCACCACTTGGGGTAGAGCACCTAAATCCTCTGCATGACCAGACATGGAGATTCCAGAGTTCTGGACACGGTTGCCATAGGGTGCCCCATCTCTGAGAAATCAGATCTTTCCTCAGAGCAGTCTACCAGGGAGGAGCTGTTGTGAGGAGCAAGAGTTCTGGGAACCAGGTCTAGTTGGTGCAACTAGCAAAACCTGCTCCTCATCCTCCCTGGCTTTGTAAAGTGTCTGTGCAAGAAGGCTCACTGGGGGAAATGCATACTTGCGTAGGTTTATATGGTGCATAGAGTGCGTCCATGCCAGAGGTTCCCTTTGTCAGGGAGTAAAACTGGCAATGTGACATGTCTGTAGAGGCAAATAGGTGTCCGGCTCCGAAGCGTCTCCAAATCTGGACCGCTGGAGGATTGAGTCCAGATGCGAGTGCGAGATGCGAGGTGACAGGGACAGCCTGAAAGGCTGAAATAAAAGGCATAAAAGTACGCATCCTTTAGGTCAATTGCTGCAAACCAATCTCGGGGATGGATGCATTCAAAAATGCGCTTCTGCATTAACTTTTTCAACAGGAGCTTGTGAAGGGTCTGATTCAAAATTCGCAGGTCCAAGATTGTCCGTAATCCACCACCTTTCTTGGGTACAATGAAGTAGGGGCTGTAAAACCTTGTCTTCATATTGGATGGTTCTATTGCGTCCTTGGCCAGTAGGACTACAATCTCTGCCTGTAAGACAGCAGGATCACCAGTCTGCATGGTGGTGAATTGGATTGCCCTGAACTTGGGGGGACGCTGGGCTGGGAAGATGAGCTAGGATGCGCTAGCCAGGCTCCCAGAGACCGTGCAAGCAGGACCAACGGAACCACAGACGTACCAGCGCACAGCAGCGCTGGGGCAGTGAGTTGGAATGCAGAGACCCGGCACAGAAGGCATTGTATCATCACAAAGTGGGGTCTGAGTGTGCAGTGCAAAACTTACCTGGTTCTATGGTTGGGCAGAGGGTGCATGAGAAGGCTTGGTTGTGTCCTCGAGCTGCACACTGCCACCTGCTGGTGATGGAAGAGGGTGACATGGCTGGAGGTTGAGCAGGGTTGGAGGTTGTAGCTGGTTGCCAAGGCAGGATGTGTCCATCTACTTCTGTTCAGTAGAAAAGTGTTGGGCGAATTTCTGGACTGTGTCGCCGAAAACTTTGTCGGGCTCACACATATCTGCCAGGTACGGCCAGGCAGGCCACTACAAGAAACCAATCATCCTGCCTCGAGGGTTTGGGACATGGCGGAGGCCTACACTCTGGTCCCCGACTCTCTCGGCGGCCCGGGAAAGCATAGCCATCAATTCTGGATTGGGTTTGGGCAATGCTACGGTTGCTGAAGGGGGTAACGCAGTTGAGACCACAACTCTGCGATAGTGATCTTCCCGCGGTGGGAACATGACTTATCCACAAAAGCCCTCTCTGCGTGCCTAATGCCACGTGAGAAAGCAATCGTGATTGTCAGACGGAGCCAGGAAACGGCCACATCCAGAAACACACGGCTGGAATGACATCTTTAGAAAAATGCAACATCACACCCTTTCTGGTGTCTCTCTGGTGTCTTCAGCTCTTTCTGGTGCCGGAGCACACAGGGGACATGGCTACGGCACAACAAACAAGAATTAGTGCAGCCTGTTGTATGCTCTTACTCTCATAGAAGGCACAACCTCTCTTAAGGTGAATGAACAGCAATCTCATTGAAGGCGCAACTCTGGTTTGATTGAACTGAAGAGATCACAATCACCACTGCGAGCGGCGTCACACCAACACTCACAAAGAGGCTGCTTCCCAAAAGAAAGCTTATTGTAGAAACACTCTCAGAAAGATTGCAGAGCTGGAACAATAGAACCGCTTGGCTCTGAAGTGAAAAGCGGAATATGCAATGTATCCTCTTCTGTATTTATATCCATGCTGCTGGGTGGAGCATGAGATGCAAAATCCAATGCATGCCAATATGTATTGGCTCGTTTAGTTTTCAGGTCAAGAGAAGTCACCTTTATTTATATAGTGCTTTTTTCAATGCAAATTGTGTCAAAGCAGCTAATAATTTTGTCTCTTAAAGAAAATGTTGTCATTGTCCAACTTAAATTCAGTTATGATTCATGCCGTTGTAAAAATCATTATTATTAATTTAGTTAATTTATCTACATATCAGTACTAGAGAAAACAGTGATGTAATCGTCCAGCTAAGTTCAGTTCACATACAATGGTGTCAATGCAGGCAGATCAAAAACATTGAATATCAAATGTCCCCAACTAAGCAAGCCAAAGGCAACAGCGGCAAGGAACCCAAACTCCATCAGGTGACATAAATGTAAAAAAAAAAACCTTGGGAGAAACCAGGCTCAGTCGGGGGGCCAGTTCTTCTCTGGCCAACAGCAAACAGTGCTTGATTATGATTCATGCAGCGTTACAGTTCATAAGTGCGATTTGGGATTGCAACAATCAAATTATTGAATCCAGTTCCATCTAGTTGAGGATCATATTCATCACGCCAGTATGGGATGGTTTGTCGAGAATCTGTGCCACTGGCTGTCGTGTCGGTGAGGCCTTCACAAGGGATGGTCTAGTTGACACAATCTCTGCTGACACTTCAGGGCTGCGTTGTGGTAGTGTCTAGGTGCAGGTCCTCCATCTGATCCGGATACGACTGATTACGGTAAACCTCGGGATAAGCAGAGAAACTAATATTAGCGTAGATGCCATTCTTCTTCTGATGTAACGAGTGTGTCTGCTTCCCGTACAATGCTAGGGAAATTGTTCCAGAGTTTAGGTGCCAAATAAGAGAAGGATCTTCCGTGGTTGATTTTGATATTCTAGGTGTTATTCTAGGTATTGCCTGGCCAGGATTCTGAGATCGCAATAGATGTGTAGGACTACAATGCATTAAGAGCTTGCTCAGGTACTGGGGAGCTAAACCATTTAGTGGTTTGTAAGTAATTAGCAAGATTTTAAAATCTATATGATGTTTAATAGGGAGCCAATGCAGTATTGACAGAACAGGGCTAATATGGTCATTCTTCCTGGCTCTAGTAAGAACTCTAGCAGCTGCAGTTTGTTTATCAAGAGAGCAGGGCAACCACCCAGTACAGCGTTAAAGTAATCTAGCCTTGAGGTCATGAACGCATGAACTAACTATTCCGCATTTGTAATTGAGAGCATATGTCATAGTTTAGATATATATTTTAAGATGGAAGAATGCGGTTTTACAAATGCTGGAAATGTGACTTTCAAATGAAATGAAAATGAAATCAAAGAGCACACCCAGGTTCCTAACTGATGACGAAGACTTAAAAGAGCAGCCATCAAGTGTTACACAGTATTCTAGGTTATGTGCTGAGGATTTTGGTCCAATAATTAGAATCTCTGAATTTTTCTAAATTTAGTTGTAGGAAATGATTGGTCATTCAATTTTTTATATTATTTATATTAAATTTATTATATTACCCATTCCGTTAATTTTGTGAATTGGTAAGTTTCATCAGGGCGCAAAGAAATATAGAGCTGAGTATTATCAGCATAACAGTGAAAAGATCCCAATTCTTCAGTCTAGTTACAGCGTGACATTGAACATGAGTAACTGAAAGGGAGCAGCATATGTTTGAAATAGAAATCTTTGTAACATAATGAATGTCTTTACGGTCATATTTGATCAGTTTAATGCATTCTTGTTGAATAAAAGTATTAATTTATTTTGGAAAAAAAAAATCTTACTGATCCCAAACTTTTGAAAGAGAGTGTAGATGACATAATTTACTAGAAAAATCTGAGCAGTATTCATCATTTGTATGTAAGGTAAAGATTAAGATCTGAATTAAAATGACATACTTTAATGTCTAAATTAACATAAATATGATAAATAAATAAAACTACAAATTCTTGATAACAGTACTAGAGTTTTGTATTTTCCTGAAATGTGAGGGAAGTTTTAAAAAAATGTAAGGGTGTTCTGGGTGGTTGCCAATCTGTTGCTGTGCAGTTGTTAAGATGTTCTGAGTGGTTGCCAGGGTGGTAGATCTAGTCTTACATTTTTATGGCATTCTGACTTAGGTCCCTCTTTCAGTATAAGTCAATGGGATTTTTCCAACAGTTAGTTTTATTGATTGCTTGGAAGAACAATAATAGTATGAGGAATAATAGTGAAATAAAAACTCAATATTTAATTTGTTATAAAAAAAGAAGACTTCAGTGAAAACTATTCAGGGATGATGTCTCAGAAGTAAATTGTAAATTGTTTAGCCAATTGAACCAATTCACTGAAATAAATCTCATTTCCCAGCAGTGCTTAAGAATGGGAGGACATTCTAGTGAAGCGTGTTTGATTTTCCCATCAGCTTGCTTGGTTGTAAGGCTGTCATTCAATCTCACTATACAGACCTTAAATAATTACCTCTCTATAGATGTCCCTGTCATGGTTTCCTTCATCTTTTTATCTCACTTTTACATTTTTCTTTTGTTCCTCTGTTCACACTTGTCTACTAAACAAAGTGCAGCGTATTTTTTATTACGCAGTGTTTTTGGGCTGCTTGTGAATGTGTAATGAGCACCATTGCAAGCTCAATAGCTGTTTCCATGCCAGCCCCTCAGGCCACAAGAGTACAGACAGCTTCCCACAGATCTGTTCTATAAGTCTGTCGTTGCACCAGGCAGTCACAGAGATGAAGCTGTGCTCAAAAAATGTATAGAACACAGTACTCCTTCACCCCTCACAGCAAATGGTACACTCACACAAACCCTAGAGCAATAGAGTGTCTTTTATTTCCTCTCAAAATGAAAGAAACATTTTATAAAGCTGTATACAGAAATCAATAGGGAAAGCTTCTACCAAAAGGCTTCGAATCATTCAGATTCATTTTACTTCACAAACCACACAAGAAAGCCATGGCAGTGAATCTACCAATATTGTCTTCTGTTGCTTGATGTCATAACTACATGTTGTCATGCAATGACACAATATTCATCCAAGGAACTGGTCTATTCCAAGCAGTCTATAGGGATTTTCCGGCTGTCATACTGTTGATTAACATGGAATCAACTCCTCTCTCAGAGGTCAAAAATCACATTTCAAATCACATCCACTTGCAATTGAAGTCACAGGGCAAAGCAAAGCATTAATTATCCCATACAAACTTTTGTTGTATTTGAGCTGCAAAGCTCTTTAAACTGCGTCTAAACCTGTGCTAGGCTAATGCACTTTTGGTTATGCTTTGCCAATGCACTTGGTGGAACTTATTCTATATGGAATCAATCCATTTCTGGTTTTGTGCACGTGTTGCAGCATGATGGGAGTTATAGCAATATTGCACAGATAAAGTTAAGTTATTGCACAGATTAAGCGTTAAATCATCACGTTAATGCATACCCACGGTTTCACAGACAAGGCTTAAGCTAGTTCTAGACTAAAATGAATGTTTGAGCTATTTTAAAATATGTCAGTGCTACTGTTTTGTCTCAAGATGCAAAGCAGTAATGAAAAAAAAAAGCTACTTAAATGCCCTAATTGCACTAAGGCCTAATCCTGTCTGTGAAACTGGGTCATAATGTTTACGTCTTGTGGTTATACTTTATTTTAATACACACAGCAATTCAACAGCACAAGTATGTAAATATATAAGAAAAACAACGGAGTGTCTTTAAAAACCTCTTTTGGGCAGAACTACTTCCTTCTGCTTCTGCTTTAAATCTCAAGTTGACAGTTTGACCAAGCCTCCGTTACTAATTCTAAAACATTACTTTAGAACTCATAATGAAGAAATGTTGTCCATCCATTGAAACTCATTGTATTATGTACAGTATTAGTGAGAGAGAGAGAGAGAGCGAGAGATCACCTGAGCTAGTATTACTTGTTTTCTGATATAACATTCATTCTTCAGGTCGATGTCCATAATATTATAAAGCACGAGTGCAAATGTGATATTGATTTTACACAACAGTTCAATAAATAACAAGTAATATTTTGTGTTATATTTTGGACACAATATTGTCTGCATTTGCTCAGTTTTGCCAATGAAAAGATTATTTATAAAGCTAGAGCAGAACTGTTATGTGTCTCTGAGCAATACAGTGGTGTTTCTTTATTGAATGAATCTGTGTTTTGAGCAAATCAACTGGGTGAACCAATGATTCAAGTGGCCTATTCAAAAAGAGAGACTGAATGAATAATTCCTCAATGAATCAGCCGTTTAAACAAAACAAATGAATACTTCACTCAATAACCACATTTCCACTGTCGAGCCTAAAGAGAGCGTGCTAGTGCGTGTCAGGGCCAGTCGCATTTCCACTGTCACTTCCGGGGCTTGATCGGGCCTCATCGGGACTTCCGCGGGACCAACGTCCACGTTTTTTTGGCCCACCAAATATCTTGGTCCAAAGTGGACCAACTGGGGCTTGAGGAGTGGTCATGAACACAGGTGGAGTTTACCTGAGTCAGGAGACGGTCGACATTGCTGCTCATTTCCCATGTTATTATATCAGACTAACAACTAACTTCAGCATTTAAGACATTTTAAACAATTTTCAGCTCAGAAGTCACTTTCAGACACCAGTGGATGTTTGAAATAACTTCCTTACAAACTGATGGGGATTCTGGTCGCCGTATGAGACAGAAATATATTTTTATGCAACGCTAAAGGCTACTTATGCTAATCATTGCGATAATAAATAGACACATTTATGGAAAATACCAGAAGCTGCTTGAGGAATGTAGACAACTCATATATGATTATAATCGTGCATTTATTTGGTTTAATCTTTTATCTGTCTCTTTCCTGTGCATTTGATGATACTGGACTAATGCATCCGCATATTTGTCACACACTCCGATATAGCTTGTATAACTCATAACTCCTGTTTTCCTTTCATGAGCTCCCTTTGTTGCTCTGGCTGAAAGGATAGTATAGACGGAGAGATCACTCAAACCTCCTCGGATCGCAATCAATGCGTAATTATGAGGAATATTAATAGAAATGCTCAGAAATGTGATGTAAACATGGTATTTTATCAGTATTTTTCTAAATATGTAAGCTTTGGATTTAAAAGCCTTAATGGAGTTGTTTTGTGCAATCTCGTACATAAATAAAAGCAGGTGCAACTGAATAGGTATGTATTCTCTTGATTGAGCATGATCGATGTGAACTCCTGACACAAATTAATAAATAATTGTCACTGCAACATTTTTTTATTGTAGAACACTGGTCAAATATCAACACTGGCATCTTAAGTCTTTAAGTAAAGGCCAAACATTCACATCTGTCATGTTCATTTTGCGATCTAGCTAGTTTTCAGTCAGCTGGTGAAACGGTGAGGTTGTTTGACGTTGTTCTGTGGAGGCGTGTTAAGGGCGGGTTTTAGGGTAGCACTGTGGAGATGGTGGCCCGACAGTGGAAATGCAACTTGATTTTGGCCTCGGTGCTTGAGGTCCGAGATCTGAGGCTATAGGCCTATAACCGTACAAAGTGCTAACAAGTACATTCAGAAATGCATAATATGAAGTCTGATACTTACATATTCTGGATATGGAACACATATATTATTGGATGACTAACAGTTAGTAGTGGGGAAGCAACTTTTGTTCAAATCCAGCGTTGAAAAGACCCTCCTTTGCAAAGCAGTCCAGTGTAAAATGATTTGGACAAACATGTATGAAGTATGAATCTAGCTAATTTCTTCGGCATATTCCCTAAATGTGATTAATCCACTGCGTCCTCAGTGGCTGAGATACTGGGAGTTTTATGGAGACTCTTATGTTCATTACTACATCCAAAAACAGAAAAATCATAATGTTTACGTAGTTTGGACATTTTATCACTAGCTGCTCTAGCGAGAATATAAACTTGGCGGACTGTGTGCAGCTCACTCAGGGCGGGTTCTATGCTAATAGGGCAGAGATTGTCACCAGTAGTGGGTGGGGCTTGCCCTACTGGGATGTCAAAGCAGGCAGAAAATTGGAACAGCTTTGAGACACTGTTTCTGATTTATAGGTATTATGAAAAAAAGGAGTGGGTGGATTTTTACCATTATAGGGTGATTGTTTACACACACTCCGGACACACATTTATGTTCAAACACCATGTAAAAGTGAATTTTGCATAATAGGTCCCCTTTAAGTATTCCAGCCATAATTTGAGACTAATGCTTGTATGAGAACTTTGACAGGGGTAGGTCATAAATAACAAACACAAAAAAGAAGAAAGAAAAAATAGTGTAAACAACAGCTGCTGTTGTATCAGGGTGAGGTGCACAGAGGATGAAACAGCAGGGCAGTGAGTTAGTGATTTAAAAAGACAAGGTCACGTTTTCATTGGAGCACCCATATAAAAGTAGTTGACAGCTTAATCTCACTACATTTATAGAGGTTATTATTAGCTAATGTAAAACATCCACTCCACTTCATCAGAAGCACTAATACATGATCCCGGATATCAGACAAATGTTTTGTCTAGCATTTCATAAGCATGTGCACATCTGTCGCCATAATTGTGTATTTTGTTTATGCAATGGCATTAAATGTGCTGTATGCTTGTATTTACACTTTGTTCATTTATCTAGAGTGGCTTACGAATGTTACAATATTTCTAGCTTAGCTGTGGAAACAAAGTTTCTTCTTCAAATCAAAACCAGTCTGTCTTTTTAATCTGACTTATGGTCTATATATGTCACAGCTATAACCGCGGATTGGAGTGTCTGAAGGTGTTTCTTAGCTCTCAGCGCAAGCCGTGGCATTTCTGCATGCACCCGCTACGAGATGAAAAGAGAGATACGGCATCTCCAGTTGTTTCTCAGAAGATATCTCTGAGGCCCAGATGGTTTTGTTCGGTAACGCTCCACACAGCACAGACGCTCAACCCACACGCTACCTTTAACAGCGTGCCTCATCCCCGCTGCCAGACGGGGAGATATTTTCAACCGTTCGGGATCCCTCCTCAGTCTTGTTTTATAAACATACACGAACACCCACTCCCCTTCCCACAAACACGTCTGCTCTGACAGCTCTGGCAGCTTCACTCTTCTGGGCTTTAGATGGTTTGTGTGTGTGCGACAGGGGGTGGCAGCTTTCAGTTCTCTATTAACACAGATAGACCCCCAACATAATCACTTCTCTCTTCTACCACACAGTACATTTGGACCGTGCTGCCTGGCTTTTGTCTGTTCAAATTTGGCTCCACAGGATCTGCAAAACTGTTGAACAAATGAGTATAGGGATGAAAAACTGCAGGCTTGGTTTGCAAACTATGTTCAAGAGAGCAAAGATCCAACCTTATGCCTCCCTTTTGAAGTACTCCTCCATCAGCTTGTATTTGTGAGCAGGATCTATTTGTATTATGGTTGCTAGTATTGAAATATCAATGGCATTTGCGATACATTGCATGCCAAAACATTGTTAACAAGTGTTGACAACATTACTGTAATTTTGTGGCAATGTTATCTGCCAGAATGCACAGAGATTTTCTTTTTGTTTTAATGGGTGTCCTATTAAATGATCATATCATAATAAACTCTGCAAACAAGCGCACATGCTAACGTGTCAGTAAACAAAGTCCAAATGCTCTGCCGGGAATCGTAACTCCTGCATGTCACCCGGTGTTGTTGATTGTAGATCTCAATTACTGCCCATTCATAAAGGGCCTTTTTATAATGTGTAATGATGCTGCTGTTGTGCGCAGCGAGCCCCTCCTTTACCAGACGTCTCCTATTTCATTTAATGGGTTACATCATTAATCTAAGCACCTAAAATATCTGGGGATGCAGCTAGTGACTAGGAGCACAGGGCAATTTAACTGTTTCTGAGCGGCTGAGATGTTCCTAATCCTCATAGATATAGGAAGGAAAAAAGACAGGACAGCATCTCACTGTTCTGATCCAGCAGTCAAAAATTAATAGCAAATGTTTCACCTTGATTTGTATCTAATATAATTTATTTTAGGGTAAAGCCCATTGCTGCTAATCTCCTAGCTTTCTGTGATGGCACTATGTCTGATTAATTTAAACAGTTGCATTGAATTTCATTAATGTAGGCTATGGGATAGTTTGGGATTAAATTATGTTCCAGAGATGATACAGATGCATTTTTCCTTTGCAGGTCATGGAATAAAGCCCTATTAAAGGTTAATCCATGTTTATAATTACTTTGATTCACATAAGTATATCCTGTCTTTAATCAAAGGACAAAGCATGTCACTGTATATAAGATGCATTTTACAGATATCTCTTAATGTAAAGCCCCATACAAACACCCCAAACATCTATGAATTTAATGCAAGTGGAAAATGAAGTTGTGTATTTTTAATGTATTTATACATATATCTGCTTTTCATTTCATTTTATTTCTATAGGAGAAGCATCTGTGATTTTAAAGATATCTCATTTTTATTTCTTACTAGAAATCTAGTTTATTGAAGGGATAGTTCATCCAAATATGTCATATGTCATTTACTCATCATTACCTCATGTTGTTTTAAACCTTTTTGGCTTTCCTTCTTTTGGGGAACACAAAATATTGTTTGTGTTCCACACGGAAAAAAAAAATGATATTAGGGTAAGTAAATGAAGACAAAATTTTAAGTTTTGGGTGAACTATCCCTTTAGTTTTCACCTTGTCACAATTTTACTACAAAGACAGAATAACAGAAGAATATCTGTCATCTTTACTGTAGCATGACTTCAGTACATTTACATTTTACATTTACAAGTTTCCTTAGGGCTTCAGAGATCTGTCCCCAATGGGGCTTCTTTAACTGCCAGAGAACCTTATTCCCATGCTTGTGGAGATGGATGGTTTAAATATGCCTTGCGGTGCAGTTCATATTCCTCCGTGTAGAGGGTTTGACAGATCTCTGTGAACAACGCTCTGGACCAGTGAAAGGCAAAGTCTGCCTCCCTGGGTGCGTGTAAGAGCCCAATTTTAAACAACAAAGCGAAACGATATCTCCTGTAGGAGTCTCCAAATGAAGATCAGCCATATCACTCAGACTCCATCTGTGTTATCTGAGAACAACAAAAGGTTTCAACAGTACAATTCAGATATGTTATACTGTGGAATAAAGCTTGATCTTTTTCTTGATCAAGATGTACTATTTGTCTCCACATTATGGATGTGTGGAAACAAAGTGCTCCTCTATTTCCTGAGTTTTAGAGTGGGAGATCTTCATATTCTTCCTGTATTTTTGGCTATGTGAATGAAATGCAGGTCTTCAAAGAGTGTGGTCCAGCAAATGTCATCCTAGATTTTCATCCGTGATAAAATATATCTCCAGACTGCACGTACCAAATCCACCAAACAGGCATATCAAGGGATTAGAGGAAACCGCAAATACTTCACTGAATATTCTGGCTAACAGTTCGAAACAGATATTGGATGGAAGAGAGGAAATAATAATTTCCACTTTTCTCTCTCTCTCTCTCTCTCTCTCTCTCTCTCTCTCTCTCTCTCTCTCTCTCACTCACTCACTCACTCACTCACTCACTCACTCACTCACTCACTCACACTCACACACACACTCTTTCTCTCACACTCACACACACACACATAAGCACAAATTCTCCCACACTGACACAAGCTGTGAATATGAGGTGGAAGGTGACTCACTATGCTCGCTGGCAGACAGGAATCCCTGCTGGAGGAAAATCCTGTCTACGAGGGAGACACATGTATGCATACATAAGTTCAAACCAACCCCGGTAATATGCAGTACTGATATTTTTAACTTGGAGCCGCAGCCCACCAGAGTTTTTCGGAGGACTCTTAAAAGCGTGAAATGGACTTTTCCCTGTTTACTGCCTTTGACGTCACAGCTCATGCACCGGCAGCATATTCACTAGTTGGACTTTGCGTCCAATCCAAACAACTGCCACTGAAATGATAACGGACAGATTCCTCCAGGTATTACAGTTCTTCTTGAGTCATATATTTATTTGATATTAGGCAAGTTACACTATTATTGTTTGTTCACACATAGCCTCATATCGGAAATTTAATGGTACAACTTCTCCTACCAGAAAATTGCCAGAACTGATTTACCAGTATTTTTTAATGACCTCTAAATGGTAGTTTTCAAGTAAAGACTAGAGATGTGCGCAGTGGCTAATTTCATTAACGTTTAAACAGAATTTTAGCAACCGACTAGACGACTAGGCTAATTTAGACTACTAAACTACTTAATCTATGAACAGTCAAATTCCATACTGAATGCTACTAAAAATAGGTCAGATACATCCGATGTGGTTGCCTTGCATTATGATCATTGTATATTAAACTTAAGCATTCAATTAAGCAATGTTAGCCATTATAGACATATTTATTCAAATGTGTGAAAGGGGCTATTGAGTTTACAGGCAAAAACTTTAACATGCATCCATGCCAATAAGTGTCAGTACATGATGAGTGGCTGGCTTTGCAACCCTTGCTGCCATAATATTTTCAATGATTTTCAATATTTAATGCTATGGGATTATAAGTGCCAGGGTTATGCAGATCCTAAGGTAAGGTGTTCTTTCTAGGTTGTTGCAGACTGTTAGGATGTTGTTATGTGGTTGCTAAGAGGCTGCTAATTGGCCAAATCAAAGATTTCTACCCCCAAGTTGATATAACTCAGGTAACCCTCCTTCAGTGTGAAGTCGATGGATTTTTTTGCACCTGTTTTCTTAGGGTCACTTAAAAAAGTATAGCACGCCTCTAAACTGCACAATTTGAGCTATTGTTCATGTGCATGGATAAATTTATGCAGGACAAGTTGCACACTGCATAATATTTAGGGTTTCCTGAAGCTGACAAAATGCTGTTGTTTACCGCACAGATATTCGATGCATTTTTCAAATCAATCCCATGATGCAACTGAAGGCCTAAAGGCAAAATCCATGTTTCTCTCTTAGGGCATTGGACTGTGTGTCATCTACATCTCTGTCAGGCTGACAGCTAGGGAATTGTGCGCCGTGTGACTGCCACAGCCCTGAGTCCTGCCTTCCTGCAGCCTGTCAGCTTGTTAGAAAGACTTCACATCTCCTGGCTAGTCAATAATGACTGCTGGATTACTCCTTTAAGACCAGACTGGCCTCAATTTACAGATCAACCGCTCTTTGGTGGCCAGTACTGGAAGTTTATCCATTGAGATCTCCCTCAAGGTCGAGCGCTGTGTGGAGTTCCTCGACTGACTCACAGCTGGGTCATTCACAGGATACTGTGCCATTTATGCTAGCAAATTTCTGGATTTAAAAAAAAAATAAAAAAAATTGTGTCACTTGAAAAGGTTACTGTCGAACTTTAGGGAAATAAAATTGTCCAACCTCAGACTCAATGTAACATGGAAATTGAGTCACAGGACAATGTGTTTCCACAAATAGGTTTAGTGGTCAACAAATATAGTTTTATTTATTTATTTTTCTTTTGATTAGAAGTCTCTCGTTTTGTACAATTATGCTACCATTTAAAAATTTGATTTTTTTTCAATGTTTTTGAAAGAAGTCTCTGAAGCTCACTAAGGCTGCATTTATTTTGAATTAATTGATCTGAATACAATAAAAACAGCAATATTGAAATATTGAAATATTATTACAATTTAAAGTAACTGCTATAATGTATTTTAAGATGTTATTTATTCTTGACATTTATTTAATATATAATTTTTAATGTCTTTACTGTCACTGTTGATCAATTGAATGCCTCATAGCAGGCCAATAAAATTAAACAAAATTAAATAATAGTAATGACTGTAAAAGAAATGTGTCACTGTTTGAATAATTTTAATAACTTTAAATGGTGGAAATTCTTCAAAAAAAAAAGGGTGTGTATGTTTATGGAAATTATATATTTAAAAGTATAATTTCAATAAAAGCTAAATTTATTTTTTATTCCATATAATTGTAATGGTGATAAATTGGGACATGCAAATTGACTGATATTCTAATGAAAATCAAACATTAAAAATAAAGTTGTTCTTATGCGTTAAAAACGAAATAATGTGAATAAGTTCAGTTTTCTGTTAAATATTTCAGTAGTAAGTCACAGGGACACACATAGTAGTGCATCAAATGGCACTATTTTTAGAGAATGACCCTGCTACAGTACAGGCGTCCTCCTCAGCCTTCAGTTCCAGCCTCTGCCAGTGTGAACTGGACCACAGCCAGACATTCAGTCCTAGTGTCTCTCTGTCTTGAGAGCTTTATGCATGTTGTATCACTCAGACAAGAGCTGCATAAATACTGCAGAGACTGAGATATCCTCAACTGGGAAATAATTAGTTTGTTTTTACCTATACTTATTCATAAGTTGATAGTTGATTTTGGATTTATGATCCTCTCATCTGATATGCATGGAGATGAGGCTTGATTCAAGATTTAGGACCTACAGTACAGAATTTGCTCTGGAGCTTCATAGAAGTTTTTTTTTCTTTCCCCAGTTTCTGAGTAAACACAAGAGAGCTGAAGCAGAGACACTTAAAGTGCACTCAGAATCTAGGGACATTGCCTTTCATAGAGCTGGTGTTAAAAATCTACCACACAGCCGAAAGGTCACTCTCTTCAGGGAGGCTGAACGGAGAGTTTTAAGTGCTTGCGGTTAGACTGCTCTTCAAAAGGCAATGGGCTCTTAGCTATTCATCATGGAAAAAATCACTCCATAATCAACAAAGAGATGAATGACAGTGAGGAAAGATTAATAGTAGCACTTTAAAAAATATGTGTTTGAATTGGTAATCTATGGCATGTTCAGCACTGTAAGTCACTGTATGACTAACAACAAGTATCATTGTAGCATTTTGTATGCCAAAGAGCTTACAAAAGTAGATAATATGCAAATATGAATATTTTTAATGCAGAAATTAATGGTGTGAATGCAGACGTCTGCTCCACCCTCATCTCCAATTTTAACAGGAACAAGCAAATTTCTCTGAAATGCCACCTTTTGTTTGGACTGCATTTTAGACAGATTATAGGTGCACAAAACCGTCAACAAGCCTCTTGCGTCCCTATCCTATCATTCCTCATGTCGAGTTAAAAGATCCACGTTGCCAAGAGGCTCATCAGAGCCTGCCGATACAATACATATTTATGTACCATCCATATTTAACAGCATCCTTTCTGTTGTGTTTGGCTGGTTAAGGAAATTCAGTGAAGCTCACATTATTCTCTTTTGATGTTTCAACATGAAAAGAGATGTGAGGCGAGCTCTGTCTCTTCAAGATTAATAGACTTGATTCGAACGTTAACCTTAAACCGTTTTCAATTTTTCTCTGTTAGTGAGAAATGGTTTGGCAGACCAGCACGAGGGAGCCCAGCCTGGCACGTTTTTGCACGTCTCACTTGCTTTCTCGTGCTCTGTCTCCCCCTGTCTATTTTTTGTATTCCTAGTTCAGCCCAGACTCCCTTATCCTTTCTTTTCTCTCACTTCTGTATTTTCACTCCTTCGCTCTCCCTCTCCTCCTCCCCCTCCCCCCTCCTCTTCCTCTGTCTGCTCTCTGAGTGGGATGGGGTTGATTATCTGTGTCTAAAGTAAACTGCCCTTTCTGGCACTGGCCAAGGTCAATTACGGCCACACATTCAAAGCAAAATGAATGTAAGGGGTGAAACACAAGTGCAGTAGATGGGCTATTTCTTCCAAGCAGCTTTTTCTATCATTAAGATCTCTTCCATATCTCTTCAACTTACCTTTTTCAGTCATTCCATTGGTTTATAATATTTAAATAGTTAATATAAGGAGCATTTGTACATTTGTAGGAGATTGGTTGTTCCATGATAGCCTGGTGAAATGCCAAAAAGAAATGTTTAAGCTTTTACTTACAGTCTTCTAATTACTTGATAGTAATTAAGCTCTCAACATGCTCCTACTGAGTTTCATCAACTGTTCCATGATGCATTGTTTCACACATTGACTCCTGAAACAGGAACAAAAGACTCCATGTATATACATATTCGAATACTAAAAATATACTGATGTCTCTCTTCAACAAAATAAAAAGGAAAGAAGAGAAAAAAACTTAATTGCTAGGCAGGAGCCTTTCAAGCGTTACCATGGTTACACGATAGAAAGGTATGTGCTGTTTTAATAGCAGGCTGTGAAATGGAAGAGCTGTCAAGAAAAGAGCATCAGGCAGAAGGCGGTTAAAAGCATGGATTGCCTCTTCCTCATAGTGTTTGCTGCCAGAGATCAAAGTTAGACCGTGTGGCACATATCACCTGTCTAATTTGTTGGCAAGGATGCAAAATTAAATAAAGCTTTCATTGTATTGACCGTCGGCTCTCTTTGTGCCGACCCATGGGAGACATTTGCAGTCAGCAATCAAGGGAGGCTCAGCCTGCTCAGAAATGTGTTCTAAATAAATACACTAAAACGCTACAATTAACTGTTGTTTTAATCAATTTTGTGTATAATTCAGTATAAAGATGCATTTTAAGTTCCTTTTATATGCACTAGCCTTGTTTGTTTCGGCTAAAATGCAGCTGAAATATGCCTCCTTCCATATAAATAGCCAATCATTATCAGTGGTAACCTTTTAAACCAATAAGCTGTCAGTATCACTTTAGTGTGTCTAAAGTCTGCTTGTGATTAACACAACAGGTGGAGAGAGACCAAAATAAGAATTAAATAAACAGATTTAAAAAGAAATTTCACTGAATTGGAGTCCACATTATTAAAGTATGTGAAAACAACTGAATGTCCACCCATCTCTGTGATTTAGAGACTGGTATATTAATTATTAGAACAGTTTTAATATAAATAAAATAATTGGACTCATTTGTAGTTTGTAGTTGTTTATTTTTTGCATGTAGTCTGTGTGTACCTCTCTCTATCTCTTTTATTTATTCATTCTTATTTTTATTTCATTATTAAGTTCAGTCAGACAGTCGTTCTGAAGACTTCTGAGTGACATCAAAGAATGGCAGGCTTTGTTTTAAGACAAGTCTTTGTGAATCAGAGACTTTGTACATTCTCTGCATCATAATAATCTGTTTCAAAAGGAAATTTGCAAAGTTGCTAAGATGAAAGAAAATTTGAAAGACATCTTCCAAACTTCATTACTACAAATATGCCATAACATTTTACTTTTTTTCTTTTTAATTTATGAGAATCATTAAGAAGTGACTAATTCTATCTCTGATCTTGATGATTCTTCTATATCTTATAAAAATTTACTTTTCATCACCATTTGCATTGTTTCTTTTTGGCATTAGAAACATGCTTATTTTTGGCAAAATAAATGAAACATTTGTATTGTTTAATCTATTATGAAGTTCATATTTTTTATTTTAAGAAACTGTGAATAATTTTTAATGATATTGGTTTATTTACTTAATACTAAAAATGATTGTGATATATTGTCATTCTATGAGTAAAAGAAACCTTTAAGACTTTGAAGACATTTTGCTCCATTTGAGAAGTTATGTTAAAGGGAATAGTTTGCTACTGTTGTCAAATGTTAGTAACATTTTGTAGTGTCCACTATTGCTTACTTATTTAACCTTATATTAAACATTTGTTTACATTTGGTCATTTCTGCTGAATGAAGCACATTGCACATACTTTTTCAGCCATACTTGTGTGTTCTGAATTCAAGGCAAACTCGACTAAACCCTATTGTGCAATAAGTCTGGCTTATAAAATGACTCTCAACAATTGAACTTTAACCTTTCAATGGCATTGTCTGATATGTTCATTGCTGAAAATCACCAGTTGGTAGGATCTGGTTTGTGTTAAAGGTCTTGGTTAGCATGCAGTCAATGAAGTCAGCTGTTAGTGTTTAATCAAGGGTGCAAGAGAGCCCTCCAAAACACATCCGAGTTCAACTCCCTTACATAATGCAATTTCATCCCATTTGTTCTGCAATTGCATCTGACTAACACACCACTTAGTTCCTGTCTCCACTTCTTTTCTAACCAAGTACCTTTTCTGGGGTTGACAAGAAACAATTTAACACAGGAATAACAAGCAGGAATGAGGTCTGTGGAAATGCCTTTCTTTTGGCTGGGGGAAAAAACAACAACAACAAAACAAACAATAGTTCTTAAAAAATAAAAAATTGCTGTCACAGTAGGGTGGCTGCAATGAGCACACGGCATTGGAGAATAAACAGGAAGTCTTTATTTCACAATCTAATAATGAACACGCTGGAGAATCACTGAAAACCACAACCAATTCCGACATACAGGACAAGAAACAATGAGAACTCAGGGTTTAAATACACAGGGAGAGATAATTAACATAACTAGGAACAGGTGTGGGATTAATTAACAACCAAGGAAACTAACTAGGGACACAGAACACAGGCAAATGAGAACAGGAAGCATATTGAAACCAAAACAGAACATGCACATTATAGTAGCACCTTTATATAATATTTTTAAGAACGATTCTAATGATGGTTACTTATATCTTTTTAAAAGAGACTAAGAGAAAGTAGGTTTAACTTTCTTTAAATTATAACATAGGGACTTCTATTTGTGATTAACTGACCTTTTAAAATATATGAAATGTATAATGTGTTATATTCACAAGGAAGTGTTTAGGAAGTGCTTTACAGTAAAATCTGCCTCATTTGCCAATTAGAAGAGACTTGTTACATTATTAGAAGATATGCATATTTATACATTTAGATCTTGCTTTCTTATTCAGATTCAGATGATGGGTGTTAATGGAACTTGTAGATTTACAAATGATAGTTTTGGTGCTATTTACCCACAGAGAGAAGTGCTCCTAGGATTATTGAAGTGGTGAAGTTATTGAATTGACAGAGCAAGCCTGGAAGCTTTAGTCAATGCGATCATTTGCTGGGTAATGCAACATATACACAGTGTTTACAGATGGCACCAAATAATGGGTCATACAGAGGAAATGAATGGCTTTCACTGGCTAAATAAAGTCAATTTGAAGACGACTGTACACAGCAATATTTTAAAATCCTTAAATCAGTCAGGATGAAAAATATATTGTCAAAATCTGTTAAAATAAATATTTATCCTGTTAAATATATAAATATTTTATCAAACTTAGATTATTGCCTTAATTTTTTAAACAACTGAGAAGATAGTCATCAAACTACATTTAATAAAAATCACTTGTCAATTTTATAATATATATTATATGAGCATATGAGAGTAAATACTCAGGGACTTCTCTCAAGATCATTCATTCAACAATTCATCTATTGTCAAAATTACGGGGGAAAAAAAGATTAGTCAAGAATAGAAAATTATTGAAAATATTCAAATGAGGAATGTCAAAATCAGAATGTGTGGTTTGTGCATATAAAATGTCTGTCAAAACCAACACGTTGAACAATGTTCACTAACCCGGTAAAGTTTTTCAATTTTCCAATTTTCAATTGGATTGACGTTTATTGTATGCAGTGTGAAATATTTCACTCTGTTCCCTGATCTTTCCGATTCATTTTCAGTGAGTGAAGAACAAATTTATACTCACGTGCGTTATATATTACATACATTATTGTCTCAGACAAGCCGCTCAGACCGCCATTTTCTCCCTCTTCTTGGGAAGCGATGACTTGGTCAAAACATCCGGTTGTGTAGGCTTTCCAAGAAATGCGTGTACTCCCTGGACCTTTACTTTTCGTAAATTCTGCACGTTATTTTTTTGACAGACATTGATGTCGTGATAATCGAACGATGTGGATTTGAAAACAGATGAATTGCATGGTAATAATAATTTTTTTTCTTAGCCGGCAAGTTCTTTTTGCATAGTTCATTATACTTTTTTATGGAATTAAGTTTATTTCGTGGCTTAAATATATTACATATTACTCGACATGTGACTGACATGTTTGGCTTTTCAAAAATGTTACATTCAGCTGTCGCAAATTTTACTTTTGAAAATAAAATTTAAAAAAATTCCAGGAAAGGAATAGTTTTGATGCACAAAGTTGTTTTTATTGTCCCTTGTAATAAAAATGTTTTATTTAAACCCATGAAAAATGCAGATCCTGTTATCAATAGTGAAAAATCACTTTTATTCACCTTTATTACTCTTTAGCAGATTTTGACTCTGCTAAAGTGTGGATTGTGCAATTGGATATGGATATTTGAAGAAAATAATAGACTTAGCATGGCTGAGCATGGCACCTGGAGTGAAGGTGAAAGTAGAGATTAATTCGTCATGAGCGAATATCACATTTTGTCTTGGGGCCAATTATTTTGTCTGTATGCTCATTCAGGTATCAGCAGACAGACCTGCAGTGTCTGCCTACAGATTAGACCTCAGGCATATCGCCATGCATACAGAGTAATAGGAAAATGTACAGGAATTTGAATGTTATTTTGGGAAGTCTCTGTGTTCTGATACCAAGTTTTCTATTAATTAAACAATCCAAAACTCCACAAACTAATTCAGTGTCTGTATAAACATATGTATAGATGTTATTCAGAGTAGAATAATGAATGAATGGAAACAAGGATGTGAGGGGCAGAAGGACAATCTGTTCTATATCACCATGTCAAACAGATGAAAAACACTATTCATATTATAAATGATTATTTGTTATATCAACTTGTGAGGATTTGTGTATTGGCACATCAGGTTCATGGGGTTCAGCAGACAAAAGACAAAATTATCTTTTCTAAATCCCACACAATATTTCCCACAGTTCTGGTGTGACTACGTTCTCTTTCGTCTCTCTTTCTTGCAGGAACTGTTTACGCCGGAATGCAAGTTTAAAGAGTCTGTGTTTGAAAACTACTATGTGATCTACTCATCCATGCTGTATAGGCAGCAGGAGTCGGGGAGAGCATGGTTCCTTGGCTTGAATAAAGATGGCCAAGCCATGAAGGGGAACCGGGTGAAGAAAACTAAACCAGCTGCTCACTTCCTGCCCAAGCCATTAGAAGGTAAAGCATGCTCTGAAAACCTCAAGAGAACGGTTAACATCCAGGTCACTGTGACACCAGCTGAATGGTAATGAAGAACATGAGTCCCTGAGAGATATCCCTTAGCTTGATGCCTTTTTACAGTTTTTCTCAACTGGTTTAACACATTTCTTTCAAACTAAGGTCAAGGTTTTCAAAACAAGGAACACAGGCATCCGAACACTTTTCCAAAAACACTTTTCCATTTTGCATTGCATTAATAAAAATGACAACATACATCATTTTTAGCAAAAAAAAAAAAACCAAAAAAACCCACACACACAATCTCCAGTCCAAAGTTCAAGCTTTCAAAACATTTAATATAAACAACTACTGAGATGGAGGAGGTAGAAGACGATAAGAGAGAATAGGAAGAAAAGATAAAAGAGAGTAAGAGTGGAGGAG
Organism: Zacco platypus; assembly: GCA_038088235.1. NCBI lineage: Eukaryota > Metazoa > Chordata > Actinopteri > Cypriniformes > Xenocyprididae > Zacco > Zacco platypus. The sequence continues at coordinate 25,139,149 of CM076081.1, read as the reverse complement.
GAAGACATATGATGGAAGAGAAATAGGAGTGTATGTAGGATGAGGAGAGGACAAAGAAAGAGTTGAGAAAACAGCAAGAGGAGAAGAGGTTAGTAGAGAGGAAGGGGACAATCTCATATGAAATGAGAGCCAGTCTAACTGACAGTGAATCATGGTCTATTGATAGAGGCCAGACAGAGTTCAGGCTAATGTGAACAGATCTACATTAACTACAATGTCAAGAAAACCAAGGGAAGACCCGACATCACCATCTGTTCCGTGCTCTCGTGGGGCCGTAAAGCATACATGCCAGGTGTGAATTGCATCTACACCATTCTTTCCTTAAGCTTGAATTGATGTGGATGAAATTCTCTGATTGATTAGACATAAATGAGAGACTTGATTAATATATTTATAGTAGCAGCAAACATTTTTGTGCATTTTGGTGTGCAATATGTACCATATAGAAAAGCATACAGAATAAACAGAGCAATTCCAAGTGGGTTCTTTCACTTTGGTGCTCGGGCCCTAAATATAAAAAAAAATGCATGGAAAGAAATATCTTATTTATGTTTAACATAACCTGAATATGTTGTGCAGTCAATAGAGAACCATTTTGAATAGAATAGAACTAATTGTTTTGAAAGCACTGACTTTAGAAATGTGTCAAATAAGCTGTGTTGTGGTTAAAATCGTGGGTAAAATCCCTAATGATGTTCATTGTATGATTTGGGAACACAACAAGATGTCCATACTGCTCTTTTACATTTAAGTAAATCCAGAAAAAGATCAAAAAAAAAAGTAGCATAAAAATTATTTGAAATGGCATATGCACTATATTGCAAGTCATACGATAACTGAAATGAACAAATCAAAATTATTCCTTGGTACTTTTGTTTGTAGGGTTAAAATATTGAATATCTGTACAGAGCAAGCACAAGTCACAGGAGCTGACGGATTTCAGATTTAGGGAAAATGAGGATCATAAGGATGTAAAATTAACATTTTATCTTGACAATGAGCTCCTCACCAAGGGTTCGACCAGAAACATTTGGCTTTTTATTCACATTATCTGATTACATAATGATTTATTACTCAATAAATATTATTTCACAGCACCACATATCCAAGACCCACCTTCATTCCATTATGATGGACAACCTGTCCTTTCTAGTATTCCTTACAGCTCCTTTATGGCCACACTGTAAAATGTGTCTGGCTAGCATGAGATTGATGCTTTATGTACGGTTTAGGTGTAATTTGCAATGATGTGTGGCCCGTTTCTGTCTGTGCAATGCTTTATTGCCGTGTACAGATGCCCACATTTTAAACCAATCTCTCATTCTGTTGCGTGTTCATTATTTTTTCTGCTAATACCTAAACACCAGCCAGCAACCCGTATTATAGCGGCACTGCTAAGAATACAGTAAGTTTGAACTGATGTGAAGCAGTGAACCTAGTCAAATGTATCCCAAGAGATCAGGCCGTCTTCTCATCACAACTAAGGATAGGATGCAGCCCTGCTGACAGCTTGTCTGCAATTTGACAAACTCACACATGTCCTGTCAGAGTTGCCCTAATGAATGTTGTCTTTTTAGCCAAGTTTCAGTTTTCGAAATGAAAACGAGTTGGGAGAAACTTTTCTACACATAATTATTTGCAGATTTTAGTCATATTCCTGGCCGGCCCTAAAAATCCTTTCCAATAAGAGAGACAGATGGGGTGGCTGTGGTTATCTGGCTGATTCTTGTCTTCTCTGATGTCTTTTGCAGTTGCTATGTACCGAGAGCCATCATTGCATGACGTGGGGGAGACAGTGCCCAAACCTGCCGTGCCTCCCAGTAAAAGCACAGAGCCGGCCGTCATGAACGGTGGTAAACCTGTCAGCAAGGAAACCAAGCCCACCACATAGCCAGATCCCAGCTCGGCCATGCTCAACCCCGGAGAGCCGTGCTCCTTTTGTCAGACTCTCCATGTTTGTGGATCAGATCCAGGCATCCTCTGCTCTCTCCTCCCCATTCCCTCCACCCTCTTCACTCCTCTGACTGTTCCGATCTAATTCAACGATGGACTGGCTCCGGAAGAGTGGTCAGCTGTGCACGTAGGAGGATGCAACTGGATAAACCAGCTAAACTTTCACCATGGAATGCCCTAACTGATATGGAATGCCTTTTGACATACAATAAAGCCGATGTTTTTTCTGTAATCGAGACAATCCACGAGAATGAAATTGTGTACCGCAGGCGCTTGTGTGGCGGTTATTTTGCCTGCTAACAGTCACCCGTTATAACCCTTTTCTTGAACCCTGACGCAGCAGAGACCATACGTTTCAGATCTATTTTCTATATACGCAGTAACACCAGCGGGTAATACTGTAAAGATATACATATATGGACTCCAATCCTCAACTTTATTTTTTTTTTTTAATGAAGTACGCTCCTGTGTCTCTTTCTTTCTAGGTGTCCCCCACTCAAAGCTCGAATTACCAAATCTTTCCCTTTTGTCCGTTACTTACTAAATTTGTTGTCGGGGCAGTGTGCGAAGCGTTCTGTTGTGGTGTTATTCAAATTGATGGATTTCCATAAACCCATCCTTAAAGTCCTTTCCTGACTTCAATAGTCAAGAGACGTTGATCAAATGGACGGAGCCTCCTAAACAGAATCAAACTCATTATCCAAGGTTCAGCGCTCATGTCTTCTCATTCTTGTAATGTCTAGAGAGGGACACAAGTATACTTCGACAGCAAATGCCAGCGAGTGCATTAGTCACGCCCGCTGCAGTCAAACACAAGGAGTTGGCATGTGCTGGAGAAGGTGTATAGAGTACATATCACTATCTAGTATGGTGCAGACCGATTTCAATCCCAGTAACTAGGTGAATTTCCACTTTTCTTTGCTCTTAATTTAGAGCGTGGGCTCTAGGAATATCTATAGGCCTTGTAGGCCTCTGGTCAAGGCCCCTCTTTGACATGCTGACTTCTCTGAACTATGGGCTAGTTCTGGCGAGCACATTAAATGTGACGAGAGTGGCAGCCGTAGAAAAATAGTCTACTTCAGACTTGTGTGGTAAAACAACTCAATGTAAGTAGGTACCATTACTAATGGCTGCACACCCATTTTGTTCAGCAAAGGCATGGGCAAGGTTAGTATTACATTCTGTTCTTGCAACGCTGACGCAGTGCAAGAAATGGCTTCTATAACGATGTTTTCACTGTAAACAAATAAAACAAAAATCTTCAAAAAAAAAAAGAGAGAAGTTAATAAGTAAATAAATAGATTTTTAACTACCAGATATTATGATTCTGAAATGAGAGGGGTTCTTCCTAGCTCAGCATGCAGAGTCCAGTACTGCTCATCATGTGCCTGTGATGACCTCTAACCCAGCATGCAAAAACATGTACCCAGTCTGTGCTGGGTTAAAGGTGCCTCATGCCCCAGACACACACACATACACACACACACACACACACACACACACACACACAGATTCAGTAGCAACTTATCCCATAAACACACAAAAGTTGATTGTTACCAAAGTCCGTTAACACGAGAATCCAGCCGAACAATTTCAATTACTCGGAGGACGGTGGTCCTCTTTGGTTTTTGTCCTCACTGTGACTAGAGTTCATCACAAAGAACAATTGTCTTGACTTTTTAATTGTCTCGATTCTAAAATGAAGAGATTCCAAATGATGTCCTTCACTTCGATTGTTCATTTAGTACAAGACCGGGGTACCTATAACTAATCACCTGCATGCGTTTTCTTAAGGACCAAAGTATGGGACAGCTAGAAATGTCTAAAGCTAGTTTGAGGTGTAGGGCTACACTGAATGGGCATGATTATATAAGGCTCTCTCATACTCTGGATTGAGACCATTGCACTTTGCGTTTGAAATCGTCATCTACTCACATCTACTTAGGATTTTAACGATTAGTCAATTATCTGCCAAGTTGACGAAGCCTGTCTTGCTTTAACAGTTTTCATAGTTTGAATGATGAATACCGTTTAGAATGTTATGAAGTAGACCCAGGCTATGCTGCTAAATACAAATATATTCTACACTTCATTTGAAGACCTATATTTTCATTTATTGGGATTTTGAGCTAGTTTCATATTAGGAGATGTTCAAGCACATTAGTTATACTTAATAGATATTTGTCTGTACAAAGCCGAATTTAATGCTAGAATGAGATGCAGTACTATACAGGAAAAGTAGCTTCATATTTGAAATCAGTTCTGAGGCTGGTGTCCCACTTCCACACGAAACAAATCACTCACTCCAATGAGCTCTACATGCTGGGCTACAGCTGCCCTGCAGACCAGTGAACTGGTTTTACGAAGGTTAAATTTATTTTTGTAAGTGACTGGTGAGTACGTGTGCATTTGTTAGTATGTTCGTTTGTTTATTCCTCTTTCAAACGTCCGTGTTTGTTTCGTTCCATTCAGGTTGTGTGTGACGTCGTTAAATCGTAATGAGGAGCAATCGCTGAACAATTGATCATATATGTGTTTTCTCCGTATTTCTGATTTTCAGTGGTGAAGGAAGGTCTCCATTGTCTGTTGATTGGTTTTGAACATTGATTTGACAGTTACTTCATCTGTTGCATGGGAAGAGGGTGGCATATATGAACTGCATGTCGTAGGCTATGTGTATCATGGACTGTTGGTATGTTCTGCTAATTTTACATACATATATGCAAAGAGTTTGTCTGCACTGTACAGTTTGTGTTTGTTGTATACACAGATACAACATATTGAATAAAATATTTATATAAAGGTACTGAAACCTCTCTAACCAATTCAATGTGATGTTTCTACAATGTGATATTTCGGCAATACATTTACTACTGAACCAAGGGTGGCATGGTGTCTCTCAGTCTCACAGCAAGAAAGTCCCCAGAAGTCCTTTCTGTATGGTTCTGTCCCCACACAGTCCAAAACATGCAGGTTAGGTGGATTGGACATACCAAAGGTGGCCGTAGGAGTGTTTTGAGTGTGTCCCAGCACTCTCAGAAAGGGCGTAAAACCTGTGCCAAATCCAATGAGTGGAGAGCAGCCCCTGCAAATGAGCAGGACTAACGCTGAGCATATATACATATTACTGAAATGATGGATGTAATGGGGTGACCCAGGGTCATAATTTTTTACCCTTATTTTATCATCCTAATGATAATTTTTGTTTACCTTCAACACGGGCAAATTTCTTCAACATTTTCATTAAATGAAAGAACAGTATGAAATTTTACAGTCATACAGGTCCCAAATATCACAGTTGCCATAGACATAACAATAAAAAAATGACAGGAAATAATTCTAGATATGTCTCCGATTTATACAAGAGTAAAATTATTAATAGTACATATGCAGATTGCAAAAAATAGCTTCCTTATTCTCATGAAATCTCAGAGCAGGTTAAATTTATTGGCATCAGGCTGTTTACAACTTGAGTTTTGTCACGTGAAACTTTGCACACAAGCAGCGCTTTCAAAAACAGCAACCTGAACAATAATAAAATGCTCTTATTTATCTGTTGGCCATTTCCATGGAATCTCTCCTTTAACTTGTGCTTATGTGTCCGTCAATAGTCTAAGTAAGCATTATTATACACAATTTTCATATATATATATATATATATATATATATATATGAAAAACTATAGAGGATTATATATAAGTCATCTCCCACAGCTGTTTTAGGTCCATATAATGTATTTGAAACCATATTGCCTTAATACAGAGAATTTGAATGCTGTTATATTGCAGAGATTTCTATAATCAATTTTCCTTTGTTTGCTGCTGATGTAGCCACCTTTTCTTGTCTTAACTGACAACAGAAAGTCTTTAAGTGTGTCCACCAGGGGTTAATTCTCCTCTACAATCCAGATTTCACAGGCGTTTCCTGTCCAGCCATCCCAGCAGTCACAATTTCCGCAGTTGCACACGCCATTCCCTGGAACAGAAGTTGAGAGGAGAGACAGAATTGAGAAACCCAGATCATCACTCTCCAAGTCTCGACATGCTTTCTCTCTTCACACCCCCTTGGCTAAATGTGCAAAGGGAAACCAAGTACAAATGCAAGTTTTGGAACCACTATCTCTGGGGTCCCGTCTATTCAGTTCAACTTCAGCCCATGTGGCGGCACTGGTATGATTACATAAGTGTTATTACTCCTTTTTGTTCAGCGTAAGTGAACATTGTAATCTGGTGTACACAAAAATCATTATTTGTGGAACCTTACTGAGCTAACTCAAGTGCATAACTTGTATATTATACACTTAAGTGTACAACTCAAACTCCATATTGATCTATACAGAGTGTCTAACATTTTCTAAAAAGTGTCTTGGGAATTCACATCATTTGCGGTAAATAATCTACATACGTTTGGTCAATGAAATCGCCTGCGACTCGTCAATCAGCTGAAGTGAGGTTTTTTACACATGCCTTTAGAAAAGCTGTATGTGACAGCAGCTTTCGTTCAGAAGAAAGCTTGAGAGCTGTACATTGTATCAATACCCAAACAGCTGAAATTCGCATCTGCTGTGCATGAAATTAAGCCCTGGCTTTCCCTAATACATTGAATTTTCCACAGCGCTCATCAATTGCGGGTGTAATGAGAATATCTTACTGAAGAAGCCATGAAGATTATTATTTAGAAACTGGCAGGCACATTTCTGCATGATTATAATTATAAAGGCTGAGTGCATTACTGTTACCCAAGGTAAGGGAAAGAATTGGCTGATTGTTTGCATTTGCATTTCATCTATAGAGAAAAGAAGATTTTCCCAGAGCAACATGAGAAAATAGTTTTAATAATCCTTATGAATATGGAAATGATGACATATGCCCTAATCGTTAATATGCTAATCAGTGACATTTAACAGACACATTTATGCATTCCTTTTGTCATTTGTGTTTTTCATCTTGTTTTGTAATGAATTTTGCATCTCTGCGTGAGGAACTGTATAATTGGTTGAACGACACGGCAACTGATAACGAAGTCATTAGACCAATAAGTAAACAGTTTGAGCTGTTCAAAGATCCTAAAGCCCTCGAGCTATTGTAATAAGTATTAATTTCTGCTTTTTATTACCATTGACTGGTCAACTCTTCAGGGCTTTAAAGGAAAACCTCAGCTCTCTTCCGAGCATCTTTCCCATTGAAAAGCAGGACGAGAAGAACACAGCAGGAGCCCACTGATTTGGACGGCTCAGCCTAAGAGTCGTACAGAGCTGTCTAATCAAACGGCAGCCACATCAGAGAACCTCAATATCCATCACAAAGAAATCTGTCAGCGTACGAGTGGGTGTTTGGAGGAGCGGTGCCGCATTTGAACACATACCTGTGCAAACCAGCCCATCATGTTTGTCGCACTCCCTGTCGTCGCACTCGCAGAATTCCCCTGAAATGTACCACTCCTGTGGTGAGCAGATACAGCGACCACAGTGACAAGAGCCTGCAAGAACAAATTAGCCTTCAGTCACACAACGATTGGAGATCCATTAGTCTTACTTATTCTCCTGTGCTATTTCACGTGATTATAAAACACTTAAAGCTGTGATACGGTTTCTAATTGGAATTTTAATAGGGTAAATTGTTTTTCTAAATGTGTGAAACAGCTGTTGTTTACAAGGTCCAATTTCATGTTCCTACTGAGTCAGTAAGAGACCAATATACAAGCTAGACCAGTCAATTGGCCGATACTTGGCTATTTGGAAATAATCGGCATTGGTCAATAATACACTAATACCGATGAATGCCGATAAGCCACTAATTATTGTTATTATTATTTAATTTTTTATTTCAAAAAGGAACAATGTACATTAATCAACATTCATGAATGCAAATGTTTTCATTGGTAGTCCCTTTGCCAGATGTTATTAGGCATAAAAACTAGAGACAAGAAAATTATATAATAAATTTAATTTGTTAAAATAAATACATGTATTAAATTTGTGTATGTGGAATTTTCTGTGCATTAAAAAAAAATTATTTAAACTTTAAAGACATTTACTCTGATATCTTTACATGTGTACTGAGACTTGCACATAATCTGAGACAGTCTCTTTAAATTGGTACAAGACGATTATCTAAATATTAAAAAAGGGGAAACTTAAATATCTAATATTAATATGTATTAATATATAATATGAAATATCTAATAACAGTTGTGGTGGAAACATCCTTAGTTCATATCATTGTCTGTTTGGCCAATTAACAGGCAAAGTGCGAATTTAATTTTATTATTGCATTTGCTGTCTTTAAAGGGATAGTTCACCCAAAAATGAAGATGATCCCACATTTACTCACCCTCAAGTTATCCTAGGTGTATAGGACTATATCTTCTTTCAGACGAACACAATCTGAGATATATTTAAAAATATCCTTTGTTCTCCTAGGTTGTGAATGGGGGGCAGCATTGGTTGACAAGGGGGCATTTTGAAGACAAAAATAATGCATCCATCCATACGACTCCAGGGGGTTAATAAAGGTCTTCTGAAGTGAAGCGAAACATTTTTGTAAGAAAAATATTCGTATTTAAAACTTTATAAATTCAAATAACTAGCTTCCAGTGGACGACCGTACGCAGAATGCACCAGTCGATTTGCGGCGGAAGAGTATACTTTGACCTGACACACAACATGTTGACAAACACGTATGCAGAGGATAGAGCAAAACAAATCAGGGTCATGGATTATTTGTCTAAACTGATCATTTTTAAATAGAGTATTTCGATATAAGAGAAGAGGAGCTTAAATTTGTTGCACAGCCTCATTTGTTTGAACCAGGAGAGGCATCAAAGCTTACAATACTCCAACATCCTGTGTGACACACCGCGTCAGAGGATTACTCATTTGGCGCAAGTTGACTTGTGCATTCTGTGTACAGTCGTCCGCCGGAAGGTAGTTATTTGAATTTATAAAATTGTAAATATGGATATTTTTCTTAAAAAAATGAATTGACTCACTTCAGAAGGCCTTTATTAACCCCTGGACATGTCTTCAAAACGAAGCCACCCTTTCATAACCATTAAAGGACTAAGGATATTTTTAAATTTATCTGTGATTGTATCCTTGGATTTCATTTCAAGTATTGTTAGGCTTATGATACTTTGGGGAGACCCTGGTCTAGATGTTAGTCAACATGTCTGAACAAAACTGGGAAAAAAAAAATAAACTGGGATTCTCATATTACACATACGATCCAGGGAACTGCATAACATAGCCCTGGTCTGGCTGTAACAGCTGTTTCTGTACCTTACAAACATGATATATGGTAAAAGTTAGAGAGTTTTATCCAGTCTCCATCAGTCTTTTCAATCAAAGTGTAGACAGCTCATAAGACAGTACATCCCTTGTCATTTACCACAGTATTATTCTACTGGGAGGAACAACCAGCCCAAATATTAACTATACCCATGAATCTTTACTGTGCAAAGATCCATTTAATTCTTCAATTCTTAAGTGTTTCATTCTTGATAATGCTGATGTTGTTATGACAAGCAGAACAACTCTCCTGCTGATTGCCAAGCATTCATTTGAGAAAATCGAGTAGATCGTGTGAAACCAGATCTTGGAGGAATTTCTTATTTTCAGGCAGGCAACAGCAAACAAGTAGTGTTCTGTCATTGGCTTGAACAAACCCTGTATATAAAACGTATTTGTGTTTCACTTCACATGCTCAGAGAAAGGAGATGAATACTCAGAGGACTATGCGTCATGTAAAAAAATTGGTTAAGCTTTATTGTTTTTTCCAGGATGTTGACGGGTCACAAACAAATACTGAAACTGGCCTCTTATTAAAGTGTAAAATCTAAAGCTTTGCTTTTGTTGTGTTGGAAGAGCAAATTATATTTTAAGGTTTCTGTCAGACAGTCAGCAAACATGTTTTTCAGTTTCGACATGACTTTACAGAAACCCTAAAATAATAGTTTTACCTTTAAATAGAAGAAATAGATGAGAACCATGGCCTAGCAGTTTGCACAGTTTTTGTATACTTGTAGGAGATCTTAGTTTTACAGTTCTTTTCTTTATTAATTTACAGTGTGTCCATTTTACATACAGTAGCTTATCGTTTTTTTCTCTTTTGGTGAAAATGTCCTTAAAATTTAGTCCACATTTCGACTGACTAAAATGTTAATAACAAACATTTTAGTCAGTAGTTTGTTTAAAGAGATTAATACAAGGTATTGGAAGTTGACGCAAGCCAGACTTGAACCCAACGTGGCTTCTAACCACCATGCCATGACTCTTATGGCGATGCAATCTCTCTCACCAATAATTTCTGTCTCTATCAACTAAATGTGGCACAAACCCTCCTTAAATAACAACTGATTGGAGGAAATAGTTGTATTCAGTTGTGTTTGCTATCTACCTCATTAGAGAAGCATATGTGGGAAATCGATTTAATAGCGCAGTTTGTTCCCCGACAAACAAATGAGGGAACCCACTTTCAATTTTAAGAGATTTTTTAAGGTGCCGCTGGAAGCATCGTCCCTCCTACCTTTTCCAGAGCACATGATGCCGTCGGCTGTCTCGCACAGGCCCTTGCTCTGCTCGTCCGTCATGTCACAGCTGCGGGGAAACTGGCAGTGCTTCCCAAACCATCCATCACTGCAGATACAGCGGCCACACGAGCAGAAGCCGTGGCCTGGGGGAGACACACAGCGCACACATACGTGTACGCGCACACACACACAATCACTTTCTCTCCTTACCAAAGAAAACCACCATTTGTATCTGCCAAAACAAAGCAATGGTCTGATTGATCCAGGCAAATATAATTGGTTCAAACAGACAGGGACTCGTTTCCAGACTGGCTAATGGTGTTGCGGTAGCTATATGGCTCTTATCACTTATGGACCCCGTGGGATAAAACATTCTTTAGCCTCTCGGACCGCTTTGGATAAGGCGGTGTTTCAGCATTTGTAACGAGCTAACTGTCTAAATTGTGCTCAGTCAAATCCTTTGTTTATTGGTGTGAAAAAAATACTATTATCTATCGCCTAGATCTTGATTTAAGCTTGCTGCAGGACAAGATTAGAGCAGGGGTTTTCAACCTTTTAGATGCCATGGACTCCATAAATGTGATCATCCTTGTGCAAGGGTCCCCCATCCTAAAATTTAATCAAAATGTTATGAGCAGCAGCTACGCTAAATATTCTCCATTTGCTTTTCTGTCTCTATCTCAGGATGCCCATAAATCATGCAATCATTGCTTTAATATGCTCTTTGTTTTTGCTTAAATGAATACATAATGTTAGCTAACTGCATGATCTGTATAGTTTAGAACTGTAAATTTCTGCAATATGGACTTGACAGAAGTCACATGATAACAGATCACTCTTAATTTTAATGTAGAAACATGCATTTCCTGTAAAGCTGCTTTGAAATTATATCGAAAGAGTAGGCAGCCTGTGAAGGTCACCAACTACCAAGGGGGCACCAGGGCACCATCTCGCCTCCCCGGGTGCACCAAAGTGTGTTTTTTTTACCATTGTTGATGCGTTTCACACATTCTGTGCATTAGTGGTTGGGATTTTCAACTGTCCTTTCCGCGGTTTACATCGTTACACCTGTTAGAGGTGACAAGGGATTGTCACCAGAGCTGACTTACTTACAGCTTGCACCAGCGCAAACCCTGGCATTAAAAAACTACTGTGGGGATTACTAAAGACACGCAGCTCAAAATTACCTTATTGCAGATGCATTTGTAGGATGCATTTCCCTTTCAGATGCAAAATTTATGGGAGGAGAGTATTTAAATGAATCACTCAATCCTATTTACTAATGTTTGCGCTGGTAAGTTTACTGGGATTTGCACCATTATTTAACTCCCCCAAAAAGCATGTCTTAACCCATTTTACAATATGGCGGCAATTGTTGCTGCAAGGAGACACTGCAGAGAACAGAGATCATGTGGTAGAAGAGAGAGAAAAAAAATCCACTCGTATTCATTTCTTTGGAATGCCAGAGGAAGATGTTATCTGAACATATTGTTTGCCAAGCTATGTTGGCCTCTATATATTTATTTGTACGTGTTTGTCAGAAGACATGTGTCGACCCGCACCTGATGAGCATCAGTTCTGCTTATTTGTGACCCAACGCTAATTTTCACAGTTCTTGGTAGATTGCATTGGTCATTATATAAATGATTTGACTGCGTCTTTGTTCTTTAATTTGCGCATCAGCAGTAGATCACGTACGAAACTTGACACTCCCATTGGTGCATTTGTGGAATTGCAGTCTCACGCTAATTTGCCCCGTTTAATAGATCTGGCCCCAAGTCAATAAATCATTTATTCAACTAATTCGTTCATAAAACCAAGTTGTCCAGGAACGAAACAAGTGTGTCCACTACAGTGTGTTGCTCCACTTTGTTCGGATGTTCGTGGCTGGAGAAAAATAGACAGTTTGTAAGTAATTTACAATATTGTTTCTATATACAAACACAACTGTAAGTGTGACACAGTTTTACAGTTCAATAAACACAAAGTTCATATTGAGCAACTTACATTATAGACTCTATATGAACTTCAAACAAACATATAAACTATGCATTCATAACAACTGCTCTCATAATGTTTATATTCCAAAAAATTACCCTATACACAGATGACAATAGCTAAACACGCCTGAGTGCATTAGTACTCCAACCACTTTATGTCAGTAAGTTGTCAACATATCCCTGAGCTTCCTGGTGGTAAATAGAACTTAAGAGGGCATTCATGTCAAATTTTTAAAATGTCACCCAAAAATGCTAATCCTGTCATCATTTTCTCACCCTCAAGTTATTCCAAACCTGCATGAATTTCTTTCTTCTGGAAAAAATAAATAAATAAATACTATGGGCCCATCAAATTTTTGATTACCGACATTCTTCAAAATATCTTCTTTTGTGTTCAGCAGAAGACATACAGGTTTGGAAGAACTTGAGGGTGAGTAAATCATGATAGAATTTTCCTTTTTGGGAGAACTATCCCTTTAACTAGGAAACTTGCATATTTACAATAATTCCGATAGCACATGAAGGCAGCATAAATAATAAACATTTAAAGGTAACTTACTGTACACTCCCCTGAGGTTTATTAACACTGAACATTGAAAATCTGTAGTTTTGCACACTTGCGTTAGCTAAAAACAGGTTGACAACTTAATAACATAAAGTGGTTGAAGTAGTAATTTATAAAGTTTATAAAGTTGCCATTTTAAATGTCCTTGTCATTTATGGACCGGGTTATTTGGCTTTTACAAGAGCGTCACTTCGAGAGATTTGTGCATGGGCGTTATTTCACGTGGGCTGTAAGGAAACAAAATGTTCACTGAAGCTGAACAGTGTTTTTTCTCTTAATCTTTAAAGAGCAGTTGGTGACTCACTGTGAGACACTGAGCTATAGAACAGCTCCTCCTCCCAATGACTTACTTTCTGGAACAGTGATCGGTAAAGAAAAAAAAAACAAGGGATTCCCCTAGCCTAGACTACATCTGGCAAGACAGAAATGTGTTCTAGATATTGAAGCCAAACGAAAGGATGTGCCTCAAAATGAAAAGATAGACAAATCAGTGCTCGGGATGTTTTCTGAAGCATGTTATGCTGCCTTCACATGCTACCGGAATATTGTACTGTAAAAACAAGTCGTATTTACCACTGGGGTGCTAATTTTGATATCCAAGTTCCAGAGTTAGGCATGCCATAAACTTGAAACATGGCAGAGGGGAGAACGATTGTTGCTATGACTGGCATTATATATAGTTTTTTTCCACAACAGCTACATGCCTTGTCTTGTTAAAATAGTGCGTATTTACATATATTAATATTCATTTAAAGCATATTGTATGTTTTATGCACAACGTAAAGGCCTGTATTTGACTGAAATTAGCACAAAGAAATGTATATATGGTTATCAAGGAATGGTATGCTAAATATTATTTTGGCTTTAACAAGACTTTCCCAATAAATAGGCAAGAATAAACCTGGTGACCTCCATGATTCCTGTTCTTTCCTACAACAAAGCAAAGAATGCAACAAGCTCATGATCACGACTTCCGATAGCACGTAAAGGCAGCAATAGTCATGATATAAAGCTGTATATATTCATATGTTTTTCATTTTTTGCAAGGTGATTTTAACCAAATTGGAACACCTAATCAAAGTAGGAAGGAAAGTACCTAATTCAATAGTTTGTATTTCACATTTGGAAGGAAATATATTTGTTGTGGAGGATGTGCAAAGTGGGCCAAATCACAACGGAGATTCATTTGTGAAATATGCTTGTACTTCTTATAAAATACTTGTTCAGGAGGTTATGAAATGGCAAATTGATTTAATAATCAACAGGCGCTGTTGTGGCTTTTTGGAATAAATGGATGGCAGTGTATTTCCATTGTAGCTTAGAATAACTGCGAGAAAATATTTTAGTGTGTGGCTCTTTGTCTTCCTCTCGCTAACCCATTTATTTTGTGGGTGTAGGTATACAGGCTTTAAGTTTGATGCACTCTTGGTAGAGCTACATGCTTGACTGCTTCAATCAGCCAGCCTACGAGAGCATTTAATTGCTTTGGTGAGTGGCACCCCAGTCCTTTCAATTAAAGCGCACCTGCGATTCCCCATTATCCCGCCTGTAAATGCAATTCGAGTGTGGGCATGTTTGAGTTCACGGTGCTTCTCACACCTATCTCTGGAAGGATATTTTCCAAAGAATGTAGCCTAGTCTTAAACTCTCAGGCAAATGCCTCATAAAATGATGTAAATCCAATCTGAAATATTGATGATCCTGCATTTCAGTAAAATACTTTCATGTTAATACAGCTGGAATGGCTTCTCAAGGGCTAAAGATCCCATGATAGGCAAGGCATATCTGAAGGCTGCCCTTCATTTGAACAGCAATTCAGTCCTGCAGGACCAGCTTTGCAATTAGCTGAGATGAACATTTCATCAGCATGTGTGACGGCTGTCTCTCTGAGCTGAGAGCTGGAGGGACGGCGTGTTTCCACACTTCTCCTCTGTTAGCAGTCTCAGTCCCGAGCCCTATACATATTTAAACGTCTCCTAGGGCAGGCCCGCACAAGGGCAGCCGGCCAAGCTGTGGCGGCTAGTCGCTTAGAGGCACAACACAATAAGCATTCAGAAAGCAGCAGCATTAAATTTCTATCCCCACCAAAAGAGGAGGAATGTCGTTCTTAATATACCGACGTGTACCACGGGTGAAATTGTTGTGCTCATCTATCATCGCATTTTCACAGGAGGGGTTTCTCGAATGGCACAGCTATTGAATAGATAACAGTTTGACAGATAAACATTTATATTGGTGGCAGATATATTATTTACTTATAACTGGGAAAATGATGCTGCTTTTAATGATAGTGAATTTAAAACAGCTAAAATTACATAAATAATTTTAACCAGTCCTTTGTAACAAGATATTTTCTTTGAGTTAAAAGTTCAGTATTGGCAAAATGTGCTTTTTTTTCATTATGGTGACCTCCATCCAGGTGTTTTAGAATGTGAACACCCTCTTACATGTGGGTCTGGGGTTGTCTCATACAAACACTCCAAAACCATTCGAATAAAAAATTAATTACTGTATTTTTTTTATATTATTATTATTATTATTATTGTTAATAATAACAATAAGGTAACACTTTAGAATACTGTTCCATCATTAATGAATAACTGCACAGGAATAAATGTGTAATACAATAATAATACTCTAGTGATTACTATTAATTAACAAGAAACTCTTATTAACAAATAATTGGTAATTCACTATTAGTTAATCAATAATTACTATTTTTTCATACCTCCCAAAGAACTACTAAGAACTAATATATATAAGCTTGGAAATGACTTCAGTCATTACTAGAGAGTTATCATGTTTTTCACTTTAGAATACTGATCCAAATAACCAGTAATTCCTTCTGATGGATTTGGTAATAGAGTCATTACTAGTGGGTTACCATGATCTTCACTTTAGAATGCTGTTCTGAAGTTGTTTTCTTCCCTATTGTAACGTATCTGAATGAAACATTGTCTCAAACAACGACTTGATTTTGTCCAATGGGAATTGATCGGATCGTTGCACTGTTGTCCATGAGTTCATGGTGACTTTAAGAAATGTCTTTTTTTTTCTCCAAAAAGTGGAAGTCAACAGTAATCAAAACTGTTTAGTTACAGACATTCTTCAAAATATCTTCTTTTATGTTCCACACAGGAAACTTATACAAGTTTGGACAGAGATGAGTCTGAGTAAATGATAATAAAATATGTAAGTTTTGTGTGTGTGTCAGGTGTTAGCCCTGTATATGGCTGAAATCATGATAGTAGCAGTGGAAGTAAAGTAAAGAGAAGAAATTGAAAGCAATAGTCTTTTAGTGAAGTCTTAGTGATATGTTGTGGCCTCAGGGACAGTGTTGTCTGGACATGCACTCATGAAACAGTCATATACGTGCACAGAAACAGACGTGCTCAGGTGTGACCTGACAAACCTAGCAGGAGGGCTTGAAAATCATCTTTTTGTAGTATTCTAGCCTCTAGTTAAATTACTAGAATCCGTAAAGTCTGTTCAGCAAGTCCTCGGAATACACACAAGTCTTCATGTGGTGTCTTCATCTCAAGTACTGTGCATACCCATGCTAACCCATGATTCAAGCTGCTGTTCAACAGCAAATATGCTTAGAATTTAAAATGAAATGACTAAAGTGTTGAGGATCTGGCCTTGGCAAAAACTTTGCCAAGTCAACGCTCTGTGTCTAGATGCTTCAAACAAGAGTGCAAACTTCTCAGAGAAGCAGGATTAAATTAAAAATGTTAATTCATCATTTTGGCAGGCTTGTAGAAGGGGTATTTTCTCCAAGGAGTGCATCTTCATTTAAATGAGACAATAATTAGCAGTACAGATATAAAGCAAAACAAATATGAAATATGAGATCAAATAGTATATGATTCAAAACTATTTTCCAAAAGTAACAATAATGTCCAAGAGCAACTTTTTTTATTTCCTGCAGCTCATTATATTATCACAGAGGTTTTAAAGTATGGCGGAATACATGTGACAAGTCATGTGAACGCTACTGTTTGCCTGTCATGTATGCAACTGGTTTACAAATTAACCTAAATGGGTAAAACTGGAAGTCTGAGGATGGTTAACAACTCACCCTCACATTCAAATTCAAATATAGCCTACTGTAAACTTGAGATTTTAAATAAATAACTCTGTTAAATAAAGGGTCCACCTCTGTGCCTGTATGACCAATCCATAATGTGTATGTTCTGAGAGTGGCCATGAACGCAGACTAAGGCAGGATAGATGCTGATTCTCTATTAATTACCTACTTGCCCTTGGTAGAAACATATGTTTAACATGATTAGTTCCCTTGTGTTTATTATTAATATCCCTAAAGTCAGATGGTGTGTTACATTCCATCATTATGCATAAACATATAGACCTAATCTGTCAGTCCCCTTAGGTTGACTGAATGTGTTGTTCAGTCAGCTGGAGTCTTTATAGGTTAATGTTTAAACCCACAGGCTTGTACATGATCATAATTACAGAAAAAAACTTGTAAGTTGCAGTGAGAGAAGAAGCAAGAGTTTTTCTGGAAGCCCCTATGATGGTTTAAAAATAAATATCTTGAATCCACCAAAATGAAATAAAATATCTACTAGCGGCAATAAAGCTATACTGCTATGAAGAACTTAATTAAGTTTATTTTGTCTCTGGACTTCATTTTGCACAAGATTCAATAAGTTATGAGCGATGGACCTGACTCAAAGTTGACAGAAATTATGTACAAATATGTATAATAATAAAAATATCCCCCCATGTCACGTGACCCTTCAGAGATCATTCTAACATGCTGATTTGCTGCTCAAGAAACATTTAATGTGTACAATTGTACAAAATATTTGTGTGCAACTTTTTTTTTCAGGATTCTTTGATGAATAGAAAGTTCAAAAGAACAGCATTTATTTGAAATATAATCTTCTGTAACATTATAAATGTCTTTACTGTCACTTTTGATTGATTTAATGCATCCTTGCTGAATAAAGGTATTAATTTCTTTCATTTCTTTTCAAAAGAATTCAAATAAAAATTCATCATGTGACACTGAATACTGAACTAATGATGCCGAAAATTCAGCTTTGCCATCACAGGAATACATAACTTTGTAAAATATATAGAAGAGTTTTTTTTTTTTTAAAGTTGTAATAATATTTCACAATATTACTGTTTTACTGTATTTTTAATTAAATAAATGCAGCCTTGGTGAGCAGACGAAACTTCTTTTAAAAACATTAAAAATCTTACAGATCCCAAAGATCCTCACAGATACAGCACCATAGAGATGTCAAACAATGGCCCCATTATGCTTATCTGTCCTGCTGTGCGTGTTTGTGTGTGTTACCTCCACAGATCTCTCCGTTCAGGTCCTCGCACTGCCTGTCGTCACACTCGCAGTTTTTGCCGTGTACGCGTTTATCTCCGGGTGGGTAGCATGTGCACTGGCCACACAAACATTGCCCTGAAACACACAAATAATCTGTGACTGGCAAGAAAGCAAAAGAATGAGAATGAAACTAAAAGCAAACCAACTTGTGGCTATTTTTGCTATTTTATTATCAAGATCTTGCATGAAGGCAGTTCAAATCTACGTTTCACCTTGAATTTGGCTCATCAAGGTCAACGGAAAAGCTCATTGCACTAAAAAGCACAGTGCCTCAGTCTATGCTTATCATAGAGCACATTAGTCTACTAAAGTGGCACTGTCGTTGTTTGACATTGACAGCCGTTACAACTCCAGCTCCGTGCAGGCGAGGAGAACAACAAAGCAACGCCCTGTCTGACAACCTCTCAGCCTGCCAAGCAGATAAAAGCTGCGTGCTGCCGTTGCCACGGTAACGGGTGATGTCAAAACACTTTTCCTTTATCGATTAGCTTGAGTGACGTCACGTAGCCCTTCCCTTAAGCTCGCATGCTAAGCTGCAAGAGAGTGTTCAGAGCGTGTAAAAAACATTTAATGACTAACCACCTGTCTTTTCTGCCTTATTTCTTTCATTTTTACTTCTCTAGTCACGTAATCCATCACGAGTACCAACTAGCAACAAGTGGAGCTCAATGAGTTAAAATTTACAAGTTATCGTACTGATGTACGGTAAACTAAACTACTAAGCATAAATTGATTCCACACATTATTCAATACCTTTATATGGACAGTATGAAACACATGATGGAGTAGACAGAGAATGTGTATCTTTTCCATATGCTTTCACAGTGGCTGGTGGCATTATGTGCGTAAATGGAGAAAGCAGCGCTGGCAGCTTTACTGTGATTAATGGCTCCCTCGCTGATCATGTACTGCGCTTTGGTCCGAATCGAAACAATTAATTCCTTCACAATATTTGAGAGACAGCCATCCGGCAAGTTCAATTCTCTAGGGAGCCATGCTTGCGCAGGTGCCAAGATAAAAGCCCCGTTCCTCTAAATTGTTAAACATCATAATGGCTCAGCATCATCAATTTCCAATAATACGACCCCTAATTCATCTCTAAGAGTTACATTATTATAAATTTATGACCATGGTGCTTAAATCCTGAGATGGGCGTTTAGAGTAAATGCTGTACGGGGAGCAGCACCAGCTGTTCTGTGTTAGACCCGGATTTCTATCATATTATTATCTCTGTTAAGCGGTTTTCTTTAGATATCAGCTATGTCAGAGGTTACAGACTTATATTACACACTAACACTCATTGCTGTGGATTGGAACAACTGTCAATTGTGTGCTGACACCAAGAACTCAAGGTTTTGTGGGTGATATTAGCCAAAAAAAGTGCATAAACTTGAAAATGAAGGTTCCAAAAAGAACATTTTGTGCAATAAAAAGGTTCCATGGATGTTTAAGGTTCTTTCAGGGAACCATAGATGCCAATAAAGAATCTTTTTGAGTGTACTTATGAAATCCACCTTTAGAATACTTATATTCAATGTAGGACACGCTCATTCTAATCTCTTATACTATTTAGGACAAATGCAAATTGGGACACAGGGATTTTGAAATTATTCTTTGGCATATCTGGAAAGACTGTTGATGATGTATGCCGAGGCTATATCAATCCTGCGCCTCAAACTTGACAAGGACAATCAGGCTTGTAAAGACACCAGTGTTTAGCTGCACAGACCACTGCCAGTTCTGACATTAAATGACAAGCGTACTGGAGCCGTGCTGAGTGTATCCCGATGTGTCCTGCGAAGCATGAACCTGCCAAATACTGAGGTTCATGCAAATGAGACTTCTGGGGTGCTAAAGGGGGTGAGGAGGTTTTTCGCTGTCTGCCTTTTAAAGCGCAATTAAGAAATGTCAAGAGCCACAAAGAACCAGAGGTGGAGCCTTTCACAGTAGGTTTTAGAAGCAAATGCATGTAGGTTTGTATATCTGAATATAAAAGGAAAGCCCTTACCTGTACACTGCAGTAAGAATATAATACAATATAATATAATATAATACAATATAATATAATATAATATAATATAATAATTTGGCTCATTTATTCAACCGATACATTCAAAAACAGTGATTCATTCAGGAAAAAAAACTAGTGACTGTTTTTACAATGAGTCAGTCAATCATTCATGCAAACAATTGACCCTTCGCAAAGACCCCCCCATTAGTAAATGTTGCTTTGTCCGACAAGCCTTGCACGCTCACGCCACACATCATGTTCTCACACAGTGAAAAATACATCCCGGAGCAAAGAGGACACTGACAACACGTCGACAGACACATGAAAGAGTTTCATATTTAATATATCTTAATTTTTTAAAGAAGTTTAAACAATAAATACCATATAGTGGCTCTTTAATGTGTCGTGACAGATCGCTGTAGCTCCTTCAATCGGCTCGTGAATTGATCATCTCTTCATACTAGTTCATTTACAACAACAAATAAACATGAATGGACATCAGATGGAATGTTGTTTCAAGCGCGGAAAGACGTGAGTACACACAATTTTTGAAGTTCAAGTTCACCAACGTTAATCTACTAACTCCCCTGACTGCTTTGTCAGACAAAATGGGGTTAGATTCGGGGTTATGATTGGTCAGATCGCCTGTCAATCAAACTGTTTGCGAAGGGTCAATTCATTCAAAAACACTGATTCACTCAGAGAGAAAAAAAAAAAAAAAACACTGCTGTGATAAGCATACCAGATCCTTCATTGGCTTCATTTGGCACTACCGGTATTTTCATAATATAAAATAAAATACTCTTTGATCCAAGTTAGTCACTACATACAGCTTTCCGCATTTTAAGAGGCATTAATATTTTATGTGTTCCTAATGCACCACTTCTCATCATTTGCTGGTACTGAATATAGAGCAATCTGGGGAGAAGTACTAGTTTTACCGCTTTTTCTTTTCGCTTCTGTCAAACAATTTTGAAACATAGCATTTGGAAGCCTTTCAATCAACACAGGAAATGAAAGGTCAAGGAGGACAGTATGGGTTGTGTTAAGATGTGACATTTAAAGGCATCTCGAGTTCACTTTTTAGGTGCTGCCCACTAGCAACCATAAGAATGCAGCACAGTGCATGCAACACATTCATAAACAAATAACTATAATTCACTTATACAGCATATTTGCTTTGAAAATTTCATTTCTATAGCATAAGGTATGTTTATACTTTTGCATATATTTTTATTCATTTATTTTTTTACTTGACTTGAAATTTCAACCCACAATTCAGCAGCATACATATAAATATACATATGCATATCCATACTAATTGGACACATTCAGTTTCCTCTCAATGCAGAACACCACTTGGTCCTTGTGCACCAGAGAAGGCCACCATTATTAAACTCAGAGGAAGTGATTGCAATCAGCCCTAATTCTGCTGATTTGCTTTAAAAGATCGCTCATCACTCCAAGCAGTTCCTACAACACACTGGATATCAGTCAACATCTGCGTGGCAAATTAGGCCTCTTTTCCCTCTCCTGTAAGACGGCTGGAAGAGTTGAATGATTGCTGCTGTGCATGTTTAATCAAGATGCATTCTTTGTATACGGGCTCCGCACGGTAATCTATAGAGTGCATTAGTGAGCTAATGAATAGTGTAAAAACCAACACTTAGTAACTTCCGTGCATCCAAAAAACAAAAAAAACAAAAACAGTGCAATCACTCATTTGTTGCTTCTCAAATGGCGGGATACACAACCATGCAGTAAATATCTTTCAGATATCATTTAAATGCCAAATGTTCAACGTAAAGATCACATACAACGGAACTGCTGACAAATTCACTTAAGAATCATCTACAGTCGAAATTGTTTTTCCATCCACAGCAGAAACACTCTGAGAACAGGTGTTTCCTGGAGGATTTTCCTGGCTTAGCTGAATGTGAAATCTTCCAGATTTTCACATTTCACCACTTCAAACAAGCTCTTCTACTGAATCCTGCTTTTTGTGTCCATTTGCTACAAGTTGCTGGCAGTGATGACCATCATTCTTAACTAGGGAAAATTGGCACATACGTAAAAAGAATGAGGCAAGCACACAGCCAGATTTAAAACATCAGGATATTTCAGTCGGAGGCTTTGTGAATCTCAAGCAAACTGCCATGTGGCATGGGAATCCCTCATATGGGGCTTCTCCATGGCACTGTGTAAATGTTGGATTGATTCAGCCAGGATGGCAGTCCTTCTTAATTGTGGGAGTGAAATTCAGAACGGAGGAAACCTGGATAATTACTTGCTGTCAGGATAATGGATGCAGCAAGCAGACCTATAGCTCCAATCATGGGAGAAATTCTATGTAAACAGATGTATAAATCATCATTTGCTGGGCACGTCTCACAGCACATGCTCACAGTACGGAGGGGCAGTGAATCTATGGATTATTGATGTGAACTGTAAAGCCACAAGGTTCCATTCAAACTGTATTCAGGAAAATCTTTAAGATCCAATGGATTCACACAAGAGATCTACTGTTCGTGGAGAAAGCTTCATCTCAATGGCAGTCGCTCAGCTGGTACAGGACCAGGCTCGGAAGGGCCATAGCGAGAATCGAGAGAATTCCTGGTGGGTTATAAATTGGGCCGGCATTACAACTTCGATATAAGGAAGTTTCACACGGCTCTCCGTAAACGCAAGTACTGCTGTTTGATATTCTTTTGAATTTATTTTACTTTTTAATGCTGTATTTTTCAGCTGTGCCAATTAACAAGTTTGATTGTAGAAACAATCTTGAGGGGGCTGATCTTGGGCATTAAAATCCTGGGCTGAAAATAGGCCCCACTCTGGCCTGGAAGTACACAGCTTTAGCTTCTTGAGCCAAACACCTGAGCAGTAAATGCCTTCTAAATAAGCTGCAGGAAAATGATGTCATGACAGTGCTGATTGGCTGATGGCACAGTCCCAAGCTCTTTATTAGCAATTATCTTGAGCTATGTGAAAAAACTTTTAAGAGCCCTTTAAAAAAAGAATCATGCACTGGTCTATAGAACAATGAAATATTAACTATATATACTTTATTTTTTACGTATAATATAATAAAAATACTTGATTATTAATTATTAAAATATTGAACATATGAAACAAGTCAGTCTAGTCAAAACTCTATATAAGTTGTCTAAAAATCTAAGTTGTAATGTCAATGCATGAGATCTTTATAAAATTATGGCAGACTACTTACATAAAATGCATATAAATATCGGTTGTCACTCTATAACTCCCAATAATACATCTTAGTAAGATGAAATTTTTAATGCTTAGTTTTATGATAAAAGCTCTGTAGTTTTAATTGCGCAGGGAAAAACATAATGCAATACAATGATTGCTGAGAGATGCACAAACATTCCAAAACATTCCTCAAAAGCATGATGTCATATTTGAAAAAAAGTGATATATGGATAATCAAGTTAACCTAAGTTGCTTCAGTCAAGTAAGTGTTTATCCTTAACAATATAAAAGTTATTCTTATATTTATTTTATAAAAATCAGGAAAGATTTTACAGTAAAAAGACATGTGCCACAACCTGAAGGGGGAAGCTTTTAGAATTACACTAAAAGGCCTTTTATTCAATTCACACCGCACCGACAAACGCCAAAAAACACTTCTGTTGGGGTTTGTTGGACCGATCTGATACACCTGTCGGAGTCTGTTGGCGTTGGTTGGAGTCTGTTTTCACCCGACTGAACATGTTTATTCGGCGTTTGTTGGGTCGTGGACTGTCTGAGCAGTGTGGTATGGTTTTCCAACAAACGCCAACAAACTCTGACATAATCTGACCTGGCTGCGAACCGTTTCCATGACGATGAGGCAAGTCCCTTGCAAAGACTGCAGTTTGATCGCGCCGGCGCCTCACGCACACACAACAAAGCACTGCAAACGTGACATCGCAGTTTGTTCATTATATAAAAAAATATATAGTCAAAACATGTACAAGTTACAATACTCAATTTAAATAGTCCGAAGTGCAATCCGTGCCGTTCAGCAAGAGCACTGCTCCTCTGAGGTATTGCCATTTTCACTCATATGAAGAGGATTCTTTTTTCTGTCAATACCGGAACGCGCGCGTGAAGGACTTTACATAATACATAGTAAGTAGCCTATAGCATCCAAATAGGCTACTTTGCAAAATGGAAATATGTGGATTTGTGCTGAAAGAGAGAGGTATAAGCGTGAGAGCAACACAGAATTAACCTAAATTTAGTTTCAAATTAATTCGTTTTGGCTTGTTTAGCTACAAATGATTGTATAGGCCTTTGATGGGTCGCGCTAAAAATACCGGTGTAGGCTATAGGCTACAACCCCAAAGGCTAGCGCTTCGGATTTCAGGTTAGTATTTTTATGTTTGCCTCAATACTTTAATACAATGAAAATATATATGATACTATATTATTAATCTAATAAACTTGCCTGAAAATATTGTTAATATGGATACACATATGTAGTTGTGGATCTCAATTTTTCCCAGTTAGACTTGACTCTCTGTGACTCGTTTGTCGGTGTTTGTTGGGGCAGTGTGAACATGACCGGTTTTTCTCTTAGAATTATAAATCCAACGGCAAACTTGTTTGTTGGTGTTTGTTGGCATTTGTCGGTGCGGTGTGAATTGGCCTTTACTTACTACATAAATCAGACAACAGAAAGCATGTAATTCATTGTGTAGAACTGATTTTTTTTTAGCAATAAGTTTTGATCCTATTGATAATTTAGAAGCTTTTTAGAAATTTGGAAAATTTTGAATCAAATATAATGCAGCAGGCTTTATAGGGTTAATCAGAATACACATCTTATCATAAAATTGTGCAACCACTTCAATTAGTGCTGCAATAAATGAAATAAATAAACTGGCTTCCTTCCAGGAAATCTTTCATTTTTATTTTTTAATTTCCAGCCAATTAATTATTGCACTTGGGCACAATTTAACCCACCATTTGTTTGAAGAAGATTTTAGATGCTTTAAAGGTACAACTGAAGGAATTGAAGATAATTAATGCATTTTAGTGACTTTGTTACAACTTAATAATTACTTTTTATTATTAGAGAGACAGAACTCACATCCTACTCTCTGTGTTCCTCTAAAGACCAGAACAAATGGTTTTCACAGTGCCAAGATCCAAGCTAGAAATCCTTATGCGGATTTAGCTTTTTATACACATGGTACTAAGAAAAAAGAAAGAAAGAAAAAAACTAATACAATGCCTCTGGTTCACTAAAAGATTTGCTTCTAAGTTTCACCACAAGAGTTGCTGCCAGATTCAGTGTTATTTCAGGTGCTACAGAGGGAACATGCCAAGCTAAAGCCTTGAGGGATGAAACACAAAAGCTACTATGTATCTGATTCTTCCAGCTTGCATTTTCACATTTGTATTTCTTATGTACGCTAGATGTAATAATCAATGACATTGTCTAAAACAAGACTAGAATTCAGTATTTACTGTTGCACTATTAAACAAACAGCTGCTGGACTGATTATGTGTAGGCAATATCTTTTTCATCCCAGCCATTACAGCAAAAGTTATTTAATTTTTGACGTTATATTATCTGCTCTATGTCGCTAGAGTATAAAAGAGCATGGGGGTGGAAGTCCTTTAAAAACAAGTGCACAGAACACAGGCTCCATTAAAGTTAAATTATCACCTCACTCAGTGAAACAGGACTATTATTATCGCTCTTCACTTTCTTATGCAGCGGGGACTATGGAAATAGCATTGTTTCAGAACAATCACACTTGTTCTGATTCATCTCTGACTTATTGTTTCTTTCTAAAAAGACTTACTCAGAGACAGTATGTACAGACCAACACTACTACCTGAAGCAAACTATAAGTTCACAATACCCATTACAACCGTTACATTTTTTTTGTTGTAGTTTAATTTAATTTACAGTAGTGGCTATAAGCTACTGGCCAGTTTTATTGCAGTGACAATTGACCCTTCGCAAAGACTCCCCCCCCCCTCTTTAGTTACCGTTGCTTTGTCCGACAAGCCTTGCGCTCTCACGCCACACATCATGTTCTCACACAGTGAAAAATACATCCCGGAGCAAAGAGGACACTGACATTGTGTCGACAGACATATGAAACAGTTTCATATTTAATATATCCTCCTTTTTTAAAGAAATTTAAACAATAAATAGCATATAGTGGCTCTTTAATGTGTCGTGACAGATCGCTGTAGCTCGTGAACCATCTCTTCATACTAGTTCATTTATAACATCAAATAAATGAATGGACATCAGAAGAAATGTTGTTTCAAGTGTGGAAAGACGTGAGTACACACAATTTTTGAAGTTCAAGGTCACCAACGTTAATCTACTAACTCCCCTGACTGCTTTGTCAGACAAAATGGCGGATTCAGGGTTATGATTGGTCAGATCGCCTGTCAATCAAACTGTTTGCGAACTGTCAATTACTGGCAATTGGTAGAAAATATATAAGAAATGCTTTGGTAACCTACAATATATTTCATGTGGTAACATCTTAATTAGCTTGTCAAAAATGTATATTTAATATGACTAAATGATGAAGGCTACACTAACACTAAAAGTAATTTTAAGGGTCAGATCAAAATAGTGTACAAATAGTGTGGTTTACCATGGCAAATGATTTGAACTGTAATAATCTAAATAAATAACACAAACAATTCATCCAAAGAAGTAAAAATCAATGACTCACACAGCATAAAAATCCATTGTTTGTCTTGTGTATTCAGACATCATCCTGCATCTGTTTTGAGTATTTGTGTTGTTTCTGGGTTTAGCAGTAAACTACCACAGAGACATGCTGAAACACTGTTTTGAATTTAACTGCAGGCTCAAAGAATGAAGCATACGGCCAAATATAATTTATGTAACAACATGTTTCATTCAGAACAAAACAATGCTAATTATAGCATTGATCTTTCCGCTCAAGCTTTGCATCATGCCAGGTCGCAGCGACTAATCGAGAGAGTCGAAAATTACACACTTCACCTTTAAGAGTCCTCTGGCCTACCATGCGACCAACAAATGCAACACCTCGGATCTGTGAAACGCTGCTGACGGAAACCACTTTGGCACAGATGAATAGACACTAGACTTAATTACCTCTGCCAAAGCAGGGCAGGCTGGAGGTTCCCCGACACTTCTTCTGACTGGCTTCCACAGACAGCGAACAGGAGAGAGGATGATCGCATTTCTTTCCAGCCCAACCTTCCTTGCAGTCGCACCTGCCACAGTTACACTGGCCATGACCTTCAAACAGACACAAAGCAGGATTTAGAGTCCTCTAATGGATGAACGATCGACTGAAGCCCTGCCTGAAGCTGCCCTAGATACAGGCAAAGATTATACATTGGTGGTGTATGTGTGTCAGTTTATGGATTTGAAGTTAAAGGGCACAGCTCACAGGTCTGGCTGACCATTCATTTAAAAATGAATTGTGAACACGGTCCTCTGAGGCGAACATACGATTGAAGCGAGCCTCGCATATGGCCGCTGCGTTATTTCTCATTCCTCAGCATTAGAAACAGATGTTGAAATGTTTCTGAACTGCATCTGTTGTTCTTCAGCTCAGGATAATCCACGTGGCCTGTGTTTATGTAAGATCACATATAGGTGGAGTGAACGGATATCGAACAGTTCCACCCTGCAATGTCAGTGTTTTCATTGCTGGTTTTTGGAATGTGAACCATTTCCTTTTGAGGGGGTTTGATGAAGCCAAAACCGACCATTTTAACCTCTTTTCTTCAGAAACACAATGCCAGAGTGACACGTGGGATACAAATTTAATATATACAAGCCAACTGTGATAATAAGAATGAGAAGTTTGACCGAAATGTTTCAACTAGTGAACAGGGAACTTTACCTGAACAGAAATCATCCGAGTATCTGTCGTACATGGCGTGGCAACTTCTCTCGTCACACTCACAGGTCTCTCCATGGATGTCACCCCAGTCTCCTGAGGGATCCACATCATAGCAGGTGCACTCTCCACAGACACATGTGCCTGCAAAGTCAAGGTGAAAGTATAGTAAAGTATGGTAAAACTCCTGAAAGTCAAACTAGGCTAACTATTGACATTTTATTCACACAGTCAAACACTGACAATCATATTTAATAACAGATATGACTCTTAAACTGCCCTGTTCAAAATTACACTTATGGAATACACTATTGTTCAAAAGCTCAGTTATTTACAGAATAAAATATTACAATATTAATATTGTGAAATATTAGTACTGTATATCGTTTCAGTAAGTTTCCTTGGTTATACATTGATGAAGCTGTTTCTCATTCCTTTGATTGGTTTAAGCCTTGTGTTTCTTCTGTTCAATGATCCTAGGAAGTATTGTCTTGAATTTGCTTTTTCATTAAAAGTTTCACTGCATGCGATTAAAAACAGCTATTTATTTTGTTTTGTCTGCAACTAACGCTGACATTAATAGCATTACTTTCTTAGAAGAAAGAAGAAATAAAATCTTACTGATACCAAACTACAACATGGGCTATATTTCTTTGAATTTTCATTAATTTTACATAATTTCAGAAACCTTAATTCTGTTCTGAACATTCTCAAAAGTAACTACTGAGAGGCAGCTGAGAAACAGTGCAACTTCTATAAATGATCTATTAAAATAAATGTTTAGATTAATGAATTACATTTAAGATGTACTACGTTTTAAAACCCCAAAGGGTGCTGTGCCAGGTAAGGCCATTTTCCGATCGTTGGAATATGGGTTCAAACTGTTTTGTCCGTGTTAGGAGGATTAGAGCTCAGTGAAACAGTTAGCTGCACAGCACTATAATTGAAGTGATGCTGAAAAGGAAAGCCAAATTTCTCCTGGGGGCCAAATCCTCCAGAGCCCAGCTGACAATAAAGGGGCCATGCATGGCAAGGATTGATGAGGATGCTTACTCCAAGTTCCAGCTAATCTATTGCTGGGGCGACAGTCATGGCAACAGAGCTGCGGGAAACACCTCCACTCTGATGAATCTTAGCCAGACCAGTTGCAGCAAAACTGGAAATCCTGTTTTCTCTTATCTATGCACAGAAAGCACACCGGGAACTGAGCCAGCTGGCATCCTGCGAGCAGGGGGCTAGACCACTGTTGCTGTCATTGTTCGAAGCCCTGTCAAAGACTTTTCTCATGAAAATATACCTTACTCTCATTGCACTTGATTTGCATTATGCAACCTTCTGTGAATGCTTAATGAATGGCATGAGCTATATTTTTAGAGTCATGCCTATAAAAGTATATTGTTGCTTATTGACCCGTAGTCGCAGAAAAGCAAATACAATGGTAGCACTCTTCCATAACTTTATCACTGACTTGCTCAGGCTTGTTTACACTTGGCTAGGGAAGGCAGAAACTATTAAAAATTAAGGATGCAGAATATTAGAGTACAATATCGGTTATCAGGCAGTATTAGATTTGAAACCGATTCCACTACCATTCTGGGTAAGATTTTCTTTTTTCTTATGAAAGAAATTAATTTAACAAAGACATTAAATTTATCAAAAGTGACAGTACAGGCATTTATACTGTTACAAAAGATTTCTATTTGAAACAAATGCTTTTCTTTTGAAAATTCAATTCAATCTCTATTCATTAAGAAATCCTGAAAAAAATGTATCACTGATTCCACAAAAACTGTATCAATTTTAAACATTGATATTAATACAAAATGTATCTTGAGCTCCAAATCAGCATATAATAAGGATTTCAAAAGGATCATGTGACACTGGGTACTGGACTAATGAAATTCAGTTTTGCCATCAGAGGAACACATTACATTTTAAATTATTAAGATAGAAAACAGTCATTTTAAATTGTAGTAATATTTCACAATATTTCTGTTTTTCTAGATTTTCGATCAAATAAATGCAATCTTGGTGAATATTAGACATTTCTCATTTTAAAAAAATCTTACCGACCCCAAACTTTTGACCGGTAGTGTATTTCAGGCCTTTGTCCCACATTTCTCTCTCGAATTTTTATTAAAGTGACTTTAGTGACTTTAACAACTCTTTACATGCTGGTCTGCCTGCATCTCCCATTTGACCCCTTGAACTCATTTAAAATTCTGCTGAACTGTGGTTAACAACGGAAGCATTTTTCAGACCTCTTTTTGGCATCCCATACTTGCCAGGATTACATTTAAGAGACTCTGCCAATAAGATTTTTGCACATGTTGTCCTAAATAAGCTAATTCATGTATCTGGTTTTAAAAGTATAGCTTTCATTTGCTGTTTCTGTTACAAAGCATTTTGTTTCACTTATACAATTTTTTTTTTAACCAAAAAGATTATTAAATGCAACTTTGCATGGATGGATTTCCAAGTGAAGGGCAAGCTATTTCATGGACTGAGAGGCTGACTGACTAAAAGAGGCTGTCATCTCACACAATAGCGGTGATCCACTGAGACCTGCCATTCACAGGGCAAAACATATAATTGAAGGGTATGAACAGAATATAAAATGAGGGAAAGTGCCCAAAATAATATTAAATAATCTTTCATCATGTGCACTAGAACAAACAAGTGCACTTTTTTGAGCAACGATATACTAATTCCTGTGAGAAACAGAAGACTTTTCCCTCAAACTATTTATGTGCTCAAATATATGGATACGTATGCTTAAGGACTTGTTCTATTGGAAAGTGTAAATGCTGTTAAAAAGCTGTTGTTTTTAAAAACAAATACTGTGTGCCCACCTTTTGATGCAGAAAACCAGCATGGTTGCTTCTGATGAGTGGATACAGTTTGTGGGCAGATTACTTAACCACAGACAGTGGTTCAGATGTGAGGTTGAGTTTATACTGTGTACCACTTCACCCTTTTGCTGTAATCAATTTCAGAGAAGCTCCCTGGAGGTTCACCGGCAATATGAGAGCCAAAGCTTTTTGGCAGCCTGATGTATCTTAATGGAGAATATATTGTCCCACTCTCATTTGTGCTTGTCGGGTGAAATTACTTATGATGTATACAGCTGATATAGGACAATTAGGCATATTTCGTTACAGATTTTGTGGAAAACCCTCAAATAAAATTCTAATTTGATTTAGATGCCCCAGCAGTAGCATTAAGAATAACCTTGATTCATTTATTGTTTGTTAAAGTTAAAGGGTGATGGGAATTATTGGTTATGTCAGATTAAGGTAAATGCTTGCACAAAGACAGACCTCTGTTGCTGCAGATCTTGCCATCTGGAGATGTGCATCTCCGCTTACTCTCCCATGGGCTGATGTCACACTGGAATTCACATTTATCTCCATGCCAACCAGCCGAGCAGTAACAGTTTCCACAGTAACACTTTCCATGGCCTGCAACCATGAACAGGGAGAGGAAAGAGAGAGAAATTCAGTTTCAGAGTTTTTAGATATGTATCTATATCTATATATATATATATATATATATATATATTAAATATCTCATTATCTTCATAGACAACTTGCAGGTATAGCAAAGGCATTATGGGAATTAAAACCATGCTATTGATTATCAGGTTACACTTTACAATAAGGTTTATTAGTTAAGCATTAGTTAATGTATTAACTAACATGAACTAACCATGAGCGATACATTTGTTACTGTATTTACTAATCTTCGTTAACGTTAACAGTTGAACAGTTGTTCATTGTTTGTTCATGTTAGTTCACAGTGCATTAACTAATGTTAACAAGATTTTAATAATGTATTAGTAAATGTTGAAATTAATATTAACAAAGTTTTATAAATGCTGCAGAAGTGCAGTTCATTATTAGTCCATGTTGACTAATGTTGTTAATAATTAACCATAATAATCTAAAATTTAACCACAACATACAGGAAAAAGACACAAGTCTTGCGTTCAGAGAAATCTAACTAATATTTTAACTTTAGTTAACTTTAATTTTAATATTTAACTTAATTTTTCAGAGCCCCATTAACAAAATCTTACGACAGTGGTATGATGTACTGTAACTAAATACGAAATAACAAAAATATATCAGATTTTTTCTAAATACAATATTTTCAGTGAACTTCCATTGCTACAGCCACCATTTTGAGTGTTTCAGCAAAAATGAGCAAGGAATTTAATTTAATACGGTGTTATCTAATAAAATAAAATTAATACAAATGTGTCCATATATACTTTTTTGGGACCACTGTAGACAAATCAACAGAAGCACTGGTCACCCTGTGGTCATACCTCCACACACTTCTCCAGAGTCTTCATCCAAACACTCGCTGTCATCACACTCGCAATAGCGTCCGCTGACCAGGCCCTTCCCATCAGGATTATGGCACATACAGCTGCCGCAGTGACAGGTGCCTGTCGGCCAGATGCATCAATGTCGAAATCCACAGATTTCATGCTGTCACATATCAACCACACTTCTACAAAGGAAGACACTCACAGACTCGCACAACAACACCCGACCTAAGGCTGTAGAATTGGATGGCATTCAGAATTAAACTGAGAATGAACTGTGCATTTATAATAATTCACTTTTTTATCATAAACACAGCATAGTCATCCCCCAGCCCATAAAAAGAAATATTGAAAATTTCTCCCACATAAATATATATTCATTGAAAACAAATTAATTTATATTCATTCAAATTTATACAGATATCTTCGCACAATGCAGAACCATGGCAGAACACTTTATTTCCAGAACACTGTAATTTTCTCAAAATAATAAAAATGTTAATAATTTCAAAAATAAATGTTTTATGTCTAATCAGTTGAGAAAAAAATATTTCTACATATCTTGGAAATAAATAAACGTAGTACGTTTTGAAAATCAATCCAGATGCACAGCACCTTCATGCACACGCATGCCCTAATGACATGGTGACACATACCAGGCATATCTGTAAACCAGCTGGGTCCTGGCTAACAACATACAGACACTTCACACAAAGTTAATGTTCAGGTCAGTGTAAGGGTTAAGTACAGGGTTTGGGGCAAGGTGTGAAATACAAGCAGGCTGCTATTTTCTAGACCACCCAGAAAGAATGTTTGGACAACTGCACGCCATATATCTTTACTCTCAGTTCCGTTATCTTTAGGCCCTTGTGGAATACAAAATATCAGACATCTTACCTGCATTGGAGCAAACTACACCCTGGGCATTGCGGCAAAGGTCTTTACTGGTTTTGCTGGAGAGGGAACATTGCTCCTGGTACTGACAGGATTCCCCAAACCAGTTTTCATCACAGAAACACTTTCCACAGTTGCATATCCCATGATCTGTAGAGGACACATATTACAATTATTGATTGATTTGAGTAACATGCAGTCATGGTACAGAACCACATCGTAAAAGTAAATGGGTTGATAACAAATGAAATTATGTCGGAGGAGCCAAAGAGCTCCATATGAGATCGATTTTGTGATTAGTAACACATTTGTAAGGTGTTTGGAGAGAGGTGAAGGGCAGGGTGATGTGCAAGACATTAACACTCTCCACACATGCTTTGGAAACCTTGAGAGAGAGGAGGAGGATAGGAGTTGTGTGTGTTTCACACATGTGTGTTTTTCACAGCTAAAAGATTTCTTATGATCTACTTCAGTACAATAGTCATTATACAGTTGCACACAACCCCATACACTAGAGGTCTGGTACCTGAACAGTGCAAAAGTATTTCATTTTTACAACTCATTAAAATGAAAAATGCTCTGGTCAGGTCAGGGTCTCGCTCAAACGGATCAGGTTCAGGCTTTAATGCCTGTGAAGACTTCTACTATACACTTTGTTAGACTATTTGATGCAGTATATAATTGATCTCTGTTAAAGCTAAATGAATCAGCTTATGAACTTTTAAAAGAGAGAAGAAAATGTTTCCAATTTGTTTTGTTGCTGACATAAATGACCGCGTTCAACATCTATTGTATTGATATGTATGAATAGTTTGCTTGTCATCCCCTTGAAACTATGAAAAAAAAAAAAATCAGGGTAACACTTTCCAATAAGGTTCATTAGTTAACATGACTTAACTATATTAGTTAACATGAACTGATAATGAACTGCACGTCTACAGCATTTATTAATCTATATTAATGTTAATTTCAACATTCACTAATACATTATTAAATATCTTGTTAACATTAGTTAATGCACTGCCGTGGACACTACTGGGGAAAACGGAGATATTGTTCAATGTATCTTAGTAATATATGTCTTGTTCATGATTGTTTTTATTTGTGTTTTTTGCTTCGTAGTATTTAAGATCTGTGAGTCTATATAAAGTAACATGCCTCTTAATAGGAAATGTAAAAGATTATGGGGGAGACAGGGAATGTGAAATTTTTAACCTGGAATTGTAGAGGACTGGGTAATATTAAAAAAATAAAGCAGGTCAAACTATTACAGGTACAAGTAGTTTTTCTTCAGGAGACCCACATGGTTAAGAGTGAGACAATCAGGATTCAAGGGAGATGGCAAGGGCAGGCTTTTGCTGCTTGTCACACTTCTAATGCAAGAGGAGTAATGACTTTAATTCATAAATCAGTCCCAATACAGCTTCAGAAGGTAACTAAAGATCCATTAGAAAGATATAGTATGCTACAATGTGCCATTTGTTTTAGATAAGATCAATTAATTAATATATAGGGTCCAAATGATGACAACACTCCATTTTTAAATGATTTGTTTTTGCTAAGTGCTAGTTTGCCTGGATACTATCTTATCGCAAGGGATATGAATTTTGAAGAAGATCCTACTAAAGATTGTTCCACGGGGACTGATAAAACACATAAACTAAGTTGATGCAGATGCTTGGAGGGATCTTAAACTAACAGAAATATCATATTCATGTTATTCCCGTATACATCAAACACACTCACGTATTGATTATTTCATCTGCACAACTGCTAAACAAAATAACAGACTCTATATACCCCAGCATAGTCATCTCTCACCATGCAGCAGTATCCTTATCATACAAAAATACAAATTTCATAAAGAATCCCCCTAAATGGCGCTTTCAGATAAGATGGCTTCAGGGTCCAGAATTTATCAAATATTTGAATGAACAAATTGATCTGTGTTTTGAAATGAATAATTCTGAAACATCTGCTGGTGTTAAATGGGAAGCATTCAAAGCTTTTATTTGAGGACATATTATATGTTTTCTAAACTATTAGAAGATCAGATCAAAAAATGATATTTTACAGAAAACTACAGATACAGAGGAAGCAAACAAGAAATTATTATTACTCAGGTCCCAATATAATGAATTATCAGCAAATAAAGCAGCTTCAAAAGTTTTGAGGTTGAAACAAAATTTATAAAAATATGGAGATGAACCAGGTCAGTTACTTGCATGGCAAATACAACAACAACAAACAAAACAATTGAGAGTTCAATAGGAACTATAGTTGACCCGGTAGAGATCAATGAGGAATTTCGAATTTATTATGAAAAACTCAAAATTTCAGAGTGCTCATTAAATTTGTAAAGGCAGATGCCATTTTAATCTAAATGTACCCCAGATTTCAATTGAAGAAAAGAACAAATTAGATGAAGACCTCACATTACAAGAAATTGAAGAAGCAATTGACCCTTCGCAAAGATCCCCCCCCCCCCTTGTTACTGTTGCTTTGTCCGACAAGCCTTGCGCTCTCACGCCACACATCATGTTCTCACGGAGTGAAAAATACATCCTGGAACAAAGAGGACACGGACAATGCGTCGACAGACATATGAAACAGTTTCATATTTAACATATCGTAATTTTTTTAAAGAAGTTTAAACAATAAATATCATATAGTGGCTCTTTAATGTGTCGTGACAGATCGCTGTAGCTCGTGAACCATCTCTTCATACTAGTTCATTTATAGCATCAAATATACATGAATGGACATCAGAAGAAATGTTGTTTCAAGCACGGAAAGACGAGAGTACATACAATTTTTGAAGTTCAAGTTCATCAATGTTAATCTACTAACTCCCCTGACTGCTTTGTCAGACAAAATGGCGGATTCGGGGTTATGATTGGTCAGATCGCCTGTCAATCAAACTGCCGGTGAAGGGTCAACGGATTCTAACGGAGTGAACGAGATACTGCTCTACTATCATTGGACGCCGAAAAGCCCTTTGATAGGATTGAATGGTCTTATTTTTTTTGATATGTTGTTTTGATTTGGGTTTGGCGAAAGTTATTGCAAGTGGGTTAGGTTACTTTGTAATAGCCCTTCAGCAGAAGTGTTGACAAATAATATAGTTTCAAAACCATTTAGTATATCATTATCAGGGTGCAGACAAGGTTCACCCCTTTCTCCTCTGCTTTTTACCATCGAGCCTTTTGCAACAGCAGTAAAAAGACATGTGGAATTAACGGGCATTATGATAACATTACACTGTTCATGATGATTCACTGAGGATGTACAGGTGCTGGTCATATAATTAGAATATCATCAAAAAGTTGATTTATTTCACTAATTCCATTGAAAAAGTGAAACTTGTATATTATATTCATTCATTACACACAGACTGATATATTTCAAATGTTTATTTCTTTTAATTTTGATGATTATAACTGACAACTAAGAAAAATCCCAAATCGCTATAGAAAGATGGATGTCCTTACCCATATCTTTAATTGGGAGAATACATATCTTAAAAATGAATGTTTTACCGAAATCCAAAACATTCCCGTGCCTCCCCCCCAAACCTCTTTTTCAAAGAGTTAAAAAGATATTCACTAAATTCATTTGGAATAACTGATGTTCCAGACACTTTTATACTTGCCATATGAGAGAGGTCTACACTGTCCTAACCTTCATTGGTATTATTGGACTGTTCAACTTAGAACAATTATGTTTTATTTTTTATTTTAGGGCTATCCACCTTGGGTGGATATAGAATTTTCTGCTACCAAATTGGACTTGCCTTTAAATTTTGATCGTAAAAGATCTTTAAAAAATGTTTCCAACCCTATAGTTATAAATATGATTACCGTTCGGTATGACATGATACCTCCTACCCAGCACTTATAAAATACCTCCTACCCAGCACTTTCTCCTACCCTTTATCTTGTTTTAGTCCCATTTGGGGCAATACAAAGTTTAAAACAGGCAGGTTGAATGCAGGACTCGAGATTTGGGCTAACAAGGTCATCCCTAACAAGATCATCCGATAGCAGATATATATGTTAACAATACTCCTATGTCATTTGAGGAAATAGTCAATACATACAATATTCCTACAAAACATTTCTTTAAGAATTTACAAGAAATGTCATACTCAAATCACAAAATAATTCTCTGGTTATGCCGACATTGTCTATCTTTGAAACAGAAATGACAAGAAATTGTTCTAGTCAAGGTTTAATTTCATCATAATACAATATGCCGGTGTCAGGATCAAAAGACGAGATTGGAGATTGGATCTCAATGAGGATATTCAGATGGAGGACTGGATGGAAACATGTAAAAAACCTCAATCGCAAACAATGAATACATGTCTGAAACTGCTACAATTGAAGTGGTAGATGCAGATTTATATAACCCCAGTTGGATTGCATAAACATAATGAAAATATAACTGACACTAGCTTAAGATGCAGCAACTTTAAAGGTACATTATATCATTGCATATAGGAGTGTGAAGAAGTCACAAATGTTTGGAATGGTGTGAAAAAAATGATAGAGAGCATCCTTGATGTTAACATTCCACTGTCACCTTTACTTTTTCTATTTCATTTATATCCTAATAAGATCAAGTTAAAAAAGAAAGAGTGTATATTTATAAATATAGGTATTCTTCAAGCAAAATGGCTTATTTCTTTAAATTGGAAAAGTATTTGTGTTCCAAGGACATTGGCTAAAAGAAATGATAACAAATGGAAAAGATAACTTATATATATAAGTAATAAATATACAGTTTTTGATGGAGTTTGGGGATCTTTCAGATCATTCTTAAAAAGTGGTGGAATTGGAAAGGTGTTAATAGAAGACTAAGAAAAGTGGTGGTATTCAATGTAAAATACTGAGAACCTCAGTTGTTTGGTTTGTTTGATTTTGTTCTTATTGCCTATGTTACGTGGATATGTATATACGTGTGTATAGTTGAAAAAAAAAGTGTTACCAAAATGTTACCAATGATGATAAGGAGATGAACAAATATTATCCACAAAAAAAAAAAACACTTACTACAAGTCCGGACTTACTACATTGGCCATGTTGTCATTATCATGTGACCTACCAGTGTCAGTTGCGTTGATTCCCTGCCATGCACAAATCCATTCCCGTGGCCTTATGGGATAGTAAAGTGTCCGTCATATGCACACTAGTATAAGTCATTCGGGTACTTGCTGCCTACTCTTTTATGAATTCAGACATACTTATTTTTTCACAGCCGACTGTTTTCCATCTACGATAAAGCAGGGAATTATACACTTTTGGATACAGCCCTTGATTAGCTGGTTCTGATTCAATTAGGCTTGGAACTAAACTCTCAGGGTTGTGGCCCTCCAGGAACAGAACTGGCTTAGGTTAGTTCTGCAGGTCTGTGCAACCACAATGTCAGGGTCAGTATACTTAACTTTAATGCTTCTCACACCATGAAACTCTTGTTGGACAGACAGAAATGGATTTAATACCATGTAATCAAAGTCTGTCTTGCAATCTCAGCCGATTGTGCACTTTGTGTGTAGCCTACAGAATAATAATAAAGTTCCCTCTTAAAGGAAATACAAGTCATTCTACTTATTACAAATACTGAAATAAAATGTTTTCATTCATTTTCTATCACTATCTCTCTTCTGGCACCTCCTCTTCTTTCAATCTGCCTCTTCAATCTGCATGCAAAAGAACCACAGTGAGACAAGAAAATTCTATATCAGACCATTGTTATGATTGCCTATCATTATTCTTGACTCCATGGATGAAAATGCATTGGTGCACAAAAAAGGCAGACAAAATATGCTACAAATACATCCTGTTATCGTAAATTCAGCTCCTTTAGCCACATCCTGAAGTGTCATCCTCAATCATTCCCTGCACTAATCCATCATGTAAATTTGATGTCGTCTTCAAGGGCTATCCATCAGTCCTTAACAATAGCCTTGTTCTGCTCCTGTACTCATTACCAGAGAGTCTTGGCTGCTTGTCACAAACATTCAGTGTTTTATAGCCAATCTGGAGGGAAAGGCAAGATTTATGCTAATACCAAATGGAGGATACATCTATCTTGTGCCCTATAGTTTAAAAGCGAATTGGTATTGGAAATGTTAAGCAATGAGCCAATCAATGTTTATTTGAGGGGGGAAAAAAAAGCCTTTGGGTATGATGTGATCTTTTAAAAAGGCATTCCTCATTATTACTGAATCAGACTGGTTGTTTGCGGTGGGACAACATCATCTTGTTCAGTGTGACTGGCACAGTTTACATATATTTACAACAACATTTTCACACTTGAACAGCATGTTCTTCCTCTGAACTTTTTCAGAGGAATCATCTTTGACCTTTAATGCATTTTCAAATGACTTGTTTTGAAAATTGAGAACACCAATGAATGACATCAAATAATGGGACAAATATCCTTTTCTGCACACTTGTTGAACCTAATATTTATATATATACTATCTCTGCATATACATATATGTATATATATATATATATATATATATATATATATGTGTGTGTATATTATCTATCTATCTATCTATCTATCTATCAATATATATATATATATATATATAATATCTATCTATCTATATATATATATATATATATATATATATATATATATATATATATTATACATATGTATAAGCTAGCTACTGAATAAATAAAATAAAATAAAATAAAATAAAATATGAACATTGTTAACCACCTCAAACCGACTAATTTAGCTAAAGCTCTCTGTAAGTTCTACCCAGACAGGTCATTTGATCAATCACCTAAACCAGCTTGTAGTAAACCAGAGATGCCTCTTAAATCAGGAACAAAGCAGAAATAGTAACTAATTTCTTCATACAATGCAGTAGAAAGGCGTTTTTTTTAAAAAAAAAATCTGTGCTACTGATAGAGACAACAGAAAAAATGCTGTTGTTTTCTCTTTTGCCACATAAGTAAGATAACTTCAACACCCATAATGCACAGGGCATTGTGCCGTCCAAGGCCACTCCAATTCTGCTATGAATATGCTTACCAGAGTCAAATACCACCTTACTTTAGTAGGAAATACTTCTAAGGTAACTTTTAGTTATGGTGTTATAATGGTGTCAGCTTGTATTGTTTGGATACAAGAATTCAAAGAGTAAACATTTAGCGGGAGGGAGCTGCTTTCGGCTCTGTCAGTGCTATCGAGCCCCTCAAAGCAAAATGCAGCCGTCTACAGGTAAGAATGCTGTTGCCATAGTATTAATCACAATTAATTACTATAATGCTGTTTAAAGAGTAGATTGTACAATACAATTTTCAGTGATAAACCTACCCTTACAATAGCTTCTGTTAAAGGTAGGGAAGGCAATGTTCCCTTTCATGGGAACTTCGAGCTGCGTCGAGACGCATTGGGAACGCTTCTGCGTGATTGCGTCGTGAAGCACATGTGAAATCTGTCCAATGGCGTGACGGAACGTCATGGTGACGTCACAGACCAGGAAACTATAAAGCACCCCTCCAAACAAAGAATGGCAGCTTCTCTGTCTTCAGCAAGCGCTCTGTGTTTCTGTCTGTGATT
This sequence comes from Zacco platypus, assembly GCA_038088235.1. Taxonomy (NCBI): domain Eukaryota; kingdom Metazoa; phylum Chordata; class Actinopteri; order Cypriniformes; family Xenocyprididae; genus Zacco; species Zacco platypus. The sequence goes on along the minus strand of CM076081.1, from coordinate 25,098,017 downwards.
TACTGTTGTTTGTCAAAAGCATTTCACGAAAATATGGCGAGTCCCAAGCAGTTTAAGAAGTGTGTTCCTCCCTGCCCCCGTTTCATTACGAGTGGGGATACACACGAGCTTTGCGTTGCTTGTTTGGGTGCGGAGCACACACAGTCAGCTCTCGAGGGAGCGGGCTGTGTTCACTGCGATAAGATGGCAGTGAAAGTGCTTCGCTCCCGCCGGGCGTTCTTCGAGGAGGGCGCTTCGGCTCGCGTTCCTCGTGGTTCGGGTCCCGCTTCTGCCGAGGCAGAGCGGCGGCTCAAATCATGGGGTTCGCAAATGGATCTGGCAGAGGGGTTAGAGACGGGCCCCGCCCTTTCTCTGCCCTCACCTGCCGGGTCTAGTGCCTCATCTCATTGCGGTTTCTTCTCCCAGGGTTGAGGCACCGGTGTTTTACTTATCCAGCTCTGAGGAGTTGGATGTAGTGAGCATCGATGCTAGTATGTCTCGCGTTTGCTGTTGCAGCGCGTATATTTCTTGTCTGCAATAATATATGGCTGGATCTCGCGTTTGCTGAGGCAGCGCGTGGATTTCTTGTCTGCAATAATATATGGCTGGATCTCGCGTTTGCTGAGGCAGCGCGTGGATTTCTTGTCTGCAATAATATATGGCTGGATCTCGCGTTTGCTGAGGCAGCGCGTGGATTTCTTGTCTGCAATAATATATGGCTGGATCTCGCGTTTGCTGAGGCAGCGCGTGGATTTCTTGTCTGCAATAATATATGGCTGGATCTCGCGTTTGCTGAGGCAGCGCGTGGATTTCTTGTCTGCAATAATATATGGCTGGATCTCGCGTTTGCTGAGGCAGCGCGTGGATTTCTTGTCTGCAATAATATGTGGCTCGGATCTCGCGTTTGCTGAGGCAGCGTGCAGATTATGTGCCCGCTATTTATTTATATATATATTATATGGTTATATATATTGTATTATATATAATTTATTTATATATATATATATATATATATATATTTATATTTGGGACCTGAGCAGACGGGACTTTCCCTTTCTCTCTTTCCCTATCATTGCATGCAGACTATACCAGCTTTATTCTTTTTGTATCATGTCAGAAAAAATTAAACTCTTCTGATTTTTGGATGCCTGTTTAATCACCGGAGGAAAGTGGTGTACACCTCATCATACGGTGCCCATTTCTCCTCGGTGCCCTCAGGGGGCCGTTCTGCCAACCCGGCCATTAAGTATGTGTCTGGGCGCAGAGCCCCCCAGCGGTTTTCTGAGGAAAACCCTGGTACAGTCAGATCGGTTGTTTCTGCCGGTGCGCCGCTTCAGGACGCCGAGCTGACTGTCAAAAAAAAAAAAAAAAAAAAAAAAAAAAAGGGGTCCTGACGCTTTCTGCGCCAGGCCTCTGGGGGCAGTCCTCACCGGGGGAAAGTGGTGTACACCTCATCATACGGTGCCCATTTTTCCTCGGCGCCCTCAAGGGGCCATTCTGCCAACCCGGCCTTTGAATATGTGTCTGGGCGCAGAGCCCCCCAGCGGTTTTCTGAGGAAAACCCTGGTGCAGTCAGATCGGTTGTTCCTGCCGGTGCGCCGCTTCAGGGCACCGAGCTGGCTGTCAATATACCAGAGACCAGTCTCGAGAGACTGGTTCCCTTAGGAGATTTTCTAATAGAATGGAAATGTCTACAGAATATATCTTCATGGGTGCTGCAGATAATAGAAAGAGGCTACAAAATACAGTTCAGGTCATGCCCGCCCAGGTTCAGCGGGGTTCTCACCACGGTGGTGGATCCCGAGCAGTCTCTGGTTTTGGAACAAGAAGTTCTGACACTTTTGCAAAAAGGAGCTATAGAAAGGGTTCCTCCTCCCAGCAAGCAGTCAGGGTTTTACAGCCGCTATTTCATTGTTCCGAAAAAGGATGGAGGTCTGCGTCCCATCCTAGATCTTCGCTTATTGAATCTTACGGTCCAAAAGCTCAAGTTCAGGATGCTTACACTCAAACAGATTGTTTCACAGACCAAATCCGAGGATTGGTTTGTGACAATCGATCTCAAAGACGCGTATTTTCATATATCCATCCATCCTCATCACAGGAAGTTCCTGAGGTTCGCTTTCGGGGACGAAGCTTATCAATTTCGGGTTCTTCCATTCGGCCTAGGGTTATCACCCCGCACCTTTACAAAATGCGTGGATGCAGCTCTGGCTCCGCTGAGACTCCAGGGCATTCGCGTGTTAAATTATATCGACGATTGGTTGATTTTAGCTCAATCCGAGCTCATGGCGGTTCGACATCGAGATGTCGTTCTCGCACATATCAAAAGGTTGGGGTTGAGGTTGAACGCCAAAAAGAGTGTGCTTCTTCCATCTCAGAGAACCACTTTTCTAGGCGTGGTATGGGATTCGACAACGATGCGGGCCCATCTTGCTCCAGCTCGCATTGCGTCAATCCTGTCAGCCGTCAATGGAATAAAACTAGGCCAGTTCATCACTGTCAAACAGTTTCAGAGACTGTTGGGTCTCATGGCAGCTGCGTCCAACGTGATACCTTTTGGCCTGCTGTACATGAGGCCGCTGCAGTGGTGGCTGAGGACCAAGGGGTTTTCTCCGAGGGGAAATCCTTTTCGCATGATCAAGGTCACGCGGCGATGCCTTCGTGCCTTAGTTATGTGGAAGAAACCTTGGTTTCCTTTCCCAAGGGCCCGTGTTAGGAGTTCCTTGTCGTCGCGTAATGCTAACGACGGATGCTTCCCTCACGGGTTGGGGGGCGATCATGAGTGGTCGCTCAGCTCAGGGTCTGTGGCAGGGTCATCTACTTTCCTGGCACATAAATCGGCTGGAAATGATGGCGGTGTTTCAAGCTCTCAAACACTTCCTGCCGGACCTGAGGGGCCATCATGTGTTGGTCCGTACGGACAACACATCGGTGGTCTCTTACATCAACCATCAGGGGGGTCTGAGGTCACGACACTTGTGCAAACTAGCTCAGTATATCCTTCTGTGGGCTCAGGGGAAACTGCTCTCCCAAAGAAGAGAGCAGTTTACATTCCAGGGCATTTGAATCAGGGAGCAGACGTCCTGTCGAGACAGGGGCTGAGGCCCGGGGAGTGGAGACTTCACCCCGAGGTGGTGGAGCTCCTATGGGAGAAATTCGGTCGTTCAGAGATAGACCTATTTGCAACTCAGGAGACAACTCATTGTCCGTTATGGTTCTCCCTCACTCACCCAGCCCCGCTGGGGCTGGACGCTATGGTGCAGGCGTGGCCGAGGCGGCGCCTTTATGCTTTTCCCCCGATCGCTCTGCTCCCAGGGGTTCTGGAGAGGGTTCGTCAGGATGGGGTCAGCCTGTTGCTCATAGCCCCATTCTGGCCAACCAGAGTTTGGTTTTCGGACCTGACGTCGCTAGTGGTCGGCTCCCTCTGGGAGATTCCGATTCGACGAGACCTCCTGTCACAAGCAGGAGGCACGATATTTCACCCTCGACCAGAGCTGTGGAAACTGTGGGCCTGGCCCCTGAGGGGGTCCAGTTCATGAGGTCTGGTCTCTCTACTGAGGTAGTAGAGACCATTCTTCACTCCAGAGCCCCGTCTACGAGGAGACTTTATGCCAATAAATGGAGTCTGTTCTCATCTTGGTGTATAGAACAGCATCTTGAACCTGTTAACTGCTCTGTAGGTTCAGTTTTAGAATTTCTGCAGGAGAGGTTCTCAGCAGGGTTATCTCCCTCCACTCTTAAGGTTTACGTGGCGGCCATTTCTGCTTACCACATCCCTGTGGGTGGCGCATCTTTAGGGAGAGACCCTTTGGTGACAAGGTTTCTTCGTGGTACTCTGAGGCTTAGGCCTGCACAGCGGGTTAGAACACCTGCCTGGGATTTGGCCATAGTGCTCGAGGGCCTGGCCATGGCTCCCTTTGAGCCCTTGGAGGAAGTATCTGAAAAATTCCTCACCTTAAAATCTATATTTCTCCTGGCTATTACATCTCTCAAAAGAATTGGAGATCTTCAAGCCCTCTCTGTGGCTCCTTCATGTCTGGAATTTGCACCTGGTATGGTGAAAGCGTTCCTGCATACCAAGCCGGGATATGTGCCTAAGGTCCCTACTAATACTGTAGGGCCCATTGTGCTGCAGGCCTTCTGTCCTCCACCTTTTATAAATACAGATCAGAAAAAACTTAATCTGCTTTGCCCAGTTAGGGCTCTAGACGCCTACGTCCACAGAGCTGCCCTGTGGCGTAGGTCAGATCAACTGTTTGTCTGTTTCGGGTCACCCAGGAAGGGTTGTCCCGCTTCTAAGCAGAGAATGAGCAAGTGGGTGGTTGAGGCCATCTCACTTGCTTACGAGTCGGCCGGACAGCCTTTACCTTTGACTGTCCGTGCCCATTCCACTAGGAGTATGGCGGCCTCTAAAGCCCTTCTGTCAGGAGTTTCTTTGCAAGATGTGTGTGATGCGGCGGGCTGGTCCTCTCCGCACACATTTCTGAGATTTTACAGCCTTGACTTAGGCTCTACTCCGGGGTCTTCGGTCCTCACTTAGCTCCACAGTCGGGGCTTTTGGCATTGTGGCGTAGTGGGTATTGGGTTCCCAATGCGTCTCGACGCAGCTCGAAGTTCCCATGAAAGGGAACGTCTCAGGTTACGTATGTAACCCTGGTTCCCTGAATAGGGAACGAGACGCTGCGTCGCGTTGCCACACTCCCTGCAAGCCTCCGAGCGCTTTGCTTCAGCCAGTTTTGAAGCTGCCATTCTTTGTTTGGAGGGGTGCTTTATAGTTTCCTGGTCTGTGACGTCACGATGACGTTCCGTCACGCCATTGGACAGATTTCACATGTGCTTCACGACGCAATCACGCAGAAGCGTTCCCAATGCGTCTCGACGCAGCGTCTCGTTCCCTATTCAGGGAACCAGGGTTACATACGTAACCTGAGACGTTTTACTTAAACACTTTTTGTTATACTGGTTGACACTCTCTTCACATCTTGATGGCAATCAATAATAGAAGTGGTATAAATATTAAAACAATGTACATTTACATGTTCAATGTACATCTTCTGTGGAAGTCTCATAACCAAATCATGCCAAATCTTCATCCAATCATTATATTCGGCCTGAATGTTCACGCTATAATTACTACCGTAATTAAGAACCTGTGACGTTCCACTCAGAGCGGCTCATGTCCTCAGATGCGGGTTTATGCATTTCTGTATCAACACTTCAACACCAAAATGAATCTGCAGCACTCAGGTGGTACAAGTCAGCACTCTTTAAGGTGTTTATGTTCAATACTATTGTAATGTTATGTGCTTTGAGACATTTAACTGTGAAATTTAACATCGTCTCTCGTGACACTTTGCAGACTCTGCTCTGGCAGTGTTTTGGAGGAGGCGTGGCTTTGGAGAATGCTCTGAAGTGAGGGTGGGATCTTATGCTTTCAAAGCTAGCTTGCTATTGCTAGCTTCTCCGAGATTGCCTTCCCTACCTTTAATAACCCTCTGTCAATCAGACTGTCTGCAGGCAGGGATACAACAATGCAGATGTATAATCTCTAGTTTTTACGAAAGCCCTGGAGCTGTCAAATAAATGTGAATTTCTCCAGGTAACACAGAGAATGAGTAAACATTGTTCATTTACAAAGCAGTTTGAAAATCGGGGAAGTTAAACATTCCTAGTTTAATTTGAAATACATTTTATGCCAGAGTTCGATTCTATATCAAGACAATACGTTGACATCAACTACCACCCACCCATATGTGGGAGGAAGAGTTTGGTCCTTGCTGTCCACTGTGTCCCTGCTTCTGTGCCACCAGGGGCATAATTTACCCCCTCCTTGCTGATGGGCCAAGACGGCTGTGTATCCACCCTGTGCTGTATGACTCACTCTAAACAGCTGTGAACAGTATTAATAGATGCTGTGTCTTCATCAGATAAATTGTAGATGGTGAGCAAATTAATGAGTCATCAGATGCTAATGACTGTTACCATTTCAGACAGTGCTGTCCAAGTTAAATACTGACAAATAATATGGGGTGACCAAGAGTCTGGAATGAATTTGGATACAAAAAAAAAAGTATACATTTATTTCCATAGTCCAATTCTACATTCTACAAACTATTTGTAACATGTCAGCTATCAGTCATTAGAGTATCAGTAGACTGTCTGCTTAATATCTGCTAACACTTTATTTTTTATAAATGAATGTTTGGGAGAATAGACAGCATTTTCACAGAATTGCAGGCAATGTTGCTCTCTGAGCATCTAGATCATTTTTAGAATGCAAATGTTTATGCAGTAAATATAATTACATTCAGCATTATTTCTATTGTTTTTTTTACCCTGAATCAGTAGTCTTTTTGCTCTTAAAAAAAAAACAAAAAACAACTAAAGTACTTTAATGTTGATCATTGCAAAAGCAGTTCATATTAACTAAATTCCGATATGATCTTAACTAACTTATGGAAATCAAAATCAAACTGAAATCAGTGCCTGACTGGACTGCGAGTATAATAGCTTGCTCCAATTAAAAGAGTACAAAATTAAAGACACTAAATCATCCAAGAAAACAGAAAGGAAAGCATTATATTCAATACATTCTAAAAAAGAAAAAAAAAGGACTGCTCCTGTGTTATGCTTTTGCCTTCTTTGTTTTTCCATTCCAGTCAACCCTTGCCTCTTTAAATCGCTAAACATTATGAAACTGGAACAAACGGATGGAATAACCACAGAAACAACCACAAAAACTGACAAGATTTTTTATTCATTACAAAAGACACAATCACCAGCAGACTCTTTGTTAGTCAGCATGTTTTTCAGTCCACACAAACCTTTAGTAAACTAGGGCCTCTTTGTGTTAACTTGATCTTGAAGACTTTTTTTCCCCACTTAGCCTGTTAAACAGCGGCTTTGTATAAAACAAGACAGTGAAGTAATTATTACCCCTTGTTGTTCTCCTGCTTTGCGATGTAGAGTGTGAAATGCTAGGCTGGGTGTGAGGGAGACATCTGTCCTGGCTAATAATGCTGCATACCTACAGCAGACCTGCAGTGATGAAGACAGGTCAAATCATCTAAAGAATGAGGGTCACTGTGTGTAATAAGTTTATAGACAATCTATGATTTATAGCACTTGTCAGAGCTGTGATCTAGCATTTTGCGCTGTAGTGCTCATAAGGGAGATGTGTGTTCATGTCCGGCCCATGTCATGTTCATCTTTTGCCTATTTCCTCTCACCTGACATTTGATTGTGTGTTACTAATTGGATGAAAGAACATAGAGGAAATTAAAGTGTCATTTTGGCATCATCATTCATATTTGCACTGAAATGACACAGTGGACACAATTTCCTCTTCCACTGTATCCCCAAGCGTATTGACCTGAAAGGCATGTGACCTTTTTGTGTAATTTGAAGTATGGATCAGAGCTGCTGCCTGAGCTAGAACCCAAACCATATGCTGACAGAAAACAGCTAGAATGCATAGGTTTGTTCACCTAAACTATGAACACTGCTATCATGCCTATCATTTATGTAGCAAACTATCATCACACTTCACCTAAGCATTTGAAAACTACTATTGGTAACTCATAATGTGTATCATAGTGTCTTCATTAGATGCCTAAGAAGGTTATTTGTATCTTTAGCTTTAATGTGCCAGTATGAAATATAAATTTTAGATTTCCAAACATTCCTTTTACAAATATTGTAATAATCCAGTGATATTTGTGTATGAACAAGCAGTCCAGATCAAGTCAGCATGGGACAGACATTGAGACAGATTGTTCTAAGTGTTTTGGAGAAGCTGCCACAGTTTTTCCATAGATTTAGTCTGTCTCAGTTGCTTCTGTCTCTTCATATAATCCTCAGATCTCTGATCCTTGTTCATAACAATCTAACTGGGTTGTTTCTATATTTGTAAAAAGCAATGTTTGGAAACCTAAATCTAATATTTCATCAGCAATTATAATTTTTAGGAACCTTTCTAAATGTTTCAGAAACGAAGAAGCATCCAGGTTAAATGATATTCCTCATGTTCCCATCAGAGTGTTTTAAGGAAGAACAGAAGTCAAACAACAAAAAGATTGTGGAAAAAGCTCTTGACTTGGACAGAGCTCCACTGGGACCTGAAAACATGGAATGTCACTCTTCTGACATGCTCACTCAAGCACATCACAAAAGATACTTGAGGGTATCATAAATCACAGGCATCTGATAAATGTGAATATATATATATATATATATATATATATGAAACTTGCAAGACTTGCAAGAAAGTTCTTCTTGCATTTATATATACCTCATTGTTGGAGAGGAAGTGTCTCTATATGGCAACAAAGGGGCCAAAAATTAAGGTTGTATCAAATAGCTGAGAAAACTGTCATTTCTACAGATGGAAAACAGCTACAGAGGAAAAAGTTGAGCCAGCGCTGTGCCAAATATTTCACGTGGCTTCTTGAAAACCTAATTAACTCGTTTTTGGGAGAGGGAAAAATGAGTGAGAAAAGTGGAAAGGAACTGCCACGTTGAGCTCTGTCCCCATAAACTAGAAGAAAAAAGCAAAACCAGGTCACATAAAAAGGGAAGAAAACTGTAATTGTGCTCCATTTTTTCCCAGTCTGTATAAACAATTAAAATCCCATGGAAATGCTTATACATTTGGATTTTCATGGTATTCGGTAACAAAAACTAAAAAGGAAATATATACATATGTTACACATGTAGCCTGTTGAAACACTGGAGATGCGAGCATAAAAAAAAAATTAAATCACAAACAGATGGTGAGCAGCTGTCAGGTAAAACATTTTGTAGTTACGTGTAAAGTTTTTACTAAGTCCTAGTTTGCAGTCTTATTGCTGGGTCAAGCAGTGCTGTCATGTGTATTTGGTTGTCAGTGAAAAAAAACAGGTGTTTCAAAGCAAAATGATTTATGGAGTCTCCCTAAACAGATATAAATCTCCAGAGACCAAGACAGGTTTTTCTTCTTAAGTCACAGAAATTTCTCATTTAATGCTCCACTTATCATGCAGATCTTGTAATGAGAAATGAAATTATTAAGAAAGGAAAAAATAAAAAAAGGATGACTGCTTATTGTCTGGGAATACCACGTGTTTTACAAAAGAGCTGGTTGTGGTTATAAAACTGGAGCACGTAAATGCCCTGTATGCTGATTGAAATGAAAAGACAGCGTTTCAGAGCAACATACAAACAATCCTGCTCAGCTTGCACATTTACTATCTTTGTGTAATGTTCAAAAATGACTGAACAGAAGGCAAAAGGAAAGCACAGCCTTTCTCACTATATTTGTGGTTTAAATTCCACCTGATGCTGTTCTAAAACTTCAGTTACAGTGAAGTGAAGGGATGTGAACAATGGCACAACATCAGAATCCTTTTACAGCTCTAGAATATCCCAAACTGTCATGAACTAGCTTTGAAAACCAGCTTATAGTTAAAGGATGAGATGCGAGGTATTTTGACAGAGATGTGCAGTAAATAGCCTTGATGTTAGTAAGAAAAAAATGTTGGTCCATATATGGCCTCCATTTTCAGAATGCGCAACCTTGAGAGAAACCCTATTATCAGCTACGGTCCAAAGCTAATGAGCTCTTCACTGGCTCGCAATATGCCCCCACAAATAAATTTTCTTTATTTCCAGCTTCACATGTCTCCATTAGTGGTCCTCAACATTACATGTCTGAAACAAACTGATTACAAACTGAAAAACCTATAAACTATAAACCTTTCAAGAGAGACCTATGATTAGCTCTGAGGTTATTAAGTGACGATATTACTCAGAAAAACTATACTACCCATAATCCTGAACAAAATCCTGCAAAAAGCAACAAACTGCCACTGCCACTATTTCTGTAAGTTTATATAAAGTTTATATTAAAACAGAAAAACAGGAATAGTGAAATGGCTTAATGTGAATATTAAACTTCAAAAGGCGATGATTCAATTGTTAGCTTGCGCTTTCAAAGACGGTCACAATCAATGAATAATATGGCATTTATGCCAAACAATTGTTCATGATCTAATGTTGATTAATCATGACAAATAGTTACTATATAGGGTTTATATCAAGGGGCTGCCAGGGTAACCGCTATATTTCTACTGTTCCATGTGCCACCTACACTTCAGAAAGTGAAAATGCATTTTCATTTAGCTGGTGGATTGAAAAGAAGCTAATGTGCATTCTAAAAAAACAAACAATTAGGATAATCAAAATAATTTATTATATAATCATATTTCAAATAAAAATATATAAATATAATTGTTTATAATTTTGACAGCCATTTTCATAAAAAAATTATTTAAAGTGTGAAATGTAACCATAGATGTTGCTCTATCCCACCTATATGGTATAAATGTTTTCTGTGCAGGTTCAGTTCATGGCTTTAGTTCATGGCTTTGACCTCTTTATTGAAAAACAATATTGAAGTCAATGGAGTAAATTAATGAGAATAATACTTCCAGCACCAAGGCCGTTTGAAAAGTGGACAGTCACTGAATGGAGAATAAGTATCTTACACTAGCACCACCATTGTGTCCTTATAATTATATAAGATGTATTAGATGTTTCAAAGCCATCAGCAGGTCATGGAGCTGTCAGTCGAGGGTTTGGATGTCAGGTTATTCAAGAGTCTTTGCTAATGGATTTCTGTGGTCTCACAACAAATTTTGCACACACTCACCATCCAGTGGAAACTACTGAAATGACATTTGACACCGTAAAGGAAGTATCTGTGAAAATGATCCTTTGAAGTAGTGTCTGCAAAATCTTAAAAAAAAAAAAAAGAGGGTTGCTACAGAACAACATGGCACCTAAACAGGCTCCTTTGAAACTGCCAGTGTTTGTCTGAATAGAGGCACTGTGAAATTCAAATGAGACCTTGTAGCTAATGACACAATATTGGATGGAACATCAAAGGCCTTCACAAGCTGTATGCATACGTCTACAAAGCCTTTTTTTTTTTTTTTTTTTAACAAGACACCAGATATTGAAAACTGTTCACACGTAACTGGTAACTGAAGGACCAGTGGGAATGGTGATTTGAGAGAGTCTGAGACAGCTCTTACCTCCACAGGTCTTCCCATCATATGTCGGACAGACCCAGTCATGGCATTCGCATCGCGGTCCATAGAACGTTCCAGGTTCCGTGACTTGGCATACGCAAATCCCGCACTCACACTCACCTCTTCCGCTACAGATCAACCCGTCGGAGGTCCGACAGCGCCTCAGTGATGATTCGGTGGAGATCTTACACTCTCCACCCTCCTGCCTGCAAGACACAAGAGCGTTCAGTCACCCCTGTGACCTTTGCCTTCTACATCAAACCTCCATTCTTCCCATTTAGGTGAACATATGCCAGATGTTGGATGGGTGGGTGGTGGTTTGCAAGCCTCCTTTTCACCAGTAATGACAACCAGACTCCTCACTTTCTGGAGGAAAAATCTTTCCAAGATAGGTTGTGCAATGTATCAAATTTTGGCAGATTTCCTGTCTCTATCTTGTAAGCTTGCAAGCTAATATTTAAAGATAACAAATAGTCCAAGGATATAAATAATACAATAACTAAAGTCGTGTAAAATGACTACTTTAGTGCTAGTGGAGCCATGAATCATGAGATATGATTCTGCTATAGGACTCAGTCTCACAGAGAACAACAAACTCAGATTTGTAGCCATGCAAATTGGTTCTTTATCAGCACGGCAGTGATTGCTTATGGCCTAACCACAGCCGTGCAGATATAGAGCCATATTGCACGGCTACTCATGTGATATTGCTTATATATTATATTGTTGTCCTCAATTGTCCTCTCCTTTTTATTTTTTATTATTTAAATTTTTAATAATAATAATAATATATATTTTTTTATTGCTTCCAAATTCAGATCTTCTAGCAGAAACATTTGCATTCACAGAAGCTTGTTTCCACCACTCAATAAAAAATAAAAACGGTAACTTTCTATCTTAGAATTCTGACTTTTTTTTCTTGCAATTGCAAGTTATAAGGTCAGAATTGTGTAATATAAAGTGGCAATGTGTTATAAATAATACAAACATATGTTTAAGTTGCTAAGGGTGTTGCACAGTGGTCCACAAAACAGTTTGGCCGTTTGGCCCCGTCCCAAATGGCACCCTAAACACTCGTGGTCTTCCTATGAGTCTGCACTTTCGTGACGTAACGGTGCTTTGACTGTCGGGAAGAAGTCTGCTGCAGAACTCGCTTCAGTGCGGGCTCGGCAAAAGTGTACATCGAGGGCGCATATCAACCCCAAAGGACTTAGGGGTCATCTGTGTGGATGGTCCCTAAGTTCACAAGCACATGAAGTGTGCCATTTGGGATGGGACCATAGTTGTGCTTTATCGTGAATACTGCTGCGTTCACGCCTTGATGTAATTACCGTATACTCGACAACATGTGGCATTCTATTCGAAGCTGTTCATGTGCTCGTACCGGGAATTATGCATTTCAATGGCGACACTATCAACACCCAAATGAATCTGCAGAAGTTGGTACAGAGGTCACATGGTACAAGTAGGAGCTCTCAGAAATGTTCCATCTTACAAGGTGTAATTAAGAGCTCTACAAGGACGTGAAAACTTTTTTCAACTACAAGTTGAAACTTCAAAATTAATTTTAAAATGGTGTGAACGCCCCTTAAAACAAAGCATTGACCAATCACAATCAAGGACTGGAACTAACCATTTTAAAATTAACAATAATATTTAAATAAACAATATTAGCCATTATAAAAGAAGTTTGTGCAATAGGAAATAAACAAGCAAACAGTTCAGTCAAAAGTAGGAAGCAGCACTAATTATAGTACAGGATTTCAGTTAAATAAAAGTTATGAAAATTTGCTCTTAGCCAAATCGATTTGCTCTGCAACAAGTAATAGATTAATAAGACCAAATATTGTCATTTGATATACTGAAAATGAATGATACCTCTTGTTTAAACACTATCTACATTAAAACCAGGCTGGCCGAGATAAAGCTGTTTTCTGTGGGTATGTGAGTGCTGAACTGCTGGAGCTCATATCTCCAAAAACATCTAATCAAATGATCAAGTAGGCACTAAGTTTACATATAAGTCACATATTTGAGGTCTAAATAACTATATTCTTGCCTAAAAAAAAACTCTTAAAACTACAATCTGTGACAAAACAACAGAAGTATTTTTAAAATTAAGGTGGTTTGCTCGTCGGCCATGACACTCACTGAGAGACGTGCTGCAAGCGGAGAAAGACAAACGGTGGAACGGTTCCCGTGGTGGTGCTGGTAGAATATGCATGGCTGGAAAAAGCTCTCAGCCAATCAGATTCAAGAACCAGAACGCACTGTTGTAAATAATGTAATAAAATATATCAAAGAGTCCATAGCAGTGTATGCTTGTCTAAGGGTCTAAACATGAATTGTTCTCAAGAATTTCATTACAAACCTACTGAAAACAAATGGCAGACTATATTCCAATGTTTATTATTTTCCTACCCAAGTTCCCCTGTGAAAAATGTTTCATTTGGTACTGTTCTTACATACCTTTCCTGCTTCTCGTCTCCGCAGTTGGCCTTTCTCACATTACAGAGTAATAAAAATACTCTCTCTCTCTTTTTTTTTTTAAAGCAAACACTATTCAGGGCAGAGGATAAGTACAATATGGTTGCACTTACATGGAACAAGTCTATCAGCCACAACAGCATATTCACTCTCTGATTCCAGAATCTCTCTGATTATGTGCAATGCAGCAAGAGCATACAGTAAACATGCATTGTGGTACAGAAGTAATAGTATTATGGTGAATGTGCACCTGCTATGTTTAAACCACTTAAGTAATTTGTAAAATTACAGTCACGCAATTGTGGACTTTTGCCAAAACCATAGGAAGAGATCAAAAAGGTGTATATTTTGCTGATTTTAAGGAAATACTTCATACTCTATTAGGTAAAAGCTGGAAGGAGTACCAAGTAAAACAAATAAATCATTGTTGGCACTTTCCCATAGCTGTAAAGAATTAAAAAAAAAAAAAAGAAAAGAAAGAAAAGTAAATAGCTTAAGATAGCTATGAGCCTTGGACTAGTTCTGTAGCTGTGACTACACAACAGAAACTTTCTCGTCTGTAAAAATCCAGTCTGTCAGCAAAATGTGGTTGCACAGTGGAAAAGTTAAACTGATTGAAAAACAACACAGCTAAACTCACCTTAGCGACTGCTGTAAACTTCCTTGAATGGTAGAGAGCAAAATTAGAAGCAAACAAACTAAGACGGAGTTCACCAAAGTCTCTGCATGCATGTTTAGATCCCCACCAGAAACCTGAAGTGAAGTGCCTTCAGGAATTTCCACTTTCCAAAACAGAGGGAGAACGGGCTGGCCAAATCCAGCTTGAATGCTTCAGAGGCCAACAGCGCTCTCCATATGAATGCCTTTGATTAGTTGTGACTATCGGTACAAAGGCAGGAGAAAGAGATAAAGTACCAAAAAAAGAAAACTTGGTCACCATAATTCAAAACAGTTGTTCATACAGCTGATTTAGAATTTTCCTTTGCATTTCCCTGCACTGCTGTCCTTTTCTCCTATATTTTGTCTTTATTTGCTTGCATTTATTGTAAAAGTACAGATGCAGAACAGGAAATATTAAATAATCTATGATATAAATAATGATATAAATTATTCTACATCTATTTGAGATATATTATGTCTGTCTAATTACAAACATGTGCTTAAAAGACCAACAGTAGTTCCATGTCTGCAATCCACTTTGCATACATTAATAACTGCATTTAATAAATGTAAGTAAAATGGAACAAAATCCAAACACACACTAGCCACAGACATCAAACAAGCATATGGCCCACTCTGTACAAGTTATATTGCCTTCAAGCATAATTTGAAGAATTAGAGAACAGCAGGTTATGATTAGCCTACTACTGACCTTGTGATTTTGCTATATTATTTGTCCATTTTATATATCAATTTCACAAGAAACCTCAGAGCAAATATAAGCACCAAGGTTCGTTTCAATGAACAAAAGGATGGAAAAGATAGGCTACATATGCACCTCCTGTTTGTAATCTTCGGTGTCAAAGTAGTTTAGCCTGTAAGTGGCCTTAGCTCGATCTCGAAAGTCAGTTTGGTAATTCACTATACTGAATTACTTGCAAAAATTAGAAAATTGCAAAGAGGTACGTGTTTTTGCGTGTTCACAAATGTACACATCGTGTTAGCTCTGTGATCTAGGGGGAATCCATACATAACACCCGAGAGAGCGAGCAACTTTCTCTTTGCTTGACAGCAACAGTTTAATGAGCATAAACAAAACAAAACAAAACAAAACAAAACACTCCCCACCCTTTACAGCAGTTCAGACGACACATCTACAAACCGATGTGACATCGACTAAAAACAGCTTTGACATGTATGGTTAAATCGAGTAACGGGTTAAATAGTTGTAATCCATGTTAATAGCTGTGAGAAATCAAAACATTGGTAACCACGTTGTCATTCATCACCATCTCAGGGCTCACTTCTGTATTCATGTGGAACAAGGATCATTTAGTGGATTTATTAACTAACCTATTTAAATTAGGTCACATTTTTATACATAGTTTCAGTATGGGGTAAATTCAAAGCCTTTGATTTATGTTGAATGTGGAAATAATTTGTGACTTTTAAATGAATTATTGAGGTGCATTACATAGCTAAATTGTTCAAATCAGCCTATCCACAGAAATTTAAAACACTTGTTTTTCCCATAATTTTTATTAATAAATCAAAAATGAATCTGAATGGTAAAAGTATAACATTTAATACACGTGACAACGTGGCAAGATAAAAAATGTCACATTTATTAAAAATAACCTTCAGTCAAATACCAGTTCAACCCTTGACTTCATTTCAGATGATGAGGATTGATAATTAATATCATTTGTAATATTAATTGTTGCTTTGCTATTATTATCATCATGATTTTGTTTGTTGTTTTAATTGCAAAGGCATTTCCACTTCCAATTCGTCTTTCCACTCAAACAACAATTAACCCCAGCGTTATCTACATAATATTAATAATTATTGTTACGTATTTCCGATGATAATTTCAGGATAGTTTATTATATTGAATTTTAATCAATGTTAGTTGTTCCTATTATTTTAGTAGGCTAAAACTGCTGTCTATTCAAGAACGTTTAACAGTGACTAAAAATGCGATTTTAATTATTTTTTCCCCCAGTTCACCGGCATTTCATCTTCATTCAACATTCCTCAAAAAATATAAAACGTGTTTATACCAATACTGATATTATACATGTGAAGGCCTGCGGGATCTCATCCCGCGCGCTGTGCTGTAGCGGGTC
Organism: Zacco platypus; assembly: GCA_038088235.1. Classification (NCBI taxonomy): domain Eukaryota; kingdom Metazoa; phylum Chordata; class Actinopteri; order Cypriniformes; family Xenocyprididae; genus Zacco; species Zacco platypus. The sequence goes on along the minus strand of CM076081.1, from coordinate 25,081,693 downwards.
ACGCGCGTCGGGTGCGCATCTGTAGCGCGGCAGCTGTGACTGAAGCTCGAGCTCAGGACAACGAGTCATGGACTATACACCGCGTTAACGGCGATACTTCAATAACCAGTAAGTCAAAGAGCGTTTTTTTCTGTCGTTTCGACATGTGAGTTTGATTAGAGTGTCGCATAAGATATGTATTTTGTTTTAATCGGCTTGTTTGCTTGGCTACCAGGAAGTGTAGCACCGACTGCGCAGCCAAAAGGCCTTTGTTAAAAAAAAACAGCACTGTCATTGATTGAAAGCCTTTTTGGATACGCTTATGACAAATTTAGAAAATAACGCAAGCAATTTCCTAATCGACATGCCATTATATTTGGTGAAATTCGTGTGTTTTTGCTTAAGAGGTTATTTAGCTAGAGCTAGAGCTATAGCGCCAGCAGCCCTGCTCTCATCTGTTGCCATGGTAACCCTGTGGCAGCAGGAGGAATCTCCCTGCATAATGGCTGATGTCACTGTGTTCCTCAAGTATACCTCATTCAGAGCAGGGCCAAGACATATACCTGTAATCCGAGTCTGTGAGGGATAGACTTATAATAGTGTTTTCAATGGCATTAAAAAGATGCACAGCAAAAAACTCCTAGAGCACTTAAGCTATGATTTTCCACGGATCATATTGTCTGCAGTTTTTTGTGTACTGAAACTTCTTGGAAAGATATTTTTGCAGTGTTTCGTCAGTAGAACAATCCAAAAACACATTAAATATCAGTACAACCCCCTGAAGAGATGTCTATCCATCACAGCCTCAGTTAAATATCAAAGACCGTGAATAATTTCTGAAGTGTACTGGAGTTTTGCATGCTTTGTTTTTACATGTGGCTTTTGGCACTGGGCTATACAAATGGAGCTGTTGTGTTAAATATGTCTGTAGGTCAAACAGATGCTGGGTGTTTAATTGCATAATCATACAGTTATTTGGATCAACCTAAGATTAATGATACTGATTCGGCGTATTTTTTAAAATGTCCAGGTGGTTGTTTGCAAAAACACAGGGCTGAGATGCTAAACGTGAAGAGAGACAGTTAAAGAATGAGAAATATTTTATTGATTTAATTTTAGGGAGTCCCCACCAGGAATTATGTAGCAACTAGTGTCATAAACAACATTTGCCTCCTGGGAAGTTTTTGTTTTATTATTATTATTACAAATGTAGCTGTAAACAATATGAAATCTCAGCACAACAGATGTTTTGCTAGAATACATTTTAAAAAATGTCACGGTCTCTACATTTGATTACTTTCTGAACTGTCACAGTATTATTTGATGTAATTGTTGTTGCAGAGTTTGTTGGGTGTGTTTAATTTCATTATCAGTTATATTGTTTTCAGAGCTTTTTTTTTTTTAAATGATTTTTTTCTCTCCATGAAAAAAAAATCATATTAGCTTTACATTCAGCAATAGTCACCTCTGTAGCAAATACAGACGGTAATAATAAAGTAATATTATTTTGGTTATTGGTGCTGTATTGAAATGGATACATGTGATGCATTTGTTGTTTTGCATAATTTTAATGGTGACAGATTCTGAGAGAAATGTGATGATATTATTCATATGGAGCTCATTGCTTTTCTGTTGTTCTTACCCTAGTGAAAAAAATATATATTCAAATGTATTTGAAATACATTTATTTTGTTCTAAGTATACTACAAATACATTTACATATTGTTGTGCTAAATAAAAATACCCTGCAATTGTACTTTTTGTAAACTAAACTGGTTTACATAAAGTCTGCTAAAACGGAACAACTGATTTTTGTACTTAATTCACTTTAATTGTGCGGAAGTGGTGCTGAGGTCCAACTAAACATATACTTAAATATATTTGATTGTGCTAAAGTGGAACTATTGCAAGTATACTTTAGATACACTTTAGACATCTTGCGTTTAAAGACCATAGACAAAGATCATACAATCCATATTAATAGTGATATTAAAACACTTTTAGGCATAATATTAAGAAACGTGCATTGTGCAATAAAGAAATACTCCAAATACAGTTTAATTATAATTTTTATATCAGTAAGTCTTAAGTGATATGTTAAATATGATTTGAAGTTTACTCAATATCAGATAAATGTATTTTAAATAGATTTTTCGATGTTTTTTGTTTTTGTTTTGTTTTTTAACTAGTGTATCTACATAACTTGGATCAAGCATAAAACAATGAAGTGGGAATTGGATAATAAATCTATTCAGATGTGCAACTGTACATACTGCACTATATTCTTTAGCAAATTTTAAAAACAAAAAAGCCTTTGGGAGAATAATTATCCTTCTCATAGCCTATACAATCTAATCTAAACACAAAACATTTGTGTAACAAGCGAGCCTTAAAATATGGCACCAGCCACCATTAAAGTGTTTAGTGATTGCATCCTGCCTTTAGGTAAATAGTCCTTTCTGAAAAAGTGAAAGTAATTGTAGTCTTCTGCAACTTACTCCTACATTACTGCACTTACACCCTGTAATTTAGTTTTCACTTGTCTTCAAACCTCTATCTATCAACATATGCTAACTGTAGCAATTACTTCGCAAATTGCCTGTGACTACATAGAAGCTGTTCTGAGCAGACCTCTATGTTCTTGACATGAATGTAAGAACTTTTAAGATTCAACTTTCCTTTGTAGACTTCACATTTTTATCAGATGCTCACTTTTTGTGCATCTTGCCATTGTTCCAAATTGACCTTCGAATGACCTTGACCATGTATTTTGTGTTACATTTGACTTTGAGATGTTTACCAATTCCAGAAAAGCTCTTTATCATGTTATACGATGTGTGATGCACGAAACCCACCTGACCTTTCGGGGCATGACAGTTCAGTGGAGTTGATTTGTTGCTTTTGTGTTGATATCACATGTAAAGGTCAAGCTTTCAGCTGTTATGTGATGCAACATTCATTGACTGGAGTCCTTTATAAATAAGAATAAAAGGCTAATGATGTTCTTGCAGGACAGTCGTCAACTCCACCGATCTGCTATCTTTCATACTGAATTCCATTCTTCTCTATGCCGGGGATGAATGCACCAATGAGGAGCCTGACCGTGAGTAACCTGGTCCCACAATCCCATCCGTCCATGGCTCCGCCACTCAGTGTTGCATATATTCCTTGTCTGATGTGGTGGACATTATCTGTCGATAAAATTGTACCTGTTTGGTACACCATATGCCATGTTGACTAACTGTTGTGTGTTATTTACAGGGTATGCCTGATCGCATGTTATGTGCAGTGCTGGAGCAATTTCAGCTTTACTTTTCCCGTTGGTATGTGCGCTTTGTTTCAGTGAGTGTGTGATATCCATGTTTTATTATTGACCTCGGTAAGAATGGTTCTAGTACCGATATTATGCAGTCTCATTATCGGTCGCCTGTCGTTTGTGTTACGCTGAAGATCCAGTGTGATCTTTGCTGAAGGTAAGTCAGTATTTCTGTGTGAAGTCAACAGTCTGTGTTTTATGTACATCATGTGCTTGATTGTGTTTACGGTGACTGTGCAACACTACGATACATACTGTCTGGTACCATACTGAGCTCTGTATTCATGTCGTATTGTACAGCCACAATGAACATATAGCTCAAATCTGTTTACTTGCCACTGAAGTTTCTAGACATTTCTTTGATATGACACTTCCTTTCAGGTGCTTTTTATACCACATTATTATAGTAGCATTTATTAGGCTGTTGCTAAATTTTGCTAAACTACATTGATTTTCATTTTATAATATTTTATTTTTGTAGTATAATTGCTTAGAGCACATCCAATAAAGAATTAATCACATGGCTACAAACAGAATTTGAGCTTTGTCTGATGTGTAGTTTAAGTTAGCATTTGTGGTCGATGTGCTTTTGTTTTTCAGATCCACTCTCTCTATAGCACAGCGAGCCCAAGCATGCTGAAGAGGAAGCAGAGCTCGCGGGTCGAGGCCCAGCCTATGACCGACTTTGGGCCAGATGAAACACTGACAGACAGTGCTGACATTCTTTGGATCAACAAACCAGTATGTGAACAAATCTCTAAAATCTGACCACTAATTTCTGACTTGCACTCATGTCATTCCAAACCTGTATGATTTTCTTTCTTGCATCGAACACTAAAGAAGATTGCTGCTCTTTTTTCATACTGTATAAAAAAAATATACAGTGACCAGGGACCTTCAAGCTTCAAAAAGGAAAGATAAAGATAATAAATGTAGCCCATCTTGTGTGCTATAATCCAAGTCTTCTGAAACCATACAATAGCTTTTTGTGAGGAGCAGCTTGAAATGTGACTTGCTATTCATTGAAAATCTTCAACTGTACAGCAGAGACTGAGATTTTCAGTGAAAAAAAATGTTTGGCATAAGAAATCTTGGAGTATAGAGCAAAAATCACATTGACTTCTTTTAAGGAGCTTTTTTAGTCACTTTTGAATAGATTGTGAATAGTAAAAATTCTTTTTCAGGTCAACTATTTCTTTAAAATAATTCCTTTTGCTAAGTTTATAGTGGACAGACACAACCCGCTGGCCATTTTTTGACACTACCCGATCAGCCAGGACAAGGTGCAAAACTGAAACCCTGAGCATGTGCCACACACTAAAACAGATTGTGTTCTTTGTCCACAGTGGGTTCATTCTCTCCTGCGGGCCTGTGCTATAATCAGTGTCATTTCGGTCTGTATGAATACACCTAAGACCTTTGAGCATTACCCGCCCCTGCAGTATGTCACCTTCACCCTGGACACATTGCTGATGTTCCTCTACACTGCAGAGATGATCGCCAAAATGCATATCAGGGGCATTATCAAGGTAACACACTCAATCAGCATTGTCACGATTTATAGCAGAAATAAAATTAGGGGAAAAAAGACTGTGTCCTTTGAAGGGAATAAAATGGGCAGGTGGCTAAATAATGTGTGGGCAGTTTAATTGGTGAATCAGGAATAACAACCCCATAGAGAGATATTGAATAGTGAATCATTTGCCTTCTGAACCTGCCACAAGATGCATACAGGATTTTCCTTATCTTTCTTCTGGCATGGAAAGCAGTAAGGTTTATGTAGAAGATAGAGTAATTAATTTGTTTTTTAGCCCTGAGATCGTATGAGCACAGGGTGATTAACCTTGCAGCAATTAAATGCTAGGTTAACACATGCATTTTAATTTTATTGAAGGAGAGTAACTCACATCATTATTATACAGTGACCTCAACTCAGTTAATTAGGCCAGTATATTTGTTTTGTATTTCCATCTTTGGAGCGCTTATGATCTGTGAAAACCAGTCTTATGTTTTTTTCTTTTTCACTGTTAGCAGGCATATTTTTGGTCATTAGGTATATTCTGGACTTGAACACAGCACTATGAACAGTTACTAATGCAGTAGTCTAAGCACTGAGTTAATGTAAATAATTCAATATAAGTTGTAAATTAGGCAATTTATTTTCTTTTATTATGTAACTCATTCATCAGCATTAACTATTTCAAATTCAGTCTCTCCTAGTTGCCATTAATAAAGTCAATCAGACCTTCACACAATTTTTATTCTATCCATTTAAAAAATCATGTTTGTGGCCTACTAATACAGTGTGAGATCTGAGCACTGGAGCTGATCAGAGGCTTTGAAATCCCAGGGGATTTCTGGGCAGATGTCTTGGGAGAACAAATGCTTCATCCACTGAAGTATCTGTCTCTCTATCAAAGTAAAGCCACTGAAGCGTGAAGACAATCTGTACTCAAGCAAACAAACCTGAGCACGTCACACCTCTGATGTCATTTCCTGTGCACCAGCTACACGTGTGAATAGGTAGTTGACATGACAAACCCTGTGGTGTCATGCAGTGTGACATGCTGCACTCTATTTAAAACAAACCCTTTCTGATGTCATATTTCTTTAAAGACTTTATGGAATACATGTAGTTTAAAAAAAACATACACTACTGTTAAAAACTTTGGGGTCAGTAAGGTAAGAGATTTTATGCTCTCCCCTGCTGCATTTATTTGATCAAATATACAGTAAAAACAGTAATACTGTGAAAAAATATTACAATTTAAAATATATCTTTTCTATTTGAAAATATTTTAAAATGTAATTTATCCCTGTGATGGCAAAGCTGAATTTTTTGATTCTTCAGAAATCATTCTAATATTATGACTTCTCAAGAAACATTTTTCATTAAGATCAATGTTGAAAACAATTGTGCTGCTTAATATTTTTGAATATTTATTAACATTTATGTATGTATCTATGTATTTATTTCTGTCTCTTTACTGTCTATTTATTTCTTAAACTAGAAAATGTAAGTATAGGACTATTTTAAATAAACTAGTGAAAGCTTAAAAATAAATGCTTAAAAGAAATCAATTACATTGACTTTTTATATAGTTATTTTCTCCATATTATGCTTCCACCTGAATATTTACTCTACCACTAGTGACATAGTTTGATTGTTCTCATTACCTATATTTTTGTGCCATATTTACTTTTTCTAGGTATGGTGCATGCTTGTTAGGCAATGTCTGGCCGGATAAATACTCTGAAGTGTTCACATTGCAGATTTTGGCTGGCTCTGTTGTTAACAGCTGCCACAATCTTTCATTAGACTGGTAGACCAGCTGCCACTCACCTGTGGACTTTCATTTACAGCCTGTATCTTATCACCTGCCTCTGTTTCCAGGGAGAGAACTCCTATGTTAAAGACCGCTGGTGCATGTTTGATGGCTTCATGGTGGTCTTCCTCTGGGTCTCTCTTGTGCTTCAGGTATGGAAATTTAGTGTTATTTACAAATTGAATTGTTTCTTTCAAATTAAAAAGGAGTGAGCTTCATAGGTAACTCCACTCATCCACTTGTTTGTCTGAATGCTCTCAAGGTGTTTGAAATAGCAGAGATTGTGGACCAAATGTCACCCTGGGGAATGTTGCGCATACCGAGGGCCCTCGTTATGATTCGAGCCTTCCGGATCTACTTCCGATTTGAATTGCCGCGCACCCGGATAACCAACATTCTCAAGTAAGAGCCCCGTGAGCGCAAATAATGTGAGAATTGTTCTAGTTACCATATCAACCGCTTTAAATTTTCTTCCTATCAGGCGGTCGGGGGAGCAGATCTGGAGTGTGTCCATATTTTTGCTGTTCTTCCTGCTCCTGTATGGAATCCTTGGGGTTCAGATGTTTGGCACCTTCAATCATCACTGTGTCACCAATGATACACAGAACGGGTACGTTTTTTCATTGATATTCTCTCAATTATTCTCTTTAAATCCAATAAAATCATTTAACCCAATAGCCTAAGAAATCAAGAACTTCTCTTTGTGTGGTGAGTTTTATCACACTCCTTCTGGTTTATTATCCCTGGGATGAATCAGGGGATTTAACATTATGCTGCAGTTTTTCCTGGCATCAGCGCAAGATAAGAAGTATGCGTCTGTTGCTGTACACCTCCCACACACATCTGTTCTTTGGAATACAAATCCCATCAGCAGCTGTAAACGGTACTAATAACAGATCATCATTTTCATCATGTGATGTCACGGCCTCATAAACACTCCAGTAAGAACGGCCACATTATATGATATGTTTGTCTAAATTTCTCATTCATTTCATATGGAGGCGCTTGATAAGCCTGCGGAAATTCATGTCTAAAAATGAACAGTATATCTTGCTGGAAGCACGCATCCCAACTTGAGGGCGTGACGAAAGCAGGGTTGAGCGCAGTCTTAATGCAGTATGTGTATAGAGCTGTGGAGGTGGTTCTCTTTTAAAACTCAGGCCTATTTAATATTCCCTTGATGAGTGGCGTGTCAAGCCGGCTCTAAAACAAAGAACCTAAACCATCAGCAACAGAGGAGTGTGCTGAGCACTAATCACAATAATTAACGTTTCCTGTGTTGCCTGGGCATCATGCACATGCTCGCCTCTTTTCAGCAGCTTGGCCTCAATCCGTCTCTATGTGCATGAGAGAAAAGAGCTTTTATATTGCGAGATATCTCACTGCACTGACATTCAATATATTATCATTCAAAAGGTAAAAATATTGTCTGCCATATAATATATGTATTTTCATGCATCGTGCAAGCGGAAGTGTATTTCAGAAAAACTCAGTGTTGATTATCTTACAGAACTACAATACTTGTCCTTGGCACAGAGTCGCTATCTGAATTACACAGGGATTCAATGGGTTATATGTGCTAGGGAGTTTGCCAGACTTCGGTCTGTTGGGGATACATTTTTAGATTTGATGTCTCAACGTTTTATTTTTGAGGTGCTTACAATATGGATGAGCACAGGCCTTGTGACCTTGCCAATCATAAACTGTCACCTTGTTCAGAAAATGTCCCACACATTTCTCTCAACTACAGGCAGCATGTTATGACAGGTGATCAATATGATCTCTCGTACAATTCTCTATTTCTTACCATTTTATATTATATTTTATTGTGGTAAAAGAAGTATCAATCAAAAGGCATGTCTATTTTCAAATAAAATGGATGTTATGATGTTATCAGTATCTTTTGACTAGTGTTTGTTATCAGTTTCTTCGCAGGGATGATGTCTTTGGCGGATTATTTATGACTGTATAATTAAAGCTATTTTGATTCGCCACTGTGGCTCTGATTGGCCTTTGTGATACTGCAATCAATGTTCTCTACTCGTTTGAGAGTCTTTGATAAACAATTTGAAAGTATGTCTGGTGAGCCAATTTGAAAGCATTAATTTTCATTAGCGACATCAAGTGCCTCCTGAAGTAACACCTGTGGCCCTAACTAAAGCTGTCTGCATGTGTATGTGTGTTAGAATATGTATATCTTTTATCATCTTTCGGGGACATTAAGGTCGTCAGTTTTGTTTGGAGTGCTAAATACCGTTCTGTTCATACACAATTCAGTTATGAAATAGAGCAGACACAGTTTATAAGCTAAGCAACATCAAAAAATGAAAATCTGAGTGAATAAAATTAGCAAGTGTGTGTGTAAAGAAGCAAAACAGGAAAACAGACTGTCTGATTTACATAACAAAATTGTGTTTCCCTTCTGAACTTGATTTCTTGGCTTTAAAGTATTGTCATTCTCTAAAATGTGCAATATAAAACTGTAGATTAAATTATGTAGGTCTAATGTGAACCAATCAAGTTCACATTAATGTGAACCAATCAATTATTTTTCTTGTTGACATTACTGAAACGGTATTCATATCATGCTTTTCATTGGACTTTGATGTGAAGAGTAAAATTATTATTATTTGTTTTTGAGCGAGATGAGAAAAAGGGGAGACTTGATCCTGTTAAATGTTAAATTATGTTGGTATTTAGAACCATTTTGATTGCACTGGGTTACCGTTGTGATGAAGAGCTTTTGCTTAGGCTGAGGATGGCCTAACTCCTGTCTCATGTACAGGACAGTTAGTCACACCTGTTAGTAAATACGGTTGTCAGTCCCAAATGTTAATTGTGTGTGTTGCCAAAGAGGACCAGGATAACACTGCTAATCTGTGAGAAAACACCAGATGGCCTGTTACAATATAATGGTTAATTTGATCAGATATAATATTTGATGATGATTCTTTGAAATCTCACTCTGGTCTTTTTCCAGTAGTGTAACATGGAACAGCCTTGCGATCCCTGATACACACTGCTCTCCGAACGGGGAGGGTTATCAGTGTCCGGCGGGGTTTAAGTGTGTGGATCTGGAAGACTTTGGACTTAGCAGACAGGAACTCGGATATAGTGGCTTCAATGAACTTGGTGAGTCATTGCGGCACTTACGTGATAAAATGGTGTTTGTAATTTTGATTCTTCTCTGTTAATTTTTCATCCACTGTGCTTTCTGAAGAATATATGAGTGGTGCTTGCCTGTGCAAAATTACAGCTCACATCTTCCTTCAAATGTAAAATCCCTTACATAACTAACATATTAGCAATACTGTAGTAATAATTTATATCAGTTAATAACAGTTACCACGCATATAATAATGTAAAAAAATTGGCTCATCCAATTAAGATAAAAAAGCAAAACTATCTGCTTTATAATTCACTTTGTTGTCTCATTTCTTGTCTCCAAATTTGCACTTGGCCAATTTGTCCTGCTGTTGCAAAAATATTATTTTATGAATATTATTGTTTTACTTCACCAAAAACATTATCCCTGGATTATTTACCAGGAAATATGAGCCTTGTTGATCTAGTTTTAGTTAGTTTTAGTTTAGTTATAGCATCTCTGCCCTTTGTAATTATTTTCAGTGTTGAAGAGCAATTGTCGTTTTTGATCAAGTGAATAATTATGGCATTGTTAGCTGAAGCGTTTTGAGTTGATCTATGCATTATGTGCAAGCAAACATAAACAGATAAATGCCTTCTCACTGTTCATTTTGGAAATGTAATATTTTCAGCAAAGCTTATATTATTAAATATTGTGAAGGCAGCTTCACAAATAGACCAGTTTATTTAAGCACCTTGATCTGTACGAAGCAGCATGCCACATTTTTTTCTTTTTATCGCTTCCATTTGAGATAAATCCACTAGAAAGGTGCACAGAGCATTGCCACTAATCTCCAAATAGCCATGAAGGGAGGCTTTTCCATAGAAAAACAGTCGTGGCTTTGAACCGTTGACTTACAGAACATTAAGATCTGCGAAAGGGCCCTTCTTCGTCCTTTTGATAGAGTTCAGTACACAGATAAGTCATGTGTAAGTCAACCAGAACAGCTCCTGCATCAGTGATTTGTTGTCCATTCATCCATGTTCACAGTGCGGTTTGCAGCCTCAACAACAATGGCTTATTTTGGCTTCCAAGTTTCAGGGAGGCAGAAACATAAAGTATGATTGGAAAAAGTCCCATATCAGAGTTAATATCTTTTTTTTTTTTTTTCAGATCCAGTTTTCACTGACCCCACATTTTTTAGATCATGTTAATAATTGTATTCTTTATTTTAATTTATTTATTCTGGGTTTCCACAGGTCCTTGAAATCCTTGAAAGTTTGTGAATCTGAAAGAAAAAAATAAATCTAGGCCCTGGAAAGTTTTTGAAAATAAAGATACCTTAATATTATAAAACGAAAAATACTTGTTGTGTGGCCAAAAAACAAAATAATGACTCAAAGCTTTACAAATCTTTTGTTTCAAACCAGTGGTTCAGAACGCGTATCAAACTGCCAAAGTCACGTGAGCTTTTGAAATTTCTAAACACTTATGACGTAACGAAGCCTCCTTTACTGAAATCACATGACAGTGGTGCTCCAAACCACTGATTTGAAAAAAAGATTCATAAAGCTTTGAAGCTTCATGAAGCAGTGTTTTGAAATCGGTCATCACTAGATATTGTTGAAAGGTCATTGTTGTTTTTTTGTGCACAAAAAGTATTCTCGGCGTATATTACGGTTGAACCACTGTAGTCACATGATCTAATGCGGCTAATTACAGACATAAGAAGCATTTATTAACATCTTGTCCACCAAAAGACAACATTTAATAACGTTTTTACTCAACTCGCTCCATAACGACAGTTGAGCATCCTTCTGTGAGATTATGTAGCTTCATACAGAAAATAAGGCAGTTGTGTTTTTATTAGTCATGTTTAATCAATCAAAGCATTTCAATCTTCTGTTAATTCAGCTACAGTGCTATGACGCGTTATCTTCTTCTGCTGCAGGGCTCATTTTGAGTTCCTCTGGCTTTCAGATAGAGAAGCATTTACTGCTGATCACAGAGCCGTACAGCTCTGACAAGCTGCGCATTAAATAATCGCAGCCTTTGCCCTAATATGAGGATTATGAAAAGCTTCAGGAGTCATCTGAACACGGCGTGTCTGCAGCAGACAGAGGAAAATCAAACACACAAACGCAACAAACATGGGCGAATCATTTAGCAAGAAAGTTCCTTACTACAGAAAAAGACAGATGGAAAGATATAACAAACGCTGTCACCAATTACATTGCCAAATAAATATATATCATAAAACATCATCTGATTATCGTTCTCGGAAAAATCTTTTTTCAATTTTCACACACCCATAATTTTGTGTATTTGAGGTCTGAGATGTGAGAACGTTGAAGATAGGGCAAACAGTATTGCTGTCTAATTAGCCAATAATGTCTTAAATAGCCTGCCTAGCACTTTGTCTTTTATAACATGAGAGTTGGTAAAATTTTGAGTTTGGTAAAATGTTGCAACAATATGTTAATTTTTTTTGTGAAAAATTATAGTTTTGGACAAATAGGGTAAAAAACAAAATCCCTTAAAGAATGTACAAATGAGCATGTAAAGTAACATTCCATGCAGAGCATGCCTCCGCATCCCTGAAGTTAATATCAGATCTTTTTATGACTACAGAATACAGTATGTACCGAATATTCTTCAGTTTTATGCAAAACAGAAATACTACATATACGAATATCAGATCTCTGTCATATGGCCAAAAATAAATGCAAAAAAAAATGCTAACTAAGGTGTTGGAACCCTGTTATATTCTATTTTTTTGTTTAATTTAAAACTTTAATAACGTTAAGTTGTAGGAAGGCTTTTTGAACATCATCTTTTTCATAGAAATTGGAGTCTTGATACCCTTTCTTAGGCCATCCAGTAAGAAATGGGAATAGAGTTCCCTTTGCCAGGCATGTCTGGACACAATGATTTATCCCTAAGTGATTTTTAATGGGAGTCTTTAGTTTGCCAAGTGTATTTCCCGCTAATTCATCTAGGGAAAGACTCTATTACTGTTTATACTAAAGCATGTACTTTATCTAATGTGAATTACATATTGATTTAACACACTTTTGTGAAAAAGCCAATTGAAATAGTCCATTTCATCAATATGTGCATGGTTGGTGAAGCTAACCTTTACAGGGCCCTGTCAGTGTCCTTGGCCCATTCTGCCCTCGGACCTGGTGGGAAATGGCAGGAAGCAGAACTAAGTGGCATGCTTCCTGCTGGCCTTTGGCAGCCATATCGCAGCATGGCATCATGGGTCACCGTGAGTGCAGAGATAACATCATTGAGAGCTTGGAACTAGAGAGTACATCACACAATGTATATGAAACAGGTTATTCTAAGCTGTTTAAGAAACAGTGTAATTTTGAAATTCCTTATATACTGTTTAAGTATTTATTAATATTTTGAATTTTTATTATGTGTGTATTTTCTGTTTTCATTTTAATTTAATGCTGTGTCCCAATTGGCCTACTTATACCCTTAAAGTATGTAATGTAAGCATGTAATTTTTGTTGGAAGAAAAAGTACATACCTTTTGAGTGTGTAGCAGCAGAGTAGGCAAGCTTTGTGACATACTCCTTTATCATAATTTTGTCTTTAACAGAACGCTTTGCTGCTTTGTTACGTGCATCCTGTCACCGTTTAAACTGCCCTGTCAATCATTTTGTCACAGTTAAAATCCTCCATTTTTAATTTACTTTCGTATTGGAGAGAAATGTAATAGCACGTTGATCTGCCAGTCATGGATCTTTCATGCAGAGAACTCCCCTCGTGTGTTTGCATAATGTTCTAATCAAATCACTGTCTGACACGCAATGGGTTGTGGGCAATATCAGCCGTTAGAGTATGCACGGATCTACACTTTGAATTCTAATCAGAAATATCCGGGTATCTTTGGAATATTCATTTCAGCATACTACGATGTAGGACACGTTAATTCTAATTTCAATTGGGACGCAGCATTAGTTCGTTTTAGTAATTTTGTCATGTGCTTGTGTTATTTTTATTATTTTTTTTTTTTAAAGTTGTCAAGGCAACATTTTTAATTTAAGTTTTATTAAGTTCAAGTTTTTCATCTAATATTTCTATCTTATTTTTGGCTTTATTTCAATTCCAACACATTTAGGGCCCTATTTTATTAATCTAAGCACATGGTCTGAAGCGCATGGCGCAGGTGCACCTAGGACGTGTCCGAATCCACTTTTGCTAGTTTAACGATGGAAAAAATGGTCGACGTGCCAGTTTCAAAAGGGTCCAAAAGGTTTATACCTACACTCTTAATGAGTTATGAGTGTGTTTTGGGTATAATATGCTGTAAACCAATCAGAGTGTCATCTCCCATTTGCTATTTACATGGTGGAATATAGATACCCTCAACCAGACGAGTCAGTTTAAATACATGTGTGTATTGCCACGATTGGTCAAATAATTAGCCAGTTTCATTCGTCCTTACTGCAAATAGGTAATTATGATACATTCAATGACTATCCTTTATGACATGTAAGCATTTTAATCTTTTTGTACACAATAATAATCTTTTACATTGTAATACTTTTTATTTTTAATATTTGGCATATTTGTGTGCTGTTGCACAGCCCTGTGTCTGTAACAAGTGTAACAAGCCTATAGGCGCATATTACTAACACGCCTTTTAAATGACAAAAAAATAAATAAATACGGCTGCATTGACTTTAGACCAGGTTTTTGGTGGTCAATGGCGCAGTCTATTTCAGTTGCCTCAAAATAGCAACACGCCAGCAGTGCGCCTGAACACACCTTGTTTTCAGACCAGCGCACCCATGGGCGAACAGATGGGTGCGAGTGCATTTGCTATTTAAACAACATGGGTGCTGGACGTGAAAATGATAACTGCATCAGGCTGAAACTAACAAAAAACACTTGCTTCACACCTGGCACCGCATTGCGCTGGGTGTATGATAGGACCCTTAGAGAGCAACTATTTATAATGCCATCACATTTTATTTTGAATTGCAAAGGATAGATCTTTGATCAGAAACATTTACTATACAGTACTTAAGGTAAAGGAGGCCTGTAATTCCTGGAGAGTACTGTCCACACTGGCATTCCCAGAAAAAAATGCTTTGTGCCATGACGGTGCCATAATGACATTCATCCCTATTCATTTTTATTGTATAGAAAAGACGATGAAATACTGAATATCTCCCTTTGTGTAATAGAGGATTTGGAACAGTGTGAGGGTTAGGCTAAATAACAGAATTAATACTGTAAATAACAACAGACTATTCATATAAGTTCCTTGTGGATTTGTCCTCTTTCCTCTAATCTTTTATAAAATAACACTTGTATGATCAAAAAGACATCATACATAATCATAAGCAAAAAGACATAATACAGCATAGCCATGAATGCAATCCGTCCTTGAGTATGTAGTTTTTCATAGCCTAGTTCCTTTGATATACAGATACTGTTACACTCCGGCACAACATGGAAGCAAAGAGTACTTCAAAAGTGCGGATAACCATCTCATTCAGCTGTTTGGAGACAGAAACACATAGCTGGGTAATAGAAAGCACCTGACAAGGTTCACTAATGCCAAGACTGTGTTTATGTCTGAATTTTTGTGTCTCAGTGCCCAGTCAGACCACTCTGGGGGCACAGGAACATCTCAAACATGGGCTTCTCCCCCTCCTCTGTCCTCTTGTGTCCCCTTCATGACCCTTCTTGTTTTCTCCTCTTACAGGCACCAGTATATTCACTGTATATGAGGCCGCGTCTCAGGAGGGATGGGTCTTCATCATGTATCGAGCCATCGACAGCTTCCCACGCTGGCGCTCATATTTCTACTTCATCACGCTCATCTTCTTCCTCGCCTGGCTGGTCAAGGTGGAAAAAGCCTTTTCTTCTCACACCAGCGATCTGCAAAAACTTAGTCATAATCTGCACATGGGTCGTCATTCATTTCTAGTCATAGAAAAGTCAGGGTTATTCAAGTTCTCTCTTATGCTCTCTCTTATGCATTTATTTGATCAAAAATATAGTAAAAACATTAATAATATAATATTAAATATTATTATAAATATGAAAATAACTCTTTTCTACTATGATATATTTTAAAATGTATTTATTTGACTATTGTACTATTTTATTTAACCATTTTTAAATAATTTTTATTTAAGTTTTTTATTTACTGTCTTTACTGCCATTTAGTCTTACAGAAAAGTCTCAAACATCAAAACAAATTGTTTAAAGGGATATTTCACCCAAAAATAAAAATTCTGTCATTAATTACTCACCCTCATGTCGTTCCAGACCAGTAAGACCTTCATTCATCTTCGGAGCACAAATTAAGATTTTTTTGATAAATTCCAATGGCTCAGTGAGGCCTCTTTTGCCAGTAAGACAATTAACACTTTCAATGCCCAGAAAGCTACTAAAAACATATTTAAAACCGTTCATGTGACTACAGTGGTTCAACATTAATCATTAAACATTACTTTTCGAGTGCCAAAAACAAAAACAACTTTTCAACAATATCTAGTGAAGGCCGATTTCAAAACATGAATCTTTTGTTTCGAATAAGTGGTTTGATTCGCGTATCAAACTGTCAAAGTCACATGAACTATTGAAATTTCGAATCATTTATGCCTCATTTACTGAAATCACATGACTTTGGTGCTCCGAACCACTGATTCGAAACAAAAGATTTGTAAAGCTTTGAAGCATCATAAACCAGTGTTTTGAAATTGCCATCACTAGAAATGATTGAATAAAGTCGTTATTTAGTTTTTTTGGCACACAAAAAGTATTCTCGGCGCTTTATAATATTAAGGTTGAACCACTGTAGTCACATGAACTGTTTCAAATAAGTTTTTAGTAGCTTTCTGGGCATTGAAAGTGTTAACGGACTTGCTGCCAATAGAGGCCTCACTGAGCCATCAGATTTTATCAAAAATATCTTAATTCTTACTTAAGTTTTACTGTTGTAGAACGACATGAGGGTGAGTAATTAATGACAGAATTTTCATTTTTGGGTGAACTAACCCTTTAAGTATAGTGTGGAATTCAGGGGAAAAATGTATTATGAGACTCCTTTTAATTCAGATGGTTGAGGAATATTCAGGTTTCAGTGCAAGTTAAGCTTTGCTGAAACAATCTGTGGCTATCAGTTACCAAATAAGGAAATAATTTTGACATATAGCAGTTTGAATTCAAACCTCACTACAAATTAAAGGCAACAGTTCTGACATGTTAGATATATAATGTATGCATTTTATAATTATCACAGATCTGTGTTCGGACTTTTCACTTAAATGTCAGACAACAACCACAAGCATACAAAGAAATCCTCATTTATGGACATTCATTTATTTATTTGCTTGTGTTCCCAGAATGTGTTCATCGCTGTGATTATAGAAACTTTTGCTGAGATCAGAGTGCAGTTCCAGCAAATGTGGGGGTCCCGGAGCAGCACCACATCAACAGCTACTACCCAGGTAAATACAAACACACTTGCACACATCTACACAAAAAGCTAGCTTTGGTGTTTGTGTCACACAGGGTTACAAATCAAGAAGAATGCTGGATCAAAGCACAAAGAAGGATAAATAATATGAAGGACAGAGCTTCAGAACACAGGGCTTAAACACAGAGGGACTAATGAGTCGATTGATAATTGAAGGCACAGGTGAATGGAAAACAACAATCAGACACACAGAATACTAAAACAATCAGTTAACCAGGTATACTAATAGACAGGGAATGGAGGATGACAGAACTAAGTAACAAACTAGAATCTAAAAACTGACACGAACAGAAAAACAGATTACAAACGAACCCTACACATGAACGAACAAATTCAAAACATGACATTATGATTCATTTTCCACATTTGTTAATCTCTTTGATCAACCCTCTGTTCAAAATACATATGGGCAAATGTAATTTAACCAACTAAAGCAAAAATATCAAAACCTTCAATATCAGCATTTGTGATTATTAAGCACAGACCGACACACCAACACAGACATCTGAAGGAATTCTTCCCATAATTCCTTGGTGGCTGTGAGTCTGGCTTCCCTGGCCTTCAGCAGGCAGGATACACCCAACAGCAAGCTGTTTTTTTAAATAAATTTGGCTGCTTGTCAGGTGGGGGCCCCGAACGGCACAGAGAGATTTGATTGGGCGGCTGGCAGACTCAAGGGTGAGTCATAGAGGAACGTGGCTGAAAGCACAGCAGGCTGAAAGAGAGGAAAAGACAGAGAATGTGTCATTCAGCTTGGATTTGATGTGACTGATCAACTGAAAGGATATAGAGAATCAATTAACCCTAAATGCTCTTGCTTTCCTGGCTGCAAAGCTCTCCTGTGGGGAAACCTGTCCTGTTGATTTTATACAACCATCGCCTACCTAATGTTTGGTGAGAAATTCACACTAACCAAGCTAATGGTGCAAATGCACAGAAAATCTGGAGTGGGGGCGTGGTGTGAGAAGTTGTGTGTGTAATTGTGTGAACTGAGGCATAGTGTCTCCCTGACTGCGCCAGTCACAATGCCAGAGCCAATCCTGGAGCAGAGCCTTGGAAGTTGGCATGAGTGGAGCTGGCAGCTTTTTTGGCAGCACAGGAGTGACCTGACCAACGTTATTCAAGTCTTATGGTTGTAGAAGTGCACTCTTGAAAAAGAATGGCTATAGGAACATTTATTCCACCTCTGCTTTAGTAAGGTTAATCTCATGAAAAAAATAACCATAACAAAAATAACAAACCATGAAGAAAACCCAGGACCCTTAAAATTCTTACTCTTGTTACTGAAGTTCATGAATGAAAATTGTCATGTCTTACATTTTTCATAATATAAATAATGTTATGATGTATAAATACTTTTAGAATTTCATTTAAATATATATTTTAATAGTAATATGTATTTATTGTTTTTGTTCAAAAAAATAGAAGCTATATGTACACTACTCTATTCAAAAGAGTCTGCAAGATTTTTTGTTTTTTGAAAAGGTTTTTGGAAAAACGTCTCTCTAAAGTAAAAACAGTAATATTCTGAAACTATTATCAATGTTGAAAATGTTTTGCTGCTTATTATTTTTGTGCAAACCTTGACAAACTTTTATTTTAGGATTATTTGATGAAAATAAAGTTTAAAAGAACATCATTTATTTAAAATAGATTTTTTTTCGTAACAATGTCAAGTCTTTACTGTCACTTTTGATCAATTTAATGCATCGATGTTGAATAAATTGTAGTGAACTGTACATGTTCTTAACAGGTTTCACGATACTCCACTATACCAAAGAATTGAATACTACCATAAAATAAATTATTAAGAAATGAGAAAATGATGGCCACAAGTTTTTAAATTGGAATGCAGTTCTGTTGCAAATCTACAGTAAAGCCTTCCAAAAGTAATCAGGCAAATCTCATTCTGAGGACACAAAGTTGAATTGTCTTCAGTAAAATATAGTTTTCCTAGCCCATTTCCATTTACGAAACTTTGAATCGATTCCTTATCTATAATGTCTGTAGTGAAAACAGTATAATGTAGTCTTTTGCTCTCGGTCGAGGTAAGGCTATTTTGGGGGGCAAAAACTTCACAAGGAGAAATAGCTTAGGAATGTGTGCGAGAGTCTTCCTGTCATGAAAAATTGGGCAGGAAACATCAGCTTAAATTTAAAGGGTCTTTTACTGTTTGGAAAGTTAATTCACAATGTCTTTTTTTTTTTAGCCATTTGTAAAATGAAAGCAGATTTATACAAACAATTTACATTGGTACTGTCATAGTAACGTTTGTATAAAATTTTGGACATCTATTTATCATAAATGTGCAAATGAGAATGATAACCAAGGACTTACAAATGTAAAATGTTAAATTGTGAACCCTGACTACCCAGAATTAAAAATGACCCTGAGTTAACAAATTTAAATGTTGTGACCTTGAAAACAAATAGCCTTTCTGTGTCTTAATTTTAATTATGCTGAAATGTTTTTATTGAAGAAAAATCGTGGGGTACACAAAACCTTGGTTTATTGAGTGTTAGACAATGCGACTTAGAATGATTCCCTTAATCTGAAAGAAATAAAAAGGATAAGGTTCTCCTGGGGCCTGATGATACACTTTGGCGAGATTTGCACCATCCCTTTTGTGACTGTCTTATAAAAAATAATATAATTCAACAAGGCCCCTTAAGAAGATTACCACATGAATGGCAAAGTTATAATTACAAGACTATGAGGAGAAACTTTTTAAATATCTATTTATGTAGGTAACCTTTTTAGTCTGTCAGAGCTGAAGGGGCATTGTGAGCTTAATGACTGTCATTTCTCTTGGGTTTAATTGGTTATCTATTCTTCTGAACTGATAAAAGACAGACATAAGTGGAACAGCAGCAGTGCACATTAGGAACAGCCATAGGCAGATTTTCACTTTTGTGCTTGGGGGTGGGGATCCGAACAATGGGAGGGGGCACAAAATATCTGAAACTCAGTATACATTTGGAAAATGTAAGACAACATTTAATGTGGCACATAGACATGCATCTCATTCCAAAATATGTGGTATGTTGAAGAGAGGAGGGCTATTAGTTTTCTAAACAATAAGTTTAATTTAGATTTTCACATGGCAGATGTTAAAAAGGCTTCAAGTACAGAGCCATCTGATAGTTCTGGGCTGTGTACATATGGATATGAGTAGTCTCTGTTGTTTGCCAGATTCAAGGTGTCTGCTGAAGCATCGCCTCCCTCCTCTAGTCCCTGCTGTCTCCGCCACTGTCTCCTCGTATCTGTCATGGTGAAGTCATGGTGCATTTAGATTCTGAAATGTGAATGGATGCTCGCTGGATCATGAAGTCAATTTCTTGTGACCTTGCCTGTGTTTATAAAATGGTTATGAAGTTGGTGAAGAATTATAATCTAATTGCCAATTGTTTTTGTGATTGTCAGTTGTCTTTGAAGCCAACTCTTTTGCTTATTTTTTTCCCCCACTTTATTTGCTACGTTTGTGTTATCAAATATGCATTTTGATGGCATTTAGAACTGTTTTATGTTAACTGACAAACTACCAGTCATTCACACTTGTTAACAATTTGCCTTCCCTTTCTCCTTCATTCTTCCCCTTTCTCTTCATCTCTCCTCCTGGTGGCAGATGTTTCACGAGGACGCGTCTGGAGGATGGCAGCTCGTGGCGGTGGACGTGAATAAACCACATGGCCGGGCGCCTGCTTGCCTCCAGGTACCAGACATGCGATTTAATGGCACTGACGCCCCCGACCGTTAGCACACCCTCAGTATTGCCTGACTGCCACATCTAATGCCACACTGCTGTGTGGGAGTGCAAGAAATGTGCTGGAGGCGGCCCGAACGCAATAGCCACATTTAGATTTCGCTCAAACTAGCTGGTAGGAATTTGACAGAGAATGAATAGACTGTGGAATGAACACAGCAAAGATGGCCATGCCCCCCTTTGTGAGCCCAATTTAGCAATACATACATATTTCTATATGCAGTAACTCACATACTCACACACCCATATTAATATACTTCATATCTTTGCATAAGCACAAGAGTTTTTTTTACACTTTCGTCTTATTTTACTTTAAATCATTGAGTATTAGTTTTGAAGTCAACATGAAATCAATACTGACTCCATTTATTTTCAATTTACCATGTTCCTTGGCTTATACTGCATGAGTTATCAGTACATGTTATTCGAAAGAAAATTAGTATTTCAAATACCATTTTAGGTTGACTTTAATGGACAAAAAGTTAAATGGCTAATTTTAATACCACAGAGTGATTACGAATTAGGTTTGAATGGTCATAGAATGGAGTGGGCTTTTGATGGATGATAATACCATAATAACAGAAAAGACAGCATCTGGAGAGAGTCTAATGGTACTTACATTTAAAAACAGTCCTGACTTTTAGACCTGCCTACACAAAGGGAGAAAGATCATCAGTGAAAATAGGCCCTCAGCAGAGTCACATAGAATTTAATATCCAAAAATACATTTTAATGCATCACACTATTTGGGTTAACAGTATAATCCTGGTGAAAAGCTTGAATGTTGTTCTCACATGGCTTTTCAGTTGTGCCCATGGTAGAGAGCATTTGAAAATATTCAGTGCAAGTTAAAAAAAAAAAAAAAAAAAAAAAAAAAAAAAGACCAAAGACTGGCATTTAATGACATTTCTGGGGCCAGGTTTCCATGAGTTGATCCCATCAGGTAAAGGAAAGCTTTTGTATTTCCTCAGAGAGGGGCAAAGGTTACAGGGGGTGGGATGGGGTGAACGAGAGAGAGAACTCAGCAAGTGGGTGGAGATGTAGTTCATCATAGACTTCAATCACAATGGCTTTCAGCACAATAATGTGAACTATTAACAAAGAGTCGTGCCACAAATGGCAGACAAATGAAGAATAACCTGGACTGATATGAAAAGAAACTCGAATGATGTTGTAATAAAAACGGCAGTGTTTATACAGCTAGTATATATATATATATATATATATATATATATATATATATATGTATATATATATATGTGTATGGAATGGTTATATGGTTATTTCTTCTACTTCAGTTTTGAACAGATTCCTGAGTGAATCTCACAAAGAAATTTCTGTCATTTTTCACTCCAAAATCAGACAAAAAATGAGAAATAAATTGTATTTTTCATAAATAAAATAAAGCAAAAAATGTTGGAGCATTACATTACTATTTTCTATTTTCATGAGAAGAATATCCCCTTCTAATTGTAACATAATTATGTAAGAGGGATTATATTGTGACGTTTAGTCCCAAGGAAGATGGAAAAAGGTTCCAAATTAGGTTCAACTAACATAAAAGGTATTTATTATATAAAACAATCCAAATTAATCCACAGATGAGCAGGTAATGTGACAGCTTGTGAACAAAGCAACACAAACAAGACAGACCATGAATGAAAGGAAATGAAGAACGTAAACAGACATGGTGATGAACTAACTACGGACAGGTATGCTTGTTAATGAATATCCATGGTAACTAATGACTGGTGGGAAACTAGAAAAAAGGGAACAGGTAACTGAAGAGAAACAAACTAGAGGTCCATGAAAATGAAACTAAACACAAACCAAACACCCCTCTCAGGAAGGCGCCGTCCTCGCACCCTAAAGGTCCATCAGAAAAGGGAGGGCAGGGGCTCAGGAGGTGGATAAGGGGTCGGCAAATGACTGGAGTTTAGAGGTGATTGTCGTGGAAGAGACCAAGGTGGTGAGTGTAGGAGGAGCTATGAAGGAGTGAATGGTGGAAGGACCCATGGAGGAGTGGACGATGGAAGGATCCAGGGAGAAATGGACGGCCATAAGGAATGTGACCCACCGCGGCAGTGATGGAGGGAGGAGCCAAGGTGGTCTGTGAAAACATACAGCCGGTGTTTTCAGGGGCAGGAACTAGGGTGGGAGCTAGTTCCACAGATAAGTCAATGAACCAGCAGTCCTCAGCTGGCTCTTGAGTGGACTGATTCCATAGTGCGGACTCCAAGCTGGACCTGCTGATGGGTTGTGGCCTCGGGACGGAAATGGCATTAGGCTCTAGCTCCAACGAACGCATTGGCTTGCTCTGGCTCTATGGTGGGAGGTGGCACCAGCACATGGTCTGTGGTGGACGTTGGCTCAGGCTTTATATCCATGGCAGGTTCTTGCAGAGGAAGATTTGTCATGCCTCCCTGGACACTCCAGCTTGGAATGATGTTGGTGAAGTTGGCAGGGATCAGAGATGATGTCCTTGATGACTCCCACAGTGAAGGAGGATCCACACACACCCCTAATGTGTAGTCCACATATTTGGTGAAAAGAGGGTGACCCTCCCCTACAGCAACATCAGGCTGAGGATATCATCTGACCTGCTCAAGAGAAGATGTTTGAAAAATTTTTGAAAAAAAAAAAAAGCTAATAAATAAATGTAGCAGATACATTTTTAGCTGTCATTATGCCCAATCAGTTTTGATGTCTTAACTCAGCAATATAGACTAACATTTGTATGTTTCTGTTGTGGGCAGACACTAGCTTCTTCTTTCTGACTGGAAGCAGTTGCTATTTTGTATTTGGTTGTTTCATTATATGGTTAAGGTTAATGGGGTCTGCTTGATCTCTTCTCCAAAGGCCACCTTAATGTTAATTAGGCCTTTGCATTCCCTTATGTTATAATTGCACTACAGCTATTCTAATGGATTCTTCAAACAAGTTTCTCAAGTAAAAGATTTCTTGTCTAGAGTTTTGCACTTGTCTTTCTGGAAACCTTTTTATGAGTTTCAGGCTGTAGATGAGTCTCTCAAAAATAATAAATGTTTCATTGTGTTCAAATCCTGACCTTTACAATAGGGGATTTGAAATGTTACTTTTATAACATAAAAATCAGTTGAGTCTGCATATTACTTTGCAGATTTTTTTCCAGACTTTGACTGCTTGGCAGGACCATTTTCTGTTGTACTTGGAGATTAGAACATAGTAAATGTATTGTGACCATGCTTACAAGATAATTGCTCGTTGCTTGTGACGTTCATCTCTGATTAAGACAATAACGCAGATCAACTCAGAAAGAATGCACTTCTTGACATAGTACCATATCGTGCCTTTTCAAAACTGTGTATATTTGCATTTTTGTTTGTTAATGATTAATGTGTTAGATTTTAGATAAGAGTTAGTCTTAAAAAAATTTGACCCAGTTGACTTCTCTTATATAGAAAAAAACAATTGAAACATTTTTCAAAATATCTTCTTTAGTGTTTCACTAAAGGCTCCACAATGCCATCACTTTACAGTGTAGCAATTACTGTCTTTTGTCAGCGCCTCTCTTAACAAAGTTTAAAGTGTGCGTAGATGACGCGAAACTGTCCGAAGTTAGCTACACTAAAAAAAAACATACAACATGATCGCCCATATCCTGCATGCAGCTCCTGATCGGGATGGAGTTCAGGGGATTTTGTACTCAAAATGATTATAGCCCACATATACCCTCTTTGGGGAATATTTGAACTTAAATGCTGCAAGCCATGTTCGTTTTCTCTTGCCAGTCTAGCATAAAATGCAAGGTATATACGGCGCCATACAGACATTCTCTTGGTGCTCAAAACACGTATTTTCCAAGAATTTCTCCAGTTTATTGCTGTTATGTAGCAGCCAACAACAACACAGTTTAACCCTGCGCACATTTTTATTTTTATAATTAATGTTCAAAAAGTTTCCATTTAGTTCATTCAAACGTTCCTTTAACCCATTGACTGTGTGTTTGTATGGAGACAGGAACAGGACAGCATCCAAACAGAAGTTGGAATTCCTCATGGTAGCTCTCATTGTTTACTCAGGAAAAAGGTGGATATACAGATGGTAATGGGGTGAATACAGCTGAAAGGAATGACAAATCATATTAGTAACCATGACGACAAACAAGGAGTGGGAACTGACCAAAGAACACAGGAACCAATGAATACTAACTAAAACTATGAAAACTACTAATGAAACTAAGAACAAACATAACCAAATATCCCTGACAGTAACAAGGACCCTGTAAAATAAAGTTTTACCTAGAATTTTTTTATTTTGGGGTGAGTTGTCCTTCAAATAGCAAAATATAGTTGTAGTTGGCCACATTAACATCTTGGGCTAAACGTAGATTAAGCTTAACACAGGTAGTTAGTCATTTAGATTTACAATACAGTTCAATGAAGAGCAGTTCACTGATTGTTCAGTATCGCTCCCGCTCGGCCATTCGGTGTTGTAAACCCTGGACTTCATGATTGATAACCCTATTAACCTGAAGGTGCCAGCCATAGAGGGAATACCTTGTCCCCCTCCCACACCAAGGTTATTTATATAAAGGAAACCCTCCATTACCCCAACTCTGACCTCACAACTCTTATTTCTCCCAAGGGACATATTTCTCCCAGCCATCAGTTTGCCTAATCAACAGCCGCAACCGTGACGCTCACGAACCAGCCTGTCTGCATCCCTAACCTGGTCTTGAATGGTGGCTGGAGAATTCTAGAGGACAGTCAGTTTTAATTAACCAGCAGGTCCCAGACAGAGCATGAATCACCTCACTGCAGTAATAACTTCGATAAGCAGTGGGATTTGAACACTGCAGGTCTCCCGTCAGCTATTTTTGTTCCTGTTTTCTAATTAAACAGTGGAGCAAAAGTGTCGGGGTATGCCTATGGAGTTAACAAAAAGTACTTTTGTAGCACTGGTGTGTTAGATGTACAGTACTATAAGATGCTTCATTGGTCTTTGCTGATGGTTGTTTACAGACAGAAGAACTCTCAAATATGTGCATTTTGTTTAACTGTTTTCAGATTTTTTTAAAGAATAACCTGCATCTACTTCATTCTTTTTTTCTCCTTCTTAATAGGAATTAGGGGTATAATGATACATATATCGTTATATCGAGATATTGTGGTATAAAAATGCAATGAAATGTGTCGTTGATGTAAATAATATAGAGTTGGTTTTATCCAAGACTCAGCTTACTGTATTTATAAAGTATAGTTCACCCAAATATGTAAATTCTGTCATCATTTACTCACCCTCATGTCGTTTCAAACCTAAAAGATTTTTGTTTATCTTCCAAATACAAATGAAGATATTATAAAATCTGAAAGATTTCTCTCCCTCCATTCCTCTAAAAATTAAATGATCCAAAAAATCCAAATCCGAGTGTTCTGAAGAGACACGATGGCTTTATATGATGAGCAGATTTACAATGCACATACTGTAGTAAACAAGGACATTCAAATGTATGTGTGTGTGTGTGTGTGTGTGTGTGCAGAAGTATGATGTTTCAAACGTTTTAGATTGTTTATTTCTATCATGTAATAATCTGCACAGGGGGCTCTTAAAAGAGATTCGACTAAAGCGCGAGTGTACTGTGTAAGAAAAAAAATTCCAATAAGTTCCAATAACAATACTACATTAAAGTACTATATTTAATGTATAATAATGTAATTGGTCAATATTTGTATTGGACCAGTGAAAAAGAGCTTACATTATTTATATGTATATTATAATTCTGTATTTTCAGGTTCAGAATGGTGTCACCATTGTTTTACTGCTTTAAGAAGTTCTCTTTTAGGTTTCAGCTATCCTAATTATAATTTCATGTTAAAATTCAGTTTTATTGTAAATGAAATACTGTAAATTCTTTATTACAGTTTTAGTTCACCCAAACATAAAATTTCTGTCATTAAGTACTCACCTTCATGACGTAGAACCTGGAAGCGCTGGACATAAACACCGCATGAGAATGACACTGAAGGGAAGATATTGTTGAATAAAGTCATTGTTTTTGTTTTGTTTTTGCGCAACCACTGCAGTCACGTCAAATTTTTTAAAATAATGTCTTTAGTACCTTTCTGGACCTTGAAATTGCTGTCTATGGGCGAGTCATATGCCTTTTGGATTTCATCAAACATATATTAATTTGTGTTCTGAAGATGAGCACATGAGCTCTTGTTACGAGTGTGGAACGACATGATGGTGAATAAATAATGACATAATTTTCATTTTTCGGTGAACTAACTCTTTAAGTTGTATGATGTTTGGCAGAATGTTAATTAGGGCTGGAGCACCAAAGTGAAAGGGACCCTAATGGAATCGTTCTGTTTATGCTGCTTGTTTTCATTCCATTAAAATGTACAGTCGTGGCCAAAAGTTTTGAGAATTACATAAATATTGGAAATTGGAAAAGTTGCTGCTTAAGTTTTTATAATAGCAATTTGCATATACTCCAGAATGTTATGAAGAGTGATCAGATGAATTGCATAGTCCTTCTTTGCCATGAAAATTAACTTAATCCCAAAAAAAACCTTTCCACTGCATTTCATTGCTGTCATTAAAGGACCTGCTGAGATCATTTCAGTAATCGTCTTGTTAACTCAGGTGAGAATGTTGACGAGCACAACATTCATGGAGATCATTATGTCAGGCTGATTGGGTTAGAATGGCAGACTTGACATGTTAAAAGGAGGGTGATGCTTGAAATCATTGTTCTTCCATTGTTAACCATGGTGACCTGCAAAGAAACGCGTGCAGCCATCATTGCGTTGCATAAAAATGGCTTCACAGGCAAGGATATTGTGGCTACTAAGATTGCACCTAAATCAACAATTTATAGGATCATCAGCAACTTCAAGGAAAGAGGTTCAATTCTTGTAAAGAAGGCTTCAGGGTGTCCAAGAAAGTCCAGCAAGTGCCAGGATCGTCTCCTAAAGAGGATTCAGCTGCGGGATCGGAGTGCCACCAGTGCAGAGCTTGCTCAGGAATGGCAGCAGGCAGGTGTGAGCGCATCTGCACGCACAGTGAGGCGAAGAATTTTGGAAGATGGCCTGGTGTCAAGAAGGGCAGCAAAGAAGCCACTTCTCTCCAAAAAAAAAACATCAGGGACAGATTGATCTTCTGCAGAAAGTATCGTGAATGGACTGCTGAGGACTGGGGCAAAGTCATATTCTCCGATGAAGCCCCTTTTCCTTTGGGGCATCTGGAAAAAGGCTTGTCAGGAGAAGAAAAGGTGAGCGCTACCATCAGTCCTGTGTCATGCCAACAGCAAAGCATCCTGAGACCATTCATGTGTGGGGTTGCTTCTCATCCAAGGGAGTGGGCTCACTCACAATTCTGCCCAAAAACACAGCCTTGAATAAAGAATGGTACCAAAACACCCTCCAACAGCAACTTCTTCCAACAATTCAACAACAGTTTGGTGAAGAACAATGCTTTTTCCAGCACGATGGAGCACCGTGCCATAAGGCAAAAGTGATAACTAAGTGGCTTGGGGACCAGAACGTTGAAATTTTGGGTCCATGGCCTGGAAACTCCCCAGATCTTAATCCCATTGAGAACTTGTGGTCAATCCTCAAGAGGCGGGTGGACAAACAAAAACCCACTAATTCTGACAAACTCAAAGAAGTGATTATGAAAGAATGGGTTGCTATCAGTCAGGATTTGGCCCAGAAGTTGATTGAGAGCATGCCCAGTCGAATTGCAGAGGTCCTGAAAAAGAACGGCCAACACTGCAAATACTGACTCTTTGCATAAATGTCATGTAATTGTCGATAAAAGCCTTTGAAACGTATGAAGTGCTTGTAATTATATTTCAGTACATCACAGAAACAACTGAAACAAAGATCTAAAAGCAGTTTAGCAGCAAACTTTGTGAAAACTAATATTTATGTAATTCTCAAAACTTTTGGCCACGACTGTAGACTAACCAAATATGATGTTTATCTCATAAAAGCTCTTGGAGGAGTTCGTTAAAGTACAACTTCTGGAAATGGCAAAAACTGCAAAAATTTGGCAGAGAAAATTCAAAATATCTCACTTGTTGGGTTTTCAGATTTTGCAGATTTTTAGTAGGTATTGGGCTGCTACATGTGTTTACGGAATTTCATACCTGTACATGAAACGTGGCGCGAATGGTGCTTAATTGAAATTTTGTAGGTGGTGCTATTGAGCCATTTTCTCACACCTAATTCTGAAACTTATAGCAGATGTAAATTTTCACCACTTCTGAAAATGCAAAGTTTCATGAGTTTTCGATCATGTTTAAGCACTCAAAAATGCGATTCATTTCGAAGAAGAAGAAGAATTGACTAAGCAATTCCAATAGTGTCCTCATTTATATTACCATTGGTGCTCGGGCCCTAATAGTAAAATTTATTTAAACATTACTTAAAGAATATAGTTTTAATTTAGTAGACCTCTGTTGTGCAGGAGGACTTTTCCAAAAAATAAAAGGATACTAGTTTATTTAATTTTCAATTGATAGCATTTTAAAACATTAATTACATTTTTGTTACATTTTTGCTTTCATTTGATTATCACTGTTTTTTGATTTTATATTTGTATTAAATTATATCTAATACCATTACAACCCTAATTTGTAATGACTTGGGTGAGTGAAAATGACAATTTTGGGGGGATCTATTCCTTTAAGAATCAGTAAATGTTTGGTCAAATGTCGCTGACATGTGCTGAATGATAAGGAGATGTTCTTAGTTTTGAGTTGTTGCTGTCTTTGATTCTCGCATAGAACTGATTGAGCATGACAGGAACCTTACTGTAAAGGACACTAATTGTGTGTCAGCTGACAAGTGTAAAGCCTGAAGTTTCAAACATACAAGGAGGAGCAGTAACAAGATGCTCTGAATGTCTGTTTGGAGGGAGATTTGGAGCATACAAATTGGGCTGCATCAAATGCAATGAAATAGAGAAAGAGAGAGAGAGAGAGAGAGAGAGAGAGAGAGAGGTGCATCCCGCCCTCACAAAGGTTGCTATTTAACTGATTGCGACAGCTCTACTAGGTATTCATGTGGCACCAGCAACATCAGAAGAAGTAGGCCATCACATCTTCAGTGCTTTCAAAGTGCTGTTTTTATGTTCTCAGTACAAGAGAAATAGGCGTCACATCACAGATGAGTCTTGAAGTAGACAATGATGAATTGCAAAATCAAGCTCTCAGACCCTGCTGTAAAGCATGTCTTTTAGAAAGCCAGGAACATTTTTGGGTGAAGTCAAGGGCCCTGAGGAGACGGAGTCACCTGTTAGTCCCCCTTCAGCCGAAATACCCTAGGGAAAACCAGCATTGAGAAGCTGAAAATGTCAAACTGCTTTGTCATGTCCCATATTAGTCATAGAGGCTGCACACTGAATTCTGAGCTGTGATCCCAGACCAGAGAAGCAGACAGACCAGACTGCCACTGTCCTTCTCTCACATTTCTCCCTCGAGATATACTGTAAGACTCTAGGGACATTTCCTGGAGCTCTACAAGTTCTGTATGACTACTGACTTTCCATTTGACAGAACATTTTCAATTGTTAGCATCTTGAACAGTCAATGAAGACTGCAAAAACAGAAATTAAAGTAATACAGCATTTACGGTATTGTCAATGGGTGATTAACAGTTTTTTTCTTTCAGTCTATTTTGTGTGTGTGTGTACCTAATTCACCATATTTTAAGGACAAATTTATACCAAGAAGTGTGTTAAACCTGAAAAAATCTCCCAAAACCTCCTTTTGAGGATATACTGTAAAAATGCTATAAAATTAAAGTTTTTTAAAAAAATTTTTTTAAAAAATGCAGTGTGAAATCACAATAAAATCATTGGCTATTTTAGATTACTTTACTGCAATCCAAACAGAGTCCTAGCAGGGTTAGGGATGGTTTAATTGCCAATTACAAAAACCATTACCTTCTATTTACAACTTTCAAAAGTCTAAGGAACCACAGTCAATATTTCTCTCTAGGCAGATGGACAGCCTCTGGACACAGAAAAAGAGAAAATCTGTTCTCAGATAATCTCTTCTTGTATGCCCTTTTTGCCATTGTCTTTCCAAAGGCAAGCTTTATTTTGAAGATTGTATGTGGCGCGGGGCCACATTGTTCCACATGCGGCCGTCTGGCTGTCAAACCCGGAGGGAGAATGTTTCTTTTTTTATGTCTCTACCCACAAACCCTGCCACAGAATCTTTCAGTCTTTCACCTCTCTACTTAATAGACATTTCCTGTTTACTTTCTTGGTACTCTATTTTGCTTTCAGCGATTTGACTAGTGTGAAAAATGGTCTGTTAGGCAAAAAACTGATTTTGAAACAGGTGGATATTATTAACTTATCCTACGTGCTTTAGCTGTATATAAGCAATAAAATATTCCTCCAGTTTGCTTTTATTAGATAGATATATCAGTTTGATGCTGTTGTAGACTGCCCCCCCCCCTTTACCTAAAGAGTACTTTAATCGCTTTTATATAATTGTTATTGACTATTTTGGCTTCTCCAAAGATGTGGGATTCTTTCTGTTGGTCTTCCAAAAGGTCCTTCCTCTGTTCTCATTTTCTCTCTCCTCTTCCCTAGCTTTTTTTTCTCTCTTTTTCATTTCCTCTCTCTCCAGCTCATTTGAGATTTTCCACCCACCCACAAGCTGTGTTCATGTATTTGGATTGTCGAGTGTACATGTTGCATTTTATCTACATCTCTTTGCTGTGTCTTCTCATTGTTTTATAACACATAAATGCACCCAAGCTGTGAGTGCTTATACAAGTTAGACTGTGCCATCCACTGTGTCATGACACTGCAATGAAAGAGAAATTGGCTCTCTGTCATTAGTCAAGTTGGATATTTCCTCTGTGTTACTGAATTGCTAATGAATTGGAGTTAAAGGAGCAGCATGTACTTTTCGTGCCCTTAGGGGCATCAAACAGATTTGAAAAAATAATTATTGCTTCCAAACAGGTTTCCTTAAACACTCCACCCTGCCCCGTGTCTGCCACTACTCTCATTACTCTTGAAGCATTGCAAATGATGAGTCAGAAGTACCATATATTACTATATATTTGATGTTAATTGTAAATGTGTTAAAATGTATATAAATAAAGGCTGTTTCAGAGTGTAAGGAGTCTATACTCAGTTACATCATTCGCAATGCCTCACGGGAGTAGGTGGTCACTGTTGAGCACTATTCCTACGATTCCTGTTTCCATGGTAACAGTTATTTCTCTAGTTGATGGATCTCCTTCAGGATTGTGGGTAGTGAAGTTTTACCAGGAATTTCACAATAATATGTATTCATTTATTTAGTTGACTAGTTGATATAGTTGATTCAACTTGCCCTTGTTTTCTGCTGAGAGTAATTGATTATGTTTTCTTTTCATTTTAAATGATAGAAAGAAAACAAAAACATGGTATAAAACAGGTGTGGACCCATCTGATATCACTCACTAAACTGCATACAACTCAATAGGCAAATACATATTGCACTCACCTCAATACACAATGTAGGTTATTATACGAATTCCATTTGCTTTTTAATGATAGGGTGATTTGAGAAAATATCACAGTTTCTAATAAAATCATGCTTGGCAGGTATAGTATAAATATATATTAATAAACAATCTCATTTTGTCACTGAGTTATTTATGCATTCTATTTGCTTGCTTATTTGTTACTGCTGTGGCTATAATATGTTGTATTTTGTATTCAGAGACTAATGATATCAGCTTCACCGACAGCTGTTTATCTAGAATGGTGGCTTCCAGACACATGACCCAAAAGATTATGTCTTATTAGTCAGTGTTCCACTGGAAGAAACTTGGCCATGTCAGATGGAAAACAGGCTTTTGGAACCTTTCAGTAATTATCAGTAATATCTTGAAATAATAGAAAAATACAATTATAATATTTCACATATTATGCTTTCTGGTTGGAAAACATCTTTATAATGCAATTTGAATATAATAAGGTTGTTCTTCATATCAAATACCTGCATTATACTTCATCCAGTGTTGCAACTTTTACCACAGTCTCAAGTTTCAAGGGCAGCAGACAGGTGTCTCAGTCTGGGTTTAAATTAAGTTGTCTTTACTGCTTTATGTTCCTTGGTTCTGTAATGGGCCTGAGATGGGTTCATTTAGCCTGCTGAGGGCTCAGACAGTGAGGGTCCATTTAGTTAGCTCAGTCCTTACTGTGATTAAAAGCTTCCATCATACAAAAGTGGAGAATCAAGTGGAAAATAATGCTCTTCTGGCAACTACACTCAGTATGAGGAAGCGGTCAGTCTGCTTGTTCATAATGGAGGATATACATCCAGAGATATTAAAAGGGACAGGAGAAAGGCCACAAATATAAAAATGAGTGGCAGAAATTGTAATTCTCAGTATGGCGGCTCTAGGAATGGAAGTTGTGCACAGTTGAAATATACGATCAGTTGACAAAGTTGACTGCGCTAACTTGTCTCATAGGGACTTTGTTAGTTTGTTGCTAAGCTAACAATAATAACACTGTTTGCTTTGTCTCACTAAATGCATCTCTGATCTTTTCTCTCATCTCTGCAGAAACTGATGCGATCTTCAGTTTTCCACATGTTCATCCTCAGTATGGTGGCCGTTGATGTGATTGTAGCTGCTAGCAATTACCACAAGGGTGAGGACCATAAACTCACCAATGATGAGTTCTACCTGGCTGAGGTAAGACCTGTCAAAGAACTTAAAGTCTTAGAAACTTTTTTAATGTGTACAGCAATGAGATTGCACTGAAAATAACGATTATTAAATATATTACTGTTGTGTATTGCATTTCAACCGTTCGTACATTTTGTCCTTACGACACCCCGTACTGCTGCTCTGTTTTATGGCACATGCACAGCATGCTCTGAATGTCACCTGTATACCAGTGAACACATAGTAAAGTTGTGTTGCACAAGGCTTGTGTTAGTGTTGTCGTTTAATGCAGTACACATTCATCTAATGAAGATGTAACAATTACTGATTTATTTGTGATAAGAACATTGGATATTAAAATTAACTGTATTATTAGTTTTCATTGCATGGCCGATTTTGTGGGTAAATTTTACAGGGCTAGAAATATTGGGTTGAAAATTATATATAAACAAAATTAAAATTAATCTGTAATTTAAAATAATCATTTTTAGTATAGAATTTATCTGAGACACAGTATATATCTGAGGCCAGATCCACATAAATCTTCTTAAGAAAGAAGTTAAGAAAATTCTTAAGATAAATTCTAAGAGGTTCGTAAGAATATTCCTAAGTGCAACTTCACAAGAACATCTTAATTTTTTTCTTAAGAACAAAATGACAGGTTTTTGTGTTATTTTATTGTAAGGCGGGGATTGCTGAAGACTCATTGAATGAAAAACACTTCAAAGCCTGTCTTTTTTCGCTGCCTGCAAATTGACGTAGTTATAATAAGCACGCAGACTATTTTCGTTGCAACTGGCTTGACTGGAGTTAATCACTCAGCACCGGGATTTTAATGTGCCATGTCAAGTTAAAATGGTTTTTTAAAAGAGCCTGTCTCAAGAAGATGTAGCGGTTATTCACATTCATTTGCGTTCCTTCTTTTTTGTATTCTCTCTAGTCTAGAGTGAATGTATGTGTTTTATCTGTGTGTGCTGCCTTGCTAGTTCTAGTTAGAGAGAATACATATTATATGTAGCTAGTGTTATGTTGTAATGCTTAATCTTTAAAACAACCCAATAAATATATTAAACATATTACCTTTGGGGATTTAAGACAGGTTGGGGTTTTGTGGTGATTTGTGGTTATGCTTCTTAAATAACATTAAGAAGTTATTTACTGTGATTTTTAAGAACATTCTTTTCAGGAAAATGAAAACTTCTTAAATGTTGCCTTAAGAACAATCTTCAGATAAGATAAGAACATCCTTAAGAAAAGTTTTTGCGAAAACAAAATATTATTATCCTTTTTCTTAAGTTAGAAAATGAGAAAATGAGAAGAAAATAGCAGCTAAGAATGTTTCGTGAATCCCACCCCGATACCTAAAATGGATGCCCCAGATGTTACTAGTCACTCCCTGATCACTTTTCATGCTAGGTGCTAGGAATGCTGCATAATTTAAATCACACTGTGAAAGTCTTCACGTCTTTTACAAATATTCATTGAAGTGTTAATATGCTACTTGATAATTAACTCTTGAAAATGATACATTTCTTGTCATATTCTTGCATTCTAAGGTGGGCTTTCTGCTCTTTCTTTGTCTTGGCAATATTTATTAGTTTTAAAAGGCATCATTTTACACTGGTATGTAATCTGTTATAAGAACCATATTGTTTTTGCACTCAAATGCATCAGCAGATCAGATTTTTGCTGAAAGCTCATATATACATATCCTCATCACTTTCTTTCGCCTTAAAAACCCTGAGATTAAATCAACTGAGTGACAACGTGGGCGCAAACAGCTTGTGGGCTACACTCCATTTTAGCGAGTGCCGTGTGGGTATGTGTGTATGTGTGTGTGTATATGTGTCCTGTTTGCCACGCACTGCCTCTGCAATCAGTATGCAGGTGGCACAGTGGGAACAAAGACAGACAGAGGAGTGTGGCCACCCGCCCACTCCAAGCTGAAAGACAGAGATAAGGAGGAAAAGGCACCCCACATATTCACAGGCCGATCCATCTCATCATTAATCCATGCTGCTCTTTATTTGGATCAAACCAAATGGGGGAAAACTGGGGAAACACTAGGTTTGTTCTCCGTCTTCTGTTGACATTCCTCTGCCTTAAAGAGATAATTCACTCAAAAATGAAAATTCTGTCATAAATTGATCACCCTCATGTCATTCCAAACCCGTAAGACTTTCATTCATCTTCCGAACACAAATGATTTTTTTTTTTGATGGAATCTGAGAGCTTTCTGTCCCTCCATAGAAAGCTACGCAACTGACACTTTGATGCTTCAAAAAGTTCATAAATTGAGTGATTTAATCCAAGTTTTCTGAAGATATTTGATTGCTTTATATGATGAACAGGTTGCATTTAGGATTTTGTTCACATATGAACATTGATCAGCAAACATAAACAGAGGCTCAACTGAACCTGCTTGACGCACTGGAAGCTCAAACGTGCTGAGTAACACACGAGAATGAACCTCATTGGTTCTCGCATACTTCAAGCAATACAATCTCTTGAAGCTTTTTGAAGCGTTAAAGTTTCTGTTTGCATAGCTGTCTATGGAGGGAAAGAAAGTTTTCATCAAAAAGATCTTAATTTGTGTTCCAATCATGAATGAAAGTCTTATGGGTTTGCAGCAACATGAGGGTGAATAATTAATGACAGGATTTACATTTTTGGGTGAACTATCCCTTCAATGCATCTCACTGTGATTGCATTTTTCCCCATTACTCCCCTCCTATATGTGTCTTATAAATGAAAATCGAAGTTATTATGAATGGAAATGGTTCTTCAGCCATCTTTGTTTGAATGTGCTTGTATTCACAAACGTATTCCCTTTGCAAAAACTAAGGGCTCTTGGGACACTTAAAAAGCAATTACTAAGAAATGGGCACACAAGGAACTGTTCTCCATTATCATACTTCCTGCTTCTTTCTTCTGTTTTCAGGTCGCCTTCACTGTGCTGTTTGATTTGGAGGCCCTGCTGAAAATCTGGTGTTTGGGCTTCACTGGCTATATCAGTTCCTCTCTACACAAGTTCGAGTCACTGCTAGTAGTGGGCACCACACTGCACATCTACCCTGATCTCTACCACTCACAGTTCACCTACTTCCAGGTTAGAGACAATTACTGTTCTAAAGATTATTTGGAACTAGTCATTACTGAAATTTATCGTGCAACTATTCAAGCAAATCTGCATACATGTTCCTGAATACTGCCTAAATTAATATTAAGTTGTAGTGTTGGAAACTTATAATGTAAGACCATGTACCAAAATAAAAACATGGTATATTTTAGTAACTTAGACTTGATTTGATTCAATTTGTTATCAGTACTGTCAATCTACCAACATGTCACCATGCCGAATTAAGACAAAACGGCAATGTTTGCAAATCAATAAGCTCTCTATCCACATTCAAACTGCTCAGGGCTGCATTTCGCAAAAGAATTGTGAGCACTAAGTTGATCATAGAGACTATTGGTGGCAATGGTTCTACAATCTACTTAGGCTTATGATGCTTTTAAGAAACAGAGCCCAGATTAGTTGTTAGATTTTATTGACTCTAATAGCAGCTTTTTGACCAATTATGCACAGTAAAATGTATTTTATTTATTTTAGTGAGACGTGCAGCCACAGCATTTGTAAAAGGCTCCCTGTATGAGTGCAACACCTGCTAGATTCTGAAATTGTAATCATGCACTGATGCAGGGCAATAACGCATACTGGTGGCCATGGCGGAGCTGTTTTCATACATCTCCAGGCAGCTGCAGGGAATGGGAATGGATGAAACCCGCTCACGTTGACAAGCCTCATTAAGGACACAACCTGCGCTCTCCCTCCAGTTTTCTCTCAGCAGGAGGGGCGGAGCTCCAACCGTGAATATTCATATTTGGGCTCATTATGAAGCTGCCATGAAAAAGACACATGATTCACCATGAGCAGTCACCATGTTAAATTTGATTTGTAAATAGCATTCTATATTTTCCCATCATTAGTTAAATGAGTCATTGTCGCAAATAGAAATGTCTCTCTTCAAACTCCTATTCTAAAACATTTTGAACTTA
The DNA here is from genome assembly GCA_038088235.1 of Zacco platypus. Lineage (NCBI taxonomy): Eukaryota > Metazoa > Chordata > Actinopteri > Cypriniformes > Xenocyprididae > Zacco > Zacco platypus. The sequence goes on along the minus strand of CM076081.1, from coordinate 25,043,975 downwards.
ATTAAATCTTTGTATTATTGAATATTCTGTAATTAGTTTTTATAGCTTATACTTACATTTTATACGTAGCCATTCCTTTCTTGAAGACATTTTTTGTACAAATATGACTTTTGTACGCATTGAATTAGTGGCATGTAGCTGCTTTGTGTGTGTAACAAGTTGAGGTCATAAGTTTACATACACCTTGCAGAAGATGCAAAATGTTAATAATTTAATGTGCAGTTTTAAAGACTGTTCAAGCTCCTTACTAGAAAGACCAGTCATGTTCCTTTAGTGCAAAAGTCAAACTAAGCCTTTGAGTTCTGGTTTGCCATGTAAAACAAGTCTTTTTCCAGAGAGCCTAATTATAACTCCATTTCCATTGGTTCTTAAGCTACACAGTAAGAAATCTCTTGAAAAGTGTCCCTGATTAAAGTTTGTTACCTTCCTTGGGAGAATTTTTATTTGTATCTCTGCATTTGGCAGATGTTTTTAACTAAAGCAATTTGTATTTAAGGTATATACATCATATTTACACATTTTTATCAGTATGTGTATTCCCTCAGAATCAAACTCATTACTGTGGTCTTACTAGAACCATACGTTAAAAGTTGAGCTACATAAATTCAAAATAGTTCCAAAAAATCAAGATTATAACTGGCGTTCAACACTAATTGATAAGCATGTGTTTAAGTCTCACAAGTAACAAAATCCAAAAGAAGGACATTTGTTGATATGTTTGTTGTGCAGAAACACCTTCTCCTGAGGAATACTGGATGATGTATCTAGGTTTAAAAGTAGCAACAGCAGGAGGACTCTCAGGTCACATTCTGCTAGAAGCAAATGGATCGATATCCATTCTCTGCTCCTGATCAAAACTCAACCTAGATGCATCATTGCTCGAATTTGTTGTCACCTAGAGTACTTTAGGAACTGCTTGAGCAACAATGCAATTTGTTACCAAGTTTTTTCCGGGAAGAATCCAATGTCAGCATTTGCTCATTAAAAACCAATAAAACAAACAGCACTATGCTCCGTAGCCCTTCTTCTTGTGATAGTTTTCATGATTATATCTGTGCCAAAATTGTGTAGTGAGATGCTTCGGTGAATATATTGGTTGGTTAGTGCTTTGATAAATTGATTTATCATTCCATGATGTATATTAAGCCAATTTTAAGTTTGTTCATTTATTAAAATTAAAATGTTCTTCCTTCTTTCCTGCAGGTTTTGCGAGTGGTCCGCCTAATAAAGATCTCGCCAGCACTGGAGGATTTTGTGTATAAAATCTTCGGTCCAGGGAAGAAACTCGGCAGTCTAGTGGTGTTCACTGCCAGTCTGCTGATAGTGATGTCTGCCATCAGTCTGCAGATGTTCTGCTTTGTGGAGGACTTGGATCGTTTTACTACATTTCCACGGGTAAAGCTCTCTCTTTATGGAGACAGAAAGTAGTTGTGGATCAAAAGATGAAATGCTAAAAGGATTTAGCCTTGGAAAACCAAAATAAATTTTTGTATCCTAATTTTTGTGTCCTTTTTGTGATTTAAATAGCTGAGATGTTCAAATACTTACAATTATCACGTAAAAAAAAAACAAAGGTTAAATCTAGAAAAGATTTCAGAAACCAATGTGGACCAAAATATCTCTAAATCTATTATAATACCTAATTTGTCAGTAGATGTAAGACTCTCCACCAAGTTTTTTGATAAGATGTGCTCATGAGAGGGGTTCTCATTAGTGGTGTCTTTTTATCCTCCGTTATTAGTGGGACTCCACTGATCCCAATGCGTACTGGGATTTGGAGGGGCTCACATAAACAGATGCCGCTCATTTCCAAGGCGGGTGGTACGATAACCATTGAAGATAATGATGTTTACCCAGCTCCCTTGTCAATAGACCTGTTGCAAAATTATCTTCATCTGCAGTCACTCAGAGACAGTGTGACTGTAACCAGGCTTGGGACCAGCTGGGTTTAGACCTTCATTTGACTTCCATGGAAAAATGACCATGAAAATGTAGTCTCATATCTCCGCAGGATACAGAGACCTGGGGTGCACTGTTTTTTTTTGTTTGTTTGTTTGTTTTTTTGCTTCCATTTCAGTGAATGTTGTGCTCTACCTTGTCTTATTTTTGTTGCAGCATTGTTAGTCAAAAATCCTTGTATATGAGAATATATTTAGAAAAAGCAACAAATGTAAAATTGTTTGCTTTGTTAGTTTTTAAATTTCCATTTTTTGGAGTGACGAGGAGTCAAATCAGAGTCGGGACAATTAGCGTCATCTGTCAAATTCATTAATGTCATCTGTTATGTCTATTAACTATTAAAAGTCTAGTTCAACCAGACATAATGTTTTTTTTCCACCCTCATATTGTTCCAATCGCATATTACTTTTAGTATATCCAGACTGTAGTTGTCCATATGATGTGTATGAAACCACATTGATAGCATATTTAAATTTAACTGAGTAATTTGACTAAGTATTCTTAAGGACATGTTGTTGTTTTCTGATAACAGAGAAATAATAAAAGAATACAGGCTGATAATTTCTCTGTTTCTATCCTGTAGGCATTTATGTCCATGTTCCAGATTCTTACTCAGGAGGGTTGGGTGGATGTCATGGACCAAACGCTGGTGGCAGTGGGACAGATGTGGGCTCCAGTGGTGGCCATATACTTCATTCTCTACCACCTCTTTGCTACACTGGTAAATATGATTTGCTGTGCTTTTTCTGTAAGATTAAACAAAAGGGCTTGTATAGAGTGGTGCAGTAATGACATTTTTGTTGGCCAACCCCGAATTTAGCATCGCCCTGGTTCGCCCCTTGACAAAAGCCCAATAGGATTTTTCCACTGGCTTTTGGATTACTGGCAAAAGTTTATGATATGAAAGAATGTGTCATTCCTGCAGTACTCTATTGCACTGTGTTATTAAAATATAATTTTATTTGAATTTTCATCTACTTTGAAGCAACTATACAGACACATACTGTATAATGGTGCTACAAACACATGTAATATAATGATGATATGTACAGTGGGGTGTGGGGTACAGTACTGTGTTTTAAAATGTAATTCTGGAAACTAATCAATTAATTAATCAATTCAAATAAATACAAATAAAATGACATGTCATCTCACAATTGTTGCTCTGCATCTTTGGTGGAAGGTAAAACTATGAGAGCATGTGGTCATAGCATTTACACAGGGTTCACTTACAAGATAGCTGGGTGTGTGTGATGTCTGAAGCCTGTTCTACCTCATCACTTTTACCACACATTTCCATTATGGCTTCCTATAAAGGCCCCCAGTCTCTAAGACTCTATGTGTTGCACATGCTCTATGTTTTCAGGGACACAGCAGCAAAGCAAATGCATCTAAAATGAAGACAGCTTGTGTTTGTGCCACTGGGAGCCAACCAGACTATTAGAAAATGAATCTTCCTTCATCCTCCTTTCCTTTTCTTGATCTTCTGGCTTACCTAGTCATCAAGAGAACATATTCAGAGATTCTGCAGCAGGTTGGATGTTAGTGAGAGCAGTTTTCCAACCTCTAATGACCAGTTTTGTGTGGTTTGAAGAGATGTGGCACTCTAGCTGATGTCTAAGGTACTCAGGTACTTAGTGAGTGTGAATAAAGGCGATCCGTCTGTGTGTAGGCCTTTCTGTAGAACAGAAATTGAAAACTGCCTGTTATGTTAGGCAGAAATTATAAGGCACTCAAGGGGGAAATCCTGGTTTGTTATGTGACTATCAGACTGGTTATAGCCTGAAAAACTCACTGTGATTCAAGTATAGACTGGACAAGGATACATTCCTGTGCTGCCTCCCAGCCATCAACAGTAAGAAAAGGAGCAATACTTGCTTGGGAAATATGGCAGTGAAGTGCCTCTGGAAACATCCTACAAAATACAACACACATGAATTTTCCAATTGTCACACCTGACATCACACTCTCTTCACCCATATTTTTATCTTAAAAAAAACATGTCTTTGGGGCATTTCACAGCCACATCACAGCCCCTGTCACTCCCCATTACAGATATTACAAGAAAACATTTAGACATTGGTGTCTTGTTGTTTTTATTTGAGCCAACCATTGGAGCAGTTTATTGACATGATAAAGCTCCACAATGCATTGCACATGTTTTCTGCGAAGATAATTCAAAATTTGTACATGAAGTACTATAGATCCGTGTTAACCATTTCTTGGAAATGTCCTCTGTGAAGAACAAAATGTACTCTAGTCTTTTGACAAGTTTGAGTGAGAAGCAGCCGTTTAAATTTGACATTTGAATGAGAGCGCACACTAATGACAGAACAGATCGAGCATGTAATCAAGACACGGCTGAATCATTTATTCATTTCCTGTCATGGGAAAAAAAAGAAAGAAAATATGAAGAGAAAAGACGCAATGCCTAATGCATTTTAGGACCGCTTTAGTTTGTCATTTAATATCAAAGCAATGATGACTTCTAAGACACAGTCAGCTGTGAATTCATTATTGATCTACTACTGTATTCATTGTTTTGTTGTCCTGAGCATCCATCTACCTCCTGTACCATTTGCTGTGTTTATGATAAGTGTTTTTTTCTCTCTGACATATCATGGACACTAGAACATTTATCAAACATTATTGTTGGATCAGAACTTCATCTTAAACAGAACTCGTGTTTACATGACAGATTATCTATAAACATCACCCCATCAGTACAATAAACCTACTGACAGTGAATGCCATTGAATACTGAGGCCACATCACATGTTTACTTTTTAAAACTTCTGGGACCTTCAGACATTTAATTAAGTGTGCCTGATGAAAGAATTGCCTTAAATGTCTTCAGATGGTTTATTTGCTTTGTCCAGACAGGAATCTAAATGCATATAAGTGAGTATTGGCAAAGTGTAATGAAAGATAAATTTAAAATGCTCTTGTGTTCTAGATTCTTCTGAGCCTTTTTGTGGCTGTTATTTTGGACAATCTTGAGTTGGATGAGGACCTGAAAAAGTTAAAACAGGTAAGACATTGTTCATTGTTTTATTTTTTATTTTGCATGTATTATATACTATTGTTCTTAAGTTCAGGGTCGGTAAGATTTTTGTAATGTTTTTGAAAGAAATCTTTGAAAGAAGACTGCCTTTATTTGATCGAAAATATAGTGAAAACAGTATAATATTGTGAAATATTACTCCGGGCTTCAGTCATAAAATCCACTGTAGGCAAGTTGCAGTTGAACCCATGTGCAGTTTATTTACATTAACGTGAAGAAAACAAAGTCGGACTTGACTATGAACATAAAACAGAACACTCACCAATAGCAGTTACAGGGAACAAAGCTAGACAAGGGCTCAATTAAACATGAGAGCTTTATATACACACAAGAACTAATGACTAACAAGACACACCAGTGAATAATCAAGACAGTGACCCAATCACAAGATGCAACTGCTCAGCGAGAGTAGCCGCTTGCAGTAGGAGAGTAGCTGAAAATGGAAGTCGGACACTTTCTGCTTCCCGTAGTGACGCTTGTGCTGCGTTCGCATATTTTATCACAGCCGAAGTGCTGTTTACAGCATCAAGTTTTTTCAAGAATAAAGTTCGACATATGCATATGTTATTTAAATACCAATGTAGTGTGGTCTATATTTTATACCAGTTTTATTTTCATAAACATGACACAATACAACATTGCGACTACATGAAAAGAGCGTTAACTGTTCTAAAAATACAGATTTTTGAGCATTAGTGGAACTGAAGGTGTGAAAATAAACACGAAACATGTGATCGTTGTCATGCCAATCGTGGAACAGGTGTGGAACAGAGTTCGTGCAGCTGCCCTTGAAAAACTGCTGGCTGACTCAGCCGGCTGCTCTTGAATCGCTCTCGCGGTCCTTTGAAGCCATACATCACAGTCACATGGCGTTGGTACTGTCTCAAGTCAGATAAAATTTCTTACCAGCATGCACTGCTTCAAGTCTGCCGCCGATTGATCTGTAAAGCGCTGCATGAAGTCGAACAAGCCTAATGACAACAAACCACAGACTAGGGAAGCACATGACATGATCACATGAGGACAAGGGAATCACATGACAAAGCACACCAGGAAACATGACAATGGGACATGAAACATGATATAATTTTTCTGTTATATGCTGCGTAATATTTTTAAGGACTCTTTGATGAATATGAATATAAATATCAAAATAACAGCATTTATTTGAAATTGAAATATTTTGTAACAATGTTAAAGTTTTTACTGTCACTTTTGATCAATTTAATGCATATTATTAATTAATTAAAAAAAAGGGGGTAACACTTTACAATAAGATTCATTAGTTAAGCATTAGTTAATGTATTAACTAACATGAACTAACCATGAGCAATACAATGTATTTACTTTGTTAACATTAGATAATGAAAATACAGTTGTTCATTGTTGGCTCATGTTAGTTCACATTGCATTAACTAATGTTAACAAGATTTTAATAATGTATTAGGAAATGGCGAAATTAATATTAACAAAGATTAATAAATGCTGTTTAAGTGCAGTTCATATAACGTTGTTAACTAATGAACCTTATTGTAAAGTGTTGCCAAAAAAATATTACGGACACTTTTGAATGGTAGCGCCTGTTTTTGTATTATATTTTGTTGTAGTCGGTTGGTAACATTATAAACATTTAAACCTGTCCTCCTTGTTTTCTGGAGCAATGAATTAAAACAACTTGTTAAATCCCTCCATTCACTGTCAGACCTAGCCTAATGAATAAGATCTAGTTTAAAACTAAATTAGCTTACAATGCTTTGTGACAATGTGCGCTCTAGAGTTGCTGAACCATGAAATCACAATACATCCAAAAACATTCCTCAACAAGCACGATTATAGCCTTAAAAATGTTTGATGTGTCTTTCCTGCATTTGAGGAAATCAGCAGAGTGAGCCGTGTTAATTAGTACAGTTCTCCATCTTGTTCTCAGTCTATTTTTACTCTTTTATGGGGCCGTGATGCACAGGTAATGATGACTCATAGGATAATTAGCACGAGAAAGCGTGACCCGTTTGGCAAGTGCACTTAGAGAAAAACAAGGCACCTTCTTCATAGGATGCAAATGAACTTCTGCTGCGGCCAAGTATCATAGGAAATGGCTTTTGAAAGCAATTAGAGGTCGGATGTCTCTGTGGATAACAGCATGTCACCTCTCTCCTCGAGCACATCAGCAACGTAATTCAGCAATTGTTGAAAATGTTGAGAGAGGGAGAGAGAAGCCAATAAATAAATAAATAAAACAACGGCTCATCACAATTTGCATCACTACTTTTGCAGTTTGTCATAACAATCTGCAGTGATACAAGATATGCTAGGACAAATTGTAAAAGTAATAGTGTAAATTGAAAGGGAAGGCCACTGGTTTCCTGTGATTTCTCTTTTTCTCAGTGCTTTTCTCATTCCAAGTAAATGACATGAGCTGTGTGGTCCTTCAATCCACCAGGCTGTCAAGCTCCAGGCATCTTCACATGCCCAGATCGGTTATCCCTCAGACACAGCTGACTGATCCACGGTTCCACCTGTAAAATTGCCTATTTTATAGGTGTTTCAAGCCCAGATGGGGGCAATCCAAAAATAGAACACTAGATTGTGATTGCTCTCCAAGAATACAGGTGGCTTTTATAAAGCACAATTCAACGGCTGACCTTAATTGAAGCAAAACCAGTTCTAGCTGATGTGGAACAAATAACAACCGGATGCGTTTTTGTCCTTTCCCTCACAGTGGCTTTATGACAGCTGTCCTAGGTTGTTTTTTATTTCCATAGGATTTTCCGTTGCTGCCTCAGAGCCTCTGTCACCTTGTAATAAAGTCATCAGTAACTGTCTCCTAAAAAGTTTGGCCACCTACTAGATTGAAGGATTTCTGAAAAATGGAACATGAATCAAGACACTATATTTAACCTTCAATCTGTTACAGCCTCACAGACATTTTTTTTTTATTATTATTGTAAAGCTTGGCAGGAAATTGTTTGTCTGTTTGAATAGGCTTAGCTTTGTGTCATTTTAGCACATCCATACTGAAAATAGAAGCATTCATTCACCACTCATTTTCACTTTAACCACTGCCAATAAACAATTCGTTCAAACAATTAACCCAGGGTTATGATGTGTCATGATGTGTTATAATGCATTATTATTTTTAAAGCCTTATCCCTTTTAATAGCTCAAGGCAGGGTCCAAAATATTCGCAAGCACTTAATTATATTTATCTTTTTATTATGACATACTGAATGTGTCTGAATCAACTGAATGTGTGTGTGTGCGCGTGTACATGCTTGTTCATATAATTTATGAGGACACAAATTTGTGTAATGACATAGGTATGTCATTACAACGCAATTGGTTTATGAGGACATTTCCTGAGTCCTTGTAATTAAAATGACTTAAAAAACATACTAAACAATGTTTTATTAACAATATAAAAATGCAGAAAGTTTTCTGTGATGGGGTAGGGTTAGTGTAGGCAGGGGTGTCCAATCCTGTTCCTGGAGAACCACTGTCCTGCAAAGTTCAGCTCCAACCCCACTTAAACACACCTGAACCAGCTAATCAAGGTCTTACTAGACATACTAGTAACTTTAGGCTGTGTTGAGGAAAAGTTAGAACTAAGCTCTGCAGGACAGTGGCCCTCCAGTGTCGGTGGTTAAAATATACAGTTTGTTTTAGGGCTCCATGAAATTGGAAAAAACTGACGTTGCAATATATTTTTTTCTGCAATATATATTGCAATATGAAAACAATTTCACCAGATGTTTTGAACAGCTCTATTTGTAAATAATTAATCATTCTAGGATGATTGGGGTGGTTTTGTAGGGGAGTGAATCTGCATGGAAAATAATACACAAATTACAAGCATAGATAAATGCAATAGAGCAAAGATACAAATGAAATAAGCAGTGCTTTGTTTTTAGTTAAATTTAACAGTATTCAGGTACAGAAATTGAATATTCAAATAAATTAAATATAAATAATTTAATTAATTAATACAATTTATCTTCGTTAAAACTACAAAAGTAGTTTCTCTCTGTCTTTTGTTGTTTGATTAACATTAATAACACAAACAGCTGCGGGTAATTTAGGCTGCTGTCACTTTATGATGAATGCTCGGATCCAGTATAATGATCCAATATATGTATAGTTATATGTATAGCTAGTTTGTGGTCAGGGTGTTTTTTTTTCTTTCGCCTTGTTTCATCAAGATATTTCATCTTGTTTCATGCTAGAAATGTCAGACATGACATCTCTAGGGACAGAAACAGTATCTCACTTTGATTGATGGTAAAGCCCTGGACAAATCTAGAGAATTGTAATCTAGAGAATGTATCAGCTGGGTGGTTTTGAGGGTGTTATTTTTTTTGAATGGTTTATTTAGATTCCACAAATAGACCTGGTGGTTCCATTTCACTCTTACTGCCGGACAGGGTAAGTGTTGAAATGAGTCTGACCCTGATCTATCCTCCTCCTACACTGATATTTTTGCCAGGAACAAAAATAGCTGAACAAACATTTGTCAAGTAATTTTACCTTTCTGTTTTTCCAATTTTTTTTTTTTTTTTGTGATTGTGATTAGAGGAATGACTTTTACACTGTGTCCTATCAAAGCATGAGAAGTTTCCTGTGAGGAAATATGCTGTACAACAACACAATCACAGCCAATCATAACATATATAATATGTGTACATATGTAGGATTTTGTTGTTGTTGGAGATTTCACAGTTGGCAGAGCTACTCAGCACAAAACACCACAGAAAAAGTTTGTATTGATAGTAATCGCTACATCATAGAAAAAGCTTTAAATAGGTCATCAGTGCAGTGTGATTGTCCGCTTGTGCTTTAAAACGCTTTCTGAGATCCCATAAAACAAGCAATGGTGGCATATTTATTTTCCATAAGCAAACTGAACAACATGTTACTGCATCCCCCTTTCATTTCCTCAGAAAATTGAACTGTTTCACTGTGAAACGGTTCACATGTCTTCAGTCAGAATGACCTAGTGTCGGCACTCCATGATGTTCTTTGTTACTGTGGTTTCTAAAGGTTGAGTGAGAATGATTCAAGACTCAAGGATATGCTTGTAGTGTGGCTTGTTGTACTCATTTATTCAGAGCTTTGAATGGACTATATCTGATATATATCATATTCATTGATATTGACTATGATAACTGATATTTTTGGCATGCAGTTGTTGGCAGCTAAGATTGCAAATATTCAAACCTAAAGTTTGAGCATCTATTATTAGAGAACTTGCTCTGAGGAGAGGGAGGACTGAGATGATGACTCATAACTTGTTGGAACATCACTTAGATTCATTTTGGTAACTCTCCAGATGAGGGTAGTCAGTATTCCTGCTTCTATGTACCCTTCAAACGACAAGACTGTCTGGTAAAAGTAGGCATTTAAGGTAAAAATGCAGTTTAGAAATGCATTAGTGTTGAACATTAGGTTCACATAGCACTATATGACTAATTTAAACAAGCTCCTGCTAATGGAAAGTTGTTTGCTGTCTTCTTTGTTTCATTTCATTTCATAAACCAGTAAACCATCTTAGGCTGTTTTTTATTTTTTGTTTTGTCAGAAGGGAAAGCTCAGGATTTGGCTAAAATTTACCTTCTTTCACTCAACAAAAGTTCTCAGAACAGAAAACAAAGCCACTTTCATCCAATTTCTTCTCACATGTGCATTAAACCTGACTCATACAAGATTATTTTTAGAATTCCTCTGAATAATTTCAACAAGGTTTGCCCTCTGTGCCATCACAGGTGTTGTGAGAGAACAGTCCAACAGAAATGGTATTACCAAACAACGAGTTAATCAATTCGATTTTACCATGGGAACATTCATCATCATTTGTTGATTGCAATTCATGTGATTCATGAAAATGGCTTGCATCTGTCAATACTGTCAGATGATTTGGCTTTATACATTTCAAAGCCAAAGCCACAAATACCTTGGACATTTGTGGATTAGCAGGCATTGATGGATAGACACGGGTTAGAGTTCTCACTTTTTGGCCCCAGAAGGGCCATTTTGACTCTATCCACAAGCCTTGACTCACTACAGCACAACTTCGTCAGACACTGGTTCCCTCAGCAAAAACATAGGTCACAGATGCTCAGTGCTTTAGCGATAGCTCCACATCATATCCTCATATGTGCTTTGCAACAAACAGGTACAGGATTAGGGAGAGGATACTAGAAGCAACCGCCCCGGTGGTGGAGGAAAGACCTCGGAAATTGTACTCACCCCTGTACAGAAGTCTCCTCTTTGTAAGCTTAGATTAAATTTGTCAGGCATCGCGGCAGGCACCTGCATACGCACACAGAAAGGATCATTAGCAATTAAACCCGACAGGATAAGAGAAGGGAGAGCTAATGAATATCCAGTATGTTCCACACGTTACAGATCAGCCAGTGATAAGAGGAAGTGTTTAATGAGCTTCCCTCTTCCTTCTGTCTGGACTTGTACGTACCTGCTCAGGCTGCACTCTGCTCCCCGATTGAAATAATGCATTTTTATTCCATGAAATTACATTTATCATTTTTAATGAATTGTTCAGACAGCTTTGTGTATGAAGTGACTTGTGATAACTGAAAAGGAGATGCTCAGAGACTTGTTTTATATCAAGGATTTTCAAACATTTTGATGCCAAGGACCACTAAATATGACTTTATACACTAAGATTAAGATTTGTTTTATGTTTTTACTCAAAAACAAAACAAAACAACAAAATATTGTTAAATATTTTCACAATTTAAAATAATTATTTTCTATTTTAATATATTTAAAAATGTAATTTATTCCTGAGATGACAAAGCTAAATTTATAGCAAGTGTTACTCCAGTCTTCATGTCACATGATCCTTCAAAAATCATTCTGATATGCTGATTTGGTTCTCAAGAAACATTTCTTACTATTATCAATGTTCAAAACTTAATATTTTTGTAGAAACCATGCTACATTTTTTTTCATGATTCTTTGCTGAATAGAAACAGCATCTATTTTAAATAGAACGTTTTTAACAAAGCAAAACACTTTACTGTAATTTTTGATCAATTTAATACAAAATCGATGAATAATTAAGTATTTAATTGTTTAATTATATCTTTAAGTCTTTAAATCTTACTGACACCATTTTACAGTATTAAAGGGCAGTGTATATTTTAACAAATGGCAACCATAAATTTTCTTGTATGAAAACCCTTTTATACTGTGTGAGAAAAATATTGTGTGATATTATGAACAACATTTTGTTTTCTCAATGAAATAATTAACTTTTATGTTGTCTTGCAAATTGTTGGTATTTCTACAGAGATTAACACTGTTATTTTTATTTTGACAAAATATGCCGAAATTCGATTGACTGAAATGTTGCAAAGTATGATGATTTATACATTTTTTCAAATGAATATCTACCTTAAAGTAAGTACTTTTTTCAGCCTAATTTATACTGTGAATATTTGGGTTGAGTTGCCTAGAGTCAAAGGTGCAAAAATGGTTGGTGGAATTTCAAATGTTGAAAGAACAGTCTAGTAGTACAAATCATGACCTGAATAAGGCCGGTCTCCCTCGTGACACCTGACTGCCATTCGTTACACATCACCTTTTGTGCCACGTCTCCTGGTGCAGTCTGTTCATTCGGCCGGTCACGAGCCATTTACCTCTCTGATGGCAGAGATTGATGGTTGTTAGCGGCTCAAGAAATCATTACTTTCCTCCGGTTAAATGGCAGTGAGAAGTGTCTAGTGCTGATAGGGGAAATGTTTATCTTTTTATTGACAGAAATCAAATGGAGGACTTTCCCTAAGGGAAGGAGTTGGGGGGGTGTCTGGCAGTGGGACCGTGGTTGATTGGTTAACTGAGGTCCCTGTACTCTTTTAAGAACTAAAAGACTACATGTTATATACTGTGACATGTTATATACTCAAGAATATACTGTGAGTCTTATTGGGGAGTAGAAGCATCCATTCCTGAGTACTTTTTCTACAAAGGAATGGTGCTATTACCTGGAGGCAGTGATCAGGTTGTGTTTAACAGTCTTATTTCCTATAGATAGAAGCTATTCTGTAGCTGGTTGATATAATGTTTTCTATGACACAATAAAGAACCATCTAAAGATTCAACTTAAGAAAAGGTCACAGTGTCAACTGCTGTATACTTACTTGGTGTCAAATGTTCTTTTGGGTCTAACCACACTGCCATCTAGTGCTTACAGCTCCCACTAAATTGGAATACGTTCTCTGGGTAAATCACACAAAGAATCCAATCAGTTCTTGCCAAAGTTTAGAAATTATGTTTTGCTTATGTGTAAGAATATTAAGATTTATTTACTTGTTTTTTAATTTTATTTATTTACATTGGGATTTTTTTTCAATTCCAAATGAAATACATCTCATTCTCTTTTTTTAATGTACTACAGTTGTCAAATTCATCATGTATGCACGCAATTATATTTATTATTTAATTGTTTTTTTTTATTAAATACAGTTTAGAAAATAATGGAATGATGTATACTGCTATTTATAATTTATTCAAAATATTTAAATAGTATATAATTATTCATATGCACTATAACAGTGAGAATTGGATTGTGTGGGTATCTTTAAAATAATGTAACAAATCTTAATAGTTCTAAAAATAGATTTAATATGACCTAGATATATTCTTAACAGGTTTCTTTTCCCTTCTATCTGAAACGTGTGCCCGTGCAACTCATATTTTAACTTGACTGCCTGGCTGTTTGAAGTCAATTTACAATAAGAAGAAGCTCCAGAATGAGCCAAATGGTGGTATACAGCCACGTCTAGTAACAGACAAAGAAGTCAAATATGAAATTATTGCTGTGTTTGTGGATGAAACAAAGATAAACTGCAGGAATTTAGAAATTCAATTTTTCTTTCTGAGGGTATTCAATTGGTTCCAGCAGCTGAATCACACAATGTGCTCTTTTCACATGAGACAATATCATCTCTGGTATTTTTTTTTTCTTCGTTTTTTTTGTTTTGTTTTCTGTTAATTTCTCTTGCACACATCTGCATAAAGCACATCTGGTCCTGTTCAGAACCCCCCCCCCCCCCCAAAAAAAAATTGCATTTGCATTTGTATTGGGGCTCAGATGTACACACACACACACATTTGTATATCATCACACCCAGACTAAAAAGTGTGCTGTCAACGATTTGTCACACTCGCACACAAACACACATGCTGGTCCCCTCTGGCTGTGATAGACAGAAAGGACCCTCAGTAACAGGCCTGTCCATCAAATGTGCCTTCCAGTGTGCCTTATTCTGATCTAACAGTCACGCCCAAACACCCCCACCCTCACTGCTGCACCTGATCCAGATGTCTTCTGCCCCAGACACTGTGTGTGTGTGTGTGTGTGTGTGTCTTTCACCTAGACCCATTTTCATCCTTTTAGCAGCCCACATTTTTATAATAGGGTTTCAACATTAAATCAGAATTGACCTTATTTACTTTTACACTTTCCTGGTAATGCATGATTCATCAGTTTGCGTTATTCCAAAGAAGAAAAAATGATCTTTCATCAAAATGCAGTCGTTACATTTTGTCAACTAGTTGCGCAGACCAGTATATGACCAGTATGGTCATATTCCAGCACACTTTCTTGACATTTTGTAAGTATTTTACAATTTACTGAATTGCTGGCAAAATCATATGAATTTAGATGACCTTATTTGTTTTTTGTTTTTTTATCTGCTTACACCACACTAAGTGTTAGATTTAGGTGTGGACTTTCATAGTGACGAACTGTACAAATCGTACGTTTTTATATGGAATCGCAAACTCATACTGTGCAAATATATAATAAAATACAGCAGAATTTTTTTAAGAATATGCTGAATACCCTGTATTTAGGAACATTTCAGTTGCTGAAAATGATGTGCATGTAAACTTGGTAAACGTATAGCCAAATACCTCACTAGGCATAATAGGCCTTTCTAAATTGTTGTGATTTTACTGATGATTAAAGGTTATGGCAATAGCAAAAAAGTGATAGATTTCCAGGAAGTAAAATGGGTTGTGAATGACTATACATGTTTTCTTTAAAGGACCTTGACTTTGTCACATTCTGTTAGTCCTTGAATACAAAGTAGCCACAATTAGTTACACTGGGGGGAGCAAAGATCAGATCCAGTTGTGTTCATGAATGAAGCTCTAGTGGAGGTTATGGCTAGTCATAAGAACTGCCTCAGGATCACTGTACAATATACAAAAAGTGTTTTGAGGAGTATCAGACGGTTTTCCTTGCCATGCTGCACTACTCTCCCCTTGCTAAGTATTCAGCCAGTCAGTCTCTCAGGTGGCAAAGGTGTGCCTCTAAGAGGTCTGAGAGTTTATAGCCTATGCAGCACCATGCCTCATTAGATAGTAAATGAGAAGGTGAGAATGACCCCTCTACTTCTGAGCTGCTTTTGGAAGTTCACCAAGTCTGGAGCAGAGTAGAGCGGCACGCGTAATGTAAGTTTATCAGGCATGCTAGAACTAAATCAGCAGCCTAACTGAAACGGAACCAGAAAAGTGACTGATTTGAAATGTTCTACTCATTTACTGTACACAGGATCTGTGCTACTGGTCTAAGACCATTTTTAAAACTTTTCATTCTTTTTAGCTTGTTTTAACTTTAACACAACATGCTAAAAATGCAGAATTAAATGGCACATGATGTGTCTCTTGAATGTTTACTTAGACCCACATTTTTGAAAAGAGTAGTCCTGCATTAGACTATTTACTCATCTTCATTCCGAACTCGTATAATTTTCTTCTGTTGAACACAAAAGAAGTTTATTTATTTATTTTTAAACATGTGTTTTTGTTCATATAATGAAAGTCCAATGTTGTTTTGGGCCCCATTGACTTTGAATGGACAAAAACAGTTGCATTCTTCAAAATATCTTCTTTTGTGTTCCACGGAAAGAAAGTCACGCGAGTTTGAAATGATATGAGAGTAAGAAAATTATTAATGAATTTTCATTTTTGTGTGAGCTACCACTTTTATTGCTGCTACGTATATTCTTGCCAATTTCAGATCGTAGACTTTTGAGCCTGACATGTCAAATATGGTTCCTTTAAAACCAATATGCAATTTTGACTGCCGACACAGTCTCTGAAGGTCACACACACGCACATACACACCATTAGACATTATTACCTTTGTTTACATTACCTCTCCACTGTTTTATGGTGACCTAACTGGAGCATAAATGTGTCTAATGGCCTGTAGAGTAAATTTGTGGGACGGTGACATACTGATTTGTAGACCAACCAGTCACTCATGACGCTGGGAGAACAACGCACTATTACGGGCTCCTTTATGAATGTGTCACAGACCAAGCAGTAATTGGTCAATAACTGGGACCCTTGTCTTCTAGAAAGGCGGGGGACTTGAAGAATAGCCTAGTATGGTTCACCTGAGCCTGAAATTGGAAAGAATGTGTGAATAGGAGTGAATGGATCACCCTAATGTGTCCCAAGGCCAACACATTTATTTCAGATGTATGGCTCCCACTGCTATGATTTATGGAAAATGCTACATATGATTCATCATTATGAAGAGCTTCGGCCATATGCCATTCTTACAAAAAATATGCATTACACACAGACCTTCTACAAGCCATCAGGGGGAAAAAATATAAGAAATGCAGCTAGCTACATGCAGTTATGTAAAGATGCAAATCAGTATGATTTGTTTCATTGTATGTGTCCATATAATTTCGCCTATTTCATATCGATCTGTTTATTGATCAGGGTGGATTTCACTTTCTAGCTGTGCTGATTGCATTTGGCTTTCCCTTCCTCTTCAGTGCTCCATCACATGTACTTACTACATCTTGAAAATGAAAATTCTGTCATCATTTGTGCGCCCCTTATGTCGATCTAAACTGGAATAGCTTTCTTTTTTCTGTGGAACACAAATGAGATATTTTGAGGAATCTTTCCAAACAGGAACTTACAGCAACCAGGGCAGTGTTATTTTAGTATCATTTATATACTATTATTTAGTAATATTGTTGATATTAATATTTTATTTAAATTGATACTAAATGTCTTTGTGAATTATGCACTTTTAGTTTTAGTAGTGTTATGTGTTATTGATATTTCTATTTAGTTTTAATTTACTTTTTATTTCATTTTTAGTAATTTTAGTTCTTAAACTTTATTCAGTGTCAGGAGTATGTTGAGTTTCTTTGTGTTTTACTTTTGTTTTCCGTGTTCCTGTTTGCCGGTGTTATCATCCCTTGTTAGTTTTTCCTCTTATGTTTATATTTTATTTGTTTACACTTTATTTTAAGGTGATACCTTACCTCACCTTAAAATAAAGTCTTACCTTTTATTTTATTTCAACATTATTTCAATTAATGTTTTAGTTTTATTTAACAATAACAACACTGGACCAGGGCTGTCAAGCTCTAAAAAATTTTAGGCTGTACGACTTGTGAAGCACTACTATATGAGATTTACAGACCGAAATTAAGTTATTACTCACAGAAAATCTTTGAATTCAAATACGTATTCTTTTCAAAACAACACCAAGCATCGTTTGTAAAAGTCATACAGGTTTGGAACAGCATGAGGGTCATGAAATATAAAGATGAACTAATTTTTGTGTTTGGGTGAAATTTTGCTTTAAAATTTCAGTGAACTAAAATCTTTTCAAACTTTGAATCCATTGTGATAAATTATATGAACACTTGTTTTAGCTACCAGATTGGAACAAACAGGGGGCTGTGTGTGGCGTTGCAAAGTAGGGAGGATTCGTCACTTTAACTATTTATACTAGAGGGATGTAAATTGTGTTGGTATTACTTAGAAGCGCCTGTTCTCTCTGCAGTGCTCTGTGTCGTGTGTCTCTGTGTGAAAGCTAATCAGACGCTGTTGCCGAGTAAAGCGCAGAGTTGAAGCCACCCTGCAGAGTGCAGAGCTATTGATTGGAGCCTTGGGGACTTGTGAGATTTCAAACGCACTCTCTTTTACAATAAAGCTGCCCTGAAACAGATGTAGACATTGTTTTGGATAAGAGACAGGGAAATCCAACTTCGCTCCTGTGCAGACTAAACCGGTTTTTATGTTTTCCACCAAGCAGCCAAGAATATGAAAGCACAGCAAGTGGTCGGTTTCTCAGTGCATTCTTTCTCTCTTAGTATTATTCATACCAAGACTGAATATTTGCTGTGAATGTTTGTTGTATATAAACAACGGATCCCTTTCAGAATGGCCACAAACATTTGTCCAGACTGATTTAATGTGCTTTTGGACAGTAAAGTATCTGGTTGATCCTAAAGCTATTTTTCCTGACATTGGCATTTCATTTTCTGAAGCGTCTTCTTTCTAAAGATAAGCAGTCATCAGAGAACCTAATTTTGGTGTTTCTCACTTCTAATCAGAAATGCATCATATTTATGTGCAGGTGCTAAGAATAAAGAATAAAGAATTTCAATATGTTTCCTATCCTATGTAATTAAAAGGAATTGCTCTCTGTTATTTGTGACATTTCTGTTTGTTTGACCAGTTTTAGCCTGCATGTGTAAATGTGTCCTCATTTTGGTTTTGTTTTGCTTCCCTAATAGGCACTATGTTGGTAGATACCAAAAAGGGTTTGTGGATCTATTCTGAGGGTCTTAGAAAATAAAATACAACCAACCATATAATCATGCCTAGACAGCAAAATTAATAGGCTTGTCTAACTCTATGCTATTTTAGCACAAATTTATGCCACAAGGAAGAAGATAGACAAATTAGAAAGATGCCTACATAGATAGGTTGCATCCTCAATACCATGAAATATGGGTTTATTTGAAATGAGGATGATGGTTTGTGCCAATCACTGTTTTGGCCCTTACCGGCTAAATAAATAAAAACACTTAAGCATTGTTACAATGGCATATTTGTTAGATTTTTTTTTTTTCATGGTGAACAATGTTGGTGCTGTATTAGATTTCCATTTGATGTCAATGTAAAATCTGGGTCCTGAAGCAAAACTAGTTGACAGTCAGTGTTGTAATGGATGGATAACTGCATTAAGCCTGTGCACTGCTGCCATCTTTGGATAGCCTAGTAGAACAGCGCTCTGTTAACATAATGTTTTGCTTTTAAATCCTGGAAAACGAACATTTTGTTCTCTAAAAAATTAATTACCAAACTATGTTGTTATGTTTATGTTTTGTTATGGTTAGGGTTTCGTTAGCAATAAAATTTTTGTTTGTTTTTTTTAATCAATAGGGGATTCAGTAGACTTTTTTTAATGTGCATTCATAGTGCATTCATAGTTATGTTTAGAAAATATGAAGCAATCTGTCATCTAAGTTTAGTCCTCTTCACTTTAATTGATGCATCTCTTCTGACAGGAGAATGAGAAGTGATCCTCTAGCGTGCTCCGGCCTAATCATCTGAGGCCTTTATGTTGCTTGATAGACATGGGGAAAGATAAAAGGTTATGGCACATAAAGTCAGTTAAGCCTCAAAGGGGCACATTAATTCAGAGCAGTGCACCGTACAGGCTAACCCATTCCTCTCTTGCCAACAGAAGTGAGGAACTGAATATAAAATACACCATCTATGCATTCTACTTGAAGACCAGCTGATTTTCCAGAAGGGACAATCAGAAGAAGAGATAGATAACTTATGTCAATTTTGGACTGTCTACCGAATGTTTTGAGGGCTATGTGTGAAAACACAATGTGGCCCTATCAGTGTCTCTCGGTTGAGTCACATTTGTTTCAATTGAGACCCTGGCTTCTCTCCACAGCTGAAACAGAGCGAAGCCAATGCTGATACAAAAGAGAAACTTCCTCTGCGATTACGGATCTTTGAGAAGTTCCCCAATCGACCACAGATGGTGAAAATCTCCAAGCTGCCTTCAGATTTCACTGTGCCCAGAATCAGGTACTGTGTGCACTGAATGATACTGTACCTCGTGTCTTGTGAGTTGTTGAAGAGAGTTGTGCTATTACTTGATATGATCAGACTTTTTCATTTGATGGATGATAAAACATGCAAAAAAATCTCAGAGACTTACATTACTGGAGGCTCCCAATATTCAATAATCAAACGGTTATTTCACCCAAAAATGAAAATTCTGTCATTATGTACTCACCCTTATGTCGTTCCACACCCGTAAAACCTTCTCTCATCTTCTGAGCACAAAGTAAGTTTTTGATTAAATCCGACTAAATTAAATTTGATACTCTCTGACTCCTCTATAGACAGCAATTTATCAATCACTTTTAAGGTCCAGAAACGTTAAAATAGTCCACGTGACTACAGTGGTTCAACCTTCATTTTATGAAGCGACAAGAATACTTTTTGTGTGCAAAAACAAAACAAAAATAAGGACTTTATTCAACAATATCTTCTCTTTGTTGTAATTCTCCTACGCTGTTTATGTTCAGCGCTTCCAGGTTCTACGTCAGTATTGGGCGATACTATTCACACAAACAGCACGACGTATGCATTTGATGCTGGCACAGGAGCCAGCCAATAATGAGTCTGCGTTCTGACGTAGAACTAGAAAGCACTGAATGTAAACAGTGTAGCAGAATACACAGAGGAGAAGATATTGTTGAATAAAGTTTTTATTTTTGCACACAAAAGGTATTCTCGTTGCTTCATAAAATTAAGTTTGATCCACGGCAGTCACGTCAACTGTTTTAATTAGTACTTCTCTGGACCTTGAAAGTGGTGGTTAAATTGCTGTCTATGAATGAATCATATACCTCTCGGATTTCATCAAAAATATCTTAATTTGTGTTCCGAAGATGAACGAAGGTGTGGAACAACATGAGGGTGAGTAATTAATGACAGAATTTTCATTTTTGGGTGAACCCTATCCCTTTAAAACAGTTTTGAATTGTGGATTCACATTTGAAAGATTCGTTCTTCTAAAGGCAACAAGCATACTGGCAAAGATACTTATTCCTTTACACTGAATGCCTCCTACTTTGTCCTCAAGAATCCTCTGAAAACATGAAGTCCCTTGTGTATTTGCGTGTGACTTTCGTTATGCATGTGCCCGTGGGCGTGTGCCACAGGGAGAGCTTCATGAAGCAGTTCATCGACCGACAGCAGCAGGACCCCAGCTGTCTGTTCCGTCGCCTTCCCTCAGCATCGTCCTCATCCTGTGACCATTCCAAGAGGTCTGCCATTGAGGATAATAAATACATAGATCAGAAGGTACCACACTCCATCACTCCCACAGTCTGCCCCCTCAATACACACAGGGACAAAACAATCAGCTTATGAATGTTCTGAAAGGAACAGATCTATTTCCCACGCAACAAGACCTAAATAACCAGCAGTTATATAACAATATTTTGTTGATTATATTGGGATGTTTTTGTTTGCTGATATCAAATTCAGCATTACCCACATAATTATACAGTAGTTGTTTGTAAATGTATATGTCTGAATTATATTGCATATTGATCTGTGTGCATTTTACTGTATAAACCTCTTTTTCTTTCTAGCTCCGAAAGTCAGTATTTAGCATCCGAGCCCGTAACCTCATAGAAAAGGAAACCACTGTCAATAAAATTCTTCGGTGAGCTTTCTGATTTTCAGCAACTTATTGTTTATCAGATTTATTTTATTTTATTTTAATATTTCTATGACTGAGATTGATATTATGCTATTATGCTCAGCATTATCCTGGCAGGGCTACAAAATGATTACTGTGCATTCATTTAAAAAAGTCAAAGCTAATCGATCTGTAATAAGGGCAAATTTATTTATAGTATGAATCATGATTATATGCATACACACAGTTAGTGAATGAGGCCCACTGGTTTTTCCATCAAGCAGAAATATTGAAATGAAATTGGATTAGGATATTTATTCATATTATAGATATGTAATTCTCTAGATATGCTTTTTTCTCTGGCTGCCATAGGCACCAACAATTAATTTCTATACAGGGTAAATGTCGTTTCATTTCAAACCACCATTTCCATGATTTTGACTCCATGTTTGTCATCCAGTCGGCTCAGCAGTCAGAGCAGATAATGGCGTCTCCATATCAATATAACTGTTAGTGGGTCACCTGTGAGCGTGAATGAACAAATTAATATTTAAAAATTTAAAAAAGCGATGCAGCCAGATACTCCCACACTTTGCTTCAACCACTCTTGTCGTTAAGTTTCAGGTCACGTCGATGCCGTCCACCACCTCCCTTTTGTTACACACACACTCACACACCTCACCTTGTCCACCCCTCCTCCTCCTGCTAAGCAGACAGACGGCGCATCAGTAGCCATCCCACGTCGTCTGTGCTGTCTGGGGCATTCGGTCTGTCTGCATACACACATGCTCATACACATACTCTTCATCAGCCAGGCACTCATCACTCTGAGTGGCCATAAATAAGGGCGACATGTTCTCTTGAAGCTGAAATTGTCATTAGCTGTGTTCTGGTACATGACTCTGCAATTAATGGACAATAGAAAGGCGGTGGTGAGCAGCAGGCTTTTCAAAGCATACATAGATCAGTGCTGATTCAGAGCATAAACAGCCAATGGGATCTCAGTGGCAGAACAATCTCCCAATACCAATTAAAGCAATAGTCTCACCAGTTACATTTCATCTCGACATAGCTTTGAAAGATTTTCTTTTAATAAACTGTCAGAAAACACCACAAGGGGCTTCTGGACTATTCGTTTTTTTTACAGATCTCTTGTTCTTTTAAATAGTACTGTAGGGCTTTTCTTTTGATGGATAACTTATTCTGCATATTTTGTTACCTGTTTAAGCAGTTGTCACAAACACAAAATATGGGTCATCGAAAAAAACAATGCAGTCTGTCAGAGAAAAATGCAGGAAGTTACTATTCCTATTGGATTTTCCAGAAATGATAATTTCTCACCTCAAATCCAAAGTACACAACTTAAAATATATATTTAAATGTACCATATCACAAAATATCACACCATATTATTTATTGTCACTAATCTTTGTTGAAAAACAGTCCTTTTTTAAATATTAAAATTTTTTTCAGAAAATGCATAAATAATTTTAGGAAAACAGCTACATAGTGAAGGTGTAGTATTTTAATTCCATAAAACTGAAATGTAATACAATGAATGAGGAGAAATTTGACATTTCAGTCACACTTTAGTTTAGGGTCCAAATGTCACTATTAACTAACTATTAACTACTACTTTTGCCTCAATAAAGTCCTGATTACTGCTTATTAATACAGGTGCTGGTCATATAATTAAAATATCGTCAAAAAGTTGATTTATTTCACTAATTCCATTCAAAAAGTGAAACTTGTATATTATATTCATTCATTACACACAGACTGATTTATTTCAAATGTTTATTTCTTTCATTTTGATGATTGTAACTGACAACTAAGGAAAATCCCAAATTCAGTATCTCAGAAAATTTGAATATTGTGAAAAGGTTCAATATTGAAGACACCTGGTGCCACATTCTAATGAGCTAATTAACTCAAAACACCTGCAAAGGCCTTTAAATGGTCTCTCAGTGTAGTTCTGTAGGCTACACAATCATGGGGAAGACTGCTGACTTGACAGTTGTCCAAAAGATGACCATTGACATCTTGCACAAGGAGGGCAAGACACAAAAGGTCATTGCAAAAGAGGCTGGCTGTTCACAGAGCTCTGTGTCCAAGCACATTAATAGAGAGGCGAAGAGAAGGAAAAGATGTGGTAGAAAAAAGTGTTCAAACACTAGGGATAACTACACCCTGGAGAGGATTGTGAAACAAAACCCATTCAAAAATGTGGGGGAGATTCACAAAGAGTGGACTGCAGCTGGAGTCAGTGCTTCAAGAACCACTATGCAGAGACGTATGCAAGACATAGGTTTCAGCTGTTGCATTCCTTGTGTCAAGCCTCTCTTGAACAACAGACAGCGTCAGAAGCGTCTCGTCTGGGCTAAAGACAAAAAGGACTGGGCTGCTGCCCAACTGCCATCAACTTTTTGATGACATTCTAATTGTATGACCAGCACCTGTATTTGTTAAATTTAGGAATTTGGTTGGGATGTAGAATATGGTGTTCCAGAATAAGTCATTAATATGTGCTTTATAAGTACTAATAAACAGCCAATATCCCAGTAATATGCATTCTAATAAGCAACTAGTTAATAGTGAGAATTGGACCCTAAACTAGATAGTTACTGATATTTCAATCAATTCCTTTAAAGATAAAATGATGGTTAATTTAATTCTCTTCATTATTCTATTTATTATTAGAGCTCAGTTTCCTAAAATTTGATTTTGTGATTAAAATTTAAAGTTCAAGAGTTAATCTAAGTAATGTAACTACATTTAATGCTGTTAAACTTAATCAGTATACTGAACGTTACTTCGTGCTAAATGGATTCAACTGATAATCATCAAATGTTTGTCAGAACTAGAACTTTAGTCAGTAGATATGTAACCTTGCATACCTATAAGTGCCAAATTTTTCCTTGGAGATTAATTCCCTTCCTACTGCTTCATATTCACTTCACTGTTAGTGCACCACAGGTCACATTTGACCACTCTGAAAAAAGGATTAATTAGTTTCCTCTCCATGGGCACCCTGCTCCTTAGAACTGTTTCCACCTGCACAACACAGTGTAAGCTAATAAGAGCCATCTGCTGTGTCGGACATACAACAGTGTACATGACAGTCAATAGTGGCATAGCTTACGGGGTGTTAACTGATGATCATCACATAATCCTATACATTTACAGTATGTAAAACTCTTTTGCATTTGAGTAATGCATTACTTTGCTGCACAATACATCAGTGCTAGTCATCAGGGATTGCTGATTTGCTGGCCACCAGCATGAGATGGTGAAGTGCTGGTGGCCAAGTTACCCAAGCTCAGATTTACTTTAGAACAGTATGACTATGTTGTGTAGACAAGCATTTTAACAGCTCTAATCATCATAAACCAGTCTGGACCAACATTGAATACATCCAGGGTAGACATACTGTACCCTAACAAATGTAGGCATTTAAAACACATTTTGAAACACATTAGCTTTTGTAATGTGACATTTCTGAGTGAAACATAATACTCAGTGAAAATAATTTAGGATGAGACTTCTAAATGGAGATAGTTAACAGATTTTTATCATGAAAACTTTTAATGTGTTCAAATGAATCATATGCAGTAAGACTAAGCAATTAAATTAGAAGTCAGTTGACATTTTTATCTTAATATTGGATGGATGGCAAGACAAGCAAAATGCATTTTTTAAAAAAGAATACCACACTGTCATAATTTATTCATTTGCTCTTGACCTAGTTATGGTTTGTCTCTCTGCATTTTTTTTCAGAGCCTGCACCAGACAACGTATGCTGAGTGGTTCCTTTGAGGGTCAGCCAACTAAAGAGAGATCCATACTCAGTGTCCAGCATCACATCCGCCAAGAACGCCGGTTAGGAATGCACATTATCATGCTTTCACATACTCATCTATTTAATTTATTTAAGAAGCACTGGATGGATGCATATTAATGAAGTGCACTACATTATCCTGCTCTTTTTGGCACAGGTCCCTCAGACATGGCTCTACCAGCCAGAGAATCAGCAGAGGGAAATCCCTGGAAACACTCACTCAGGACGTGAGTACACACACACACACACACAGATATCACTGAGTAATAGCTGACAGTGCTATCTGTGTCTATCTGTGATCTCTGACATGCGTTTGAACTCCGCAGCACTCCAGCACGGTCCGTTACCGTAACGCTCAGCGTGAGGACAGTGAAATCAAGATGATACAAGAGAAAAAGGAGCAGGCTGAGATGAAACGGTATTTCTGCCACTCCATACACTTGCCTTGGCATGCGGTCAGTTAAACAGATCTTATGCACCCTCACCACCACCAAAACAAAACATGCCATGTGGTAGTTATTACACCTTATCTTTCTCTTGTACTGTATGCTGATGGTGGCATAGAGCCATCGGTATATGACAACAAGACATATTTCACAGAAGCAAAGCGTTTGTTTCTGGTTGGCTGTCTTTATTTGCCATTACAGAGGGACTATACATATGAAATAATACATATGAAATAATTTCAGCTGTTTTACAGATACAGTTTGCTTCAATAAGGTCCCCATTATTCATCCAAGATGTTCATACTCCATTTATGTATTCCAAAGCCTCCTTGAGAGTGGACCCTTTGATGAAAGATGTGCAGATGTGAGATTTCAAAAGGATTTATCATGATGTCTATGATACCTTTTTTTGTTGTTGTTTAATTCACAGAAAAGTCCAAGAGGAGGAACTTCGGGAAAACCATCCTTACTTTGACAAGCCACTCTTCATCGTTGGTAGAGAGCACCGCTTCCGAAACTTTTGCCGAATGATTGTCCGGGCCCGTTTCAATGTGTAAGACCAAAGCTAATACATATCCATCGCATAATATTATTAGTTACAGTAGCATTTTCATACACATCAAAGAGATGACTAATCCCTTTGTACCATAATCACAAACAAATGCCATGTTTTTTCACAAACTGTTGTTTGTGTATGTGTTTTCCATTTTTTTGCTGACACTCTGCTAATGGGCTTTTTATGAATAGGTCTAAAACGGATCCCAATACAGGCGCAGTGAACAGCACAAAATACCATCAATTATAGTAAGTCTGTAAATGTTTAGGGCTTTTGAATGGTAGACTGGTAATACAGTGTACACAGAGGTTTTCATATTTTCAGGAAAGGGTAGTGAAATTCATTATAAAAAATTATAGCAGCATACACTTATATTTATATTTACACTTGCATTACTTATGTATTACTTATGTAATGCAAATGAAATAATATATTATTTAAATTGTAAAAATGTTAATACAGTCTGGTAGAATTTATTTTGAAATATGAAAAATACAAACAAGTAAAAAAAACTCAAAAGTTAAACAACTTCTAGAAGCATTACAGTAATGATAATGTGCTTAATTGACATAAAAATAATGTCAAAATAATGGCTGTATTTCTTAGTTTTTCCTCATATTTTTGGGGTTAAAACACGTTTCTTTGTGATTCCTTAATTCATATGTCTGTTTTTATTCTAGAAATGTAATATGAGAATGGCTTTTTAAAGTTTTGATCTGTAAGACATGCCAGGGTGAGTTAGAGCTCCATTGTCCTATAAGTATTTCACCAGTTCCAAAGATCTGCAAAATTAAGCCAGCTCAGACTGGTGGAAAAGAGTAGGAAAAATGCGGAGTAGAAAAACCATGTTTTGGCACATTCAACCTGCACTAAACCTTGCATGTGTGTGTGTGTCTGTGTGTGTTCTCCAGTGATTTGCTGGGCTTGGTAACCTATCTGGACTGGGTGATGATCGTGGTCACCATCTGCTCTTGTATTTCCATGATGTTTGAGTCCCCTTTTACTAGGGTCATGCATGTCCCTACCCTGCAGGTATTCTAAACCCAACCGGTCACCATTCTATCCCACACAAAACATCCGACTAACTTTTTTACCTTGTAAATATTCCTCATCTCTTTCCTGAAGGCTGGTCATCACGTCTCATTTTTGTTGCAGTCCAGCACTTTTGATTGCCACTCCAACTAATTTTGCCCTTTTGAGCACATTTGATCATGATCCCCACTGATTTAGGTTTCTTTGGAACACTTATGTTGACTTTGAACGTGAATGTTTTTAGGATGCCTCTATTTCTAAGATGTTGTGCTGTCATTTATGAGACAGAATGATTTAACTGATTGGCCTGCTGCCCCTGAATTTCTAATTTTCTATACCACTAATTGACACTCCACTTCAGACTGTCAAGGATGACCTGATCTTTACCTGATAAAGACATTTTCTAGAGGAATTCCTGTTCTAAGCTTAGAAAAACATTTTTATTTTGGCTTCAGTTCTGTGTCCCAACACTTACAGGCTCTAACTTGCCAACAATCAAGGAAATGTAATGACCTATAGCTACGGTATTTTTGTTGTGATGAATTCACTTTCTGGCTACAAATTGAATGTAGAGCTTGTTTATGTTCTCCAAAATCATGTCAATAGTACTAGTATGTTACATGTACAATTAATGACGAAATGGATTGTTCAGAATCGTAATTCTGATTGGATGATTTATGTTTATTGCCTTAGTAAAATACAGATAAAAAACGTGACTGCTAACACAAATTCATTATAAAATACAAATAAACACACACCTGTGACCATAAGCTCTTTATTAATGCTTCTACATTGCTTAGCAACCATAAACAGCTTACTGTTAGACTGATGGACTATTTTACTTTGCAGAAGAATTGCTGATAAATTGCCAATAAAATGTAACTATTTAAAAGAAATAAGCCACTCAAAGCTCTATGTTGCCGGAATTTACCACAGGCTTTAGACAGTTCACCTTGTATTTTGCCTACAAGCACCACATACCTGTGGTAAAATCACTGAAACTCATGAAACCCTGCTCATTTTCATTGTATACTATTGTAAACTAAATTCCTTTCCCTGCAGATCGGAGAATATGTCTTCGTCATCTTCATGAGCATTGAGCTGAACCTGAAGATCATGGCAGATGGTCTGTTCTTCACTCCCACTGCAGTCATCCGAGACTTCGGTGGCGTCATGGACATCTTCATTTATTTAGTAAAACTCCATTCTCAGCTGCTATCAAATTAAAAACCCACTTTCCGATGCATGCGAATGGCAACCTTTCGATCTGATTACTCACTTCTCTAATGAGGCTCTGAAGATCGCATTTTAATGACCCTAAACAGTGCTTCATTTAAATGACCTAGTCATCCTGTTTACTCATTTCAAAAGAATTTCTTCTCGTTTTACTCCTCCATTGCTGACGATTTCATCAGCAATACTTATTGAATTTATATTAATGAAGCAATATAAATGTGCCATAGCAAAATCATCAGCAGGTAGTGATTTCTAATTCAAGATCAGGAATCAATGAAGAGCTGTGCCCTTTAAAGTGATCTTTCTACCCACTCTGTAGGTCAGTCTGATCTTTTTATGCTGGCTACCAAACAATGTCCCTCCTGAGTCTGGTGCTCAGCTCCTCATGATGCTACGCTGCCTACGGCCACTGCGTATCTTTAAACTGGTGCCACAAATGAGGAAAGTAGTTCGAGAAGTCCTCAAGGGTTTCAAAGAGATCTTCCTGGTGAGTGAGCAAACAGGTCCACTTCCTGCCTTCAGTCACTCTGTAAAAAGAGAGCAGAGATGACTGGTTATTATGACCCTTATTGATTGTTAATTCTACTAATATTTGCTATGCTAGCATTTTTGCTTACAGTGGTCATATTATGTTCTTTTAACATTTAACTATGCTTGCATAGTAAATCAAATGCTTTTATTTTAAATTTGTTGTGATATGTCCCCTTCAATTGCAAGGCAAGAAGCTCTCTTCTTTGTAGTAGTGGAATGTAATGCATTAAAACAGCAGTATTTGTCCTGGAGATTTCTTCATGGACCTTCTTTATTAAAGCTTTGCTCCCGTTGGGTACTTTTCTGGAAGCTTATTATAGTGTTACTGTATATGAGAGTAATGTAATGACCAGGTTTTGTGGGAAAGTCATTTTGCTGTAGACTGGATTATTGATTTCCCAAACAGGTCTCTATTCTTCTCCTGACACTAATGCTGGTGTTTGCAACCTTTGGGGTGCAACTCTTCGCTGGAAAGCTTGCCAAATGTAATGATCCCCATATATCCAGCAAGGTACAAGGCAATTCTTGCAACTTTTAAACTGTATTCAGAGTGGAGGCTCTTCTGTACTTCCCTAAAATATTTTGCTTTGTTGACTTTTTCAGGAAGACTGCCACGGAATCTTTAGAATCAATGTGAGCATTTCAAAAAACCTAAATTTAAAGCTTAGGCCAGGGGAGAAGAAACCAGGATTCTGGGTGCCAAGAGTTTGGTATGAAACGGAACAAAAATGTTCTCTCTATATATTTTTTTTCAAGGCAAGCATCCTTTTAACTGTTTCTTGTACTTAAAATTACTCCACCCTGTATGAACATCAGTGATACCTCAAACTGTGTGACTTGTTGAGATGTGCTATTAATTTTCTAAGCAATATGTTGATTTTTTTCTGTACAATGATAAAACAGGCATTCAAACCAATAGAAATAGAATAGGAACACCTTGGCAACCACTCAGAGCATTATTGCAGCTTCTAAGAACAAATTAGAAACCACATACTGTAGTAACTTTGTGACACCCAACCAGAATACTCTGGCATCACCTTAGAAACTGCATAGCAATGCCCTGGGAACCACCCAGAAGTCCTCAAAACAAAATCACAACCATATAGAAAAGCCATGGTAACCACTCAGAAAACTGTAGCATCAACAAAATTACGACATTAGGAATGCCCTGGCTACCAATCAGAACACCCTTCTGATACATAGCATAGCAATTTCCTGACAACTACCCAGAACACTCTAGCAACACCCTAGCAACCACATAGCAATGCCCTGGAAACCACTTTTGCATGGGCGCCATGCAAATTTTCAAACTTAGCGTCTGATTAAATCAAAATAAAATTTTTGATATCAACTTGACTAATGAAATTATAACATTTGAAAGAAAAATAGTTTGGACATTCATTTTTCACAAACAATGCTAATTCATTAAAAGCACTGAATAATTCGACATAAACCAAACCTGTGAGACCTTCAGTGTTGAGGTTTTTTTGAGAAATCCCTGTAGTAACATCTCATCTGTGGCAGCACAAACCATTATTATGAATGTTCTCATTGTGTAAACAGCACCACATTTTCATCATCTTTCATATGTATTTTCCCCATAAGCAATAGTCAGAGTTGCAGTACAGTTGTACGTTTTGTCGTGGGCACAGAGCAGGGGGCTGATATATCTTTCCCTCAGGCATAAACACAAACAGCACACAATCATACACCCACACACCAATGAGTCTGTTATTGCTTTAGAGATTTGTGTCAACACAATGGCAAATTATTTGTAAGACATTAAATAATGAAGACCACCAAAACACACACAGGGGTCCATAGCACTTCTAGAATGGTCAAGGTTTCTGCTAAGGCTGAATAAGAAAGTGAGAGAGAGCTCTTTTGTCTTTGAGCACTTTGCGTGGTAACAGCAAAGGCATTTTTTTGTTCGTGTTCAGCCCATAGAGCAGCATGTCCCCAGTCTTCACACACACACACACACACACACACAGGTTTGTTTTGCTATCAAAGTGAGGACATTCCATAGGCGTAATGGTTTTTATACTATACAAACTATACATACTGTCCCCCTACTCTACCCCTACCCCTAAACCCACCCATCACGGAAAACATTCTGCATTTTTACATTTTTAATAAAACATATGTTTTTAAAGTTATTTGAAATATGAAATGTCCTCATAGTTAATGTTTAAGTTGTAATACCAGTGTCATACCCATGTCATTATACAAATTTGTGTCCTCATAAATCACAAAAAAGTGCACACACACACACACACACACAAACAGAGAGACCATAACATTTTGGTACCTAATAATACCAAAGATTAATAGAAGGGAGTGAAATTGTTGTTTTGTAATGTGTTGATCAGTGTTTTTTTTACTTTATCCAACTCACAAGTCTGTCAACTGTTTGTAAGTCACATTCTAAAAATGCCTTTTCAACGCATTGCTTGGTTTCATGTTTCACCCAAATATCATTTTTACTGCTGTTTTTAGGGCAAATCCTCGAAACTTCAATTTCGATAATGTGGGTAATGCCATGCTGGCTCTGTTTGAGGTGCTATCACTGAAGGGTTGGGTGGAGGTGAGAGACGTCATCATACACAGAGTGGGACCGGTAAGTTACTTTTTTTTTTAACGGTGACCTCTATACGACTAAACTGATTGATCTAGACTGTACTGATCAGGACCTTCGATTGTCTCAGATTCATGGCATCTACATCCACGTCTTTGTGTTCCTGGGCTGTATGATTGGGCTCACCCTTTTTGTTGGTGTTGTCATAGCCAACTTTAATGAAAATAAGGTAGGGTAGTTTTCTTACTGTTTGTTGATTAGCTATGTTTGCTGGCTGTTCCTTGATCAGATGTGCTAAATGTGTTTGTTTAGGGCACTGCTCTTTTGACTGTGGATCAGAGGAGATGGGAAGATTTGAAAAGTCGTCTCAAGATTGCTCAGCCCCTCCACCTCCCCCCACGTCCAGGTAAGTGCTTACTGGAGGTCTCCAGAATATGTCTGTTTGTGCACCATCATAATGTTGCTTTGTTGCTGTTTGGATGCCATTATGTATTTGGGCAATAGAGAATATAGAAGTTGCAAGAATAACAAAAATAATGTATTTTAATTATATTAAAGTATAAATCAGATTGTTTGACATTTTGTCCATCAAAAACATCTGAAGACAACTAAAGCATCTTTCAAAAGGGGTTCTATAGGTAACTGAGGTATGATTGAATCCTCCAAAATGGTCAGACAGATACATTTCGGTGGTATGCTGATAAACGTCACTAGAGCAGCGAGTGTATTATTCAGCAGCAGCCTCTCAGTCTCTCATCTCTTTCTTTCTCTTTTTTTCCCCTCCCTCCATCTTCCCTTCTTCCTCTCCTGGCTAATGAGCCATCCCTGCTTTGCATGTGTTTCCTGAAGCATTTAATCAGCTCTCTTCTGCCGTAGTAGAGAACAAACTAAATTTAAGCTTTCAGCGGTGGGTACACCCCTAAGGCAATCACACACTTGATAATAACCATTCCACTTCTGAGTCAGAAGTTATAGCTGCCTGTAGTATGAATGACTTTGGGCTCCGTGGGCACCTTAGAGCCAAAGAGAGAAGAGTGATTCTCCCTGTGTCTCCCATAGATTGACTGACTGATTGATTTGGCAGTCGCAGGCTCTGCGGTGAAGGCAGAAGCTCATTATGTTTTTATGTTTGACTGCCGTTGGCTCGCCTAGAAACAGACACTTCAAAGACATGTTTCATAACAGCAGGAAAGAATAAACACAATTATCATAGTAGGCAATTATCCAGGCATATTTTATGTGGCAATTAGACACAAAAAATGTTCCAATCTACTGACATATTTGATTGATATATTTTGAACCAAATTCCAAGGGCTGCAATGGACAGATTTTCAGCACTTTTCTTTTCTTTTCTTTTCTTTTCTTTTCTTTTCTAGTCATTAAGTATGTCTCGCTTATTCAATTATTATATTAACCAATAGAAAAGGGTTGCAGTTCTTTGTAAATTACAATAGAATTGTTCATCTATGCCGCTTTTGTAAACAATGGGCTGAACCAGTGGCTTTTCACTATCAGCATAGAGGCAGCGTGCTCTTCTTCCAGTACTGATAACTGAAATCTAATTTTGCTCAAACAAAACAAAATGCATTTTGCTACAGTGCAAGTTATGTAACCTTCCTACTTAAATTAAATTTCCCTCAAACCGTCATCAAATATGAATTATGGTTTACTTCCTTTCTTTTTTCTTTTTCTACCACTATTAAGCATAATTAACATCCATATTCAGGCAGTCTCAAAGCATCAAAATCATCCTTACTACTACTACTAATAACAATAATAATATTTAGGGGTCCAAGCAGCGAAGGTTCTTCTTTATTTTTCTGCCCTAAAACTATATGGGCATCAGAGACCATAAATCGTGATAAACGCTATAATAGTATATAAATAATGTTAAAACAATACTGCTGCAATAATGTTCAGTGCATGCCGTATAAGAACTAAAGTGAGGGATAACTTTAGAGAGCTGTGAACGGCAGTCAGCGGAGCTTCCTTTGTGCTTGCTGCCAGGTGGTCTGCACCCTGGAATAAGAGAAAAATCAATACCTTAGTCAGCACTCGGCAGAGTAACCACATCAATTCCAACTCTATTGAAACCAGCTTCAAATAATCTGTCTGCGTTCTGTGGCTGTTGAAATGAACTTGTGATTACAGTGTATGATGAATGACACTCAGACCTTGTGACCCTTAGCTAAAAGACAGCAAAACGATGATGCGGCGGATCTGTAAAAGCAAGTCCAAGGGTAAAGCTCTTACCGAGCGCATTGAATGAACAGTTGAGACGATTTTCTCTCACTGAGTCCTTTAATTGATGATAAAATAGAGCACAGAAATTATTCTGAAGGTCAGGGGATTTTGACCAGGTCTTTGTTTTATAACCACAGTACCAGTTCATTCTGAAAAGCCCTGATTTTCTGTTCTTTCAGAACTGAAATTCCTTCTCTTGCCTTTACAGAAAATGGTGGATTCCGTGCGAAAATGTACGACATCACCCAACATCCTTTTTTCAAGCGAGGTATCGCAGTGCTGGTGTTAGCACAGTCTGTCCTTCTGTCTGTTAAGGTGAGGAAGTTTACCGCAACAAAACACTTTTTTGCACTAACACATCTTAGCTCTAACATTACAAATGAATTTTTGTGTATGTGTTACAGTGGGATGAAGGTGACCTGGTTACTTTTCCCTTGGCCACAATGTCTGTGGTTTTCACTTTCATTTTTGTTCTGGAGGTAAAGGTGTTACAGTACAGTACATTTTAAATTCTGTTTCCTGTTCTTTCATGAGTCAGCCCAAGCTAAATTTTTTACAGCCATGAAAAAAGTTTTAAAATTCACCAGAGGCTTTGCAGTTCATGAGGTCTTTCAGAAGTATTGTACGGTCATGACATAATTAAATTTCTTCTGCTGCAGGTGACAATGAAGCTGATAGCTATGTCACCAGCCGGATACTGGCAGAGCAGGAGAAACAGATATGACCTACTTGTCACATCCCTGGGAGTCATATGGATCATTCTGCACTTTGCTTTACAGGTACACACTAAAATGTTATGCATTTTCAGCAAAGGGATTTTTTTTTTTTGATTAATGATTTGAGTTTATTTATAATTTCTTGCACAATTAATTACAATTAGGCAACATAAAAACAAATAACAGAATACTACACACAAATAAATCTATGTGTTTAAGATTAACAAAATAATGAATGAAAACAACAGAATATGTATTGGGGTCAAGATTGAGGTCCACTTTTAACAGTAATTTACAGTAATTACAGAATTCTTTTTGGAAAAAGAAAACAATTGCTTTGTTTTAAGTCACATACAGTTATGAATATATAATTGGGTAAAATGAAAATATGATTCAACAAAAACTGATTGTGTACATCTTCAGTTGTTTTACAAAAGGTTAAATCATTTCTACTAAACTCTGATACCAAATTAAATGAAATTTGAAGCCTATCGTATATGTCAGACCGAAAAGTCTAAACAGTAGAAAAAACAATGATCTGTTGTTTCAATTGCAGATTCGCAAAGCTACAATTATTATGATTTAAATTTAATATTCATGATTGATGTTTTGTTTTGTGATATACAGTACAACACTTTGACTCAACCTGTTTTTTTTGTTTCGTTTTATTTTTTAAATGTGCGTTATATTACAAATATATGCCTTGAATTTCTCTTTCTTTAGAATGCTTACACATACATGATGGGCACATGTGTGATAGTATTCAGGTTTTTCACCATATGTGGGAAGCATGTGAGTATGCATGAATGATTTATGCTTGTAAAAATATGCAACATAATATGCAAAATTATACTTCCTCATGCACTTCAAACCCTACAGTACATTTCCTTCACCACTGAGCTGTCTTGTATTTACAGGTGACGTTAAAGATGCTTTTGCTAACTGTGGTTGTCAGCATGTACAAGAGTTTCTTTATTATCGTGGGCATGTTCTTGCTGTTGCTGTGCTACGCTATCGCTGGCGTCGTCCTTTTCGGCACTGTCAAATACGGCGAAAACATTAACAGGTGAGCGGTTATATGACACATGGAGGCAATGATTTGACTGTCAGCGTACCAGAGGCGAGATTTGTAACACTTACTACTACCCACAGCGCTGATATAATTGGTGTTGTCTAAACGTTTTACTTGAATGCCCTACTTGCATTTGGGAGAATCAATTTTCAGGTGAAGCTGACAGCATGAGAGGAAGTGACTCTGCTTGAGCTGTTACCTTTTCCTCTTTCGCCAACAGGCACGCAAACTTCTCCACTGCGGGGAAAGCCATCACTGTACTGTTTCGAATAGTCACAGGTGAAGACTGGAATAAGATCATGCATGACTGCATGGTAAGAGATTGAATGGCAATCCCATTTTGCCCGCAAGCAAGCGTGCTTGCTGTGAAAATCATTAAAAAAAAAAAAAAAAATCTGGTTACATTCTACACACTTCTGAATGATTTATTTAAATCAAAGAACATCAGCTGCAAGCCCCATGTGTTGATTATGTTTGTTTGTCTGCCTTGTTCCCCAGGTGCAACCGCCATTCTGCACTCCGGACAAACATCGCTATTGGGAGACGGACTGCGGAAACTATGCTGGAGCCCTCATTTACTTTTGCTCCTTCTATGTCATCATTGCTTACATCATGCTCAACCTGCTCGTAGGTAAGCACCTCTTTCCCCTGACTGCCGACACAATATCCTGTTTCATCTCCCAGGGTGCCTTCTAATATCCTCCCACTTTAGACACTAGCCAAACTAGCTCATATAATACAATATCGCTGCTCATTATTCTTCTTGACGTCCTTCCATGTTTATTATCTCTTTTTTTCCCAGAACAGAGAGGTTCCTCTCTCTGAAAGACTTTCTATCATAGTTCAGCCTTGTTCATTACTGAATATGAATGAGGCTTCATTCTAATAGAAAACAGTTAACCAGTTTAAATTGTAGTAATATTTTACAATATTACTATTTATTACTGCATTTTTTATCAAATAAATGCATCCTTGGTGAGAAGGGACTTCATTTTTTTCAGGGAAAAAAATTAAAAAAAATCTTACCAGCCTCAAACTTTTGACCGGTAATGTACACTGCTGTTCAAAAGTTTGGGATCCTATTTCAGATAAATGCTGTTCTTTTGAACTTTATTCATCAAAGAACCCTGGGGAGAAAAAATAGTCTAAACTGTTTTAATCATTAATAATAATAATAATCAGCATATTAGAATGATTTCAGAAGGATCATGTGACACTAAAGACTGGAGTAATGATGCTGAAAATTCAGCTTTGCCAAGACAAGAATCAATAAAAAAAAATCAAAACATTTTAATATATATTAGAATAGAAAATAGATATTTTAAATTGTAATAATATTTCATAATACTACTGTTTTTTATGTGTATTTTAAATCAAATAAATGCAGCCTTGGTGAGCAGAAGAGACTTCTTTTAAAAACATTAAAAATCTTCCTGATCCCAAACTGATTTGCCCAATCCTGCCCAAGATTATTATGATCCATAACAAGCTAGACCAACTCAAAACCTGCACTAACTACAGTAGCTTAAACCAGCAAAATCATAATCTTTTCAGTAGGGTAAGGCCCAAAACACTCTGCACAGTGATTGTGTGATTCACATCTGAAATGTGTCACCTAATGTGTTGCATTCTCAGCTTTCCCACAAGGGGTGCTATAGTGGGCATTAGCATTAAGTGTCAACATGTTATACAGTAGCTTGACAATTTAATAGAGACATTTGAAGGTACTGTAACTCTTATCACCCCCTTGAGGTTTATTACCACCACAAAAATGCAAGAACACAAAGTGTGTACAACAGGACCATGTGCTTACAATGTCTCAACCAAGTATTCATGTATGCATTTGCACACTAATTTAGAGTGTTTTCAGATTTATACTTAAAGGCCCACTGAACTACCTTGAAACACACAGTGTTATTTAATTGTTGACGTAATTTCCACTGAAAAAGGAAGTCAGGGTGGGACATATTGAGCAGCTCATCCCTTTTTTAAAATGCCCAATAGCATTTCATTTATATCACAGCTTGGCAAGAGCCATAAAGCTTGGCAAAGCAGCATTTGACAGCTTATAACAGCCACAGTCTAATAGATTCCCTTTTTAGTTGCAATATGAAACTGTTACTAAAGCAAAACAGTGAAAATAATTATGCTGA
Organism: Zacco platypus; assembly: GCA_038088235.1. Lineage (NCBI taxonomy): Eukaryota > Metazoa > Chordata > Actinopteri > Cypriniformes > Xenocyprididae > Zacco > Zacco platypus. The sequence continues at coordinate 25,006,022 of CM076081.1, read as the reverse complement.
GGATGTGTAGTTTGAAAAGTGTTTTCAATTGAATTCAATTTATGTTGGTGCATGGCACCGGTGTTATCTCTTCTACTTATCAGAGCTGTTTCTAATGCTGAGTCTGTCAAACAGTTTCTCCTCCTAATCTCCTCCATATCGCTTTTTATAGCATTCTGTGTAGAATTCAAATGGGTCCGATACGTTTTGTGGTCTGTGCGCATATGCTCCGCTCTGTGTTATTGTGTCTGAGCAAACAGTGTGCGTGCTGCGGCAGTTTGCGTGACAGTAACATGAAACCAGACTTAATTCGCCCCAATGAAAAGCATATTTACACTGAATTGTTCCCCATTCCCCATATAGTGCACTGTGCCATATAGTAATTGTGAGAAAAAGTGACCGATTTCAGCCGCAGCTTCAGCATCTATTTATAGCGTAGGAGGCAGGACACTTCGGTTTTTAGAGAGCATTTGATTGGACAGAAAATCTGATGAGAAGTGTAGAGTGATGTCATCAAAACTGTTGAGCCATATTAGCGGAAGTGAGAGACTACGTTTTGAATGCTTAAGTCTTCTAAATGCAATTTTTATCATTATTTTGGAGCACACTAGCTTAAAGATAACCTTAAGGCTAACATATTCATGCTAAAAGCAAAAAACACTAAGCCTAGCTGAAAGCTAACCTTAATTACTTTATCTCCCCCTCAGCTATCATTGTGGAGAATTTCTCTTTGTTCTACTCTACCGAAGAGGACCAGTTGCTAAGCTACAATGACCTGCGTCACTTCCAGATCATTTGGAACATGGTGGATGACAAGCGGGAGGTGAGGAGGAGGAGGAGGAGGGGACGTGCCTGTGATCAGCGGCTGACAGCGGGGATGATTTTGAGTTAATACCCATGTGTGCTCTCCGCACCGGCTCTGAAGCTGCAAATGAATGAATCACACGCATCGACATTCTCACCTCCAGAGTAATTGGAGGTTATTACTGCCTGTCACAGATAGTGAGAGGTGTTGAGCTGTCATCTTCATTAGGAGGAAACAGCCTTATTGAGAGCAGCAGAGAGAAGTGTGTGCAGATTTGACCTCCCCCGTAGGATCAGTAATATCTGCTCGTGTATATGAGTTAAATGAGGCACACCAGTCATTTTCTGGCTTTAATGAGTCAACCAGCAGTACTGGGATCAGCTCGAAACACTTGAAACCATAAGACTGTTACAGCTGAGCACAGGAAAGACTAGGTCCATAATTAGAGACAGGAGCTTTAGTCCAAAATTTAGTGATCTGCTTCGGTGTCATTCTGACTGTGATGGAACCTCACAAAGCTGATTTGTAACGCTGCATAGGCAGCAAACGGTTTTTACAAGCAATGCGTTTTTTTACCGAAACCAAATTTAGAGTTTTCATTTGCCCCGAAAACCACAGCGGAAAATAAAATTTGGTAATTAAGCGTGGGTAAATTGAACTTTGTCTTGTTGTCTTTGTCTTGTGTCTTGTTCTCAGGTGACAGGTGTCAACAACAAGCTACCTGCCTCTATTTTTATTTCACCCAAACAGATTTTACATATTATCACTCTAGCATCCTTTTTGGTTATGGTCAAGTGTCATACACAACATGTTAACCTGTTGTAGCACACTGACAGTCAAAACTCAAAAAATAAATAAATAAATAAATATCATTGTTTCGGTCAGTCATTTTGGTCCTCCAATACTATTTTGGACGAAATCAAAAGTTAAAAAAATAAATACGGTTTATTATATATAAATATATATACATTTATAAATATAATACTTCTATTTCTATTCCACTAGAATAGAAATAAAAGTATTAATCGTTAATCACAAAGCATTCCGGAATTGCCTGCTTTACTAAGGATACATATGATGCTTCCTTAGAATTTAATAAAAGGAATGTGCCTTTGATCCCTTAAAATGCTGTATAGATAGGCAGCCAACTAGGAACAGAGCGATAGTCTGAGAATCTTCTTACAGTGCTCAGCTTTCCTTTTCTTTTTTTTTTAGTGCTTTTTTTTTGTTGTTGTTGTTGTTGTTGCTGTTTGAGCAGGTATTTACTGTTATGACAAGTTCCAACATCAGCAATAGATCTGGATGATTTTGATACAGGGAGTGATTCCAACCTCTCGAGTGAAGTTTCTGCTCCGTCTTCTGAGGGGTCGTTTGGAAGTTGACCTGGACAAAGATAAGCTTCTCTTCAAACACATGTGTTATGAGATGGAGCGTCTGCACAATGGAGGAGATGTCACCTTCCATGATGTACTGAGGTTAGAAAGGACTGTGGAATTCATCATAGCACATTTTTGCTAGGGTTCATATCATGACAAATAAAAATTTTGGAATAGAGTTACTATCAAAACTCTAATCTTCTTCCCCAGTCCAAAAAGAACAAACCCTGAAAGGGTCAATCAATCATTATTATGTGTTCATATTGGTCCCTAAGCTTGTTCTGTAGCCTATATGAAGTCTTTAATTGTGTATGTTTCAGCATGTTGTCGTACCGCTCGGTTGATATCCGAAAGAGTCTTCAGCTGGAGGAGCTGTTGGCACGAGAGCAGCTTGAATACACTATAGAGGAGGAGGTGGCCAAACAAACCATCCGCATGTGGTTAAAGAAGTGCCTGAAACGCATACGAGCCGTGAGTCCACACAAACACCATGGCTCTCACACTCCTGAGAGCCTTGACATTTACCCCACTAAACTGAAAACAGTTCAATTGACTCTACATCTCAACGTGTCCCAAATCTGATTTGATTTCACATTGAATCTGACATTGTCAATTTCAACCTGTCCAAGTTCAAAGGCACAATAAGTAATTTTTGCCATAGAGGTCACTTATTCTAAACAAAGGTGTAGCTTAATATCATACTTAAACAATCATACTAAACTCATTTGAGTGTGTTGAAATTTATGTTATGATGTTTCTCTTTGCATTCGGCTGTTGTGAGAGACTTGTTGCACTTTGCACTAATCTAGACTGATATTTGTAAGCTGAAAGTCACCGTCATTTACAGGTGACACAATGACACATTCCGTGTCCTGGTTAAAATTGCTGATTTCTCTGGATTTAAACATTGTTGGAAACATTTTGGATCATGTAAGTATACAGGTGCTGGTCAAATAATTAGAATATCATCAAAAAGTTGATTTATTTCACTAATTCCATTCAAAAAGTGAAACTTGTATATTATATTCATTCATTACACACAGACTGATATATTTCAAATGTTTATTTCTGTTAATTTTGATGATTATTACTGACAACTAAGGAAAATCCCAAATTCAGTATCTCAGAAAATTATAATATTACTTACTTATAGACCAATACAAAGAAATGATTTTTAGAAATCTTGGCCAACTGAAAAGTATGAACATGAAAAGTGTGAGCATGTACAGCACTCAATACTTAGTTGGGGCTCCTTTTGCCTGAATTACAGCAGCAATGCAGCGTGGCATGGAGTCGATCAGTCTGTGGCACTGCTCAGGTGTTATGAGAGCCCAGGTTGCTCTGATAGTGGCCTTCAGCTCTTCTGCATTGTTGGGTCTGACATGTCACATCTTCCTCTTCACATAGATTTACCCCATAGATTTTCTATGGGGTTAAGGTCAGGCAAGTTTGCTGGCCAATTAAGGACAGGGATACCATGGTCCTTAAACCAGGTACTGGTTGCCTTGGTACTGCGTGCAGGTGCTGTTGGAAAAAGAAATCTGCATCTCCATAAAGTTGGTCATGAAGTGCTCTAAAACTTCCTGGTATACGACTGTGTTGACCTTGGACCTCAGAAAACACAGTGGACCAACACCAGCAGATAACATGGCACGCCATACTATCACTGACTGTGGAAACTTTACACTGGACCTCAAGCAACGTCAATTGTGTGCCTCTCCTCTCTTCCTCTACACTCTGGGACCCTGATTTCCAAAGGAAATGAAAAATTTACTTTCATCAGAGAACATAACTTTGGACCACTCAGCAGCAGTCCAGCCCTTTTTGTCTTTAGCCCAGGCGAGACGCTTCTGACGCTGTCTGTTGTTCAAGAGAGGCTTGACACAAGGAATGCAACAGCTGAAACCCATGTCTTGCATACGTCTGTGTGTAGTGGTTCTTGAAGCACTGACTCCAGCTGCAGTCCACTCTTTGTGAATCTACCCCACATTTTTGAATGGGTTTTGTTTCACAGTCCTCTCCAGGTTGCGGTTATCCCTAGTGTTTGTGTTTGTAATAATATTCAAATTTTCTGAGATACTGAATTTGGGATTTTCCTTAGTTGTCAGTTATAATCATCAAAATGAAAAGAAATAAACATTTGAAATATATCAGTCTGTGTGTAATGAATGAATATAATATACAAGTTTCACTTTTTGAACGGAATCAGTGAAATAAATCAACTTTTTGATGATATTCTAATTATATGACCAGCACCTGTATATAACATTGTTTAAGTGGTTTTTGGATATTTTGATCAAAAAATCTTACATATTGTGCCTTTAATGTGTGGAAATAAATCTGATATGTATCAGCTTTTTTGCAGTGGGACCTAAACAGAGAATTCATGCAATATTTATGTACATCTAACACCACAGAATAACATTAATACTACCTTTTTCAGTAAAACTTTTACATGCTTGGAACTGCACATGCACATTTTCCGGACCAATCTGAAATATTTTTAACACTATTTGAGCATAAGAAACAACATTAATTGGACAAATTTTGATTTAAAATTTTATATTAAAGTGTGAGTTTGTCAAGCAGTTTTTGAGATTTTTATATTTCATCATTCACGTAGATAAGAATTGGATTTGTGTGCCCAAAATAGCTGCCTGGACGCACTGCAAGTATACACCGAATGAACTGACTCTTCTTGAAAGGAACTTTGATATCTCTTCTCACAAAGAAATCTGATTTGAGTAGGAAATGAACATGGCCAAAGTCAAAGCTATAAAACTCACACAGATCCACTGATAGGATCACTGATACAACTGCTTATATTCAGCTCAATTGCTTTCATTCTCATTGTAAAATAGAATTAGTCCCTCATCAGCATACCGACACTGCGATAGATTCAGATATGAGACATGCAGGATGAACTGAATGAAAACACTGACACCATCTTACTTTTTCAGAAACAGCAGCAGTCATGTAGCATCATTCTCAGTCTAAGAGAGAGCCAACAGCAGGATCTCCGACGCCTACTGAACCCTCCCAGCATTGAGACCACCGTCCCCAGCGAGGACACCAACGCACATAACCAGGACAATCCCACTCAGCCAGAGGTTACCGTACTAATGTCTGTTCTTTAAAGATATTGTGTGTCGTCGAGTCATCCTAATTAAATGTTTTAAAATGTGTTTTCTGGTCCTGACCCAGCAGAACAGTGGCCTGCAAACCTTACTGAGCCCCACCCTGTCAGACCGCAGCGGCTACCGGCAGGACTCCGCCGACCGACCCCAGAGGAAGCTGGGACAGTGGCGATTGCCTGCAGGTCTATACCAAACTTTATATACTTTCACAATGCTTGTTACATTTACAAAATGGGTGATTTTATCCTAAGTAGCTTACAAATGAGGAATAATAATAACAAAATAACAAAAAACACTTGCAGACATTATGGCAAGACAGTTAATGTAACCATCTTACAACCATTTCCAGAAAAGTTAGGACATTTTAATAAAATTCATCATAAATCAAAATCATAAAATTCAATAAAATCATCTGTGATTTGTTCATTCTCTTGAAATTTCCAATATTTTCATGTTATTTTCACACAATATTATTTAGTAAAAATGAAAATTGCAGCAAATATAAAATTTGTTCAAAATGTAAAAAAACATATATTTAAATATAAGTTATTATTATAAATGATTTATATATAAGATGATTTATATATATACGATGCATTAATATAAATATATACAAATAAAAATTGCACCAAATATAAAATATATTGTTCAAAATATAAATATTTTAAATATACATTATAAGTTGTTATTGTTATAAATGATTTATATGTAAGATTATTTACATAGAAGATGCCTTAATGACATTTGCACCAAATATAAAATATATTGTTCAAAATGCAATAAAAAATTTTTTATGAAAATAAAAAAATCCAGCAAATATTAATGTAAAAATGTAAATGTGTATATATATATATATATATATATATATATATATGTAAAATATACAATATAAGTTGCTATTATCATAAATGATTTATATATAAGACGCATTAATATACATATAAAAATTGCAGCAATAATTTGATATAAATATATAACAATGAAAATTGCATCAAATATAAAAATATATTTGTTTATACCTAATTATTTTTGTATAAACAAATGATCAAATGTCTTACCGTGTTTCTTTGAATGGGTTTGAAACTGAAAAAAAGACTTGCTTATTGTTTAATATTCTGTGTTTAGTATTCATTAACGTGTGTGTGGTAAACCCTTGACTTACATCACAGTGTTGTTTCTCCCGCAGGTCGCACAAGCGTGAAGTCCATGGTGTGTAAGATGAACCCTGTGAGTGACGAGGCCTCCTCAGGGTCTGAAGTGAAAAAGTGGTGGACTCGTCAACTGACAGTGGAAAGTGATGAAAGCGGTGATGACCTCATTGATATTTGAAGCAAAACTGCTCACTAATTTTCCAGATTTCCCTCTTAAAAAAGGATCATTCGGCTATAAATCTTTTGTATTCGCTTCCTAGCGTAAGCCGCGATTCCTTTGTTTTAGCTTCATTTAGGTGTTTCTACGCTGCCTAAAGCACCACCTGCACCCGCTCAAACTCATTTATACCTTTTGCTTATTCAAGAACGTTAATGCTGGTTTTAACCATGTTAATGCTCACTCTACTGTATCGGGAAATGTTCAGTGAGCATTATTTTGCCAATGAGAAAAGTGTATGATGAAAGAGCAGCTGAAACGTGTCCTCAGGAAGTTTATGTAATGTAATATAAGAGGCTAATAATCTGAAAACTAGATGTAATGGTTAGGCAAATGCACACGCTTAATGTGATGCACCTAACCAAAGCCATAGCGTTCTCTGCGTTTGTCTTTGTGCCATCATCATTTGTCTTCATTCCATGGGAGTTTGTAAGGTCCACAGTTATCTTGTGTTGTAAAACTGTGGGCTTACAGATTATAAATTGCAAACACTTTAACGTAATGTAACCATATTATATGTGTCTATGTGACCGTGACTTTTCCAAAAATATTATAATAAAGATGCATATATAAGTTATAAGATTAATTTAAATAATATATTGAAATAATGTACTTAATATATTTTGTAAAACTGAAAATTGCAGCAAGTTATTGCGTGCTTTTAAATTTAAAGTCACTGTGATATTACCCGAAGTGGTTGTGTTGTTATTTTAAGCACTTTTGCCTGTATTTTCAGGAACAAATGAAAAGAACTATGTATATGTAAAGAAATAATTATTGGATGAGCAAAGTTAATTATTTACAACAGCCGCAGAGTGTCCATGTATATTTTATTAAGAGAATTCAGTTATAAACCTGCAGGGAAAATGGACAAATATACAGCAGAAGAATGAAGGTTTAGACACGCTAAGACTGTCTGAGACTTCACAGCAACACGTAACGCTAGCGTCTATGGATGATAGCTCAGAGGTAGTTTTTGCTCTACAAAAGTATGCATGCTACTGACAGCACATATAGCATCATTATATGACAAGCATCAAAAGAGAGCGCAGCCATTACAGTTTCAAAGAGTCTATGTCCACAGCTCGATGGGCATGATTCCTTCTTTAGAGTTGAAGGAAGGGAAAAGGTTCTCCTCAGACAGGAAGTACAAGGGAAATTGGACCAGAAAGCCTCGTATCTTCTTGAGTTCAGTGCAGGCCTGTGCAGTGTCCTCGGCAGCCATGCACGGACGTGACATGTAGTCCTTCAGAATCTTATAGTTCAGGACTGCATCAGTGGGCAAACATCTGAAGACCTGCACAGATAGTGATGGTGCCTACTGTCAACAAACACCTACTATATATTATAGCTATAAGGATATTTTCAAAAAGACCAAAACTGCAGCAAATGTATCTAATATTGGATTGCTGAAGCGTTCCAATGACGAGGCAAAAATGCAGAATCAGACCTCAAGTAAACATCAGGCTCTATTGACTGAGCCGGTTAATCACATTTCTCAGATCAGTGATAAAAGGAAGCTGTTTTCTAAGAAGAAATCAAGGGCTATTTAAAGCGTGCGGTGAGGAAGGTCAGTGTGGCTCGTACCTTTTCTGAGTGACTAATTTACCTTGTCATACACACTGGCGTTCTTGGCTGCTGTCACCATCCAGATTTCCTTGTAGAATCGGTCACTGATGGGATCACTGATGTCTATGTCGTCTCCCAGCAAGCCAAGAACAAGCCTAAAATGAGACATTGATTGCATACTCCAAAAAACACCTTTTGTAATGTAATGAAGCAAATAGGTTGCATTAAGCTGTATTTAATTTAGTTCAAATTTCACCTCGAAATTGAAAGTAAGAACACATTTAACATAGAGTCTTCTTTTCTTATTTTTTTTAACCCGATTTTAGGCCAAATATTTATATAATAAGTATATCTGCATTACTTTCAATAGAATTAAGAACATTTTTCCTACAAAATTCAATGTTTTTAAAAAATTAATAGGAGAATTTAGTTTTAAATTACTGCTGATTTAGTGTATATGCTGCTGATATGTTAATGTCTATATATATTTCTTTCTTTGCGAGATTCATCCAATGAATAATGTAGGCTATGTCGCAGGACTGTAAAACCTCCCACTGCAAATGGAAATCCTGTTGTCATGTTGCTCACGTGTAACCGAAAAGCAGACCTGAAGCATTCCTCCCGTAGAGACAGGGCGAACCTGCCTGCCTGATAACTCTCTCCATCCATGACAGAGGGCTGGAATTCTGTGTCTTCAACAACCACAGCCATTTCGCTGTCTCTCTTTCCCAGCATGCTCCTGTCATTGATGTTTGCTGAGCCTAAGCAGATCACAGATACCAATCAGACACTTTTCCTTTTCCTACTATCATGGTTAATGCCTATGGGGAGTGTTGGGTGCGTGTTCTGGATCTGTATTTGGGTGTGACCTCCACTGAGAGCCTCAAGGACACAGTGAAAAACAGTGAGATTTCTTGTTTTTCTTTTTCAAAGCCTATTCATAAGGATAAGAGGATAATTGGAATTGATAAAGACAAACAGGGTTTGTGCGACGTTAATGGTATTTTAATAATGCATTTGTGGGGGTTGAGGAGACAGGCGTGCCTTCTCTTTTCATAAACATCTGTTGGCGTTTGTTATTCTGCGCTTGTCAACACGAGATGTGTTTTGTGTGGGTGCAGTGCCCCCTAGTGGCGAATAATAGTTTTACAGCTTTCTGAAAATTTCAAACATGACAAAGGTGCGTTTCAAGATCAACTTTACTCTCTCTCTTTCTCTCTCTCTCTAATATATATATATATATATATATATATATATATATATATATATATATTAGTCAACCACTCTTCTGAATATTAACTTCTTTGGGCCAAATGTGGGAAAATATTGCCATAATGTTTTCACATGAAATGAATCCCTGAAATTTTCTGGCACAAATGATACCATTTCCTAAGAACAAGCTCTTTTCTTTCTATATGTGTGTGAGGAGATTGGCTGACCAATAATGACAGTGCAATCGTCCACGATCATGAGCTTGCTGTGCACGTAAATGAGTTCAGTGACCAGACGCCCATCCAGGTCAGCGTGAGTGCGCAGACCGCAGAATGAGATGTACTTGATCCAGCAATCTGCCACTGCATAGACAAATACAAACACATACACATACCTTCTTCATCCTCATCTTGTTATAATAAATTAAAATGATGCACATTTGATAGCCATCATCTTTGCAAATGTGAGAGCTATAGTCTAGATTTGTACTTCTACATACTAGTCTACTTACTCACACATTTGAGCCTCTCAATAATGGAGTGCTCCCCTCTGCACATTGTCCTGTAATGGAGAAAAAGAGGTTTCATTTCATCTACTTTCTGTCTTGCACCAATCATGTGTCTTAATTCTGCCTCACCAGACCAATCACATCGCTCGCTGAACCCCAGTTACCACAGCATCCTCTCTGCTCCCCTTTTCTAGCCTAGTGTTGAGCCTCCAAGCTGGGGCTGTAATCGTCTCTTTGTAGACCGTGAGTAGTGGGGTTCGTTGTTTCCACATTACACACGTGTAATTTGCTGCAAGCGGCCGTTCAGGCTGCATTTTTGCCCTTAATTGTGGCAATTTGGTGATTACAGAAGACGCATGTTTGGAGGGTTATTACCTGTAATTAAAGTACATGATTGCTTTGATGGCTTGGCCCCCCCCTGACGAGATGTCACCTTCAAAGCCGGGCAGCAGGGGCATCACCACATAGACCCGAAAATTTTTCTTCTCCCTGTGGCCGAGTCATACACGGAAATGAATTGTTGTGCGTTAGTTGTGCCCAGTGATGTTTTTGTGTTCAAGTTCGCATACGAGTGTATGTATTGTCATGATGCACCTGTACGCCCGCAGGATCCTCTCAGTGAGTGCATCTCCAATGCTGTTGTGAATGGATTTGTCAGCACAACTGATGAAGAACTGGTTCTGAGAGATAAAGAGACACAGGGGAGAGAGAGAGATGCAGTGAAAGTGTTTAAATAAGACTAAATATGGCACAGGAATTGCATCTGAAGCTTTGCGCAAGATGCAATCACAATCTCATAAAACAGGGTTCAGGATAAATTGTTTATTAGAAGTTTTTAACTATAGTTTTTTTTTTTTTTTTAACACAATGTGCATGATATATGTATTTTATTGTTCAAAAGTTCAGAGTCATAAATATTTTTCTTACGCTCACCAAAGATGCATGTCTATGATAAAAAATGCAATAAAAAAGTAATATTTTCTTAAAATAGAAAACAGATATTTTAAATTGTAATGTTTTATGGAATAAAAAGTTCAAAAGAACAGCACTTATATGAAATACAATTCTTTTGTAAAATATATTTCAAAAATTGCTGCTAATTGTTTTTTATTTATTTATTTGGTAACACTTTACAAGAAGTTTTCATTAGTTAACAGACTAAAAATGAACAATGTTAATTTCAACATTTACTAATACATTATTCAAATCAAAAGTTTTATTTGTTAACATTAGTTAATGCACTGTTAATTACCATTAAAAAAACAATGAACAGTTGTATTTTTATTAACTAATGTTAACAAAAATGCTCTTATTATTAGTGTTACTAATGTTAACAAGTGAGACCTTATTGTAAAGTGTTACCATTTGTCTAATTTATTCAGAAAGAAATGAATTATTTCTTAAGAGCAGGGTCATGTCTATAAAGTGACCTTGAGTATTTAAAGACACAATATGTAAGATTTTTGGATCAAAATATCCAAAAACCACTATATAATATATTTTGCTGACTTGTGTACTTACATTATCCCAAATGTTTCCAACAATGTTTAAATCCAGAGAAATAAGCAATTTTAACCAGGACACAGACCGTGTCCATGCATCGTCTATCAATGATATCAAACCCGCGTTACCCTTGGTTTTATTTTGTAGAAACACCAAAGATGCTTTAATATATTATGTGTTTTATTAGACAGGTAAGCAACTGTATGGATGGATACATTCATCAACAGAAAACTAATTCTTGTTATATAGCTCAACACACTAAGACACTAAGTTTAAATCTTGTTTTCTTGATTTACAGCGAGTACCATGTTTTACCATGGCTAATATCGATCTAGCTTACTGCAGCGTGCAACAAGTGTCTCATAGTAGCCACCGAGTGAAAGCGCAGAGTAGCTCTATAACAACTTTCAACATACAAATGTATCTAATATGATAAAACAGCACTGCTTTACCCCACATACGCTTGACCGGAAGATGAGGACGTGGCGACTACGGCATAATAAAAGATTCTCTGCTCTCGAGACGTGTGTCACACTAGTCTCTCATTAGCAATCGCTCCAGCTGCCTGGTTTCTGCTGGCACAGACACTCGGCCCTCCTCTGCTTCATACTACAGTAACATTAATAATCTCATCCATTAACATGATTTCTGCCCAAATCCCGTCCCGATTCTTTTCCACCGGCTGTAGACGTGAAGACAACATCTCCCATGATTCTGCGAAATCAAGGCGTCATCAAGTTATGGCTTTGTTTAGAATAAGCGACCTCTAGTGGCGAAAATGTACATATTGTGCCTTTAAAAGGAAAAATAAATAAAATCTGCCCTGATATGGTTACATAAGTCCCCTGAATTGTTTTGGAAGGCTTTTTTTTTTTCTTGTTTTTTGAATAACAGTAATATAGTTTTAATGAATAACTGGGTAAATAAAATTTCATAACATTTATGTATGGTTACTACACCCCTAAAAAACAATAAAATACCTTTTCTTCTGCTCTCAAGACCAGGAATAGGCCCTATCCCAAATTGTGCAGACGCGTTATAATATTGTGTTACTCCCTTAAAAAGTAACCAATTATGTTACTTACTTAATTTTTATGGGAAGTAATGTTCTACTTTTTTTCTCAGCTGGGCTGGGCTGAGCTTGTCTGTTTGTTAGTTTTTTTCATAACAAAAAAAAATTGGGCAAATGTACATGTAAAGGCCCTTTCACACCAAAAGTGAATAAATGAATGAATAAGCCTAGGCTGAAGGAAATGCAAGTTCACGCCTGTGTACATTAGAGGGCGCAGCTCAAACAATCTTTTCAGCTGTGCTGCCATCCTGGATTGAAGAGTAGGATGCAGGAGAAGATATTTCAACACTCTTACTTCAGCAATAATAATTAAAAAAAAAAAAAATGAAACACAAATGTGATATTTAAAGGGATAGTTCACCCAAAAATTAAAACTCAAAACCGTCATTGTTTACTCACTCTCAAGTTTTTCCAAATCTGTATAAATTACTTGAAAATGTAATCTGATTATGTTACTCACATTTCTTATAATGTGTTACCCCCAACTCTGCTTGGGGTTATGTATTTTACCTCTATGTAGATGAAATGTTTGCTGTTCTGGATGGCTGATATGTAGGCTAAATGAACGGACTCCTCGTGGACCTTTGACCCAATAGACCACTGGCAAACAGATCTCAAAACCTTGTATTAGTTTGTTTGGGGGAAGAAAAAAAAATAGAATCACAATGAATGATTTTGATTATCACAAAACATACATTTCTCTAAATACATATTACTGCAAACTTGAATTGTGAACTTAATGGCCTCGTTTCACAGACAGGGCTTAGATTAAGCCAGGATTAGGCTTTCATTCACTTAGAGCATTTAAGTAGCTCTTAAGAACTTTCACTAGATGTAGATATATTATATATATATCTAGATATATTTTAAGATATTGTTGCTTTTAGTTAAAACATGCATTTTAGACTATGACTAGCTTAAGCATTGTCAGTGAAACTGGGGGAATATTGCCAGTACAAAGCAGGAACTCGTGCAATTTGGTGTTGAAATCTCACCTGAACGTTAGCCTGTGTGGATTTGCCGTCGTACTCAGCTGGCACCATGGGTGCAGAGAGAGACTTCGGCATGAGGCAGGGGTAGCACGTCACCCCCGACCGCTTCTTCACCAGCTAGCAAATAAAAGGAGAGTTGATTGGGATCAGACAGAATGCCCGATGTTGACTCCAAAATCACACCCCTAAAGAGCGCTAATTACTGTGCCACATCCAGATAGCCTGTTGGGCTGACCATCAACCCCTGCCTGGTACCTCCACTCCCCAGAGATACAGCACTTGTTTGAGGCTGAATAAAAGTCTCTGTTCCTCTGTTTAGTCTTAGACAGTGCCGCTGATTACAGTAAATTGATGGCCGTGTGTGTGGAGGTTTTACGATACTAGGTTTTTAATGGCTATTGTCCTAACTAGACTACACTCAGACTGTTTTCAACTGGGCCCGGCACATGGTTCAAAGGTCGTTTGAACATGAGACGAGCTTTGTTTCCTGAGAAACAAAGGAAAACTATGTTGCCACCCTATACCAATTATCTACATATGGAAGAAGCAATATATATTTTTTTGATTTTCAATGATATTTGGTCACATTAAAAACGAATGAGTTCATGTAGACTTTCTGAACAGTGTTACTAAAACAAAGCAAAAAAAAATGATTTGTTCGCTTAAGTTTGAGTTTCTTTGGAAGTTTTATTTTACTTGACGTTTTCACCCCTCTTGAAGGAAGTGCTCGTGGTGCAAATTAGCGAGCTGTACGCCATGTCAGCTTACACTGTGGGCAAGCGGTAATCTGGGCTGTGTGGTTATAAACAGATGGTTCTCAGGCAATTAACAACTGGCATAATGTGTTGATTAAAATCCATTGAGCCCTGATGAGGGAGAACTAACATTAACTCTGCTCACGGGCTGTTGGCAGCTGCCCAAGCGATACTCATAACTCCAGTGACCTTGATAGTGAATCACATGTCTGAATCACCACAGTTCTCAAAAAAAAAAAGATGAACAAAAAACTAATTCAATTTTTTTCTTTGTATTACATGTTCAGAACGTAAGTGTTCAGTTAAACACTGATCATACTGTTGAAGATTGGAGAATATGCTACTCCTAGTTCTGTGAAAACAGTAGATAATAGCAAGTTAGTTCAAGACAGGTGTACAAAAGCATTATTTATAAATAAACAGCAAATAAAAGATATTAAATGTAATAAAAGTTTAGATGATAAGATACGGCAGGATAATGTATTTTACAACGTCAACTGAATTGTTTATTTAATTAAGTTTAATTCTGAGTTCATTCTGAGCTCATGCAAATATTGTTATTAGTACAGTATATATTCAATAACAATACAGTTCAAAAGTCGGTGGTCAGTAAGAGCTTAACACTTTTTGATTCATAATACTTTTGTTCAGCAAGGACACATTAAAAAGATCAAAAGTGACAGTATAATGTTTCAAAATATTATACTCTTATATAAAAGATTATACAAATAACAGCTTCCAAAAAAATAACATAACTGTTTTCAACATGGATAATGATAAGAAATGTTTCTTGAGATGAAATCAGCATAATAGAATGATTTCTGAACACTGGTGTAATGGCCACAGGAATAAATTACATTTTAAAATATATTAAAATAGAAAATAGTTATTTTAAATTGTAATGTAATTGCATTTTGGATTACATGCAGCCTTAAATGCTTAAAAAATCTTACAGACCCCAAACTTTTGAACGGATGTATGTGTACTGCATATACACGACCTATATGAAAGGTCCTCTAATATAACTCATAATGCCTTCCACACAAAAATCGCTTCCAGTATTGTTCCCACTTCGCAATACTTTCTTTGTTGTGAATGTGACAAGTGGTGTTCCCTAATCAACAGCAAAAGATATAAATGAGACTAGTCTGTCTTTGAGCCGTAAATTCTCATTTCCACTAAACACCTCATCAGAGGCATTCAGCTGGCTTTTGTTTGTCCTCCTCTGCCGCACACACACACCTGGCTTCCTCTCCTTTAATTATTCACCAGCAGAGTGTCTGATCGGTAGCCAAGCCTGAAATATGACTGGCATAATCCAAAGGAAATCATACAGGCCTCAAACCAATTCAATTACTGAACAATCAAAGTAAAAAGGCCTCTAATTGCTCTAAAAGGGGGCTGGGAGTGCGGGCCGCCATTGAATGCTGACGGCATTCAGAACAGGACACAATGAGCAACTGCAGGGGGTGCTAAGCTCAAGCTAATAAAGATGGTTATTCAAAAACACTTGAGAGAGGGTGGAAACCTCGGCTTCATGTATGCGCTCTGATCTTTAGTTCTTACAATTAGAGTTCTGAATGGAGGTGGTATTTGTGCACCTTCTAACCATTTAAAAAAAAACACATTTTTCTGGACATTCAAGGAGACATGCATTATTGTAATACTGTATAGAAAACATTACAATTTGTGGCCAATACACTTTGTAGCACTCTATTGTTATACTTTCAAATGAAAAACTCCCTCAGATGAAAATTATGTTGCTCATATGTTTCTCTGTCAGCTGAGCAGGTTCTGATGTTTTACTCAAAGGTTCCCAAAATTGTTTAAAAAGAGACACAAATTAGTCATTTAGGTAGAGTAAGAGTAGAGCTATAAAATTAACTTAGATCTTACAGCTCATTTAACATTTGATCTTGCAACAATCTGATGCAAATATCTTGATTTTTGATATCTTGACAATTCTGAATTCTGAGTCTTTTTCTCAGGATTCCCTTTGCCTTCAATTTTATTGCTGCACAAGAAAAACACTAAGATTGCGAAGAACATATCTAATTCCTCTTACCTTTGTAAAGTTCCACCTCTGAATGAAATGTCGCGCAATATCTCTCGCAGCCTTTCCATGAACCATCACCCCTATATCATGCCAGGGCATTCGAGGTGTCTTATACCTGTCAATGAAGTCTTAACCAGAGAAAAATAAACAACAAACAACTGCTATAATGCACAATAACATGAACCAAACCATTATACAGAGATGACAGACGGGCCTTTTGAAGGCATCTCAGTGTGGTCTTTCTCTTTCGCCGTCTTTCAAAATGCACAACCATCTTAGGGTATTTCACTACATTCATCAATCAGACTTCTCCATTCTCCTGCTGAGTCCTACCCAGTTGGCACTATGTGCAAAACCAGGACTTCACATTTACAAAGCAGAGATGCAAAAATGAAGTTATCTCCCTCTGGCAAGAGAATAGAGCTGGGAAAATAACCCCATACTGACTACAGAATGGGATTGTTGGAAAAGACTTCTATGTCTTCTTTCCCTCACTCCTGTGTTGGAGAGATTGTTTCATTTGATGAATTTGTCTTAAGATATCAAAGAATGTGTAGTGAAATTGTCATTTTTGTCTTTTTTGTTTGCTAGTTTGTTTCTTGTCATAAGGCCTAAAGCTTCACTGTTTCGGGAAACACAGAAATATGAATGTGTCCTGATATTTTTGTAATGCAAAATAAAAAAAGAGATTTTGGCTGTTGTTGTGGGCTGTGATATTACAGATGTTAGGTTTAATTTAACTGTTCCATACCATCAAAAGGCTTGTTGAGTTTGACCCAGTCTTTGAGGATGAAGTTGCAGTAGTCTTTGCCATGCCAGAAACGAGTCTCTCCGCAGAGTTCAGTACTGCCTATGTAACTTCTCAGGGAACTGGTCTCTAAAACAGATCGACAGATGCACAACAGATTACATATGTAGCAATTCATATATTTAGAAACTTTTTTGAGATTGATTAGTTCTGTCAGGATCACTATCGATAACCCCCGCAAGGTAAACAGTACAGAACCAAAGTATTGCAATATCATTAATTTCTTAATGGCAATAATTAAATGTAACAACATAATTGAAGAAATACATCTAATCAAAAGGAATATCTGAAGGGCAAGTCCTGACTGGACAAAGGAGGAGCTGGGGATGGAGGAGGGTAATTAGCTCCTGAGCAATGAGTGTCAGCTGATGCGAGCTTGACTAACATGACCTGCCAGAATTAACGTTCCACTTGATTTCTCATTCAATGTCAGCTTCAATTAATGAGTAATACGGTTTAGTTGTGTGTATGAATTTACATATTGGTTTCATGTGTCAGTATTCATGTCATACAGATGTGTTTAGTTTTGCGTGTGTACTAACCGTAAGGCAAAGGGAGAGAGTGATGCAGGCCGAGAGAGTACGAATCGCAGGAATGTAGAGACAAGCTCTTAGCATAACATTCCCGAGTGAGTGGAGTCTTGGAATTAAGACTATTCTTACTGTGATGTTCTACACATAAAACACAAACACACTCTCTGTTATGTAATTAATTGCACCACTATGTAATTTCTGTATCTCTGTCAGCACCAAACAGAATAGCAAAATTAACAAGAAAAAAAGAGTTTTAAAATGCCAGATAGATATCTAGATATATATAAAAAATTCAACTAAAATAAAGTAAAATAAATAGAGAGTATAAAATATAATCATATCTATATAACCTGGAGTCATTTATTTTGTTGAATTCCTCTTACTGGACTCTGTTCCATCAGAGCTGTGGCGACTTTTATCTGAGGGTGTTCTTAGCAGTCTTCCTCTGTTGTTTTCTCCCTGTTCCTCCTCTATGGGCAGAGTGAAGCTCACACAGATTTCACCTGGATCCTCCACTGAGCCTGAATCTCCTCTTTCTCCAGTCTGAATTTCTTCAACTATCACATTAAACTTCAACTCCTCGCACTCATCCACCGTGGCAACTGACTGCTACAGAACAAAAATGAACACATAAAACATAGATAAGACATAAATGACATGTTTTGTTATTTACTAAGCTCATACCTGCATCCCGATAATTCATCCATCACACTTTGCTGGTGATCAAAAATTCATTAGTGAAAATTATACAATTAGATTCACAAAGCTACCCCCCATTACATGGATTAGAGTTCCTATACCTTTTGACAAATTAATTATGCATGAATAAAAATATAATTAAAATGATAATAATAAAAAAAAATTACATTTAAATTAAAGGAGAGAAATTTCATAATTTATAGGAATTTCAAAATTGCACTCACACAAGAAGAGTTTACTATCCATTAAATTATTTAAAGCTTAACGGGACAGTTCACCCCGAAATAAAAATTCTGTTATAATTTACCCACCTTCATGTCGTTCCAAACCTGTGTGACATTCCTTCTTCTGTGGAACATAAAAGCAGATATTTTGAGAAATGTCTAAGTGCTTTTTGTTCATACAGTGGAAGTCAGTGGTCACCAAAACTGTTCAAAATAACTTCTTTTGTGATTCACAGAAGAAAGAAAGTCATACAGGTTTGAAATGTCATGAGGGTGAGTAAATGATTACAGAATTTTCATTTTTGGGTGAATTATCCCTTTAACTTAACTAGAGCATTTGATTTCACTTTGAAAATTTTCCCATGACTTCTCTATTCTTAGATAGCTTTTTTGATTACTGTAGGAACATCGATGCTCCAGCAGAAATATCATCTGGGCACCTTTGGTATACTATTTTCAAAATCTCACATGTATGCAATGTCTGTGCTGTCTGACTTGATTCTATCTTCGCTCTAACTCTCACTGGTGCACAACAGAGGGCGAAAGAACCAAGATCATCTTTTTCTAAACACATTCCAAAAAATTCAACTGTGAAAACTTCCATGTTATCTATATGTCTGATATGTCGGTCTAGCTGTCTAGCTGCCCCCCCCCCCACGCAGGGAATGGTAATGGCCACCCGTGCGGCATCAGTCCAGGGAAGCTATGACTTCAGCGATAGTGTAAGTGACTCCAGTCTGCTGCGCGGAGTCTGAACGAGGGTAAAATGCCCTCTGATGTGTGAGAGTTAATGGCTCATGGGGGATCATAGTGCCCTCGACTTGACAAATGGCAAATGTCAGAGCACTATTCTCCTGGTGGGCATAATTTTATTAAGTGCAAATATCACTGTGCTCCTTAGGAGACGTTTTGAAAGGTTAGACCAACAGCTGTAACAGTTTCATGTATATTAGCAAAGATTTTACAGTTGAGAAGCCCCGCATTGATAGATACAGTCACTCAAGCATGCTAAGAGAAGCCCCTTAGTAAATGCAATAAGTGCCTTCATCTGAAGGGTTCAAATCATGTTTATTTAAAAGCTCAGACCCATATTTAATGACACAATGGCAGGCAGGTAGGCAGCAGGCCGGGAGAGGTGGCATATAGACGAAATCAAGCTCCCATTTAGTGGCCCCAGTCATTTGTTGACTCACTCATCCATGTAGGGCCTTTATGTTTAATGCAGCTCTCTGGGGGGAAGGAAAGGCCCAGTGAGAAGGACTGGAATTATCAACCGCAGGCCCTTCAAGGGTGCCCCAGATGCTCCGTAATTGCAATTTTACGTTTGTTCGTTGGAAAAAGAAAAGAATAAGAAGGCAGAGGCCCTGAATCACCAGCCGCAAAATCAATCCCAGTAAGCATACAACTGAAATGCAGTCTGGACCAGTCCTTTATGATCACCATTGTTAGAACAGCTATACAAAATATAAATCACTACAACTGTAATTCAGGTTAGCTGTCAATGCTTTCAAGTATAAATCGCAGATTAATATAATTACTTCATAACATAATACACAAATAAATGCGTAGTGGTCCAACAGATGAATGCACATGACATTTTGCTGTAAATATACTTTCAATATACTGGCTGAGTATTTTCTGTAAAGCTGCTTTGAAACAATATGCATTGTGAAAAGCACTATTCAAATAAAATTTAATTGATTTGGTGCATTGGTTCACATGTTTAGAGGAGGCTTTAGGAGGCTTCTGTCAGGTGTGTGTTGACTTCCCCCATTGAGTTCTTTGACAGATATCAGAAACACCCAGCTGGCAATAGCATGGCATGTTGAAAAACATTGCGTGGCCACTGTAGGCTACCACTCTCAATGGGTCACATTTACAGGAAGTTTATTCCTGTCGAAATCACTTACGCCTCTGTGAAGAAGTGATATCATCTATTTCTGATTTCTCCATGTGTATAAATCCTTATAGGGAATAATAAGGATTAGGTTTGTCTTATTTTTATTTGTATTCATATTTAAGTTTAACAAATTAATCTCAAGGGACTCATCAAAACTTTGTAGCACACATTTTAGGTTTGCCTGATTGCTTTCCAAAAGACAAAATTGTTCTGCATTTCTATATTTACATTATGAAGCTATAACTTTCTTTGACTTGCTTTGATTTGAGAGGTTAAATCTGTTATTGATAAGAGGAATCATAAATAGATTTTTTACATTTTCTATGCAAAATGCGAGTTGTGTTTGCTGTGTTTAACTTAAGCATAACAGGTAATGAGATGAATAACTGTGTGTAGTATTTTAATAATAGTGATTTTTCGCCTTAGCAAGTACCACTAATAATAGTGGAGGTCTTACATGAGTAAGGCTGGGGGATAGAGCAGGACTGTGCTGAGGGCTTCTTCTCACACTCCCCACATCAGTCAGTCGGTGTTGGGAATCATCCCATCTTCCGTAGGCCAGGTCAATCCCTCCCAGGAAGGCCAGTGACTGGTCAATCACCACCGACTTCTCATGGTGAGCCCAAAGCAATGCTGTGGAGGGCATGTGATCAGGGTGTCGGATAACCTGTCAATCAGAAGAGATGGGCAGCTTGTCAGGTTCCTTTTCTCAAATGCACAAGACACTGGAAAATTCTTTATTAAAGAAGAATAAAGACTGAGGGGATGTACAGAATACTACAATTCTGCTCATTCTGTTTCTTGTATGTTTGTTGTGAACAACACTAAATTGCTATTTCTACATTCACAAATGTTCAAAGGTTTAGAGTTAGTAAGATTTTTTTTCACCATGGATGCATTTAATTGATCAAAAGTGACGGTGAGACATTTCTACTGTTACAAAATATTTCTATTTCAAATAAATGCTGTTCTTTTGAACTTTCAGCTTTTCAAAGTTTATAATAATAAGAAATGTTTCTTGAGCACCAAATCAGCATATTAAAATGATTTCTGAATAATCATGTGACACGGAAGACTTGAGTAATGATTGCTGAAAAGACCCCTAACCCCTAACCTAAACCCCTAAACTAACCCTAACCCTAACCCTAATCCTAACCCTAACCCTAACCTAACCCTAATCCAAACCCTAACCCTAACCCTAACATAACCCTAATCCTAACCCTAACCCTAATTTAACCTAACCCTAACCCTAACCCTAATCCTAACCCTAACCCTAACTTTAACCTAACCCTAACCCTAATCGTACCCTAACCCTAACCCTAACCTTAACCCTAACCTAAGCTAACCTAACCCTAACCCTAAACTAACCCTAACCCTAACCTAACCTAACCCTAACCCTAACCCTAACCTAACCCTAATCCTAACCCTAACCTAACCCTAATCCAAACCCTAACCCTAACCCTAACCTAACCTAACCTAACCTAACCTAACCCTAACCCTAACCTAACCCTAACCCTAACCCTGAAAATTCAGCATAATTCAAATAAATTACATTTCAAAATATATTAAACTATTCACAATGTTACCGTTTTCCCTGTATTTTTGATCAAATAATTGCAGCCTTAGTGAGCATAAAAGACATCTTTCAAAAACATTAAAAAAATTTACCAACCCCAAACTTTTTAACAGTAATGTACAAGAAATATACATATTTCTGAATATGTGCCAAAATATACAATATACAATCAAAACACATAAATGTGTGGATAGTTATCGTCTGAAAGTTCTTTGGATCTATGATGTAATCAATCATTTCTTCATATAGATTTTACAAGACCCAAACCGGTAAACACTCTAAAAAGTAATTCAAGAGACTGTTATGACAACTTAAATAAATTTGTGGTTGCAAGTTTAAGCAAGTTAAAGCAAATTTATTGATTTAATTAAACCTTTTACCTTCCAAACATTACTTTGAGTTCTGTTGACATATTAATGTAGATTATTACATTAACTTGTGTTAACACTAAATAGTGTGTAATATAAACTCAACTTTTTGTTTTATTTGAAAGTTTTAAAACTTTAGTTGTTTTAAACCCTAACCCCTAACCCTTAACCCTAACCTTAACCCTAACCCTAACCCCTAACTCTAACCCTAACCTTAACCCTAACCCTAATCCTAACCCTAACCTAACCCTAATCCTAATCCTAACCCTAACCTTAACCCTAACCCTAACCCTAACCTAACCCAACCCTAACCCTAACCCTAACCCTAATCCTAACCCTGACCCTGACCCTGACCCTAACCCTAACCCTAACCTAACCCTAACCTAACCCTAATCCTAACCCTAACCTAACCCTAATCCAAACCCTAACCCTAACCCTAACATAACCCTAACCCTAACCCTAACTTAACCTAACCCTAACCTAACCCTAATCCTAACCCTAACCCTAACCCTAACCTAACCCTAACCCTAACCCCTAACCTAAACACCTAACCTAACCCTAACCCTAACCCTAACCTAACCCTAATCATAACCCTAACCCTAACCCTAACCTAACCCTAATCCAAACCCTAACCCTAACATAACCCTAATTCTTACCCTAACCCTAAACCTAACTTAACCTAACCCTAACCCTAATCCTAACCCTAACCCTAACTTTAACCTAACCCTAACCCTAACCCTAATCGTACCCTAAACCTAACCCTAACCTTAACCCTAACCTAAGCTAACCTAACCCTAACCCTAACCCTAACCCTAATCTAACCCTAACCTAACCTAACCCTAACCCTAACCCTAACCCTAATCCTAACCTAACCTAACCCTAACCCTAACCTAACCCTAATCCTAACCCTAACCCTAACCCTAACCCTAACCCTAACCTAACCCTAATCCAAACCCTAACCCTAACCCTAATCGTACCCTAACCCTAACCTTAACCCTAACCCTAACCTAAGCTAACCTAACCCTAACCCTAACCTAACCTAACCTAACCCTAACCTAACCTAACCCTAACCCTAACGTAACCTAACCTAACCCTAACCCTAACCTAACCCTAATCCTAACCCTAACCATAACCTAACCCTAATCCAAACCCTAACCCTAACCTAACCTAACCTAACCTAACCTAACCCTAACCCTGAAAATTCAGCATAATTCAAATAAATTACATTTCAAAATATATTAAACTATTAACAATGTTACCGTTTTCCCTGTATTTTTGATCAAATAATTGCAGCCTTAGTGAGCATAAAAGACATCTTTCAAAAACATTAAAAAATTTTACCAACCCCAAACTTTTTAACAGTAATGTACAAGAAATATACATATTTCTGAATATGTGCCAAAATATACAATATACAATCAAAACACATAATTGTGTGGATAGTTATCGTCTGAAAGTTCTTTGGATCTATGATGTAATCAATCATTTCTTCATATAGATTTTACAAGACCCAAACCGGTAAACACTCTAAAAAGTAATTCAAGAGACTGTTATGACAACTTAAATAAATTTGTGGTTGCAAGTTTAAGCAAGTTAAAGCAAATTTATTGATTTAATTAAACCTTTTACCTTCCAAACATTACTTTGAGTTCTGTTGACATATTAATGTAGATTATTACATTAACTTGTGTTAACACTAAATAGTGTAATATAAACTCAACTTTTTGTTTTATTTGAAAGTTTTAAAACTTTAGTTGTTTTAAACCCTAACCCCTAACCCTAACCCTAAGCTTAACCCTAACCCTAACCCTAACCCCTAACTCTAACCCTAACCTTAACCCTAACCCTAACCCTAACCCTAACTAACCCTAACCCTAACCCTAACCCTAACCCTAATCCTAACCCTAACCCTAACCCTAACCCTAATCGTACCCTAACCCTAACCCTAACCCTAACCCTAACCTAACCCTAATCCAAACCCTAACCCTAACCCTAATCGTACCCTAACCCTAACCCTAACCCTAACCCTAACCTAAGCTAACCTAACCCTAACCCTAACCCTAACCTAACCCTAACCCTAACCCTAACCTAACCCTAATCTTAACCCTAACCCTAACCCTAACCTAACCCTAATCCAAACCCTAACCCTAACCCTAATCCTAACCCTAACCCTAACCCTAACCCTAACCCTGAAAATTCAGCATAATTCAAATAAATTACATTTCAAAATATATTAAACTATTCACAATGTTACCGTTTTCCCTGTATTTTTGATCAAATAATTGCAGCCTTAGTGAGCATAAAAGACATCTTTCAAAAACATTAAAAAATTTTACCAACCCCAAACTTTTTAACAGTAATGTACAAGAAATATACATATTTCTGAATATGTGCCAAAATAAACAATATACAATCAAAACACATAAATGTGTGGATAGTTATCGTCTGAAAGTTCTTTGGATCTATGATGTAATCAATCATTTCTTCATATAGATTTTACAAGACCCAAACCGGTAAACACTCTAAAAAGTAATTCAAGAGACTGTTATGACAACTTAAATAAATTTGTGGTTGCAAGTTTAAGCAAGTTAAAGCAAATTTATTGATTTAATTAAACCTTTTACCTTCCAAACATTACTTTGAGTTCTGTTGACATATTAATGTAGATTATTACATTAACTTGTGTTAACACTAAATAGTGTGTAATATAAACTCAACTTTTTGTTTTATTTGAAAGTTTTAAAACTTTAGTTGTTTTAAACCTTAACCCCTAACCCTTAACCCTAACCTTAACCCCAACCCTAACCCCTAACTCTAACCCTAACCTTAACCCTAACCCTAACCCTAACCCTAATCCTAATCCTAACCCTAACCCTAACCCTAACCCTAACCTTAACCCTAACCCTAACCTAACCCAACCCTAACCTAACCCTAACCCTAATCCTAACCCTGACCCTAACCCTAACCCTAACCTAACCTAACCTAACCTAACCCTAACCTAACCCTAATCCTAACCCTAACCCTAACCTAACCCTGATCCAAACCCTGACCCTAACCCTAACATAACCCTAACCCTAACTTAACCTAACCCTAACCCTAACCTAACCCTAATCCTAACCCTAACCCTAACCCTAACCCTAAACCCTAACCCTAACCCTAACCCTAACCCTAATCATAACCCTAACCCTAACCTAACCCTAATCCAAACCCTAACCCTAACCCGAACATAACCCTAATCCTAACCCTAACCCTAAACCTAACTTAACCTAACCCTAACCCTAACCTAACCCTAATCCTAACCCTAACCCTAACTTTAATCTAACCCTAACCCTAACCCTAATCGTACCCTAACCCTAACCCTAACCTTAACCCTAAGCTAACCTAACCCTAACCCTAACCTAACCTAACCTAACCCTAACCTAACCTAACCCTAACCCTAACCTAACCCTAACCCTAACGTAACCCTAACCCTAACCCTAACCCTAACCTAACCCTAACCCTAACCCTAACCCTAACCCTAACCTAAGCTAACCCTAACCCTAACCTAACCCTAACCCTAACCCTAACCTAACCCTAACCCTAACCTAACCTAACCTAACCCTAACCCTAACCCTAACCCTAACCTAACCCTAATCCTAACCCTAACCCTAACCTAACCCTAATCCAAACCCTAACCCTAACCCTAACCTAACCTAACCTAACCCTAACCCTAACCCTGAAAATTCAGCATAATTCAAATAAATTACATTTCAAAATATATTAAACTATTAACAATGTTACCGTTTTCCCTGTTTTTTTGATCAAATAATTGCAGCCTTAGTGAGCATAAAAGACATCTTTCAAAAACATTAAAACATTTTACCAACCCCAAACTTTTTAACAGTAATGTACAAGAAATATACATATTTCTGAATATGTGCCAAAATATACAATATACAATCAAAACACATAATTGTGTGGATAGTTATCGTCTGAAAGTTCTTTGGATCTATGATGTAATCAATCATTTCTTCATATAGATTTTACAAGACCCAAACCGGTAAACACTCTAAAAAGTAATTCAAGAGACTGTTATGACAACTTAAATAAATTTGTGGTTGCAAGTTTAAGCAAGTTAAAGCACATTTATTGATTTAATTA